>BSBM01000858.1:960000-1595000 GCA_027924585.1 Larix kaempferi | reverse complement strand
TTTGCTGGATGGAATAATAATAAGGACTGGAAACTTCAGTGTGGACATAGCCCAAGTTTGGGTGAACCACGATATATATGTGTCTCTCTTGTAATGTGTGTGTGATTATATTTGCATTTATTTTTATTTTTATTGCTCTGCGATCCTGTTTTTTTAACAATTGCTATCAGAGCCAAAGGTCTATTTGGCAGATAAACCCGCAGTAAGCTAGGGTTTCTGGTTTGAGTGGGAGCAATGATGAAAGAAGGAAAGATTAAGGTTGAGAAGTTTAATGACCAAAACTTCTAGTTATGTAAAATGCAAATGGAGGACTATCTATACTAGAAGGATCTATTCCTGCCATTGGGAGGAAGAGCAAAGTAGTCGACGGCTATGAAGGATGAAGAATGGGAGGTTCTTGACAGAAAGGCTTTGGGAACAATACGGCTGAGCCTGGCTTCTTCGATGGATTTCAATATCTCAAAAGAAAAGACAACGGAGGGTTTGATGAGCGCACTGGGTAAGCTGTATGAAAAACCCTCGGCCTCCAACAATGTATTTCTAATGAAGCGTTTATTTACTATGAATATGTCTAAAGGTGGATCTGTTACTAATCATTTAAATGAGTTTAATACGATTACAAATCATCTAAGTTCTGTAAGTGTGAACTTTGATGATGAGGTTAGGGCTCTTCTAATCTTGTGTTCATTTCCAGAAAGCTAGAATAGCTTGGTCATGGCTGTAAGTAACTCTGTCTCTGGTTCAAACACCTTGAAATTTGATGATGTTATTAGTGTTATTCTTAGCGAGGAAATGCGAAGAAAAATCACAGGTGAGACATCAGGTAATGCGTTGACCATGGAGAGCAGGGGAAGACAAAAGGAGAGAGGAAAGAGCCAAGGTTACCATGGGAAGTCTAAAACGGGAAGATCCAAGGCCAGACTAGGAAAAATAGAGTGTTGAAACTGTGGAAAGAAAGGACATCTGAAGAAAGACTGCAGATTTCAAAAGAAGAAAGGAGATGCACAGAAGGAAACTACCCAGGAAGCAAATGCAGTAGGTGATGTGTTACAAGATGCTTTGATTCTTGCATTAGATAATATAAGTGATTATTGGGTAGTAGATTTAGGGGTTTCATCTCATGCTACACCCCATAGGAAATATTTTCATGATTATGTTCCATGTGATTTTTGACATGTTTTATTGGGTGATGATGAGCCATGTAAAATTGTTGGAATGGGTAAGGTATGGATAAAAGTTAAGAATGGAACTGATTGGCTGTTGAAAGATGTTAGGCATATTCCTGCTATGAAAATAAATCTGATCTCAATAGGGTAGTTGGGAGATGGCGACTATCTATCTACATTTGGAGAAAAGTGGTGGAAGATCACTAAAGGATCAATGGTGATAGAAAAAGGAGACATGGTAGGTACATTGTATTTATGTCCTCATAATACTGACCATTCTATCTCTTTAGCTTCCACAGGAACATATACAACATTTTGGCATCATAGGCTTGGCCACATGAGTGAGAAGGGGATGTAGATTCTCCACTCAAGGAAGTTGCTGTCAGATTTGAAGCAGGTAAGTTTGGAATTATGTGAAAACTGTGTTTATGGAAAACAAAAGAGAGTAAGATTTCTCAGGGTTGGGAAACAAAAGAAGAATGAAAAGTTAGAGCTTTTGTATACATATGTATGGGGACCAACTCAGGTACAATCTCTTGGTGGATCTCATTATTATGTTACGTTTATTGATGATGCAACTAAGAAAACTTGGGTTTATTGCATTAGACAGAAATCTGATGTGTTTGTTACTTTTAAGAAGTGGAAAGCTTTGGTTGAGAATGAGACAAGAAAAAGGTTGAAGTGTCTCAGATCTGATAATGGAGGTGAGTACTATGTCAAGGAGTTTGATAGTTACTATTCATACCATGGGATTCGTAGAGAGAAGATAGTCTGAGGAACACCACAAGAAAATGGTGTGTCTGAAAGGATGAACAGAACGATCATGGAGGGTGCAAGGTGTATGAGATTGCATGCAGGGTTGCCCTTACAATTTTGGGAAGATGATGTAAATACTAATGTTTATTTAATAAACAGAGGACTTTCAAGTGCTTTGGATGGTGGTATTCCAGAGGAGACATGGACAGATAAAAAGGTGAACTACTCATTTATGAGAACATTTGGTTGTGAAGCAATTGTCCATATTGATAAAGAAAATAGAACAAAGCTTGAAGCTAAATCCAAGAAATGTACCTTTATTGAATATGGGGTTGATGATTTTGTTTATCGTTTATGGGATTATGAAAATCAAAAAATCATTAGAAGTAGAGATGTCATATTCAATGAAAAGGTCATGTATAAAGATCAGTTGCATGGAAATAAACAAGAAAAGGAAAACACAGAGTACACAGTACTTGATGAAATTCAAGAAAACGAAGTTCCAAAGGTGCCAGAAAATCAAGAACAACAGCAAGTACCTAAAACTCCCGCAACTGCAAGAAGATCTACCAGGTTAAGGAGACTCCCTGAATGATACTCTCTTTCAATGTATTATTTGTTGATGACTGATGCTGGTGAACCAAAATGTTATGAAGAAGCAATGCAGGTGGAAAATAGAAAGAAGTGGGAGCAAGGCATGAATGAGGAGATGAACTCATTGGTAGGAAACCAGAATTGGGATCCAGTTCAGTTGCCTGCTAGTAAAAGAGCATTGTAGAACAAATGGATTTACAGGTTGAAGGAAGAAGAAGGAGGTAAGAAATGGCACAAGGCGAGACTTGTTGTAAAGGGGTTTGCACAGAAGAAAGGTATAGATTTTGATGAAATATTGTCTTCTGTTGTTAAGATGACTTCAATTAGGACTATTTTAAGTCTAGTGGCGGTAGAAGATTTGCATCTTGAACAGTTAGATGTAAAAATAGCTTTTATCCATGGGGATTTGGAGGAAGAGATAAATATGCAGCATCCACAAGGGTATGAGGTCAAAGGTAAAGAGAACTTGGTATGCAGGTTGAAAAAGAGTTTGTATGGCTTGAAGCAAGCTCCAAGGAAGTGGTATCTAAAATTTGACAGGTTTATGACAGAACAAGGTTATATTAGATGTCATTCTGACCACTATGTTTATTTAAAGAAGCTAGACAATGACAGATATATTATCTTGTTATTGTATGTGGATGACATGCTTGTTGTAGGGTCTAACATGAAGGATATAAATGTACTCAAAAGGAAGCTGGCTAATTCATTTGTGATGAAGGATATGGGTGATGCAAAGGAAATCCCTGGTATGAGAATAACGAGAGACAAAAAAAATCAGAAATTAACATTGTCTCAAAGTGAGTACATACAAAAGGTGTTGGGAGGTTCAAAATGCAAAATGCAAAGCCAGTTAGTACACCTTTGGCTAGCCATTTTAGTCTAAGTAAGGAAATGTGTCCCAAGACACAGGAAGAGACAGATTACATGTCCAAGATTCCCTATCAATCAGCAGTTGACAGCTTGATGTATGCCATGGTGTGCACAAGACCAGATATTGCACAAGCAGTGGGAGTTGTGAGCAGATATATGAACAATCCATGTAAAGAACATTGGAAGGTAGTATAGTGTATTATTAGGTATTTGAGAGGTACTACCACTCAGGCATTATGTTTTGGAGGTTCAGACATTGTTCTACAGGGATATGTTGATGCAGATATGGAAGGTGGTAAGGATAGTAGGAGGAGCACCACAGGGTATGTGTTTACTGTAGGTGGAACAACAGTAAGTTGGATTTTGAAATTGAAAAAGGTTGTTGCACTTTCAACAACGGAAAAAGAGTATGTTTCTTTCACAGAGGCTAGTAAAGAGATGATTTGGTTGCAGAGGTTTATGGAGGAATTGGGTAAGAAGCAGAAGGATAGCAGGTCATATAGTGTCAGCCAAAGTGCCATTCATCTTGCAAAGAACTCAACATTCCATTCCAGGACTAAACATATATAGCTCTAGTACCATTTCATACGCCCTCTTCTGGAAGATGAACTGTTGAAGCTGGAAAAGATACACACTATCCAAAATCTTGTAGACATGTTCATAAAGGTAGTTACCATAGAGAAACTGAGTTCCTTCTCAGTTTCAGTTGCCCTTCTAGCATGAAGGTGAAGAGGAGAAAGTTTCCAAGTCTAAGTCTAGCAAGTGCAGCATCGGTGGAGTTGTTGTGATCAGTCTCCAAGTGGAAGATTTTTGGTTGTGGAGCCTGATCTCCATATTCAGATATGTTATTATTAAACCGTGTTTGTACCCTAGCTTTATATGATATGTAAAAAGGACTGTACACTCACCCCAATGAGAGGGGTGTGGTGGGGGGAGAAGCCTCCCCCCACTGGCGTCTGGGGGTTATAACCCCCATCTCGGGGGTCTGGGGGTGAAGCTCCCGAAGAAAATTTTTGGGGTTGTTTTATGGGCCCATGGTTTGGGTAACTCGTGGTATTTTCCCATTGTATCTCCCTTATAAAAGAAAGACATTGTAACACGACTAGGGTTGATGTATTAGGTTTTATGCATTGTAAAGATCTCTGAGATCGAAAGAGAGACTGTGAGATAGTGAAGAGGAAGTGCAACGGTTGTGATACAAGTTGTATCCCTTCACTTTGCTAGACAGAATAATAATAAGGAATGGCAACTTTAGTTTGGACATAGCCCAAGTTGGGGTGAACCACGATATATCTATGTCTCTCTTGTAATGTGTGTGTGATTATATTTGCATTTATGTTTATTGTTATTGCTCTGTGATCCTGTTTTTTTAACAGATGATGACCATGAAGATGATCATATTCATCATCATCGTTGTTTTCGTCATCACCATCATCTTCATGCTCATCATCATAATCATCATTATCATCATCATTATCATCATCAGCATTTTCTTCATCGTCATCATCATCAACGTCTCCTTCATCATCATCATCATCATCACCATTTTCATCTGTTAGGATATTCTCACCATCATCTTTATGTTTGCATGCATTCTGCAAACATGCATCATCATCACCATCATCTTCATGGTCATCATCATCATCATCATCTTCGTCATCATCATCATCATCATCATCAACTTCTTCATCATCATCATCATCATCATCACCATCTTCATCTGTTAGGATATTCTCACCATCATCTTTATGTTTGCATGCATTTTCATGCATCCAGTCATCAGTATGGTAGTCTTCCACCACCTAGTGCCTAGTTTACTAGCCCCGGGAGCTTGTTTCTGCTCAGTTCCATCCCTCCTAGTCCATGATGCGTCTTTTTTTCATCTTCTATGACAAAGTGTGCCCTCTCTTACCTACCACCAGTGACATAGTTAGTTGCATGATTTGCGGATCTATTCCTTGATTTGAGGACAGATTGACTAGTTAACTGATTGAAGCACTCCGATAGACATCCAAAGAGACTAGTTTGACTATATTGACTACTAAAAGCTCCTCATGCTCCCTCCTTGAATTCACCTTCACTACATTAGTGCTCCATTCATAAGTTACACCTACCTACATTCAATTAGACTCAGTTTGACACCTGGTTGACCATTACTTGTGCATTGATGACACTACCATTGATATGATGATGAGGAATCCTAGTGCAAACCAACTACGCCATGCAGGATATTCGAATGACCTCATAGGTTAATTCGAATGATTCAATCATTGTGACATTATTGTGTTGTATTCTACTTCTAAGTAAATCAATAGAGCACTGCTACAAGTCTTTTGCACAATTTTCGCATATTATTCTTTATGCATCTTTTGTAATAGTTTCTCTTGTTCCATAGATATGATGTGATTGAATTTCACATGGTACCAGAGCTCATGGCAGGGACAAGCCAACTTTTCTGCACTGCATACATATTCTACATTGCATGCATATTTTGCATTGCATGCATTTTCTGCACTGGTGATTCTGCACTGGTGATTCTACACTAGTGATTTCGCACTTGTGATTCTACACTGCATGCATATTCTGCACTTGCATCTATTTCTAACTCTGCACTAGAAACCGATATTTTCCACATAATTCTTGGATATCGATTCTTGACTCTTTAAGCTTGCTTGATTGTCTATGCTGGGTGTGATGCAACTTGAAAAGTGTAGGTTTTCGACCTAATGGTTCTTGTTTGTTTGTGACTGCAGGTTTCTCTCAAAGATTACAACTTCTTCGATGGATCTGAAAGCAATTACTCCTCTCTCTCCATTCAACTATGATGAGTGGAAACCAAAGATGATAGCATATTTGAAGAGACAATGTATTTTTGATCGGTGTATTGGTATTATGAGAGATTTTGTTTCCTACGAAGAGGAGAATGATTAGTTAAATGATTGTGACAGAGCCTTTGGAGCAATGTGTCTTGCTATGTCTCCTAGTATGCGCTACCTCATTAATACTGTTGAACATCCAAGAGATCTTTGGACCAATTTGGATAGATAATTTGGAAAGCAAAAAGAAGAGGATCATGCTATCCATTTGGAGAACAATCCCAGTGATACCTCCTCAAGTGTTATCTCTAAATATGTCTCGAACTCAACCATATCTCAAGATAAAGTTGTTCAAAATGAAGACGAAACTCTAGATTCAACACTCATGTTCTCAATGTCTTCTATTTTGAATTCTAAGCAAGATAAGCCAACTCATACTCTAGAATATGAAGAGGTCCTTAAATCCTCTTTTTCACATGAGTTTGTTGGTGTGTAGAATGATGATCTATTGAATGTTTTGGAGGCTAAATTAGTTTTTGGAGGTGATTCATTTGCCCTCCTTGATCACATGCTTCCTATGCACTTCCGTTCGATCATTGGCACATGTTCTCAGAGTTTCATTGTAGATGAAAGACATTACCATTCGCTTGGGTTCAAGTCTCAAGCAAATTGTGGTGATTTTGGTTTTGATCTCACCCCTGTTGGTTCAAAGGAGATCACAAGAAACCATCTACCATTTCTTGGAGCTGATTTAGCTTCCAATGATCAAAAGTTCAAATTCAAAAAGCCTCCATGGGCTAGAATTTTAGTTGAGAAGAGAAGATATTTAGATCCACATAGTACTAAGTGAATCCTAATTTTATATGCTGAAAAATCAAAAGGCTACAAACTCATGGATATCAGATCCAAAAATATATTCATTGAGCGAAGTGTCAAATTTGAAGAACCGCTTCAAGATCTAAAACTAGTCGAGGAAGAAACTGTTGAATTGCCTCCTCCACAAGAAGAAGATTAAGAAGAAGATGATGAAAATTTGTGTTCTGATATTTCTGATATTTTATCAGACATTATTGAACATGAAATATCAGGTTCATATTCAGATCCATATGAGTCCCCTCAGTTACCAAAATGTTCAGAACAAACTCTCAATTATGCTAGTTCTAACATTGGAAATCTTGCTGATCCAAGAAGAACTCGAGCAGACTTTCAGAAAGAAGGTATGGCTCTTTCATATTATGATCCTTCAATATCTATTTTTTTTTTTATGATAGGTTTAGATCCTAAATCATAATATCATGCCCACCAAGATCCAAGATGGAAAACCACCATGGATTCTATCCGCCTAGTTTTGGCAATTTCCGCATCTAAGCACTACAAAGTGCACCATATGGATGTGAAGAGTACATTTCTTCATGGAGATATTCAGGAATAGATTTGCATGAAGCAACTTGAAGGTTACATATCATATCCGACCTTAGTGTGCAGACTGAAGAAATCATTGTATGGTTTAAAACAGGCCCCAAGAGCTTGGTATGCAAAGACGGATTCCTTCCTTCTGTCACAGAATTTTGCAAGGTGCAAATAAGATCCAAATGTGTACCTATAGAAGCATGAAGGTAATTTTCTGATCATTGTCCTTTATGTTGATGACCTTTTGATAAATGGAAGCAATCTTGCTTCGATCGGCAACACAAAACTGCTTTAAATCTAGCTTTTGACATGAGTGATTTGGACTTGTTGAAGCAATTCCTTGGGTTGGAGGTTGCTCAAACGTTTGATGTGATCACCATATCTCAAAAAAAATATGCTTCAGACCTTCTAAGCAAGTTTAATATGTCATATTGTAAGGAAATACCATTCCCATTCCTCTCAGGAACAAGACTTGAAGATGGTGATTCCACACCATTGGTCGATTCGACACTTTATCAACAATTGATTGGAAGTATTCTATACTTGACACATTCTAGACCTGATATTTCTTATGCCGTGAGTGCCATGTCAAGATATATGCAGCAGCCCCATGAGCTTCATTGAAGGTCATCCAAGAGAATCTTGCACTATGTGCAGGGTACTAGACACTTTGGCATACACTATGCTGTAGATTCCAAGCTAGATTTAGTGGGATTCACTTATTCAGATTGGGCGGGTGATGGCATTGATCGAAAGTGCACTTCCAGATATTTTTTCATGATTGGCACAGGGACTATTTCTGGTCAAGTTAAAGGAAGTCTTCCATTGCCTTATCTTCAGCAAAGGCAGAGTATCAAGGAGTCGTCAATGCTTGCATTCAAGCAGTTTGGTTGTAGGGTATTCTAGTAGAGTTTGATATTGGTAGCACCACTTCTAATGTCATTTTTTGTGACAATCAGAGTGCTATCAAGATATCGATGGATCCAGTTCAGAGACAGAGGACTAAGAATATCGAGATGCACATGCACTACATCCGAGAGCTTGTACATGACAGAGCCATTGTATTGCAATATTGACCTATAGAAGAGAAAATTGTAGACATCTTCATCAAGAGATTCACTGAGAAGAAGTTCTCTTACCTCCATTCGTTGTTGGGGGTGAGTTCTACTATGGTGGAGACACATTAGATCCTTTAGTGTTCAGCTTGAGGGGGGGATTTCTTCCCACTGGGTTTTCCCTCTTTCCTCACTTATATTTTTTCTAGCATTTTTGGATTATTTTTTGTATTGGGGTGACTTTCGGTCTCAATTACCAGGGCCCTATATTTTATTTTTTACCTCATAGTATAGCTTGTGCGGGGGTGTTAGGATATTCTCACCATCATCTTTATGTTTTCATGCATCCAGTCATCAGTATGGTAGTCTCCTAGCACCTAGTCCCTAGTTTCCTAGCCCCAGGAGCTTGTTTCTGCTCAGTTCCAACCCTCCTACTCCATGATGCACCTTGTTTTCATCTCCTATGACAAAGTGCGCCCTCTCTTACCTACCACCAATTACACACTCAGTTAGTTGCATGATTTGTGGATATGTTCCTTGATTTGAGGACAGATTAACTAGTTAACTGACTGAAACACTTCGATGGACATCCAGAGAGACTAGTTTGACTAAATTCTAACTACTGAAATATCCTCATGCGCCCTCCTTGGATTCTCCTTCACTACATTAGTGCTCCATGCATCAGTTACACGTACCTACATTCAGTTAGACTCAGTTTGACACCTCGTTGACCGTTACTTGTGCATTGATGACACTACCATAGATATGATGATGAGGAATCCTAGTGTAGAC
This sequence comes from Larix kaempferi, assembly GCA_027924585.1. Classification (NCBI taxonomy): domain Eukaryota; kingdom Viridiplantae; phylum Streptophyta; class Pinopsida; order Pinales; family Pinaceae; genus Larix; species Larix kaempferi. The sequence continues at coordinate 1,585,538 of BSBM01000858.1, read as the reverse complement.
TAGATACACCATGCAGGCTATTCGAATGACCTCCTTGGTTAATTCAAATGATTCATTCATTGTGGCATTATTGTATTGTATTCTACTTCTGAGCAAATCAATAGAGCACTATTGCAAGTCTTTTGCACAGTTTTCACATATTATTCTTTATGCATCTCTTATAATAGTTTCTATTCCTCACCATCTTCATCATCATCATCATCATCTTCATCATCATCATAATCATCATCATCATCATCATCATCACCATCTTCATCATCATCATCATTATCATCATCATCATCATCATCATCATCATCATCATCGTTTCGATCTCAATCACCACCACCACCATCATCATCTTCATCATCATCGTCATCATCATATTCATCATCGTCATCATCATCATCATCATCATCATCATCATCATAGTCATCATCACCATCATCATCATTATCATCGTCATCATCATCATCAACATCTTCATCATGATCTTCATCATCAACATCATCATCAACATCATCGTCATCATCATCATTATCATCATCATCATCATCATCATCATCATCTTCATCGTCTTCATCATCATAAGTGTCAAGCACTCTATTTGCAGATAAATTAATACCAAACACACAGAGTATATGAAATTTATTGTCAACCCGAGAAAGTCTTTTTATCTCAAAGGATAAGTGCACAATATATGCTTAAACACAAAACCATTAGAAGTGAATACTTTTATCTTCTATCATCCATGTTCATCCCAAGAATCTATGCAATCCCAATTGCCTTCTAACTGCTATACTACAATTCTTTTCTATTATGCATCAAGAAGAAATGGTATCAGATCTAATCAACGATTGCAAGAAGGAAATCTCATTCGCATTCTAAAATAATCCCTTGTCTAATCTAATCAAGATGGGAATCATAAAGCATGACCTGAACATTACTCTAGAATTTTAATGAAAGAGATTGAAGCAACTGTTCTAAGAAACTGAATTACAAAATAGAAATCAATCAACACATAACAGGAAAGCTAAATTGTAAGAGCTCCTGGGATCACGTCTCAGCTATAGGATGAACACGACAATGTGAACAGAAATTGAAATGTGTAAAGCAACCCTGACTCAGTCGACTGTTATTCTATACCATTCACCAATCTCACAGAAATGTAATCTTTTACTGAGAAATCCACACAATAAATATTGCTGCTGCGTGCAAAAGAAAGAACAAAGCATCACACAACAAGAAAGATGAAATCCTAATTTAACTCAGCAATCTCTGTGGAAGACGGGCCCAGTCTTCACACAGAGACGCTGGTTGAACAACACTCTCTTTAACTCAGAAGTAACCCCTTATATTAACAGAAGAATGAGTACACAGTTTGGCTTGGCTGCTAATACAAGATAAATTAATTGTTTGCTGTTCAACCCCTGGGTCGAGGCAACTCCCCATATTTATACATACAAATTGTAACATCTAATCCTATAATTGGGCAGCCATGAAGATCTCTGATCTTCAGGCGCCCTAAATAATCCAGCTGTTACAATGCGTGGCAGAACAAAAATATCCAAATATGAGAGAGTTATTAATTTCCCCAAGAGTGGCGGTCCTTCCAGCTCACAGCTGGACTCGAGCAGCGACATACTTAAGATAGCAATTTCTGTTACAGCTGCCCTATCATGACTGTGCCTTGATTGATGATTCGAGCCCCAAGGAACCTTCTACAAGCAATGAACGTCCCTTCCTTCATGACTTGTTCAGCTCCGATCTTCCTGCAGTCTATTTGTCTCAACTACCTTCATAAATCGCATCATGTTAGCACAAATGAAGAGATGCACAGCTTTAATTATCACAATCATAAGTATTAATACAATAAAACAATAATCGGCCATACCTTGGTAATTTGGGGAATAAGATAAGGACAATAAGTCTAATTGCCAAGATAATTGGTGTAGGACAAGGGCAGGGAAGATGATAAATGATGGTCAAAAAGGGCCAATTCTGGGCTCAACATATCCCCCCAACTACCCTGTTGCATGTCCTCATGCAACAACCTGCATCTGAATCGTGAACTAAGCTCTATCCAGGAGAGAGGAAGGAATGTAGGGAACTCAGGCATCTCATGTATCTTTTGAAAGGCTTCTGTGAGTAACCCAGCATCTTCCAACTTCACTATTTCCCTTCCACTGCTACTTGCTGATATCTGGGAATGCACTTGGTGTGGTGGGTATCTGTCTGCAGTCTCATTATGCTATGCCTGGGGGAGTTGAAAAGAAATCCTCAATCTGAATCCAACTCAATGACATCTCTAGGGGGTGGAAGCACTGGTTCTTGTGGGACAGTGTCTTCCAGCGCATCTAATGTTAACAGGAGAGTTGCTGGTTCTTGTGTAACAGCAACATCCTTTAAACCTTCTTCAGCAGCTACTTTTATTGCTTTGGAGACACTGGTTCTTGTGTAACAGTGTCTTTTTTGTCCTTCTGCTGCTGAGACTGGATATCCTTTCCAATTTGCAGCTCCTCCTCCAAGATTTCAGTGTCACCTGAGCATGGTGTCTGTACCTGTTCATCTTCACTCCACTGTGTATCAGGAATGATATCCACTCCCAGGTTATCTTCCAACTGCAATTCAGGGGTTCTTGCTGCAGCTTCCAAGGATGTTGGTTCTTGTGTAGCAACATCCTGGCTTACTTCTTCATCCTTCTTCTGCTGCAACTCCTCTTCTATGAGTTCTGTATCATGGGATTCCTCTGGGGTTACGACCCAGAGTTCATCATTAAATTCCAGAGTATCCTCTATCCCAGCTTCTTCTCCTGTTTGCTTGGCCGGTTGGACAATTATATTCAGGGTTGCTGGTTCTTGTGTTACAGCATCCTATTCCAATTTATCACTGTCCTGCCTTTCTGTCTCTCCTTCTAAAATTATTGTGTCCTGGGAACGTTCTGGAGTTACAGCATAAAATTCTTCATTAACCTCCAGAGTATCCTTCAGCTCCATGATCTCTGTATCGTGGGAACATTCTGGGGTCTCACTATATTCTTTTATAAGCTCCAGAGCATCCTTCATTCCAAGTTCTTCTCCTATCTGTTCTATAATCTCTATGTCGTGGGAACATTTTGGGGTTACCATACATTCCTTGTAAATCTCCAGGGCGTCCTCCACACCAAGTTCTTCTCCCATCTGTTCTATAATTTTTGCATCATGGGAGGTAGCAGCTGCAGCAAGGACGTTTAAAGGTGCTGGTTCTTGTGTGACAGCATCTTCTTTTTCCACTGCTTTCCCTATTGTGGTTACAGGCTGTTGTGCTGAATAAGTGCTAAGTAAAATTTTATGGCCTGCTTCCTCAAATATTTCCCCACAGGTGGGGCAGAGTATTCGCTCATCCTTTTCTCCAGCTCCAGCAGAAGCTGATTCCTCCACTTGGTCTGCAGCCTCTATTAATGTGTACATTTTTCTTCCACCCTGCTTTCTGCAGATTTCCTTCCAAGTTTCCAGCTCCCTTCTAAGTGCTTGGAGGTCCTCTTTCAGCATTGCATTTTCATACAAGAGTCCTTCAATTTCAGGTTCTTCCTCCACTGGCCTTTGTGGGGCATCCACCGGTCTTGGTATAAGGATTGGGGGCTCAATCTGTGTCTCTGAGGTTGCCCATTTTTTTCTAGCTGCCTCTGCTGCTGTGATTGATATAGTTCGTTTCCTCCTGATTGGTGCTATTAGATCAAATTCATTGGTGGCCCTTTTTCTTTTCTGTGGCGTTTTCTTTTGTGCCTTTTCTTTTTGTGGTGTTTCTTCTTGTGGAGCTGGAATATAGGGGGGAAAAACTGAAGTCAAAGGAATATTTCCCTGCCCCCCGTGCTGTTCTTCTTCAATCACAGCTCCTCCTCCTACCCACTCAAGTGAAGACTCGATTGTAATCAGCTCAATATCTTCTTCCATTGCTCTAGCTCCGTCATCTTCAGTTTCCATTGTCGCAGCATTTGATGCTGCTCCAATTTCACCTTTTGCTGTCGGAGCTGCCCTGTTATCTAGGTTTTCCATGAAGGTTTCATCTACATTGTCGCCTGATGGCTCTGTTTGTGCTTCCCCTTGCTCTCCTTCAAATGCAGTGTCATCCCCCACTGGTTCTGCTTGTGCTGGGAATTCATCCACCTCGAATGGCTCTGACTGTGCCCCTGGTTGTTCTTCCTCTATTTCATCCCTTCCCCCAACTTCACTGGAGGAACTCCGGTCCTCCTGTTGTGGTGGAACCTGTAATTGCTGCAATGGGATGACCCTCAAGGGAACAGGTTGCTGTGGTCGGGTTATGAATTGTTCCCAAGTTATATTATGTTGGGCAAGAGTTCTTACAATGATTAACTTGATAAGGCCATAGTGGGTGAGAGAGGACAGTGGGTGCTTCGCAGACTGAACAAATGTTGCCATATGACGCAAGTCGTGCAATAAATAAAATGGAATATTCAACAAAATGCCATGGCGGAGATGAGAAAGCAAAGGAAGTTCAGAGTTATACACAGTTTGGTATCTACCTTCGCAGGTAATGTATTTCTTGAGGAAGACAGCGACCTGGTCCCATGGCTGCGGCAGTGACTTCAGTGCAATCCCTCTCCTGGATGCTTCAACTTGTTCTCCTGGAAGTAAAAATTTTTCTCGTGCAACCATTGCAGGGACTCGACGGTTAAACCAAGGTTTTCCCACCATCGGGATGGCTGTAACCTCGGATATAATGAGCTCAGAGACGTCTATACACAGCCCCCACACCGTGGAGTGAGTTTTGGTAAGATTCAAGGCAAATTGTAGGGCTGCGTCCCGATCGAATCCATCCAATCGCTCAAAGAACTCGACCCAGCCAGCAGCTTGAAAAATGGCAAGAACTTGCAGATTCTGTCTGAGTTCCTGGGTATTGAAAGGTTCATGGCGAACTGGAATGCCCATGGTCCTGGCTGCAAACTGAACCTGCTATTCCACAGATTACCGGATCCCAGAATGGAAGTTGCAGCACAGAGGATGCACAAATCGCTGAGCGGAGATGTTGAGAGAATGACCAAATTTGGAAAGTTGAGCACAGAACAATGTTTGAAATTGTCATGCCGAATTAGGGAAGGTGGCAGTTATTAGCGTTTACGTCGTACGAGGGAAAGGTTTAATCAGGTATAAATGGTGGTACGAGTGAAGGTACGACCAATATCGTTTAAATGATATCAATGCTTAATCACGTGATAAATGAAAGCCATACCTCATAAAACTGTGCGTCGAAAGGCTGCGAAAACTGGTGGAGCATGCAGTTGGTGACGTCACGGAGCCGAACGCGTGCACAGTCAGACGTGGGATCATGATGACTCGGATAAGGCACTAATTTCTTTCGCCGGTGAAACACAAGCCATCGCGTCCTGGGGGTTGGAATGATGAGTTCGCCGGCATGACTGGGATGAATCAGCATCATGATTAGCAGGTTGAAACAATTCTTCTGTTAACACGGGAGTTACCACTGCAAGTTGCCAAAGAAATGATAGCGCGGCCGATGAAAAAGCTGTTGCAGCTGGTGGGAAAGAAGTTGTAGCCACCGAAAAAGAATTCACGGCAGCCGAAAAAAAAAAGAATTTACGATATCAGGGAAAGTTACGGCTGTCACGGAAAAGTTTTACGGCGGCGGGAAAAAAATCTTTTAGCTAGCGAGAAAAAAAAAAATTTCGACTATGGGAAATATGTTGCAGCCGCTGGAAAGAAATGGCAGCTGCAGGGAAATGATGCGGCAGTGACTGGTCAATGAGATGGCAGCTGGTGGGAAATGAGGTGGCGGCTGCGGGAAGAAGATGTTGCAGCTTCCGATGTTGCAGCCGCCGGAAAAGATTGACGGCAGACGGAAAAAGGTCATTACGGCTACCGGGAAATAAAATGGCCGTGGCTGGTAAATGAAGTGGCAGCCGGTGGGAAATGAGGTGGCGGCTGCGGGAAGAAGATGTTGCAGATTTCGATGTTGCAGCCGCCGAAAAAGATTAACGGCAGACGGAAAAAGGTCATTACGGCTACCAGGAAATGAAATGGCCGTGGTTGGTAAATGAAGTGGCAGCCGGTGGGAAATGGGGTGGAAATAGCTGGTGAATGAAGTGGCAACCGTGGGTAAGATGAAGTGGCAGCCGCGGGAAAGATGAGGTGGCAGCCGCGGGGACTGGGGTTGCAGCTGCCGATGTTGCAGCCGCCGATGTTGCAGCCGTTAATGTCGCAGCCACTGATGTTGCAGCCGCCGATGTTGTAGCCGCCGATGTTCCAGCCACCAGAAAGAAAAAAATGGACGGCAAGCGGGAAAAGGGATTTTGCGGCTGCTAGGGAAAAGAATAATGTAGTTGCCGGAAAAGGATATACAGCTGCCGAAAAATATGTTGCAGCTGCCGGAAAATATGTTGCAGCTGTCGATTTTTTTTTTTTTTTTTTTAAGCAAGGACGGCACAGGGAGATTTTCATTAACGGGCCCAAGCTGGTCGTTCTCCTGGCGCTTCCCTGAAATTTTTTTTTTTTTTTTTTTTGAAAAACGACAGCAAGCAAAGAGATCAAATGCAAAAAGGAGAGAAAACAACAACTATACGCTACAGCAAGAAATTATTTATGTACAGCAAATACAATTTTCAGTTTTAAGGTTTGGCAAAGGTAGAGAAAAGTTCCTGCTCTGGTGCCAATTGATAGTCTGGATCAGCAGCAATCTGTGAAATGAATGCATCTTTCGAAATGGGCTTCTGATACAGTCGCAGTCTGTGGCCGTTAGCAAGTAATGGTATACGGTTTTCATCAATGGTCACCAGACGAACAGTGCCGTTGTCAAATACCCTGTCTACCAAATATGGACCCAGCCATCTTGTGCGTAATTTTCCTTTAAAATCCTTCTTGAATTTGGAGTCGTATAATAGTGCCCAGTCTCCTTCACGGAAGATTTTCTTTTTGATGAATCGGTTATGCCAGTTAGATCTCTGTTGCTGAAGCAGCACAGTCTGGTCTACTGCAGCTAACCGTTTCTCATCCAATTCATTTAATTGATTTAAACTTCTTTTCTGGGCTTCTGTTACATCCAGGTTCATTTCAATGGCAGTTTTCAAGGTCTTGATCTCAAATTCAATTGGAAAGATGGCACTCTTTCCATATACCAGATCATAGGGATAAAAGCCCGTGGTGTTGCGCCAAGTCGTGCGATATGCCCACAGTGCTTCTGGAAGCCTGTCAGCCCAATCCCTTCGATGGCTTTTAACTGTTTTAGTAAGGATTGCTTCGATAACTTTATTAGTGCTTTCCACCTGACCATTGGCCTGGGGATGATAAGGTGAAGCTATCTTGTGTTGCACATGATACTTCCGGAGCAAGGATTCAAATTGGTGTGAAATAAATTGTGGTCCCCCATCGGTAACTACTTCCTTTGGTACCCCAAAACGGGTAAAAACTTCACTGTACAGAAAATCAATCACCGCCTGGTCATTTGCCTTAGCCAAAGCTACAACTTCTACCTACTTGGTCATGTAATCTGTACACACCAAAATGTAAACCTTCTGTTTGGAAGGAGGGTTGATAGGACCAACAAAGTCCAATGCCCATCTATCAAATGGTTCTAGTACCACTTGGGGCTGTAAAGGCATCTGATCCGTCTTATTAGGTTGGCCCATCCTTTGGCAGCTGTCACAGGACTGAACATATCTTTTAGCATCTCTGAACAATGTCGACCAATAATAGCCCATCCGCAACGCCTTATGCCCTGTTCTTTTGTCTGCAAAGTGTCCTCCGCAAGGTTCATCATGACAGGCCTTCAGTATATGAAAGATATCATCTTCCCTTACACATCTTCTAATCTCAAGATCAGGTCCTGTGTAAAAGAGATGGCCTTTGAGCCAACAATACCTGGCACTTTGCTGAATAATTTTTCTTTTCTCTCATTTAGACATATGTGGCGGAAGCTTCCCTGCAACCAAATAATTAGCAACGTCTGCATACCAGGGTGAATGAGCTGAGAGTGCGAATAAATGTTCATCTGGGAAAGCATCCTCAACAGGTGAACTGTCATCACTGTTAGTAAATCGTGATAAAAAATCAGCAACAACATTTTCTTTTCTAGGTTTATCTATAATAGTAATATCAAATTCCTGTAATAATAAAAGCCACCTGGTTACTCTGGCATTAGTGACAGGTTTGTTCATTAAATACTTAATGGCAGAGTGGTCAGTATGCACAAATGTAGGATACCCAGTAATGTAATGCCAAAACTTATTAATAGAGTAAACAATAGAAAGGAATTCTTTTTCAGTAACAGTATAATTTAGTTCAGCAGGGGCTAAGTTTTTACTAACATAATAAATAGCATAAGGTACTTGACCATCCTGCTGTCCTAGTACTGCTCCAATGCCAGTATCAGAAGCATCTGAAGAAATGTGGAAAGGTATGGTCCAATTAGGTCCCCTTAAAATAGGGGCTGTGGACAGTTTCTCTTTAAGCTTATCAAATGCTGTCTGGCATGCTGCACTCCACACAAACTGTGCGTCCTTCATTAACAATGAAAACAAAGGAGAAGCAAGTTTGGAGAAGTTTTCTATGAATCTCCTGTAATATCCAGCATGTCCCAGAAAACTTCGCACCTCTTTCTGAGTTGAAGGGGTTGGTATATTTTTTATCACCTTAATTTTTGAAGGATCCACTTGAATACCATCAGTAGAGATGAAATGTCCTAATACCACCCCTTCACTCATCATCATGTGGCATTTTTCAGTGCTTAGTGAGAGGCGAGCTTGTTCACAGCGAATTAAAACTTTCTTTAAATTTTCCAGTGCTTCCTCAGAATCCTTGCCACAGGGAGTAAAATCATCCATAAAAACTTCCATACTATCATTAACCAATTCAGAAAATATGCCAATCACAGCTCTTTGGAACGTTGCAGGTGCATTGCACAAGCCAAAGGGAAGCACCCTGTAGGCGAACGTTCCCCAGGGGCAAGTGAAGGTGGTCTTATCCTGATCCTCTGGAGCAATCTGAATTTGATTGTACCCACTGAACCCATCCAGGAAGGAGAAAAACTTCTTCCCTGATAGGGTATCAAGTACCTGGTCAATAAAGGGCAGAGGAAAATGATCCTTTTGTGTAGCTTTGTTCAGCTCCCTATAATCGACACAGACTCTCCATTTACCATTTTTCTTGGGCACAATTACAAGTGGGGAAACCCACTCACTATCTGAGATAGGATAGATAAATCCTGCTTCCAAGAGTTTCTGGATTTCCTCCTTCACTATATCTCTCAAATTGGGGTTCATGCGTCGTTGGGGTTGACATACAGGCCGGGAGTCGTTTTTAATATAAATATGATGAGTGCACAAACTAGAAGGAATACCCTTCATGTCTGTATACTCCCAGGCGAATGCCCCCTTACGTTCCTTCAAGAGATTGGTTAGGCGCATCTGTTCTTCTGAGGAGAGACCAGGGTTGATGTTCAAAGTTCTTCCAGGCTCTACCTCAATAGGAATGCTTCTCGAGTTTTTCAAAACTGGGATTATGTTTGTGTCATTGACTAGTGCTTCCTCCGTAAGCTGTTCTTGTTCTTCCTTCCCAAGGGTACTGTTCAGGAGTTGATAAACTTCCTTATCTACTGAAGCAGGTTCGCTAATGAAATTATTAATGGCATCGTCTTCTGTTTCATTTTTGAAGGTTAGTGCCTTCCCTATTGTTAGTAATGGCTGAACATCCTCCTCCTCTTCCTGTTCTATCCAAAGGGAAGTTTCGGTTTCTAGACTCGGCCGTGCTGGAGGGTACAGGGTGAGGTTTTTGGTTTCCATACCATCAGATATAGTCATAGATCCTGATCGACAGCTGATGCAAGCATCAGCTGTAGCCAACCAAGGCCTCCCCAAGATCAATGGGTGTCCCCCCAGCTATGATTTTGGTTGTAATACCAGAAAGTCGGCAGGGTATTCCCATGAGTCTACTGAAATGACAAGGTCGTCCAAAATCCCTTCGGGTCTGATGGTGGATCTGTCTACCAATTCTAAGATAGTAGGGGTCGGTCTAATATTGGTGAATCCGAGCTTCTTTACAGTCTCCATTGTTATAACATTGATCGCAGCTCCTAAATCTACTAGTACGTTGGGTATCTGCGTTTGTCCTATGTGTACAGTGACAGTAGGATTGCCAGGATCCTCATACTTGGTTATAGGGGTTTTTCTGGTCATTAACGCAGATAAATTCCCTATGATATGAACAGTAGGAGGATCTCTGGGTTTCCTTCCCGGTCTTTTAGTGCACAGGTCCCGAACAGTTCTAGCATAAATAGGTACATCTTGAAGAGCTTGCAAAAGGGGGATCTTAACATAAAGGTTCTTCAATTCTCCTAAGAGATTGAACTGAGGTTGCCCCCCTATTTTTGGCAGCATCAGTCTCTCAGGGTATGGTGGTTGCCGTACCAGCTGGGTAGGCTGCGTATTATCTGATTTATCATTTAATGTTTCAGCCGTCCCATCTGAGGGATGCTCAGCACCTTCAGTGATAGGAACCAGATCAAATGGATGCTGGGAACTCTCTTCTTTGTCATACACAGATGGTGGAATATTTTCTGAAATTACACGTTCTACTATCTTTCCAGACCGTAAGCGAATATCATTACAAGGTACAGGGGAGAGACAGTAGGCCGGCATATTGAGAGCTTCCAATTGCTGGACTGTTTTATTATTTGGGTTAGGGTTAGGTTGGGCAGGCAGCTGAGGCCGTATTGGTATGTTAGGAACAGGATTATTTTGCAGCTGCAGCTGCGACTGCTGAGGTGGGTATTGAGGATATTGATGAAATTGAGGATATGGAGGATACGGTAACTGTTGAGGTGGAGGTGGTTGAGGAAATTGCTTCCCAGGATGGAAGTTCCTCCATCCAGGAGACCATGAAGTAGGTTGGTGTGGAGGCTGTGTCCAAGGACTCCATGAATTATAACCTTGCATCGCAGGTTGAGGGGAATTCCACTGAGCATAATTTGAAGGGAATTGTGTATTCACATTTTGCATATTAGTATTCCAATTATTCAAATTATTCAAAAATGAAAATGAATCGGGAGACATACCTTGATTCCGGGGCTGCCAGGGTTTCTTCTGTGCAATGAAGTAGGCTGAATCCACCTCTGGAGTTGATGCCTGCAGCACAGCCTTCACTTGGGGCAATGTGGGACATTCTTTCATATCATGGTTCAACTCGCACAGCTGACACACCTGTATTTTGTCAAGAGGGCATTCTTTCAGTGGATGAGTCTTTCTACATCGGGGACAAAACACACCTAGTGTGAGATCCTCCACTGCCTGTCTTTGCTTAGCCTTCAATACATCAATCTCTGAAGAGATAGAGCTCATCATTTCTGTTTTAAAATTTTCAAGAAGATTGCCTATCTCCGCACGTGTAGCTCCCCCATTGGATGACTTCTGAGTTCTGTCGAAGACATCACGTTCCATCTTATCTCGTTTATTCTGCTTGTTATGCCTAGAAGATCCCCTGGAGTATCTCTCACATAATTCGACAATTGTCTCAAAAGGTTCTTTAGAGATATCTCCCTTTCCTAATAAATTTAGTATGTCTAAACAATCGTCCCTGATCCCTCGAAGCAGGATTATCTTAAGCACATCTAGTCCCATGTTCGTCTGCCCAGCTCTCTGCACATTGTACAGCAACCTCTCTACAAAATCCTCCAAACTTTCATCCTCCTTCTGTACCATCTTGAATAACTCCTCCCTTTTGTCCCTGGTGTTGCAATATTCTTGATATTTTTCCAGGAACACTTGCTTCATATTATTCCAATTAGCAACAGTTCCTCCCTCAAGGCTCATGAACCATCATAATGCATTGTCCTTCAGGGTGGCAGGAAAAAGCTTTAACTTTTGGGCATCTGTGACATAATCGTAGCTGCGACAGAGAATATCGAATTCAAAAAGGAATTCGTCTGGATCTTCTGCCGCCCTGCCATGAAAGCGAGGCAACACCGACGGTGAGATGTTTTTCATAGGAGCTGTCCCTTCTAGCTGCTGTATTGGGAATTGCAATGTAGCCATAGTTTCTTCTGGCAGGGAATCATTTTCATGATGGTATTGTACCACTGCTTCTTCCTCTTCGTTCTCACGTCTGTTATTCATCTTTTCTTCTGTATCCTCTCCTTCGTTCGTTCCTGCGTTCCTTACCTCAGTTGTAACAGCTGCGTATTCTTCAGTTGTAACAGCTGCGTATTCTTCAGTTGTAACAGCTGCATATTCTTCAGTTGTAACAGCTGCGTATTCTTCAATTGTAACAGCTGAATCAGCCGTTCCTTCTTTAGCAGGGGTATATGCAGGAATCACAGCTGCTCCTGTATCTTCCACTGTGGATCCTGATGCTAGTGCTCCAAGATCAGCAGGGCCCCTTCTGATAGGAGTCTCCTGTTGACGAGTTCTGACAGCTGAGTCAGTTTTGTCAACAAGGTCGTCAATGAATGTTCTTCTACCCAGCGGTGGACCTCGACCACGACCCAAACCACCTGCACTGTTAGTAATTTGTGGGGTTTTGGGGGTTGGGAGGTGATCGTGTTTTACCCTCCTCGTATTCATGCGAAGCAGATCATTAAAAAACAAACAAAAAGACTGTCTAAAAACGATTATCAGATACAACTAATGACTAGTGTTTAATTTTCATCCTTCCCCGGCAACGGCGCCAAAATGTCAAGCACTCTATTTGCAGATAAATTAATACCAAACACACAGAGTATATGAAATTTATTGTCAACCCGAGAAAGTCTTTTTATCTCAAAGGATAAGTGCACAATATATGCTTAAACACAAAACCATTAGAAGTGAATACTTTTATCTTCTATCATCCATGTTCATCCCAAGAATCTATGCAATCCCAATTGCCTTCTAACTGCTATACTACAATTCTTTTCTATTATGCATCAAGAAGAAATGGTACCAGATCTAATCAACGATTGCAAGAAGGAAATCTCATTCACATTCTAAAATAATCACTTGTCTAATCTAATCAAGCTGGGAATCATAAAGCATGACCTGAACATTACTCTAGAATTTTAATGAAAGAGATTGAAGCAACTGTTCTAAGAAACTGAATTGCAAAATAGAAATCAATCAACACATAACAGGAAAGCTAAATTGTAAGAGCTCCTGGGATCACGTCTCAGCTGTAGGATGAACACGGCAATGTGAACAGAAATTGAAATGTGTAAAGCAACCCTGACTCAGTCGACTGTTATTCTATACCATTCACCAATCTCACAGAAATGTAATCTTTTACTGAGAAATCCACACAATAAATATTGCTGCTGCATGCAAAAGAAAGAACAAAGCATCACACAACAAGAAAGATGAAATCCTAATTTAACTCAGCAATCTCTGTGGAAGACGGGCCCAGTCTTCACACAGAGACGCTGGTTGAACAACACTCTCTTTAACTCAGAAGTAACCCCTTATATTAACAGAAGAATGAGTACACAGTTTGGCTTGGCTGCTAATACAAGATAAATTAATTGTTTGTTGTTCAACCCCTGGGTTGAGGCAACTCCCCATATTTATACATACAAATTGTAACATCTAATCCTATAATTGGGAAGCCATGAAGATCTCTGATCTTCAGGCGCCCTAAATAATCCAGCTGTTACAATGCGTGGCAGAACAGAAATATCCAAATATGAGAGAGTTATTAATTGCCCCAAGAGTGGCGGTCCTTCCAGCTCACAGCTGGACTCGAGCAGCGACATACTTAAGATAGCAATTTCTGTTACAGCTGCCCTGTCACGACTGTGCCTTGATTGATTATTCGAGCCCCAAGGAACCTTCTACAAGCAATGAACGTCCCTTCCTTCATGACTTGTTCAGCTCCGATCTTCCTGCAGTCTATTTGTCTCAACTACCTTCATAAATCGCATCATGTTAGCACAAATGAAGAGATGCACAGCTTTAATTATCACAATCATAAGTATTAATACAATAAAACAATAATCGGCCATACCTTGGTAATTTGGGGAATAAGATAAGGACAATAAGTCTAATTGCCAAGATAATTGGTGTAGGACAAGGGCAGGGAAGATGATAAATGATGGTCAAAAAGGGCCAATTCTGGGCTCAACAATAAGGAGCTTCTCTAATTTTGGTGAATCATTACTAGTGTGAGATGATGATGATGATGATGATGACGATGAAGATCATGATCATGATGATTATGATGATGATGATGATGAATATGTTTATGATGATGATGATGGTGATGATGATGATGAAGATGACAATGATGATGATGATGATGATGATGATGATGATGACAATGACGATGATGATGATAAAGATGATGGTTATGATAAAGATGATGGTTATGGCGATGACAACAATGATGATGAAGATGATGAAAATGATGATGATGATGATGATGATGATGATGATGGTGGTGGTGATGGTGGTTATGACGACAACACCGATGATGATGATGATGATGAAGATGAGGAAGAGGGTGGCGACGGTGACGATGACAAAGATGATGATGAAGATGATGATGATGATGATGATGAAGATGATGATGATGATGATGATGATGATGATGATGAAAACGAGGACGATGATGATGATGAGGATGAAGATGATGATGATGGTGATGACAAAGATGATGACGAATATGATGATGATGATGATGAAGAACATGAAGATGATGGTGATGACGACTACAATGATGATGGTGAAGATGATGACAACTATAAGGGTTAGGGGTTAATTTTTATTTGACTAGACACTTTATAGGTTAGAATTACGTGGTTAGAATTATAGGGGTTAAGGGATATATATCATTATGTGTTAGTATTTATGAGTCTTAGGGGATATACCATTTTAGGATTATAATGGGCCAAGAGTTATGGTGGTTAGTCATACTAGGGACTAGGGATTGCAGTGTCTAGGGACTAATGGTAAAGGGTTTGGGGATTGAGATATAGGGGTCATGGATTTATGGTTACAAGGATGAAGATTTATATGTACATGACGATAATGCAAGTTAGTGATTTTTTGTAATAGTATATCTCCTAACCCTTGTGGTGAAGGAGAGAAGAGAGGGGTGAGGGAGGGAGGAGGGATTGGGTAGAGTGGAGGAGAGTGGGGGGGATTGGGTGGATAGGAAGAGAGGGGGGCGGGTTATAGAGGGGGGGGGGGGGTCCCAACCTTAGAGTCAATCTCATCTTATTCAACAAAAATAGTGAATGAAAATAGTTTGGAACTCTTATGTCTAGGAATGGGAAATATATTTTATAGAAATAGAATCAACGCGTGCACGAATATCAACACGTGCACGCATAGAAAGGCACGTGCACATACATGTGAACGCATAACAATGTGTGCACACCTATGCGCGTGCACACATTTGCACGCACATGTGTCTTGATTCAAATTATTTTTGGCTCCCTTGTAGGTTTGGTATTAGCTTCGGATTGCCAAACCTTGAGGCTTAGTCTGATTTATGGAAGAACACATCAAATGCTAGTAACTTCATGTTTTTGAAGCTTAGTTCCACATATGCTCAACTAGTGCACTATTGATGAAATTGCACACACTTGATGAGTCGTGTGTGCAGATTCTAACTATATATTTTTTGAATAGATATGTTGATGTTTTCTATTTTTAATTCATTTTTAACTGGACTCATGTCAAATTTGTAAAAAACATAGGTCGTTTATTTGGCCTATAAGTTTTGATTGTCTTACATATTTCGAAAACGGAAAAGAACCCGCACAAGATTACAAGAATACCTACAAGCTAGAAAAACGGTTGATTGATTATGTTCAAACCATGATATGGTGGACCAACACTCGACCATGTTGTTTTAAGGCTTCACTGAATTTCATAATTTAAAAAAATATAAAATTAACTTTTAAAATTTTGGAGAAATAGCCCCGCACAAGATTTGTCTGTTTCCTATGCCTCTACATATTTTTTTTCCTCATAAATTGTCAATTTATATAACAAACCGGTGGACCAACAAAAACATGTGCATTATGTTTTAGAGAAAAAATAACATACCAATATTAGAATAATGACATTTTGGGGTGGTTATACCACTTTTCCATAAATAAAAGGTATATATTCCGAAAGGTGATCCGTTTTCTACGTTTCATCTTTTTACACCTAATACGAAAAAAATTTGTAGGTACCTCTAATAATTCATTTTAATAATAATATTTCTGTTTTTCAAGTAATTACAACTAACATGTCATAATTGGGTAACATTACCTTGCACCAGCCCTATGGTATGGAAGACCTGCCTCTGTCAAATATTTCAGAGTGATTTGTAGTAAGTGCTACATAAAGAGGAATGCAGATGATCTTTGTAAGTTTGACTCACGTTTGACTCTAGAATCGACAAGGGAATATTTATAGGATATTCATCCACCAAGAAAGCATATAGATGTTGCAATCAAAGACTACACAAGATCATAGAGAGTGAAGATGTAAGAGTATATGAAATGAAGCCAAGAAGAATGAGAATTCAAGATGATGAGATAGCAAATAATGATAAGGAAGAGAAAGACTCACAAAGGGAAGATGATTTACAAGATGAAGAAGAGATTGAACAGGAAGGAAATGAAGATGAGGTATATCAAGAAAATGACAAAGAAGATTCTCCAAGATCTGATACAAAAGCACCATCAATAAGAGTTCAAAGAGATCATCCTGAAATTCAAGTTATTGGTGACATAAGTACTAGAGTTAAAACAAGAAGAAGGCTATTATATGATCAAGAACAAGCATTATTTTCTTTAGTAGAGCCTAAAACATTTGCATAATCTGGCAAAAGTGATGATTGGATCAAAGCTATGAATGATGAGTTGGACCAAATAGAGAAGAACCAAACCTGGGAAATTGTCCCAAGACCTAAAGGCAAGAATGTTATTGAGACCAAGTGGATGTTCAAGAACAACTTAAATGAAGATGGTACAATAATAAGAAATAAGGCCAAACTAGTATGCAAGGGATATGCTCAAGTGGAAGGTATTGACTTTGAAGAAATGTTTTCCCCTATAGAAAGACTTGAAGCAATCGGGATGTTCTTATCTTTTGCATGCTACAAAAACTTCAAAGCATATAAAATGGATGTTAAATTTGCATTTCCGAATAGAAACCTTGAACACAAAGTCTATATTGAACAACCTGAAGGTTTTCTCTTATTAGAAAACAAAGACTATGTTTGCAAATTGAAAAGGGAACTCTATTCTCTCAAACAAGCTCCAAGGGCATGGTTCTGTTGAGGCCTCGGGTGTGCTGGAAGTGTTATACTAACCAATAAACATATAGATCGGATTTCACATTACCAATTTTAAGCAAAACAAAATAGTAAAAACTAGTTTATTTTATTCAAAGGATTAAAAAGAACGTGATTGTCATGTCAATGATAAGCTAATTAACAAATCAATCTTATGATGATAATGGTTGTTATGTAATTGTAGGATGTGAAACAATATGAATCAAGTAAAGAAATTTACGGTTGCATAAACTGCATATAAATCAAGCACATAGATTTATAAGTTTTATGATTTAACAATACAAAATAGATTTATTAGATGTATGTATGAAAAACCAAAATGAATCAAGGAAACTTGATACACATAACAAAAGAAAGGAAAAGAGAAACTAACTGAAATTATTTAAAGATTTTAAAACATTACAATTCTCCAAGTACAGAGTGTCTTCAGTGATCTCCTTCGATGGTTCCCCCCCCATTCATGAGATTTTACAAGGGCAGTT
Source organism: Larix kaempferi (assembly GCA_027924585.1). Classification (NCBI taxonomy): domain Eukaryota; kingdom Viridiplantae; phylum Streptophyta; class Pinopsida; order Pinales; family Pinaceae; genus Larix; species Larix kaempferi. Next base: position 1,567,813 of record BSBM01000858.1, on the reverse strand, counting down.
TGCCACTTGGAAAATACATCCAAAAGATCATCAACATCTTGATACTTTGCATGATGAAGTTGTAATTGTGCCTTGCAAGTGAAAGCCTCGATCTCCCTATTTTTAGCCTTTGACCATTCTCGTAAAAAGAGATTAATCTTCATGTCTGAAGCCACAGGTGATTCAATTAATTCCTTGAACTCTGCTATCTGGATCTGCTCAAGCTGCTCAATGTGCTCCTTGTATTTCAAATAATTTTCTTTGATCTATGTAATCATAAGTTTAGGTGGAAGAGCAGTCTCAATCTGATTCATGACAAGAAACACTAACAATCCTAGCAGTTTATCAAAGGAAAGCCATCTCTTTCTGCATACTTTATGGCCTTCTTCAATTGTAGTTTCAACCATGTCACAGGCATTCTCCCATGATTCCAAATAAATCCTTATCCTTCTTTGTTTTATCTTATCCAAAATAGGGACTGCATCAGGTTTATCTTTGATGTATTTTTTCCAATCAATTACATCTTCAAAGGCTCTGGTGGCATCATTTCTCCTTTGATTGTGATCACCAAGGATATCTGAGAAACGCTCAAAGGAATTAAAGATATCCTGAATTTCATTTAGGCCTTGAAACAATTCAATCAAAGAGTTCCTAAAGTCATCATTAATCTTCAAGGTGAATTCTTTAAATTCTTATTTAGAGAATTTTGAAAAGGAAGAAACAATATAAATGGACTATGAAGATTCCAACTGTTGTTCCAGGGATGCTAAATTCTCAGCATATTGTGCATTTTTCCCTTGTTCCTTTATAAGTTGTTTATTAAGATCATCATTCTGAGAATGCAATTTCTAAACCCGATCTTCATAATTATCTTTCAATCCCTGCAACTGATATTGGTGTTGTTCATCCAATTGAACCTGTTTCTGCCTGAGGTCTTGTAATTCCTCTTCCTTATTCTCAATTTCTCTGTTGAGTGAGGAAATAGAGTCATAGTTAGCACCAACAAAGGCTCCCATGGAAACAACTATTTCTAAGGATTCATGTTTGACATCTGTGGAAGTTCTCTTCCAAATAATCTAATTAGGCACAGAGCCCTACACCAATGTCCCTTCTCTTGCTCTCTTGGAACCTTTCTTCACAACTTCCTTCTCTGAATTACTACAAAAATATTATCAAAGTGAGGCCACTGCATCTTCACTAAAATATGCAATTTCTTCAAAATGGGATGAAGACACTCCCGGAACTGTAACCAAAGATACAAGTTGGGAAGCAGCAGCAGGAGGAATAGGCATACTTATTTGAGGTATTGAAATGGAAGGTACTACAGTAGTGGATACTGAAGATAAAGGAATGGGGATTGTAGATGAGGTGACATGAACTGAATATGTGGAAGAAACTTGTATTTCAATTGGATTGGGGGGAATATCCATGGGAATAACAAGCTCATCAGATGATGGGGATGGAGGAACTATAAGGTTTGATAATGATATAGATGGAAAAATGGTAGGTATGGTAAGAAGTGGATAAGAAGTGATATTAGAAGTGGTGGTGGTTTTTGAAAAATGAATTTGAGGAAAAGAATCATCAACCAAATAAATTGTCAAGTGGATCAGAAGAAGCCTAGGTAACTGAAGTGACCACTGTCAGGCTAGTAGGAATAATAACTAGACATGACAAGTTCGGAAAGAGAAACTCATCTTCCAAACCACTGCCATCAATATGTAGCAATGTAGGTTTAGTGACTGACACTTCAGTTTTCTGCTTCTTGGTTGGAGGAGTGGAAATGGTAGTCTTTGTATCAATTGCACAACTCATTAATGCTAGGATCTTCTTCACTTATTCAATTGATTTGATGACAACATTCATATTAACTAGGCGGTTGAGGCTATTGAGGATCCTCAAATGGAGATTTACATTTATCTTGTGATTGATAGGTGAGAAACAAAGGAGGTTTAACCTGATTTTTTTGTGCCTCCTTCTCCATCAATTCCTTCTGAGCTCTTTAATCATCCGACAGTTTGAGTTTGTTGTCTTGCAACACTTTTACCTTGAGATCTTGCTGGTACTGGTGAATGAAACTTTTCTCCTCCTGAGAGGGGACTTTGCTCAACACATCCTGGAATTAATTTACACTTTCATAGATGGAGTCATCAGGATCAGAATGATGCACATAAGTAATCTTGATATGTTCCTTTGTGAAGTGATTGGTCAAGAAAGAATTTGGATCACGCATCCTTTTATGGCCCTCCCAAGCTTTAAGGTTGTAATCTTCTTCCCAAGTAGAGTTGCATGAGTGGAGTTCTGAATAACTAGGGATCCAATATTAAGAAGAAACGTGGGCCAGCCTTTCCTTTTAGCTCCAGTAAACTGAGGGAACACACCATCAATGACAGTTTGGAAGGATAGCTCTTCCAATACAATTCTGTCAGGCACAATCATGGATAATATATGAAGTATGATGTAGGAAAACTATTCTCCCACATACCAATCTCCCATAGTGGAAATCAATGCCTTAGCTTGAGCAGAAAAGGTGGGCACATCCTCCTTGAATATTTTGTAATAAATGGAGCCCAAAAAATGGTCACACATGTCATAGACGAGGGGTAAAAATTTGTCCTCCCATAATGCTAAGAAATAAATGTGGACTGGAGGTCCTTCCCTGGTCCAATTCCATCCCATGGAAGGAAAGGGGAAGGCTAAATAGAACACATCCATAATATAAGCAGAAAGGAAAAACAATGGCTTTCTGGAGGTAGGAGTCTTCTTATACTTCACAATGGCTTCCTTCAACACTACTAATATAATTTGTGCCCAATTGAAGGATTCACCAGTGGTGAGAACGTAATGTGCCACAGGTTCCCATTCTGCTTTGAAAACTGTACAATTGGGTAGCCCATACAATCTACAGAACATGGATGCCAACAAGGAAAAGGGATCTCTAAACCATGCAATAGGATACATGTTATCGGATTTGGGATCAAAGATAGTAGGGGTTTCCATCTAGGATTTAATCATTTCATTGAAACCGAATCGGGTTTCATAAGACTCTAGGAATTCCTTGGTGAGAGGCTGTTGGGGACTTCTAAGTGCATAAACCCTGGCCAAGACCTTAGGTTGGAAAGAAGCTAACAAATTTTGGTTTATATCATTGAATGAATGGTCTCGAGGGTTGGCATGATCGATAATCCATTTGATTTCATCTGTGTAGGGAATCAGGGACGGTATTGCTACTATAGTATGGATTTGGGATTTACTGATATTCAGATAAGCCACTTGGTCATGTTGGATGTCGTAAAAATATTCATTGTCAAAGATGGCATAAATCCATTACCAATCTAGCATGTAGGTTTCAGAAACCCTCCCATTGGTGTTAGAGAAGATTCCACTATTTGGGTCTTTGTTTTTCAATTGGTCCATGACAGTTTTGGAGCTAGGGTTCCTCGACATGATTGAAAAATGGGATTTTCTGATAAAAATGGAGAAAGATTTTAATTAAAATTGATTTTCAATTTCCAAATATTAAGCAGATGATTGACATAGAATAGGAGACTTACTTGTAAACCAGTGGAAAAGAACAACAAAGCTGGTAGCGGGATAAAATCTGCAGTGAAATTCGTTACAGAAAGTAAAATTGCAGTTTGAAAATAGTAAAAAGATAATTTTACTACGCATATTTAACCCTAAAATGTTATTAGCGAATTTAAAACATGACCATAGATCTCAAGCAAATCAATGGTCAAGATTAAACAACAAAAAAGGAGGATTGTGGAATTGCGGATGCACTTTTTGAAAGTTTGTGACTTAAGCCTTATGCAATCCGCATTGTGGGTTGCGGGATTGCAGACGTGCAAATTGAATGTTGGGAAGTTTATCGTTTCCGCAATCCACAACCCGAAGTCGGAAATGCGGAGCAGGGAAAATTATGGGAAAAAATTTGATCTTCCTGCAATCTGCATTGCAGGTTGTGGGATTGTGGAATTGTGGGAATGTTTTTAAGAAATTTAGGTATCTGAAATCCGCAATATATTTGCGGGTTTGGATAAGGAGATGAAATTTGTTTTTTTAAGTTTGGTTTCTTCTTTCTGCAATGCACATTGCAGAATGCGGAAAGGCGGAACCAAAAATTTGATTTTTATTGATCAAATGCTTTCTGACTTCCGCAATCCGCATTGTGGGTTGCGGAAATGCGGAAGCAAGAAATTCAAACTCATTAAAAATGGGATTCCCATAGTCTGAATTGCGGATTGCAGTATTGTAGAATGATGTATTTCCAAGAAAAACAAGGCTTGCTACAAATCATGAAAATACATAAAAACAAGCGTTATTTAGAAGTCTTTATTGATATCAAAGAATGCAAAGGTGAGAATGAAAAACATTAATAAAAAAACCCTCATAATAAAGAATAAATAATTATATATTAACTTGATCAAATTAAAACTGGGGCTCCCATTTTTATCTTATAAAAATGGGATTTGTTGTGCCTACAACAGGCTCTCAAGATTTGAAAACTACTTGAAGAAGTAAGGATACAGAAGAGGGGCCACTAACAATAATCTCTACATAAAGTTTGAAAATGAGAATATGATCATTGTTGTTGTCTATGTAGATGATAGCATACTTGGAAGTGATTTACAAATCCCGAGTGTAAATTTTGCTTCATATATGAAGAAAGAATTTGAAATCCCTTTGTTGGGAGAACTAACATTCTTATTAGGATTACAAGTCACTCAATCAGACAAAGGGCTCTTCATTTGTTAAACCAAGTACATTAAATAGATGCTAAAAAAATTTAAGATGGAAGACTCCAATCCTGTTAGTACCCCCATGATCACTGGTTGTAAGTTAAGTAAGGATGATGAATCTTTGGAAGTGGATCATGCTATGTATGGATATATGATAGGTAGCCTACTATATGTGACAACTACAAGACTGGTTGCTAGATTCCAATAAGCTCCCAAAGAAACACATGTAACAATAGTAAAAGGAATTCTGAAATATTTAAAAGGTATTATGGAGTATGGTTTATGGTACCCAAAAGTTCAAGACTTTACCTTAAAAGCATTCACTGATGCATATTGGGAAGGAAGTATTTATGACCGAAAGAGCGCCAGTGGAGAAAAATTATTCTCGGGAGACTATTTGGTATCATGGCTAAGTAAGAAACAACCCTCCATTGCACTATCTACAGCAGAAGATGAATATATTGCTGCTGCATTATGTTGTACTCAATTCATTTGAATGAAGCAGACATTGGAAGACTTACTTGTGAAATATGAGAATCCCATAGTGATAAACTGTGACAATACCAGTTCCATAAACATATCAAAACATCATGTAATGCAATCCAAGACAAACCACATTCCAATAAAATATCACTTTCTAAGAGACCAAGTGTCACAAAAGGTTGTCAAATTGGAATATGTTGATATAAAGGAACATATAGCTGGTATCTTCACTAAGCCACTACCCAAAGAAGCATTTGAGCATCTTAGACAAAGAAGGATCACAATGCCAACAAGAAGGACCGAAATGTCAACAAGAAGAAATATATTCCCGCAAGGAAGAAGGATCACGCAAGGAAGAATGATCAGACGATATGCCCTCTTTATACACACACGACACAATCAATAAAATATTATGTTTCAATGTTTCTAAGTATATTTATTTCATGTTTTGCAATTTTTGAAAAGATGTTTGAAACACATCACTAGATACATGATACTATGTCCATAAATAATTTTAGAATTGTCCAATAAAATTTACATCAATTAAATGTAGAAGTTGTCAAAAATATACAAATCACTAAATGAATTGTTCTCTGTATAATATGACCGTCATTTGAAGTTGAATGTCTTTAACCAATGCCCCATTTTTGAATGAGGCCTGAGATAAATGAATGAAGGGGCGGCCGACCCTTCTTCTACCTAGTATTATTTTCATAATAGTTCTAAACTGCAAGAAGGGTGGGTCGATCCTTCTTATGTTCACCATTCTGGATACAGATGAATTGCTGGATATTGGTGTTCACAATTATCTACTAAATGAAGGGGCTAAAAATCCTTCTTGTTGGAATTTTGATTTCAGGATAAATATTGTTTATATGTTATAACTTAGCCAATGTCTCGATCCCTACCATTTACTACGAAAGTCAGTATTCAGGAATTGTCGCCCAACCTTCGTATATTAAATATTTTTACATTTCTCTGTTAAATTAAGGGTTAGATGACCCTTCTTGTACTTAATATTTTTCCAGTCTTCACCATTCTGGATATACATGAATTGATGGCTTAGCCTTCGTAGGTTGAATATTTGCACAATTCCCTCATAAATGATGGGCGACCGACCCGTCTTCTACCCAGTATTATTTTCATACTAGTTCTAGACTGCAATATAAGGGTCATTCGATCCTTCTTGTGTTCACCATTCTGGATACAAGTGAATTGCTATATATTGGTGTTCACAATTATCTACTAAACGAAGGGACGACCGACCCTTATTGTGCTTAGTAATTTTCCAATCTTCAATATTCTGGATATATATGAATTGAGAGCCTAGCCTTCGTAGGTTGAATATTTGCACAATTCCCTCATAAATGAAGGGGCAGCCAACCCTTGTTCTTCCTGGTATTATTTTCATAATAGTTATAGACTCCAAGAAGGGTTGCTCAATCCTTCTTGTGTTCACCATTCTGGATACATGTTAATTGTTGGATATTGGTGTTCACAATTATCTAATAAACGAAGGGGCGGCCGATCCTTCTTCTCGAAAGTCGAAAGTCGGGATAAATATTGTTTATATGTTATAAATTATCTAGTTACCGGTCCCTACCATTTATTGTGGAAGTCATGTTGAATAATGTGTTGGCATTGATGTCAACAATAAGGAAGATATGCCTGCAAAGGAAGAAGGATCATGTAAGGAAGAAGGATCACAATGTCAACAAGAAGGACAAGAAGGAATATATGCCCGCAAGGAAGAAGGGTCACACAAAGAAGAAGGATCATGCAATATTCCATCAATGAAGAGGAAGATATGCCCACAATGAAGAGGAAGATATTCCTGGTTTAGTTTCAAAACTTTTACTTAACTAAACCAGCCCATGGTTTTTGTAAACCATACAACCAATTCATGGTTTTGCTTTAGTTAACTAAATCATCTCTTTAAACTAAAACAATAAACCAATTCAAAATAATAATGGTAATTATAACTCATCTCATGGTATTTATGAATCATGCATAATTCAGGTTATGATTTACAATTAAACATTTATTCCTCATTATCTTTCATAGATTTTCACCATAACTCCATTTTAACCATTTTTACCAATTTCTAAAAACTAGCACATTTTCCATCCATTCATTAAGTTCCAATTTCAAATACACGGAGAATATGAACGAGTTATTTCTTTCATATTTTTCTAAATGTAACCAAAGAAATACTTTAAGCAAAAAATGACCATCAATTGCCAGAATTTAATTCAATTCTGGAAATTTTATCTAATGGTTATTATATTCTCAGGGATTAAATTAACTTCAGAGAATTTATTATTTCAACCCATAAAATATGATTTCCCAAAATATAATTCTTTTAAATTTCATTTGTACCCAAATTATATTTAATATGCACAAAAATGATGCAAGCATAATTTATCAAAGCATACTTGTAGAGAATTAATATATAACAGAATACAAATTCAAAACCATGAAACCTGAGCATTAATTCTCTCAAATTATTATTTAACAGAGAAATTATAGAGAATTAGAATCTTGAATATACTTATATGAGAATTCTGTCTTGAAACAAGCAACTAACTGCGTGTGAGCCATGCTCCACCCAACCGTAGAACTTGTCTAGTCTATATTATTTCAGCTCCCAAGTCCACCCCTGAGTCGATATCCACACATTAACCAGAGATAACTCACCAACCCCCTCATCTCACTCATAGAGGAAAAAAAGAAATAACTGAGAAATATGGAATAATCTCTATTAGGCACTACCAAAACAACAGTTTCTAACCAATTCCTTGTCAATTCCACAATTAACCCACCAAATCTCCTTCACAGACACACAACAATACACTTCACTACAAGTGTCGGAATTCCACTCGGGGTTTCATGCAAAAATTTCCAATTGACTGGTTAATTCAACCAAAGGAAATACAATGCCAATACAGGTTGTAAAAACATATTTTTCTTGACCTCCATGAATTCAAAGTCACATCATGATCCCCTTCACTGTCCGTGACTCCATTTTTCTTCTCCCCCAAGAATTCACCACAACATTCCTAGAAAATGAGTGTCATATTTTGGTTTCCCACGTGGCTATCCCAAAGGAACCACGTTCCCTTATTTCCTAATTTCCATTAGCAACTTAATTAAAATTAATCAATTTCTCCCAAAGTTTAATTATTAATCACTCCATTTGAGTTTGGCTTAGGAACATGGGTTTTGTGATTTTAACATAAAGTTTAGAAAAAAACTGATCAATGAGAGAAGCTACATAGGTAAACCTTACCCCCTCACAAACCTTGGTTAATATATGGATCCCCTCTTCAGCATATTGCTCACCACGCAGCCAGCTGGAAATTTTATATTAAAATAATAAACATGCTATCTACATACTTCATAGCAAAAATGTTTAGAATGCAGTATCAATTATAAATCTGGGCCAGGGGTATTACAAGGTTTTTGCGTGGAAATTTTGGGGATATCAAGGAGTAGCCTAATACCCATGAGAAGGATTTTTACAACCACAGAGGATGCCACAATCATTTCGAAACTCATCCAGGAGTGAGCTGAACCGACAACACCCAAAATAAAATCAATCCACAACTTCAATCGTCTCCGTCGCATATGCATTCATGTACGCTTTCGATATCGCCACTTTTGAAATTGGTTTTTGCAATTCTCCAATATGATAAGTATGATGATAATGGCACTTTTAGAACCTAATTTTTCCCTTTTTGAAGGCTACTTTTGACACTTCCAATACTTAATTTTGAAATTTTAAAACATATTTTAGCACTTTCAAACTCTGATTTTGCATTTAAGAAAACCAAACTCAACACTTTACAATAATTATAATCACAGTGAAATTGAACATACTAGTACAAACAAACATTCAACTGTATTATTTAACAAAATACTTTCATTTTCATTTTATTCACAATTGGCCTCACATCACCCACGCAATTCAGGTGCAACAAGAAAGGCCATAATCGATCTAACAACAATGTGTCATTGACATTTTGGCAGGTATACATTTTTTTTATAATACAGTTCCCTTCCTCGTTACAAACATGTTTTTCTTTCTAGTCATCTACAATCACTGTATTCGTAGCATCCCAACCATGGATCAAAATGTCCCAAAATTTGTTTAAAGTATTGAGAAATACATAAGGATTTCCATCACCCTGATAACCCTCTCTAGCTATGCAAGAACAATATTCTTGTGTTAAAATTACTCTAAATTGTTCCCTTTGCAATCTCATTCTTTGTAATAATGTTGGAAAAAACCCGTCAACATTTTTTTGCTGTGCAGATGTCCATACCCCAACTTCAAATATACTAAATCATTTTTCAAAAATTCCCTTAATCCTAGATGTATAAAATAATACTTTGTGGTTGATTCGATATCCATTGTTTGTGTCAATCCGAATTTCGTTTTTTATGAAATGCGTGTAACAAAACTCCATTGAAATCGAAAATAATCGATGGTTTACTAGAAACAAATCTTCTAGTACTATCTGCAAACAAAAAAACACACACACAACCCAGTCAATAAAATATTATGTTTCAATGTTTCTATGTATATTGCTTTGATGTTCAGATTTTTTTGAAACACATCACTAGAACATGGTACGATGTCCATAAATAATATGAGAATTGTGCAATAAAACATACATCAATTAAATGTAGAAGTTGTCAAAAATATACAAATCACTAAATGAATTGTTTTTGTATAATATGATGGTCATTTTAAGGTGAATGTCTTTAACCAATGCCCCATTTTTTAATGAGGCCTGAGATAATTCAACAAAGAACACAACATTGTTTTTATAGTTATTTCTCTCTCTTATGAACCGTCAAACATCCAACTAGTTGGAATTTTCAAGAATTTTTCCTTGCTATTATCTGCTGATTGATATTGCCGTTCATCTATAAACATGTCCATTTTTTTTATATATATCTCCATATTGGATAGGTACATCCTTGAACGACTTTTTGTATATGTTCGGTACTTCACCAACATTATAATATGCAGACATTGATTAATTACCAGCATAGATCCATCTTAAACATGTATCTATTAAGCATCGAGAGTGATCCAATTTCTTGACGTGTATTTCTTTTTTTAAATTTAAACTCAAGAAATTTGATCTCTCTTGATTGATAGATCTGGGTTTAAGTTTTAAGTTTTTATTTTATAAACAAACATCTAATTTTTAATTACTTTTCATAATATTTTATTTATGAACCAACATGGATTTTTTTAAAATACTTTCCATCATTTTTTTTATGAGCGGACATGAATTTTTTTAATTATTTTGTTAGTAACAAACATTGCATCACAAACCTTAAAACATCTCCCCCATACTTACTTTACTTTACTTTACTTCATTTTACTTTACTTTACTTTACTTTACTTTACATCTTTTTATGCGCAATCACTTTTTACATTTTATTAGATGTAACGCTACATTTTTACGTTTTATTAGATGTAATGCTACATCACACATGTTAGAAGATCTCCCCCATATTGGGTTGTAGAGCACCTCGTTTCACTCGGTGCAATAAATAGTACTAATTTTACATTGCTCTCGACCCCAAATAAATACAAAGTATTTGTTCTTCAACCATTCAAATATATCAATTATTTTTCTAATTTCCATGTTGTCGAGTGAGGAAAACCATTGAGCAACATCGAAATGTTCTCTGGAAACACTGATAATATCGGGGTTGAACATCCGTGCATAATAAAAATGGAAATTATGGACAAAATGACGTTGTTTGGAAGAATCTTCAATGTTGGATAAAATTCGAACTCCAAAGAGAAATCCCTCTACTCTGAGGACCAATAGTTTCTTTTGCGATGATATCTTGACTGCATAAAGAACTTTGACTATATATATAACAACAACAACAACAACAACAAAAACTTCGTTCATGAAGTTAATGATCACAAAAATGCAACTGTAAATGAATATTTTGATTTCCAAATATTAATACAAAAATCACCCAAAATTTCACAGATTCAAATGATTTAATAAAAGCATCACACCAAACTAATAATATGTTAGATTCAGACGAAAATAGAAACGTCACCGAAAAAAATAGAAAACACATTGAATGATTTAAAATCTCAGTAGGTTGCTGTTATAGGTCAAATCGACACTTCTCCATCCTGTGATCACCTTGCCTTGTAGATCACAAAAAAGGACACAAAGAATTGAAGAGCTAGATTACCTTAGATGACTTACTGCCAGAAGTACACTTCTCACCTGAGAATTTAACAGTTTCTTTTGATTTTGCCACATGTACCCCCCTCTCTATACACAAGACCAATGTACTGTACCCTACTCTCCTCAAGGGAAACCATCGTACACCTCCCAAAAAGTTGTAAACTCATGTTGTAAAGCATAAAAGTTGCTTCCTGAACGCTGCTCTTGTTATATGAAACCCACGTACATCTTAAGATGAAATAAAAAATATATTAATTTGACGAATTGGGATTAGTTGCAATTGGTTCTGCAACTTCCCCAACTTCCTAATCCAACCACCTCTCGATCTAAACTGCCTACCTTGTCCCATAAATACAAGGAGGATCCATGAGAGGGGTTACTGATACTCACAATTAGACTCATAATGATCATGAAATATTGAGGAAGGCTTGAAGTATTGTTATGCTAGAGGAAAGTTCCAAGTCAGAGTGAAGAGAAGGAGCCCAAGATATGGTTGCATAAACATTTCTACACGTCAAGTATATTGTATTGATTTCATGTTTCTTTGATAATAAAAGGTCGAAACGCCCTTCCTGTCCCAAATATGATATCTATTGGATTACATGTCTATTTGGCTTAATTCTTGATTATAATTGATGTTAATTTTCTTTATAATTTCATCATATGTTATATGGTCAAGATACACTAAGGAAGGTATCTTTTGTATTGCAGGTTTGTCAAGCAGAAGATCAAGCGGGAGATCAAGTGAAAGACCAAGCAAAAGCTAGGATCAAACTTCGAAAGGAGGTATGTCTTTCAATCCCAATCTATTTCTTTTGCAGTAACTAGATGTAATATAATCAATGTGTTTACCTATCAACCCCGCCTAGTTGGTAGTGTCCATCTCCTCACTATAGGGTAGAAATCCCGTTTCAACAGACTGGTGACTCTGCTGGGGAGAAACCGCTTAGCTTGTTCCGCTCTAGGGGACTTAATTTTGGTTTTCTTCCATCCCATTTTTTCAGTTTTGATTGTCTGAGAGGCCCTGTAGGTCTGTGTCATCTTTCCTATTTGCTTGATTCAACTCATTTTTTGGTTTGCAAAGCCTATTTGTACTCTGCTAATGCATGTATGCTGGTCTCCCCTACATACAGTAGCATTTGTTGGCTGATGTACGCCCCTCCATGCACTGCATAGTAGCGTACACCTTCTGATGTATGCTGGTTGCAACACTGCACAATAGGGTATGTTCCTGTAGTGTCCTATTTTGCTGTTAGGGTTTGTTTTCCAAGTTTTGGTTATTGTTCCAGCCTGTTGCTTTGCTATCTTTATTGACCCCTGAGACCTCATATGTCTTTGTTAAGTCTTGTAAGCCTCTTCAATCTCTCTTAGCCTGTTTTTCTTGCTTGAACCTTTGTCTTAGTATCTTTGCCGCTTACGATCCCTTTCTTGAAATTCATGCGCTATTCTTTTTGGACATAGCTGCATCTCTTCAACCTAGTTGCTGTTGCAGCCATACAGACCTACACTTTGATTGTTTGTTGTCTGTTTCAACTTTAGCATGATTTCACTTGGTTTCATCCCTTCCATTAGGGTTTGCTTGTCAAGTTTGAGTCCTTAGGGTTGCTTCCTAAAGGTAAAGGTTGCTTGGTTCAAACATTTGCTGATTGTTCTATCCGTTTGTTCAAGTAAGTGAAATCCTCTTAGTCTTCTTGTTGTTGAGTCCATGTGTTGTTTAAGTCATTCTTGGTTCGCTTGCTTACTTTTTGCTTGGCTTAGTGTTTTCTTAGGATTTTGAGACTTAGGAGAAACCTATTTAGGTTTGCCTTTTCGTCATAAGTGTCTCTTTTCCCTGTTTCTTTTTCACTTCGTTTCCAAGCCTCAAGTTTTTCGCTTGCAAAAACTTGGTAAGTCAAGTCTTCATTGAGTCTTTCAATTCATTTTCTTTGAGCCATTTATATGTTTTCCTTGCATACGTTTTATAGTTAGATCTTTCTTGTTTTTGTACAAAGTTCTCCTTCTTTTATATTTATCAGAAAAAAGCAAAAGTTGTTTCAATAGCTCAGTAGTAAGATCTTACTTTACTTCGAGGTAGCTTAGTTTGCTTTGAAATATTCAAAAAAGAAAGTACAAAAATATTTTGTTTTAGGATTGCTTAGGTTTCAAGTTTTTGAAAGAATTGTAAATGAAAAGAGAAAATTTTGTGAATTTGAAAGCATTATTTTTTCAATTACTTTACTTTCATAATAGGCCATTCCACACATCGCACTACAACCCTTGAGTAACAAGTAGCATTTAAAAGAAATCATTAATAAAATTTATTAGCAACATTTTTCTTTTTAGGCATACACGACATCAATTAGGTTAGGATAGAGTTTCGAACTTAACTCACCTTAAACTGCTCAGAACTGGCTTCATTACTCAACAATCATAGTACGACTTTCATTTATATAAAATAGTCCAGGGAAACTCTACTTAAACAAGAGCTAAGCACGAGGCCATGGGAGACTGGAATTGTTGAGGATATCCCCTCACTTTCCTTTTGACCATAAACCAGAGTAGATTTGCATACGGGGATCCTTTCGGATTTTGGGATTTTCTACCCTGCCCATGTGTTTCGACTAGGATGAAGACTATCCCCCCAAGTTATTTCGTATTGATGGTAGCCTTAGTATTAGACCTTTAGGATACTACGCAGGTAGAGTGGGTGGTTATTCCCACTTCACCTCGAACAGGCGTGGAAGGTAACCCTCTGGTAGTAATTTCGGGAAAGCGGTTTGGTGATTCAAGCGCTTGCGCCTAGTGGACCTCCGGTGGACGCCACAAAACTGACAATCGATACTCTGTTAATCTGTTCTGGGCCTTGATCATCCTAGACTTTCTTCTGAGAGTATTTTCTATTCATTTGATTGGTTTGATTACTTAGGAAATTTTTTAGTGGTTTTTTGTTTGCCCCTTAGTTGTAGTGGCCACTAGGTTTTTACATAGTTTTATTTTATTATAGTTGTGGAGGACCAAGATCTTCATCGGTCTCGAAGGTTGAAAAACCTTCCCCCACTTATAGTGGAGCCTCCACCGCCACCGTGACGTAGGAGAACTGATTCCCATGGTTCTTTTGAACTTACAGACGACACAGAGGTTCCTGAAGAATCACAACATAGAACACTGGATCGACAAGTCTTGGACACTGTCAAGGTTGAGGATCTAACTATTGCTGATTTTAGTACTCCTTTCAACCCTCCGCTTACAAGACCCATCCACTTTTGGTACCTGTTGGTTTCCAGCATCATGAGTTTAGTGCTTATGTTTTTACACCGGGTTATACCATGGTTAACCCAAGAGATGACCAGGGAGTTCCACAAACTCCCACAACTTCTATGGATGCAAGGATTCTCAATCCTTCTTTCTCAAACACTGCACAATCGAGTTCGTCGCAGAATGCTTCGCCCTGAACCCCGTCCTTTAGTTTAAATGTTGGAACTTTAGGCATGCCAAGTTCATTAACCTCAACCTCTACCTCATCCGCCACACCTACTTTTGGACCTAACAATGTACCTCTATTGATCATACCCGCAGTGAGTTTTACTTAGTCTTCTGCCACACAATCATTGTAAGGTGTAACTCAAAACATTGCTTCTTCATCCATGGTCGGATCCATCCCTTCTACATCCATGCTCGCCATGGGTACGATGACGGCACCATCCACTACTACCATGCTGGGTTTCAAGCCCTATCAAGGTTATTATGTTAATCCGTTGAATATACCTATAGAGATTGTCCCCTTCTCTTTGTTTGCTGGAGGAGGGGGTAATATCATTAAACCGCAGTTCGGTGGGGTTAACCGCCAGACACAATGGACTGCTGCCCAAGGATTTAATCCGCTTACTTTTGGATGGAACAATTTTAATCCTTTCAGTTCACAACCGGTGGCTAGGGGAAACCCCAACCAACAGTGCACGAACCGGGCCATGGGTGGCTCCCAATTACAGGTTCCTATTTACCAGATGCCATCGGCTCAACCACGCTTGCTGTTTCTACAAACATTAAACTTGCTAGATATTTCAAAGCTTACGAACATCCTCATGCATCATGATGCTGCATGGACATCCGTTCCCACCAAACTGCCCTCAGACATACCAAAGTTTGAAGGTAAGACTAGTGAGGACCCTAGCAACCATGTAACAACCTTTCATCTTTGGTGTTCCTCCAATTTACTGAACGGCGATTCCATAAGGTTAAGGCTCTTCCAAAGAACCTTGATGAGTGTTGCAAACAAGTGCTATATTGAACTACAGGTGGCTGCCTTTAGCACCTTTCAGGATATTTCCATTGTGTTCTTGAACCACTTTCAGCTTCCGATCCGGTATGATGCTGGCATAGACCTTTTGTCGACATTTCGGCAAAACAAGGCCACTCATCTGTCTGATCATATTCAGGAGTGGCAGAGGCAAAAGAGGCTCATCAAGACTGACATTCCCCCAACATTCTTACTAGAATAGTACCTTAAGTCTCTACTTCCTTATGTTTCTAAGTAAGTTTCCACTTCAAGGGTGTCTTCTGAGGAGGAGGCCATTTTGAGAACTCAACAACTAGACTTAGTTTATGCTTAGTTTGGGTTATTGTACGAGATTATTCCTGATGCACTGAGGTCTAATATAGACCTAGGTAAGCCTAAACCTGGACCACATGCTGATGGCATCATGGGTTCGATCGATTCTGCAGTGTTTGATGCCTTAACAAAGCAGTTGCATGCCTTGTCAATCAAACAAACTGCTATAGAAGCAACTTCTATTGCGTCCTCCCCTTCTACAACTGAATATGTACAACAGGTGTAGACAAACCAAAAGGGCTCTCGGTAGCCCAAAATAAAGGGCAATAAAGGGGAGGGAAACCAACCAAATCCCAACAATAAGAAAAATGTCGAGGAGGGAAAAAAAGAGAAACATGAGGCTAAGTTCCCTTGCAAACTGTGTCAAGGGGACCACCTTACCCACTAGTGCCCTCTTATGGAAGAATCCCAGAAGATCATCTGTGAGAAGAAATCGGCTGTCTTGAAATATCCTTTTCCTCATGGACAGAGTTCAGCTTCTGGAAACTCTAGTGCTGGGGGCACCCCAACTGATCAGTCATTTATCAATATGGTTAATTCAGATGCTCTATTGCAAACTCGAGCCAAGAATTATACCCTGGACATGCAGCAGAAGGACACTCCTTAATATTCCACTCTTCTTCACATACTTGTGGAGACGCTGCCTAAGATACCAAAAGGTGTCTACAAATGAACTATGCACAAACCTAATGCATGGGCTGCTCCCAACTATAATGTTGTGGAGGACTTATCCCAAACCCCCTATTCCATGTCCACCCTAGAGGTACTACAAAGTTTCCCATTGCAACGTAGTGCTCTTCTGGTAACGATTGGGAGTGTTGGTTCATCCAACATGCTTGCACGCTTTGATATGAAATATATCAAGTACTGGTTGCCATATCATGTATCCCTCCAGATCGAAGTCATCCATGGTCCTAAAACCATCGGACGAGCTGTAGTGGATGAGGGTGGATCAACATGCGTAATGTCTATTTCTTACTAAAGATATTTGGATGAACCTGAGTTAGCTCCCTCGAACACGATACTCACTGCCTTCGGTGGAAGATCCTTCCATCCACACGGAGTCCTACAATCCTTCAATGTCAAACTTGTAGGCAAGCTAGTATCAGTAGAGGTCGAAGTTCTGGATGCCCCACTCGATTACAATTTGTTGTTGGGTAGGAGTTGGACATATGCCATGCAAGAAGTGCCATAGCTGTCTTCCGGGTCATAATGTTCCCACACGAAGGAAATATCATCACATTTGATCAACTTTCCTTTACCCGAAAGAAAAACCAGGCTTCATCGTCCTCATCCATTCCATTGATTGATGAAACTGGCCTAGTCACTGAGAGTTTGGGAGTTGGACTCTATGGGTCACTAATAGGCACTATTGACCTACTTTCTCCCATTCATTTTATTAGTTTTGAAGAATGTTCTTCGTCTGATATTTCCACGATCAGTTCAACAACCAATCCTTGGATTCTCCCATCTGAACCAGAAATAGTCATTCCTTTATCTATTGTAGAGGTGACTTACTCGGATTCACATCTTGCTACAACATAACATATCATGACTCCATTGGTCTCTACTGGGTCAGATATGGACTATTCTCCTACATGGTCAATGGACTCTATCCACTCTTTTGATTGTCTAGACATTGTCTTACCATCTGATGAGGAAATATTGGAAGCTATGATAGGCGTGGACCACACTTGGGAACACATGCACCACAGGTCCTATTTTCATCCCGAGCTGGACAGGATAGAGAGAGGAGAGTTCTCTATGATACCTGCTGGAAATGTTTATTTTTTCGCTGTTGCTTCTACTTCGAAAGCTATTTATGCTGAAGGGAACATCGAAAATATATCGTGAACCATTCCGATCAACATTGCCAGTCGTGGAAAATATTTTCATTGGAGCAGATTGTTCTCCCGATGAGGTCAGTTTGTGTACCAATATTTTTAAAGAATTCCGCGACATTTTTTCCTGGTCGTATGAGGAGATGCCAGGAATTGACCCCGCCATTATCGATCATGTCATCACAACGTAACCTAACGTTAAACCTATGAGACAAAAGCTCCATCCAGTAAACCCACAAAAAGATGTTGCCATTAAGGCAGAGGTAGAAAAGTTGCTCAAAGCAGGATTTATCTATATGATAGCTATGACGGAATGGATTTCAAATCCTATTCCCATAGATAAGAAGCAAGGTACCATTATAGTCTGTACTGACTTACGGGACATGAATAAGGCTTTTCCGAAAGATAATTATCCCACACCATTCATAGATCAGGTTGTTGATGCGTGTGCAGGCCATGAAATGTTTTCCTTCATGGACGGGTTTTCAAGATATAATCAGATACAGATTAAACCTGAAGGCCAACATAAGACAACCTTTATTTTTCCTTGGGGCACCTTTTCCTATAGGAAGATGCCATTTGGCTTAAAGAATGCTGGAGCCACTTTCCAGTGAGCAATGAATTATGCTTTTCACGACATCAAACACATAGTCGAACCGTATCTGGATGATCTCCCAGCGCAATCTCGCAAGAGAAGGGATCATCCCAACCATTTAAGACTTGTATTTGAAAGGTGCAGATACTATAAGATTCGATTGAATCCTAACAAGTGTGTATTCTACGTTGAATCTGGACAGCTACTGGGTTTCATAGTCTCTAGTCGTGGTATAATGGTGGACCCATTAAAAGTTGAGGCGATTGTGAATCTGCCTCCTCCTCACACCCTGAGACAACTTCAAATTCTGCAGGGCATGTCCAACTTCTTGATACACTTCATTATTAACTATGCTAAGATTACAAAAGGTTTAATGAGATTTCTTAAACAAGACTCCTACTTTTTGTGGGATGAAGCTGCTGAGGCATCGTTCGAGGCCTTGAAAAAGGAACTATGGTCAGCCCCCTTGTTAAGCCCGCCAGACTATACAAAAGATTTTCTTTTATATATGGCTGCATCTGTGAGCACAATTGGCATAGTACTTGTTCAGGAGGATGGCATGCTCCAAGAGCATGTCATTTATTATCTGTCACATGCTCTGATAGCTCCTGAGATCAAGTATTCTCAATTTGAGAAGTTGGCATTGGCTGCTGTCTATGCGGTCTAGAGGATACGTCACTACATATTATTACATACCACCAATATGGTTGCAGAAGCCAATCCTTTCCAGTATGTTCTCACTCGACGAATAATCGGTGTGAAATTTAACAAATGGGTTGTCATTTTGCAAGAATTTGATTTGGTTTTTCAGTCCACCAAATCAAAGAAATCACTGGTATTTTCCGAACTGATTTCAGAATTTCCTAGTGACATAGTGCATGTTGAGGAAGAATCATCATTCCCAGGTGAACATATCTTTCTCATTGCATCCTCTGACCCATGCTATGGAGATATCCTAGTATATCTTCAGACTTTGAGGTGTCCCACCACTTTCTCCAAGGATGAATGATGCAAGCTTAACAGCCATGCAAAGAATTACCTCATCATTTCTGATACTTTGTATAGACGTGGGGTAGATTCCATCTTATGCCATTGTTTAACCTTGGAGGAAGCAGAGTCAGTATTGAATGATGCCCATGGTGGAACTTATGGGGGTCATCTTTCTAGGTTGGAAACAACCTAGAAAATACTGCGTGCCAGGTATTTTTGGCCCATGATCTTTAAAGATTGTGTGGAAGCTGTGAAATGCTGCCAGAGATGTTAGTTTTTCACCTAGAAGATGCGAGGACACCCATCTCCTCTTCATTCTGTCATCACAGCAGGTCCCTTCACCAAATGGGGGGTTGATTTTATGACTTTTAATTCAGTTCTGGTTGGAGTCATCACTATATAATTGTTGCCATTGACTACTTCACTAAGTGGGCCAAGGCAATGCCTACTGTTAAGGTAGATGGAGAAACGACCACTTATTTTGTGTTTAACCAAATCATTGCAAGATTTGGTATACCCAGAGAGATCGTGACTGATCATGGTCGTCATTTTCACAACAACATGATGAACGATCTATACACTATGTTAGGTTTTCGATAGGAGCATTCGTCTTCGTTCTATCCGCAGGCGAATGGTTAGGTCGAAGCAGTCAACAAAACTTTGAAGACTATCTTACAAAGGACTCTTAATGCTAGTAGAACTAACTGGCACATCATGCTGTATCCTACTCTTTGGGCTTACCGAGCCAATGTAAAGATTGCTACCGGGTTCTCTCCTTTCCAACTGGTACATGGAGTAGAGGCAGTCATTCCGGTTGAGTGCAAGATTCCTTCATTAAAGTTAGTTGTACAACTATTACCAGACACTTCATCCTTGGAAGAACGTTTGTTTCATTTAGAACATCTGGATGAATAGCGTCGTGACGTGCTTACAACAAACGAAGTACATAAGAACCGAGTCAAGGGACAGTATGACAAGTCTGTCAGACCTAGGGTGTTTCTCGAGGGAGACCTTGTCCTGCTTTGGGATCAAGATAAGGAACCTTTAGGAGCTAGCAAGTTTAAATCCATGTGGCTCGGCCCTTACATTGTTTCCAAAATGTTGAAGAAAGGTGCATATGAACTAACCGACTATGAAGGTAATAAGTTGTCGGAGCCTAGAAATGGGCTCTACCTGAAGAAGTACTATGATTAGGTATTTGTGTTTTTTCCTGTATCATAGCTGTATATTTTTGTATAGTTAGTTTTTCTTATGTTTTATGCATCTAGTATCATATTGTCATTGAGAAACTCTATTTGATAGTTACTAATACGATTATTGAGACCATATTCTTTGGCAGGTCATGAACATACGATCCTAGAAGTTATATTTTAAGTCATTTTAAGCTCTTGTTTTGACTATGAAAAACTAAACAAGATTTCCGAGCAAACTTGGACTCTTCAAGCTCGTTAAAGGAATTGAAGGTCCATCCGCTTACGTAAAATTTAACCCTTTTTTGAACCTTTGCGGATTACTTACGAAAAAGGAATAGTCTAGTCATACGTGGCTAGAAGAGTTCTCCTCTCATTGTTTTATAGTTTTTCGGGGGAGGGGACTAACTATACGAAAAAGGCCTTTTGGAGCCTCTCTTTAGGGTTTTCAAGCTCTCTAAACATGAAAACACCAAGCGAGCATTCACCTACTCAGAATCGATGTGAAATCCATGAGAAGGTAAATAGAGGATTGCTTAAGTTTTTCAGACTCTATAAATAGGAAAGCACCAACGAGCAGTAGCCTACATGGACTCGATATTCAAATCCACGAGTAGGTGTATGGAGTTATTGTTTAAGTTTTGCAGACTCCTTAAAATTGAAAACACCGATGAGCAAGAACAAATCTCAACTCGATATTAAAATCCAGAGATCAATACTCTATAGTATTCTTCTATCTCTTCTTCGAACTCTGTAAACAATGAAGAAGGTCCCGAGTCTTCCTCCCATGGACTCATTAAAATTATTACATGGTTGGACCTATTGAGTTTTCTATTTTTCTTGGACTTATTAAATAAAAACGAAGAACATTATTTTAACAAAACTAATAAGGGATAAGAAGGGTGTATCGTATCACTTCCAGTTTCAAAGGTAGTTAAGTCAGTCATATCCTTGAACACAACACCTACTTGAGTCTCTCATGTCAGTTGGTTTTTAGTTTTTTGACCTTAGGGTGAACCTTATCTCCGAGTTGTCAACTCCCCTGGTTGGTTATTCTTCCAACCATATGGAGGGTTTGTTATGTATCCTACATCGTAGAGTTATATCATTTTCCCTGTTATGTTGAAAACTGCCTAAGTCACTTTGTGTCGTGCTCACTATTCAAGGATACAGCTTGTGTTGGCCATTTTGCAGTTTACCTTGAATTCATGTGTTGGCCATCCTGGTGTCAGTTTGTTTCATCTTGTTACTCATCCAACTCCACATCAACTCATACCTATGAGTGTTCCTCATTTTGGATGATGGAGGATGCATTAATGCCTCCCTTCCAACAGACTTCTTCCCATCGACCTCAGCTCATTCTACTCTGAAAACGAAGTTTAGAGTTTCGGTTAGTACCTTGGGGATCGCAGTCATCACTGGAAATTTCCCTCATTGTTGGATAAATGGGAATACATCAATGTCTCTTATTCGACAGGTTCCTCAAGTGTTCGACGTCAAGCCCTCTTATTCACACTTGTTGGATCGTAGTAGGTACCTTGGAATCCATTATCATTATCGATAGAAGTCCTCACATTTGTTAACGGTATACATCAATGACCGGTAATCAAACAATACCCCCCATGTTCGAATTCAGTTCATTTATTCGCATGGATAGGGTTTGTACCTTGGCTTTTTTTGGGTGAAGACCTTGGGACTATGATATCATCACCATATTTATGTTATCCCCCAAGCTGCACAAGACTGATCCTTACTCATTTTGGCTCTTTATGAGACATAGATCCATCTTGTTGTTATGGCTATGATCTCTCTGTTGACATGGATCCACGCTTGTATTTCAGTGGCCATGCTCTATATATACATCTCCTAGTTATGTATCGAAGATCATGTTACACATCTATATGATGTCAATATTGTAATTGCTTGCTGATCTTGATCGTTGTTATTGGTGTTTTTTGTGACTTGGTTCTGCGGTTTCTTGCTCCTCCTTTGACTAGGAATTATAATGTATTTCGGCCATTGTTTCCCTCTGACCTCATACATTAGGGGGCATCTTTTATAGGTCAAATCTGCACTTCTCCATTTTGTGATCACCTTGTCTTGTAGATCACACAAAAGGACACAAAGGATTGAAGAGCTAGATTACCTTAGATGACTTGCTGCCAGAAGTACACTTCTCACCTGAGAATTTAACACTTTCTTTTGATTTTTCCACATGTACACCCCTCTCTGTACACAAGAACAACGTACTGTAGCCTACTCTCCTCAAGGGAAACCAGTGTACACCTCACAAAAAGTTGTAAACGGATGTTGTAAAGCATAAAATTTGCTTCCTGAATGTTGCTCTTGTTATATGAAACCCATGTACATTTTAAGATGAAATAAAAAATATATAAATTCGTTGAATTGGGATTAGTTGCAGTTGGTTCTGCAACTTCCCCAACTTCCTAATCCAACCACCTCTCGATCTAAAATTCCTACATTGTCCCATAAATACAAGGAGGATCCATGAGAGGGGTTACTCATACTCACAATTAGACTCATAATGCTCATGAAATCTTGAGAGAAGGCTTGAAGTATTGTTATGCTGGAGGAAAGTTCCAAGTTAGAGTGAAGAGTAGGAGCCTAGGATCCGGTTGCAGAAACATCTCTACACGTCAGTTATATTGTACTGATTTCATGTTTCTTTGACAATAAAAGGTCGAAACACCCTTCCTGTCCCAAATATGATATCTATTGGATTGCATGTCTATTTTGCTTAATTCTTGATTATAATTGATGTTAATTTGCTTTATAATTTCATCATATGTTATATGGTCAAGATACACTGAGGAAGGTATCTTTTGTATTGCAGGTTCGTCAAGCAGAAGATCAAGTGGGAGATCAAGTGAAAGACCAAGCGAAAGCTAGGATCAAACTTTGAAAGGAGGCATGTCTTTCAATCCCAATCTATTTCTTTTGCAGTACCTAGATGTAATATAATCAATGTGTTTACCTATCAACCCCTCCTAGTTGGTAGTGTCCATCTCCTCACTATAGGGTAGAAATCTCAAACAACAGTTACATTTAGAAATAGGCAATGATAGGTTCCATTTGATGGATGCCATTAAACTAGAAGAAGGCATTGGAGGCTCTGATATCAGCTGATTCATGCATTTTACTAAAACCTTGCCAAAGTCGATGTACCAATTAACTATCTGTCCTAGCAGACAATGCAAAAAAGGGCTTACTCAAAATACAGTTCTCACATGGATGTGCTTTCACATCATCACCATCCAAAGCAATCATTGATGTATTACTTTCTAAAGTTTTCGTTGGGAACTCCTCCCACACACGCTCCACATTGTTTTGTGTATTTCCTTCTTTATAGTAGGTACATCTCTCTTGAAACCATAAAAATAAAAAATTTCCCATATGATTTTTCTGCATTGCTTGCCCTCAAAATTTTTGTAAACAGTGACTTCCCCTCATTGACCCCACATTTAGATGACCAAATCCCAAGATCAAATTTGGAAAGACATAATCTCAAAAATTGTATGGCATGTGTTCATGACTCATATGAAGTTTCTTTGTGTTTAAATTCAAATTCACCAACAATACTTTCTTCCCCAGTTTTTACTTTTTTCCTTCCAACAATAATTTTTTGATTTCCCTTTTTTTCTCTTTTGGAGTCATTTTCTGTGACTTTCTTGCAAAATAGAAAACATTCCATTTCTAATATCAATAACATTTTTGTATGGGGAGCTGCATAGAAATATTGCTTGTCATTATATATTACATAATAAATTTGTTTTATCAATTTAAGTAGAAAATATTCTTTTTCTTTTACCTGTCAATGTCAAGCCAACATTTGAGTGGTGAGTAAAATAGCTGGAGATACTGCGTTTTGACACCAATCCCTCACCTGGTTCATTATTGTCCAAGCTCTCGCCTGGTTCATTATTGTCCAAGCTCTCACCTGGTTCATCATTAACCAATGTGATTTGTTGGATAATATCCACGGACATTTTCGATGCCAGTTTTGGTTGTGGATGATCTACATGTTGAATAGAAATATGTAATCATCTCGACTTGGAAATTTGCAGGTATACATTTTATATAACTTTTTGCAAGTATTCAAGGTCACTATCCTCGTTCATAATTAGCTGATTTAACCACGATCTTTAAAAAATAATTTTTTACCTTCTTGTCCATCTTGTTCTCCAGTTTCGTAGTTCTTTGTGGATTCTCTATCATATTCAATGTGGTCATTGGATAGTATAATTTTATTGGACGATACCTAAGTGTGCTTTTTATTTGAATCTATAGTAGAATAGGAATTTGAAGAAGTTATTGAACATAACTAACCGAGAAAATTAAAATAAAATTAAAGAATACATCTGAAAATGTTAATACAAATACCTTGTTTTATACCTAATTCATGATAAAAACTGTTCATAAACAACTCTTTTTGTATTGTCTCCACAATAGAAATAACTATTCTATCTGGTGACCTGATCAACAAACGAAGAAATCTACCTCCTGCTTACAACAAAAGAACTGTACCTTGAGAAGAGACCAGTCTAGAAACTATGTGATCTCGAAATTCCTATGTCCTTTCTTTTGCAAAAGCATGGCTTCTCAAACTATCATTGTTAACCTTGGGCAAAGGTAAATCAATTATTGGTAGGCCCTCATCCTTCCAATCCATATCCATTTGAAAAGTAGACAAATTATCATCATCACTTCCAATGCTCCAGCACTGTATAATAGAGAATCCTATAAACAAGTCCTTGGATAAATCTCTATAAATGCCCTTGGTAGGATTCCATGTTACCTTTTTTTTATTTCTTGCTGAAAAGTGTGAAACTTTAGAAATCATACAAGAGTTTTCCATATCAGCTAAAAAATACAAGTACATGCCGCTTCATTTGATTCTAAGTAGTACAACAATGCAAGCATTTATTCTTCTATCCAGGGACTATCACAATTACACATATTAACAACAACAAATTCACAACTGATTGTCACACCCAAAAATGAAATGGATCTTAGTGTGTTGACCAAAGATGCAGGATAACAACATTGAAAAGAAAACTGTGGACTATCTTTGACGTCTTCAATGGACATACCCATCCCCTCTTTATTGATATATTTATTCAATATTTTTTCAGCATCATTTGGTAATTTGGTACCATTATCCTCTTGAGATTCTTTCTTTCTCTTTTTACTCGGATATTTTTCTTGCTTTTCAGAGCATAAAATACTGCACAGTTGCTGCAGATGATTTGGTGCAATTTTATAGATTTCAATGACATTATGGTCAGTGATAATCTGTGATCGAAAATTTTGAACATCATGAACTTTGAAATATTCAACGATCGAATGCCTGGTTGACCTCTCGTCCTTGATTCGCTTGCAATATTGATATAAAGTATTTGCGGAAACATTTTTGTCGATTGATGTGATCATCCAAACCGATCCGTTGATTATATTGTCCGCCACAATGATCAATTCATCTTCATCAAGATCATGCAATGATCTAAAAAAATTAGATCTACGATTCTTTATTTTATTTTGAACAAAATCAATCTGAATGATGCGCTTGGGCGAGTATGGAAAGGAACCACTTTTGTAAAGCTCGAATATAGACATCCATTTGCTTCACATTCGATCCGATGTCAAAACAAGAGTTAGATTGTCTTTAAGGCTGTCCCTTGTTTGAACAACAAAGATATCTATACATTCACCTTGGAAGTTCCACAAACATATAAAATTGAAGATAATATTTAATTTGTTAATTTCATAACACAAGAAAAAATCTAAAGACTTGTATTGATAAGAAGAAAAATTCTATTCCTGCCAAGAATCACTGGAAAAGTTTCCCTTTCCTGGGCGGGATGGCCTACCACGGGATATCCATTTCTCCTTTGCTTTTACAACTTGAGAAATGAATGGAGTGTCTGAAAATTCCTTGTTTGATAAATTTTGTTGTTTGCATAATTTGCTGATAATGTGCTGAGGAACATCTGTATGTAGAAGACGAGTTGTTTGATGCTGATACCTTGAATGGACCGATTGATATTTATCGGTTGCAATGATTTTTTTCTACACAGAAATAGTATGCTACCCATCCAATATATAATAATTTATTGAAGGCAAATTAATTGCGTCTTCATTTCCAGGAATAAATCCCAATGTGGTCTCCTTTTCGAAACGAAATAGAATAACATCTCTCAATGTTGTTGTAAATGTTGAGAGAAGAGATATAACCATCTTTTCCATGAACTCCTCATCAACTTTTCGATATTGTAAATGTGGAGGCGCAACAACACATCTTGTTATGTCAATGGAAATAACTTTATCATTGAACACAAATTATTTGATATTCTATTGTTGAACTTATTTTGAACTTCCAAATCTCTTAGTCGCTTTTTGCATCATCACTATAGAAGGACTTGATTAGAGTGGTTTGAAGGAAGATTTGGTCACATATTTTTTAGTATGATGGAGAAATGTTCTTCTGAGGTAGATAAGAATCCTTTCATGGCCTACGTTTGTCAAATTATTTTCAATATTCATGTAATGAAATACAAACGATTTTTTCGCAGCCATGATTCTTTTCTTCCATATTGACACAATTCCTTTCTTCAAAGATGATGCATTATTAATTCTAGACAGATTAGAAGCATCATACGAGGGAAAAACCCACCCTTGATTTGCATAGGAAACTGTATCTGAATTGGGACCACTTTTCATTAGATCTGGTCGAAAATTACAAACCATAAGATCATCCTATAGAATGAAACACAAGTCTCTCTCGACCACTTCAACTAGAACACGCAATAAACCGTAAAAAATGGGATTTGCAGATGTCAATAGTCCATCTCAAGTTGGAGCTCCATCCTCATCCAAGAAGAATATATGTAAATCTGGGTACAAATTATCTAGTTCATCCATCTCGACATACCATCCATGATTGAATAAACCAAGGTTGCGATCTTCAAAAAATCAAGGAACGAGATTTCCTAGTATTGACTAAGGCTCAACAATGCAGACATGTTTTATCTGCAAAATAGTAAATATTAAGTAGTTAATATAAGAATGCATACAATGTTTATAATTATAAATTATTGTTTTAATATTAGATGTATGCTTGCAAATGTTCATTCTAATGATCGATGGATAAGGAATGAAAACTCATTTTCAAAATCAATTGATTGATTAAGAACAAATCTTCTAGCATTATCCACGAGAGATCGAATGCACATTTTATATAGTCATTTGAGATAGAATCGATCATAGAAGGATCGATCATCATAGAAGGGGCAGACGATCACAGGGTTATGCCGAAAGGGCCAATGAAAGAGGTTTGGATGTGTCTATATTTCTATCGTAAATGAAGGGTCGTCCAACCCTTCTTGTGCTCAATATTATTCCAGTGTTCACCATCCTGCATATACATGAATTGATGGCCTAGCCTTCGTAGGTTGAATACTTTTAAAATTATCACATAAAATGAAGGGTCCGCCGACACTTCTTTTTCCCAGTATTCTGTTCAAAATAGTCCTAGAATGTAAGAAGGGTTGATCGATCCTTCTTGTGTTCACCATTCTAGATACGGGTGAATTGCTAGATATAGGTTTTCACAATTTTATACTAAATGAAGGGGCAGCCATCCTTCTTGTCGGAAGCCGGAATTCAAGATAAATATTGTTTATATGTTATACCTTAGCTAATGTCCTGATCCCTACCATTTACTGCAGAAGTCGGGAGTCGGGAAATGTCATCCCATCCTTCATAGTTTAAATATTTTTACATTTCTCTCTTATATGAAGGGTCGATCGACCCTTCTTGTGCTCAGTATTTTTTCAGTGTTCACCATTATGGATATACATGAATTGACGACCTAGACTTTGTAGGTTTAATGTTTTTACAATTCCCTCATAAATGAAGGGGTGACCGACCATTGTTTTGCCCATTATTCTTTTCATAATAGTTCTAGAGTACAAAAAGGGTTGATCGATCTTTCTTGTGTTCACCCCTCTGGATACAGGTGAATTGATGAAAATAGGTGTCCACACTTCTCTACTAAACGAAGGGGCAACCAATCCTTCCTGTCGCAAGTTAGGATAAATATTTTTTATATGTTATAACTTATCCAATGTACCAATCCATACTATTTACTGCGGAATTTGAAAGTCAGGAATTGTTGTCCTAGCCTTCGTCGATTAATTATTTTCACATTTCTCTCTAAATTGAAGTGTCGGCCGACCCTTCTTGTGCTCAGTATTTTTTTAGTGTTCACCATTCTGGATATACATGAATTGATGGCCTAGCCTTCGTAGGTTGTATATTGTTACAATTCTCTCCTAAATGAAGGGGTGGCCGACCCTTCTTCTGCCTAGTATTATCTTCATAATATTTCTAGACTGCAAGAAGGGTCAGACAATCCTTATTGTGTTCACCATACTAGATACACGTGAATTGCTAGATATAGGTGTTCACAATTATCTACTAAATGAAGGGGCGATCGATCCTTCTTGTCAGAAGTCGGGAAAGCTCACTCGGGAATAGTGGCCACTTGGAAGACAATTATGTTTCACATGTAACAAATTATTATCATGATCATTGAATTTTATGGAAAAGAATATGTGTAGTTTCTTTGATTCATAATATGAATAGCAAGAGGCTCTTTTTCTTCAGGGAAAAAAAAGAGCACCTAACTAGGATGAATTCTGCATTAATTTGGAGGAAAGAACACTGACAATATTTAAATGTGTGAATTAGAGCACATAAAATGAATTCTAACTCACATAGTACAGTCAAATATGAGGCAAAGCGATAAGATGGTGTAACATGAAATACATTCACAAAAGAGAAATTAAAAGACTGAAGAAAGTGACAACATATGAATCTCTATTTCTGATAGACTTGTACTCCTTCTCTTCATTAAAGTCTTGAAACAATATTACATCATTGTATTTTTTGCTCTCGGATCCAACCATGATTACTTTGTAAAATCAAAATTTATACAAAATTTTCTTTGAATAAACCCTGCCTGATTCTTCACTTAAAAGAAAAATTTCAAAGAAATCTCTACTAAACTTCAACAAAAATTGTTTTGTTATTGACCAAGATTGTATAGTTTTGCTTTGACGGGCTGATGTAACACTTGAGAAGCTAACAAAGGAACCGCAACTTCATTTCAAATTAAGACACCTAAATATTCATTCTTGATATAACCTGTATTTTGTTTTCCCAAAATTTTCAACAGTTTTCCATTGACCTTGAGTTGGGATTTCATAATCCATCATTTCTTTCACCATCACCTCCAATTCTATGCATTTTGTGTAACATACAGCTGGAAGATCCTTCTTAATCACTATAAATTATTCAAGTATTTCAAAATCATCGATCAAATTATCAATTATTGTCTTTCCAGTTAATCCTTTGACCAAACCTTCAAATTTCGAGTGATCCATTCGAGCCTGTACTATCAAACTGTAATAATTTTCTTGAGTCATTCATTTTGCATCGTCACTCCAAAAAGAAGGTAGACCAATTTCAAAAGGCCCCAGAAATAATTCCTTAAAATTTTCAACTTCAAGGACCATATGTTGCGCATTGTCTTGTACTTCTTTAACATGATCATGCTTGCCAATAATTCTTCTTTCCCAAATGATGATTGATGGTCTGTCTTTGATTCCAAAAATATGCATATCTAATTGAGTTAGAGTGTTTAAAAATATGGTTGTCTTTTGAGTTGTTTCTGAAGGCCTTTTGCATAATGTCTCATGTGCCACTTTACACCTCTGGAGAGCTATGTTTTCTATAGCATATTTATTTTCTATAGAATTCAAATGTGACCAGAATTTAGTGACTTCCACTGATATCGCATCCTATATAAGGTGTTTAGCTCCTCTTAATGGAAGCCTACCAGTCAATTTATCTTTTAATTCATCAAATTGCTTTTGCAACTGTTTTCTATCACTTGAAGTTTTTTTCTTTTGTTCAGAATTTTGAATTACTTCTTGTTTCAAATTCTGGTTTTCCACTGTCAACTCTTCTATCTCTACATATTTTAGACTAATTTGTGACATAGAACTAGTTAGTTCCTATGTGGAGGACTTTTCCATTTGTCCTTCATCCGTACATAGATTGATCCCTTGGATTCTCTGGCACTTGCACAGTTTATGATTGGTATTTAACACTGAAATTTGTGACAACAATTCAATCCTTTGTTTTTCCCAAGCATGCTTTTCATCTTGTAACTTTAACATTTTACCTTTGTGATCCATCATTTCTTGATATATCGATTCCTTTCCTTGTTGTAATGATGTCAAATCTGGAGATTGCACATGTTGATTATTTGGCAATTTTAATTTTTTCTTGAGCATTTGAATGGCATTTTATTTTTCATCAAGGATCCTTTTGGTACATTAAGTGTTCCCTAGCTCGGCTCCCATAGTCACAAGTTCCATTTGTAGGCTTTTAATCTGGATCAATTTTTTTCTTTTCTTTTCTTCCTTCTCTTGCCTCAATTGACTCTCCAGCTTTGCTATCATAGACTACAATTTAGAAAGTTTTAAAGTGGATTGTAATAAATCAGAATACATGACATCTCCTGTTTGTTTATGCAATTCAATCTATTGGGTATATTAATCGCATCAAGCTTAAATTCCATTTCAGAAAATTTCTCATTGTTCACCATAGCAAAACTTATCGTGTTTCTTCCTGGATCCGTAACTATAAGAAAGGAAACTTTTTGTTATTCCAACTTTCTTACTTGAGGGTACAATTTTTGAGTTTCTTCCAAACACTACTTCTTCTTTTCTGAATATTGTGAAAGGACATCAAATCTGGACTTATACTGAGAGTTACTTCCATATTCCTTTAATTTTGAAAAAGAATATTGTATATTTGTAGGTGGTTGCAAAATCAAAGTAGTGTTTTTTTTTTTTGGAACAATTAAATCTCATTCCTCCGTACTAATAATTTCCTTTTGTCGTTCCACTTTTGATTTCTTTCTTGAAAATACTTCATCGACTTCCATACTATAAACTTCTGAAATACTTCTCTTCTTATTAGTGATATCAGATTTAGCTAGTGTCTGAACTAGTATTGACAACTTGATTATTTGTTCCATACTCACTTCTTTCTTATCTTGTTCAAAATTGAATAAATTTTCCATTTCTTTTAATCAGTCAAGTGTTTGATGATCAAAAGCCTTGTTTCTATTTTGATGTGTCATTTGCGATAATAATTTGATGAGTTTCATAATTAATCCTTTCAGCCTCTTGGAAATCCACGATATTCAATAATGTTTCTACTATAGGTAGGGATGCTTAGTATTAATGATGAATGGACCAAATTTAAGTGCGAATTTCACATTTGATGATTTTTTGAAAACACCAAAATGTTCTTATTCTAAAAGCAACCTTTGTGTAATAAATTCTAAGGAAACAACCCTTGGTGTTAAAAATCCTGGAAATAGATATGGTGCTCCAGTAAAACCATACACTCTAATTATAGTATGTTCTTTATAAAAAAACCAATCACCTATTTGGCCTTCTGGTGTAGGCTACAAGGTTTCTTTCATTTCTTCTAACAATCAGGGCAATTCAACATTAAAAATAATTTTGTAAACTTCTGCCATGATTGTATTTGTAATGTCCTCGGACCTCCCTTGTGGTCTTCCGAGGCCACCGAAGACCCGATGTTACTTTTTTTTTTATTCTTTTGCTTCTAAAATGACACACAACCACCATGAAATCGGATTCACAATCCACCATTGCGATCCGTAGTCTTCAACTGCACCTTTCCGCAATCCACAATCCACATTGCACCCTTCCGCAATCTGCAATATGCAATTGTGTATTTCTGCAATCTGCAATATGCAATTGCGTATTTCCGCAATCCACATTGCGTCTTTGCGCAATACGCAATACGCAACTGCACCTTTTTGTAATCCGCAATCCGCAATTACGGAAGTTGGAAATGCGGAAGTCCAACTTACAACTTCTGAAAACTCACCCTTCCACAATCCGCAATTTGCATTGCGGAAGTCCAACTTCCAGCTTCTAGAAACTCACCCTTCCACAATCCGCAATCTGCATTTTGGAATTCCAACTTTCAACATTCGAAAAACTTCCCTTACACAATCCTTAATCTGCATTGTGGAAATCGGAATTGCGAAATCCCAACTTCAAACTTCCAGAACTTCCCCTTCCGCAATCCGTAATCCGCACTGCGGAAGTCGGAATAGCGGAAGTCCAACTTCTCTCTTTCCACAATTCACCAATGCAAACTTCTAAGGGGCATAAATTCCTCATCCAGAATCTAAATGAGGCAAGGTTAGTCTTGTTGGAAATATTTTGGAGAGTTTTATCAAATGGTAAATCCCCCGGCCCAGTTGAGGTATCTAACTTTTCCATTTCCTTGTCCAAAGTTTTGTCTATAAAAACATTCTAAGGTATCTTCCAACCTTTAACATATCTCTACCTATCTCCTACCATAGCCCATGTTTCCTCTGACTCGCAGAGCGGCCTAATCATACCAAATGCTCTATAACCCCTCCTTGATTAAGTAAGGTTAAGTAGTCCCTTTTCAAGGGTAAAGATCTCAAAACAACATATATAATAAGTGAAACTAAGGCTAACCATACATCTAGTACATGTAAATTATCAAAGTATTAAACTCATGCAACTGAATGAAGTATTCAATATATACTCAGCCTTCCACTCAGGCTTGCACCTAGTCTAGCTATTATTCCCATTCATATAACATTCATTTAACAAGCTAATAAACACATCATAATAAGAATACATAAAATAAACATCATTCATTCCACATAATACTTATCTTTGTATCTTGAAGTTGCCCCAACAACTGGCTAAGTGAGAGCAATGTTCCACCCAACATTAGGTCTTTGTCCAGCCTATACTCTTTTAGCTGAGAGACCACCCCCGAGCTGTTAAGATTTAATATGCTAAGAGCATTACATTCCATTTCACAATAATAGCATATATAGGATCACTAAAGAAACAACAAGCATAGCATAAACACAAGAGACACAGATTTATCCTGGGAAACCCTCATGGGGTAGAAAACCCAGTAAAGCTTCCTCAATATAGATGACCAGAAATATACAAAGATGCAAACCAAAGACATGATCTCCTCCTCCATCATAGCAGACCTCTCCTCCACAAGTGCGCTAATCTCAAGTGAGTGAGTGTGTGAAATAAGGAATACACCTTCTCTATTTATACACTACTCTGACTTATCTTTGACACAAAACATGTAGGCTCATATTTAACCAATGGGTTAAATACCCCACTACAACTGACTGGGCCGACCCCTCTAGGGTGGTATAATAACCCTTTGACCCACATAATACATACAGGACCGACCCCCACTAGGGAAGTCTAATAACCCGAGTTACCACATTCCGATGGAGGAATAAACATCTCCGGATATACAATAAGGTCTTCAAGGAGGAATGAAACATCTCCAGAATAATAAAGTGCAAATATAATATTCTTTGAAGTTACAATATCTCAACACGAGCTAGGCTATGTATCCACTATGGAGGGCTAGGTAGGCTCTCTAATTGTCAATATCCACTTCC
The DNA here is from genome assembly GCA_027924585.1 of Larix kaempferi. Taxonomy (NCBI): domain Eukaryota; kingdom Viridiplantae; phylum Streptophyta; class Pinopsida; order Pinales; family Pinaceae; genus Larix; species Larix kaempferi. The sequence continues at coordinate 1,533,560 of BSBM01000858.1, read as the reverse complement.
AATGCTAAGCCAACTTAGCGCTGGGTTTTTCAAGCAACCACATGCTAAGCCAACCTACAGATGGGTTTATCAAGCATACATGATAACAAGGAGGGTATTCCTAAGCCAATGAGCTCAACCACAGAGCTACACACATCTCAATCACTAAACAAATATGGCACCCACATTATCCACCTCACCCAACACAAGAAAGGCCCTCTTCTCTGATACACAGTCCCTCAAGGCCCGTTCCCTTCCAATGCTATTCATGGTAGGTCTAAGAAGGTCCAACTACTAGTTCTATGAGATCATAGTCTTCACCAGGTTTATCAATCCTTCCAACCTTACATCATATCTTCTACATGTGCTAAAAACATTAAATCATTCTAGGGTTGTAGACTAAGCTCTGTCTCGCAACTAAACTCTCGGCTCGTGGATTCTGGGATGCCCAATAGTCCTCCTTTGAACTCGCATTCAGGGATCTACGTAAAGCTAACACATACACACCGAATTTTTCTGGCATTCCGATTCACTACTTCATCTCTCTCTGCATCTCTAGGTCTCTCCCAAAAAAATAGAATGAATCCTCTAAACAACCACCGACAGAAGGAACAAAGCCCAAAACCCCCAACCCCAATCTCAATGTCGTTTTTATCCCTTGCGAATATCCTTCGCAGGATTTCCTTCTCAATGTCCTGTAATCGAATCCGTACCCATATAGCAAATCAAATCAGTTACTCCTACCTAAGTGGCAGGACGGGTCATGATCCCATGACCCCCTCACCCCTCCCTAGTGGATACCTTCACCCCTTCTCATTAGCTTCCTCACTTAGCTAGTTTTGGGTATTTCATTGAAATATTGAACATTTACATCAATTACAAAAGCTCATGGCTTAATAGGACATGCATAGTTTCACTATCAAATACTTTCCTATGAAAGCAAACATTAAACATCCACTAGTCGGGCCTTGGCCTTGAGCTCCACACTAGGATCAACACACATTGCACAGCCACAATATTTATATTGAGGCCAATAATTACTATGGCAAGGTAGGGGTATTACAACTCCCTCCCCCTTAGAACAACATTGTCCTCGGTGTTCTCAAAACTGAACAAAAATGGGAATTCCAATCTCATGGCATCCTCCAGCTCCCAGGTCGTCTCTTCTAGACTAAGGTGCTTCCATTGCACCTTCACCTGTCTGATGGCTCGCCTCCAAAGTAAGGTACTCTTCTTGTCAAGGATGCATATAGGCTCCACTTGGAATTCTCCCTCTGGTTCCACCTGTATCACATGCCAATTAATGATGTGATTATGATCATGTACATATTTCTTAAGCAAAGAGACATGGAAAACATTATGAGCTTTCATGTTAGCAGGTAATGCAATTCTATATGAAAATGGTCCTATTCTATCAAGGACTTCAAATCGTCCACATTATCTGGGTGCCAACTTGGAACAAATTTCCAACTTCATGGAGCTCTTCCTTGGTCTCACTCTCAAGTAAACATGATACCCAATCTAGAACGCTTCGTGCACTCTCTTCAAATCTGCATAACTTTTCTTTCTATCATGTGTTGCATTCAAATTTTTCCTAATCTTAACAACTTCCTGTTCCATCTCTTCAATCATTTTAGGTCCAAGCACTACCATGTTCACTGGGATGTCCCAATTCACTGGAGTTCTGCATCCTCTGCCATACAAAACTTCAAAAGGGCTCATCTTCGATGATGTCTGGTACCCATTGTTGTAGGAAAATTCTACCAAGTGTAGGTAATCCCCCCACTTGGATGGCTTATCCATCACATACATCCTTAACATGTTTTCAAAAATGTGGTTTACTCTCTCAGTATGACCATTTGTTTGAGGATGATAGGATGTACTGAAATAAAACTTAGTCCCCAACTCTTGAAATAATCCATTCCAAAAATTGGAAGTGAATTTTGTGTCCCTGTCTGAAACTATTTCCTTGGGAAATCCATGCAACCTGAATATCTCTCTCATGAAGATATTTTCAATTTCATTGGCCTTGTACGTAGAATTAACTGGAATAAAGTGAGCTACTTTTGATAGCTTGTCCACTACTACCATAATGGAATTATGCTTCTTCACAGTCATGGTAAAACCTATTATAAAGTCCTTAGAAATCACTTCCCACTTCCACTCTTGGATTGGCAATGGCAGCAACAATACTGCTGTATGTTGATGCTCTTCCTTGACTTGTTGACACTTTTTATATCTAGCAATATCCTCTGCTATTTCCTTCTTCATCCGATGCCAAAATTATTTTTTTCTCGCTGTGTTTATTGTTTTATGATACCCTAGGTGGCCATAATATGGATTTTGGTGTAGCTCACTCAACACAAGATCCTTCAACTCTGCACAGTTTGGAATGTACAATCTAGCATCTTGGTACATAAGGAAATCATATTCTCCAATATGATACCCTACACACTTGTTATCCACATTTCCTTGCTGCAACTTCTCTTTGATTTGTAGGTAAGTTTCATCACTAGTTTGAACTTCAATGATCTTTTATTTCAAATCTGATTTACACACTCATCGCTGCAACATGAAATTTCCTACTTAGCACATCAGCAACCTTATTGTCCTTTCCTTTGACATGCTTAATCTCTAAATCAAACTCACAGAGATATTCCAACCATCTAGTTTGTATGGCATTTATATTTGGCTGGTCAAATAAATATTTTAAACTCATGTGGTCTGTCCCGAGTTCAAATATTCTTCCCAAAAGATAATGCCTCCATTTCTTGAGATCATGCACTATGGCTTCTAGATCTAATTCATGTGTGGCATAGTTCCTTTCATGATCCTTCAGCTTCCTTGACTCATAGCCAATTACAAATCCTTCTTGCATGAGTACTCCACCCAATCCTTCAATGCAAGTATCTGTGCATACCACAAAGTCTTTATTTGGATTTACAATCTTTAAAATAGGGGCACTGGTAAGTAATTCCTTTAACTTCTGGAAACTCCTTTCACACATCTCAGACCATATAAATTTGACTTCCTTCCTTTGTAATGATGTAATGGGATGAGCTATCTTGGAGAAAATTTCAATGAATCTTCTGTAGTACCCTGCAAGGCCCATAAAAGATCTTACATAAGCAACATTTCTCAGAGTAGGCCAGTCCATTATGGCCTCAGTATTCTCTGGGTCTACTGCAATACCTTCTGCTGAAATAATAAGTCCCAAATACTGTACCTTATGTTGGTAGAAGTCACACTTGCTCAGCTTTGCATACAACTGGTGTTCTCTAAGGACTTGCAGTACCATTCTCAAATGTTCAGTATGCTCTTCTTCATTCTTTGAATACACCAAAATGTCGTCCAAGAATACAATCACAAACTTATCCAAGTATTTTCTAAAGACAGTGTTCATCAGACACATAAAAGTAGCAGGTGCATTAGTGAGACCAAATGGCACCACAATGAACTCATAGTGTCCATATCTAGTTCGGAAAGTTGTTTTGTGAATGTTCATCCTTTATCCTCACTTGATGGTAGCTAGACCTCAATTCAATTTTAGAAAACACTTTAGCTTCCTTCATCTAGTCAAACAGGTCATCAATTCTTGGCAATGGATACTTGTTCTTGATTGTTACCTTGTTTAGCTGCCTATAATCTATACATAGTCTTAAGGTCCCATCCTTCTTCTTAACAAATATCATAGGTGCACCCCAAAGAGATACACTAGGTCTGATATACTCTTTGTCCATTAATTATTGTAGCTGCATCTTTAATTCTATTAGCTCAGGTGTGCTCATTCTCTAAGGGGTTTTGGAGCTTGGTGCCACTCCTGGAACAAGGTTTATTGAGAAATTAATGTCTCTCTTGGGTGGTAATCCTGGAACTTCATCTAGAAATACATCCTGGAATTCCTTCAACAACTGAAATTCTTCTAACTTTGTGCCTTTATCTTCTGCTGAATTTGATAGATGCACAACATATAATTGGCAGCCTTTCTTATAGAACTTCCTCAGCTGTAAGGCTGAAATCCTCCTTACTGAGACTTGGTTTGGAATTCCTTTAACCAACCTTGGTCTTCCTTCATCATCAATACACTCAAGTAATTTCTTATAGAATTCAAGCTTGGCTCTATGCTTTTCCAACCAATCCATGCCTATCAAGGCATCATAAGATCCTAAGGGTATTACATTCAAGTTTACCTTGGTGGGAAGTCCATTCATCTCTACAGAACATTCCACCTCTACTTTACTCACCTTTATCTTAGTCCCAGTGGCTAGCTGAACTAACCAAGACTTACTATGTTTCACTTTACCAAGTGAACAACTTTCAACCACTTTAGGGGACACATAACTATGAGTGGATCTTGGATCAATTAAAACATAAATGGATTGCTTAGAAATCTTACCATCAACTTCTACCACTGCTGATTGGTGGTCTATCTAGTGATCATCCAGTGTTGCATAAATTCGAGGTGTGGTTCTATCCATATCCTCTACCGTGGTTGCTTCTCCCAAGTTGTCCAAGCTTTAGGGATTCCGTCTTTGATTCAGTCAATATATAAGCATGTGGTTGTCTCCACATCCATAACACTGAAGTGGTCCTTTTGATGTTTTCTCTACTATTACCGTTGTTTTGAACCCACTTCCTGTTGTCTGTCTCTATGGAAAGTTTATGGATTGATTCTTGAAAGGTGGCTTGAAGCCACTTCCCCTTGGTTCAAATCCTCCTTTGAGTTTTCCTTTCCATGCTGGTTGAGTATCTTTCTTTCCTTTATTCTGCTCATAACAGAGCATGGCCATCCTGATGGCTTCATCCAAAATTGGTGGATGGACAAACTCAATCCTATCCCTGTAGTTATATCGTAGTCTTCCAAGGAAACACTGAATCTTTACCCTTTCATTCTTGATGTAGTCTACATACCTTAAAATTCCAAGAATTTATGAACATGTTCCTCCATGGAGTTCTGCCCCAGCCTGAGTTCATTGAATTCCTTTCTCTTGTTGTAATAATACCTAGCTGATAGGTATTTCTCCTTAAAGTACCTTTTAAACCGATCCCAGCTGATCCTCATTTCATTGGTTCTCTTTATTCTCATGAGATGTTCCCACCAAATGGAAGCTCTGCCATTCAGATTGTAAATGGCAACTCTAGCCTTCTCACTTTCTGAATAATCATGCATTTTGAAATACTTTTTCATTCCAAGAATCCATTCCTCTGCCTCCTGGCATGTCTTGCTTTCTCCATCAAAGGTAGGAGATTTTGCTTTCCTAAATTCTCCTTGTGGAATCCCTCTGAACTTCCTTCTCTTCTCAGTCCAATTGTAGGTGTGTCTTGGACTTGTTTGAGTGTCTCTGGAGTGTTATGATCTGTTGGAGTGAAATCTCGATGAGGATGTTCTGTGCCTTTTTCTCACAAGACCCCTTCCATGGCATGGATTCCTCTGCCTAGAATGGCCTCTAGAGTGACTAACCACATTCCTCTCTTCTCATCCCATATTACTTGGATTGGACCCCATGTTTACTTTCTGATGCATGTTAGTGAGGATCTACAGAATGGCCACATTGAGCTGGTGCTGCTCCTCTTGCGCCTTTATCATCCTCTCATTAAAGCTTACCATGGTCTCAACCAAGTCCTGGGGATTTACCCGCTCCCTTGTTCCATTAGACATTGTTTCCGCGTGCTCTTCCTACATGTTTTCCCCTAGCACATCTTCTTCAGGTTCGTAGGGATTTTGTGCATCGTTAACGGTCACCATTCTCACTTTCTGACACACGGCCTTGCTGTACACTTCAACTATACCTACTGCAATCACTGTGCATGATATAAATGTTTATTAGACATCGTAGAACTTGAACATCCATACAATCTGGAAATTATTGATTAAACCACTAATAAACAAAAAATTTGTTAGGTCAAACATGCCACGGGAATTTCCTTGCGTACAATTTCTTCCATGGTTAGACCCTAACATCCATAGTATTGTAAATGAATCTCAGACTTCGGCCTAAACAACCCCCAGTGCTATAACTGAAGCTATGATACCACTTTGTAACATCCCCAGACCTCCCTTGTGGCCTTCCGAGGCCACCAAAGACCCGACGTTACTTTTTTCTTCTTCTTCTTTTGCTTCCAAAAATACACATAGCTGCAATGGAATCGGATCCTCAATCCACCATTGTGATCTACATTTTGAAACTGCACCTTTCCACAATCTGCATTGCACCTTTCTGCAATCCGCAATTGCGCCTTTCCGCAATCTGCAATTCGCAACTACACCTTCCACAATCCGAAATCCACAATTGCGGAAGTCAGAAATGCGGAAGTCCAACTTCCAACTTCTGGAAACTCACCCTTCTGCAATTCGCAATCCGTATTACGGAAGTCCAAACTCCAAATTCCGGAAACTCACCCTTCCACAATCTGCAATACGCATTGTGGAAGTCGTTATTGCGGAAGTCCAACTTTCAACTTCTGGAAAACTTCCCTTCCACAATACGCAATCCGCATTGCAGAAGTTGGAATGGCAGAATCCCAACTTAAAACTTCTAGAACTTCCCCTTCCGCAATCCACAATCCGCACTTTGGAAGTCGGAATTGCGGAAGTCCAACTTCTCTACTTCCACAGTTCACCAAGGCAAATGTCTAAGGGGCATAACATCCTCATCTAGAATCCAAAGGAGGCAAGGTTGGTCCCGTTGGAAATCTCTTGGATAGCTCTATCTAATGGTAAGGCCATAAACCCAGTTGATGTATCTAACTTCCCCATTTCCTTTTCTGAAGTTTTGTCTATAAAAACCTTCTAAGGTATCTTTCAACCTTTAACATATCTCTACCTATCTCCTTCCATAGCCGATCTTTCCCCTGACTCACAAAGCGAGCTAAGAATACCACAGGCTCTATAACTCGTCCATGATTAAGTAAGTTTAAGTAGTCCCTTTTCAAGGGTAAATATCTCATAACAACATATATAATAAATGAAACTAAGGCTAACCATACATCTAGTACATGTAGATTAGCAAAGCATTAAACTCATGCAACTAAATGAAGTATTCAACCTGTACTCAACCTTCCACTCAGGCTTGCACCTGGTCTAACTATTATTCCCATTCATATAACATTCATCCAACTTGTTAAGCAACAAAGCATAATAAGAATACATGAAATACACATCATTCATTCAACATAATACTTATCTTTGTATCTTGAAGTTGCCCCAGTAACTGGCTAAGTGAGAGCAACATTCCAACCAACCTTACGTCTCTATCCAATCTATACTCTTTTGGCTGAGAGACCACCACCGAGCTGGGCTATGTATCCACTATGGAGGGTTAGGTAGGCCCTCTAACAATCAAGATCCACTTCCAATGATAATCCAACTTAGGGTTGGGTTTTTGAAGCAACCACATACTAAGCCAACCTATAGATGGGTTTATCAAGCATACAGGATAACAAGGAGGATATTGCTAAGCGAGTGAGCTCAACCACAGAGCTACATACATCTCAATCACTCAGCAGCTATGGCACCCATGTTATCCACCCCACCCAACACAAGTAAGGCCCTCTTCTCTGCTACAGAGTCCCTCAAGGCCCCTTCCTGTTGTGAGAAAATATCCCTACGGATAGGTAGATATCTCCTTGGGATTAGAAAAGGCCCCTAGTTTCCTACCCAAGATAGAGAGGAAACAAATAGACACTACAATCCTCCTAGATCTACTTCACACATCAGCTAACAAGCTATAAAAAGGAAAAGCAAGTAGATAGCATACCTTACTTTGATGGTTGTCCTTATTGCTCCTAAGTTGCTCCAGCATTCGATTATGGAATTATGGGCTTGTTCACAAAGGAAAGACAACACCTTCTCCAAAGCAATATATGTATTAAAAAATATCTAACTATAAAAACATAGAAACTTTCATGCATTGATCATTAAAGACATGAAAATGAGAGGAATAGGCTAAGTTATATTAATGATAAGAGAGCCAAAAGAAGCTGATTACAATGTTATACCTTGATGTCTAAGGTAGCAGCATCTCCTTCCAAGCTCTCCAACATCATCCTTGCAAGACTCATAGGATCATAAGTTTAGTGCTTCCAATATCACCCCCCCCAATAGCTCATGGATGGTTCTCTTTAAGTAGGATTTGGGAGGCCAACCACTATGAGGAGATTATGGATCTAAGTGAGGAAGATGTGGATCAAGGATCTAAACCATGCCAAGGAGGGAAAGTGAGATGGGATTTGAAGGGGGACCTCATCCCATGAAAATCTCCTCGAAATCCAAGATCCTAAATCTAGGGATAATGGCTATTCAGGGATTTTTTGCGCCCCCATAACTGAGCAAAATGCGAAAATGTTGTAATTTGCATGCCCCCATAGGCATGCAAAATGCAAAAATAAGGATTTTTCGTGCCCCCATAGGCATGCAGGGCGTGGAAATATCTCTAGGAGGCCCATAAGTGGGTTAGGTAACGTGGTTTTTGACCCCTAAGTTGTTGGATTTGCTTCCAAGTGTGACTAGGGAAGGGACCATCATGATGACAAAGGGTCCTAACACCCTTAGGAGGCACAAACATCATGTTTCTCATGGTGATATGAAATGAAGACTCTCAATTACACATGGTCTGGCAATTTGAGGTATAACACTTCACTTCCAGTGCTATTCAGGGTAGGTCTAAGAAGGTCCAACTACTAGTTCTATGAGATCATAGTCTTCACCGGGTTTATCAAGCCTTCCAACCTTACATCCTATCCTCTAAGTTTACTAAACACATTGACTCATTTCAGGGTTGCAGACTAAGCTCTATCCCACAAATCAACTCTCTGCTCGCAGATTTCGGGCTTCACACAGCTTCCTCAAGCTATTCACGCCCCGTAGTCTGCCTTCAAACTCACCTTTAGGGATCTACTCAAAGCTAACACATACGCGTCATATTTCTATGGCATTCAGCTTCACTACTTTGGATCTCTCTGCGTCTTTGGGCCTCTCCCCAAAAAATAGAATGAATCCTCTAACCAACCACTGATAGAAGGAATTGAACCAAGAACCCCCAACCCCAATCTCAGTGCCGTTTTTATCCCCTGCAAATATTCTTTGTAGGCTTTCCTTCTCCATGTCCTGTAACTGAATCTATACCCGTACAGAGAATAAAATCGGTTACTCCTTCCTAATTGGAAGGATGGGTAGCCATCCTACGACCCCCTCACCTCTACCTAGTGGATACCTTCTCCCCCTTCTCATTAGTTACCTCACTTAGATAGTTTTGGGCATTTCATTGCAATATTAAACATTTACATCAATTACAAAATCTCATGGCTTAACAGCACATGCATAGTTTCGCTATCAAATACTTGCCTATGAAAGCAAACCTTAAAAATCCACTAGTGGGGATTTGGCCTTGAGCTCCACACTAGGATCAACACACATTTCACAATTGCAATATTTACATTGAGGCCAATAATTACTATGGTAGGGTAGTGGTATTACAGTACTGGTGAACTCAAACATATTGATTTGTTTAGGAAGGTCACGAGAAAAGATGTTACCAAGAAACTTCAATTCCGAAACATTTGAACAGAAGAATAGGTTTAGAAGATATGGATGATATCTGAAATGCTTCAACTCGTGGAAATTCACCAATTGGACATGAATCACTTCAGCTAGGAATTGATCAAAGTTAAAACATCACATTGGATTCGACGATGACTCGGGTCAAATTACTTGCAGAAGGAAACCTAACATAACTTCTGTGATTGACTTATCACTATCTAGACCTAAAAATTTACTCAACAAGGACAAAACTAATTGGGTATCTCGCTGAAAGACATGAATACTCAAAGGGAACGATAGGTTTTCATGCAATTGACCATCTTTCAAGACTTGTGATAAAAAGTTGTCTTTTTTCTGCCAGATTGCAATTTCTATAAATCGTTATCAATTTTTCTTTGTTAAATGACTCAGGGATTTTGGAAATGTTTCAGGTAAACATAGAGCCTCATGGATAGTCTGTGCATTTACTCGACATAGAATTTTGATCGTATTTACATTAATGATTACCCTTTCGGACCATGAATAATTCAGCGCACACCAACCAACAAATTCGGAGAAGTGTAGGGTCTGTTCCACACAAAAATTATACAGAAAAGAACCAAGAACATTAAATAGATCTTTTCCCTGCGACTTAAACTCCATTAATTTCTCTTTAGACTTCGAAATACTACACTTAGACAAAGCAGGGTCGAAAATATCCCTTTCCCTGTCAACTACAAGCTCATCGTTTTGATCTGAACTTTCATTGAAGCAAAGAAGGTATTGGGTTTTCTCCATTTGGGAAACAAAATCTAAACACTAAGGGGTTCAAGCTACCTATGAAGTGAGTGTGTTAATTTCTGTTCTTATTGACGAAGGCAAGGATGTGCTTCCCATGGATTCTTTTCCTCCAGGCAATAATCAACAAAAGCACGTTTTCAAACTTTCAACAAACCTTTTATATAACATATGCTTAGGTGGTTTCGGAACTTGCGATGAGCGGTTTAACTTTAACCGCTTTTCATAGCAGACTCCACCAACACTTGCCACGTGGTAAGCAGTTTAATTTTTGCTCCACCTTTCCAAGTTTAACAACCTTGCACTTTGTAGTGCCGAAACCCCTTTCTACCGCCGATTTGCTTCTGGGTGGGTCTGCATCATTATTATGCCATGTGTTTACACATTTTCAAATTTTGATGTGAGTTGTTCAAATGTTTAGCACCTTTTCTATCTCCACCTTTGGTCATTTGAAGCCCCTCCGTGCATTTGAAGCCCCTACATGCAATCATGAATGCCATGAAGTTGACTTGCAAAGAACACTGTCGATCTCGGAGGAATAAAATCCAACATATCACACACATTTCGTTGGTTTAACATGCATGAAGTTCATGCGTAGGATAAAAGAAAACCAAAACGTCCCTCATTTATGACATTACGAATGAGACCTTATATAGAGACCTTAATATAGTGACAATATTTGCATTGTTCCTCTCTATAAACTTTAATAAGCAATGTTATATTAATATGGGCTAGTTAAATAGCCCAAGAATCCATATAGAATAAATTTAAAAAACATAAAGACAAAAAAGCTAACGATATGAATAAATCACTTGTTTGATCAATTATACTAATTCTAGACATTGTTTGTAGATGGGTTTGTAGAAGATCTAGTGGAACATGGGAAAATTTCGATGCAGAAGAGGGAGAGATGACAATATGAGATAAGAGAAGTCTAAACAACAAGATCAATATTCCAATATGGCATTGAGATGAAATATTAAATTAGGAAAAGAAGGAGAGATAACATGCCGTAGTAATAACATCTAAGGTTGCTATTAATTTTTTACACAACCCATTTCATATTATCTACATAATTCTACCATTCAGGGTGTGGAAATTGTGAAAAATCGAAGTGAGGTTGTACAATCTAGGAAGTGTGATTTTTTATTGGTTCATTAGTGTGGTTCATTCGAGACTTTGCCTCCATAGACTAGTCGCTTAATGCATTATAAATTTCAAACAATTTGGTTGTGGAAAGTTAAAACCCTACATTTAACTTTGTTCTCCACATACAAAATGATACACATATTTGAAACTCCAATCCATAGTGAAACATTCTGCACATACATATAAATTCATAGTAGCTCAATCATATAAGGAACCCACTAGATGAATCATGAATGCAAATGTTGCAGAAGATGTTTGTAAGAATCCCGTTGGATGAATCACGAATGCATAGTGAAGAAAATAAGGTTGAAATGACAATGGGGACGAATTACCCAAGATAAACTATGTTTTAAGTTTCACCCCTACGCAGTTGGAGTATTGGGCATGGCTGCATCCAATTTCTCAAAAAAGTGATGAAATTTGCATCGTTCCTCTCTACAGATTTTAATAAGCAATGTCTAACCCAAATAAACCAAGAAACCATATAGAGGAAATTTTAGAAACATAAAAATTACTTGACAATATGAAAAAAAAATTCAAAAATATTTATAACCTTGGAGATTGAATTGAAAAGTAATAAAACTTCTAATAGAAAAATCAAGGTTGGATGGAAATGAAATACAATATGTGCAATGTCCGATGAATATAAACATCGATAAATACAAAAGAGGGAGTGAATCTAAATAATATGTTCATGAATACAAAAAATATTATCTTGAATCACTTCAATAACAAACTCCACTCCTTTGAAGGCCTTTGGAAACTTGAAAGTGGACGAAAAAGGGAAAAGGTAACATTAACCAAATCTAAAGCTATAGCCAATTCGTGAGCCTTTAGACAGTTTTGGAAAGTGCTTTTGACACCTAGGCGGTTTTTATGATTTTACTAAGCCTTACTTTTTTGTTCTTTTCAACTTGCCTTTAAGGAATTCTATTTTCTCTCTTGAGATGTATAATATATTGTATTCATATTGAGGAATAATACATGAGATGATATTTCCATCAATTGAGTTACTTCTTTGCTTCAAGATTCTTGGCTATTAGAATTCTTTCATGGTGTTGATCCTATATAGAATTCTCACAAGATGAAGTGAAGAAGGACGAAATTCTAGTGGAAGATGAAATCTTGCGATGATTTCTACTTGGTATTTTTTGTTTTAGGTCATCTTGGAATTTTTAGTATATCTTTGTTTTTGGGATTTGCACACCGTGAAATGTTTATGGGATGGAGACATGTCAAGACTTGTGAGTGCCTACGGTAAATATTTCAGATTTTGATTTGCTATAGTCCGAATATATGGCCTCAGAAAGTTAGGGCTTTTGAATAAGCTTCAAACATGTCAATTTGGCATTTTCCTTATAAGTTTTGAAGAAGAATGTTTTAGATAGTGACCTTTAAAGGAAATGCAAAATAGATCTTTAAGAACACATGCTTAAGATTTTAGATCTTAGTTCTGTCACATCGCCATGACCCTTGGAGGCCATGGGAGACCCCGATACATTTTTTTATCTTCTAAATACACACACACACAGTCGGAATAGCTCGGATCCACAATCCGCAACTACGGATGCGGAGGTGTGGAATTTCCCATAGGAAAACTTACCTTTCCGCAATCTGCAACTGTAAATATGCAATCTGCATTCCACAATGCACAACTACAGATGTGGAAGTGCAAAAATTCCCATCAGAAAACTTACATTTCCTCAATTCGCAATCCGCAACTGCGAATCCAAAAAATCTGCATTCTTCATTCCGCAATCCGCAACTGCGGATGCGGAAGTGAGAAACTTCCCATCGAAAAACTTAACTTTTCGTAGTCCACAATCCGCAATATACAATCCGCATTGTGGAAGTCAAAATTGTGGAACCCAACTTCAACCACCAGGGAAAAATTCCCTTTCCGCAATCTGCAATCCGCATTGCAGAAGTCAGAATTGCGGAAGTACCACTTCAACTTTATGGAAAAATTGCCCTTCTGCAATCTGCAATCCCAATTGCGGAAGCACCATCTCTACTCCTACAGCTCACCAATGGAAACTTCAGAGAGGCATAACTTCCTCATCCCTTAACCAAATGAGACAAGGTCAGTATCATTGGAAATCTCTTGGAGAACTCTATCCAATGGTGAAAATTCTAGTCCAAACCGAGGTCTTTAACCCCATCATTTCTCCAACTGAAAATTTGTGCTTAACTTCACTTAAAAGAATTTAACCTTTTTCCTGCCATGAATTTCCCCTTCACTTGATTCACGGAGAGGGTTTCTGAAACACATCAGGGTATTCCCCTCCCTTCCCCATATCAAGTGTAGTCATACAAATAATTCATAGGGTTAATCAAACATATCACAACATGTAAGGTTCATAAGTTAGATCTAACCATTACATCTATCACATGCACGAATCATAATGCATTAAAAATCATGCAATAGAATGAGTTACATAACAATGGGCTCAGGCCTCTACTTAGGCCCGCACATGAACTTCTTATAAATTAAATTCATATAAAAAAACATTCCATAACATGCACATAAGCAACCATATGATAGCAATGGAACATCATCATTTAGCATAACAAGAAGTACTTATCTTTTAACTTTCTGAAGCTGCCAAGCAACTGGCTAAGTGAGAGAAATGTTCCACCCATCCTTAGATATCTATCCATCCTACACTCTTTCAGCTAAGAGATCACCCCCTGAGCTGGGTTGTGTATCCACTAAGGAGGGATATGAGTTTATCTCATAGTCAAGGTTCCATCCCAATGCTAACCCAATAAGTAGTTGGGTTTATCAAGCATTCCGGGGCATCTACCCTTGCTAAGCCAAACTACAGTGGGTTTATCAAGCATATAGGGACATATTGGTCATGCTAATCCAACTTCTAGTTGGGTTTATCAAGCATACCAAAAAACACAGTCATGCCAAGCCAGCCTGCAGTTTGGTTTATCAAGCATACTAGACAAGTTGATCCTTCTAAGCCAACCTGCAGTGGGTTTATCAGGCATACAAGGGTAACAAGGAAGGTATTGCTAAGCTAGTGAGCTCAACCACAAAGCTGCAAGCATATCAACACTTAGCAGACATGGCACCCACATTAACTACATCACCCAACACAAGGAAGACCCTCTTATTTGCTACATAGTACCTCAACGCCTCCCTTCTAGTGCTATTAAGGATGGGCATAGAAAGGTCCAGTCGCTAGTTCTATGATATCTCAGACTTCACTGGGTTTATCAAGAAATATAACCTCCTACCACGGTTCAACAAGCGAATCCCCTTTCATACCTTCAGACAGGGATCCGTTCCGCAATCTACTCTCTGCGACTCAATCCTGGGTTCTCACAGTTTCTTAGCACGGCTCAAGCTTCGTAAATTCCTCTCAGGATTCTTACCACTCCTGTCACAAGTAAATTGGACTCACGCACACACTTTCAAAGGCCATGGACTCTATGGTATTTCCTCTTACATAGGAACACGATTCTCTTCAAGCTTCCTCACGACTGGGCTCTACGTATGCAGGGATGTCTGAATGGTTTCTGTCTCGATGAATGGATGGATGATGAACAATGATTGAATCCATATGAATGTTCCCTTCTAGGTATTCAAAATAGGTTCTGCGAGTTGTCAGGCGTTTGAGTGTCTTCCAGGACAAGAAACTAGAGCCATGCCTTGCCATACGAAATCACAGGCATGCTTCATACTTTATTGACTTTAGCAACAAGTTTCTCAACCACCCTCTGCAACCGCATTAATGTTAGCAGGGAGGTCAAACGAGTTCACATTTGGACATGTGGCAACATGGGTACCAATCCCATAACCCCCTCTCCTCTCCCTAGTGTATACACATGGCCCTTTCTCATTGGTTGCTTCCTTAGCTAGATTCTTGGTTATTTTATTCATTAATAATAATTACATCATTTACATTTCTTCATGGCTTAACAGTCCATGAATAATTAAACTATCAAATACTTGCCTACGCAATAACCTTAACATCCACCAGTGGGGCCTTAGCCTTGAGCTCCACACTAGGGTGAATACACACATTGCATATACACAGGATTTACATTGAAGCCAATAATCGTCAAGGGAAAAATGGGGTATTACAACTCCCTCTCCCTTAAAAAAACACCATCCTCGATGTTCTCAAAACTGAAAAAAAAATGGGAATGCCTCTTTCATGGCATCCTCCAGCTCCCATGTGGCCTCTTCTGGACTAAGGTGCTTCCATTGCACCTTTACCTTCCAAATGGATCTGTTACAGATCAAGGTGACTTTCCTATCAAGGATGCATATAGGCTCCACCTGGAACTCTCTCTCTGGTTCCACCTGTATCACATGCCAATCAATGATATGATTAGGATCGTGTACATATTTTTTAAGCAAAGATACATGGAATACATTATGAGCTTTCATGTTATCAGGAAATGCAATTCTATATGCAACTGGACCTATTCTATCAAGGACTTCAAATGCTCCACAGTATGTTTGTGCCAACTTGGCACAACTTCCCAACTTCATGAAACTCTTCCTTGGTTTCACTCTCAAGTAGACATGATACCCAATATGAAATTCCTTGTGCATTCTTTTCAGATCTGCATAACTCTTCTTCCTGTCCTGTGTTGCCTTAAAATTCTGCTTGATTTTCACAAGCTCTTGCTCCATCTACTCAATTATTTATGGTCCAATCACTACTATGTTCATTGGGCTATCCCAACTGACTAGAGTTCGCCATCCTTTGCCATACAACACTTCAAAGGGAATCATTTTCAATGATGCTTGATGTCCATTGTTGTAATCAAATTCCAGTAAGTGTAAATAATCTTCCCACTTGGATGGTTTATCCATCACATACATCCCTAACATTTCTTCAATAATTTATTTGCTCTCTCAATATGACCATCTATTTGAGAATGATAGGTTGTGCTGAACTTCAACTGAGTTCCTAATTCCTGGAACAATCCTTTCCAAAAATTAGATGTGAGCTTTGTGTCATGGTTTGAAATTATTGCCTTGGGAAATCCATGCAATCTGAATATCTCTCTCATGAAGATATCCGCAATGTCATTGTTCTTGTGGGTGGACTTGACTAAAATGAAATGAGATACCTTTGATAGATTATCCATCACCACCATGTTTGAATCATGTTTCTTCACTGTTATTGGCAAACTCGTTATAATATCCATAGAGATCACTTCCCACTTCCATTTTGGAATGGGCAATGGCTGCAACAATCCTGTTGGATGTTGATTCTCTGCCTTGACTTGTTGACACTTTTGACACCTAGAAATGTACTCATCTATGTATTTCTTCATAACATGACAAAAGTACTAATTCCTTGCTGCTGTTATAGTCTTCTGATATCCTAGATGTCTTGAATATGGTCTTTGATGTATCTCATCCATCACCAACTTCTTCAAATCTGCACTGTTTGGAATGTACAGTTTGTTGTTTTGATAAATTAGGAAATTATCCTCACCCAACTGATATCTTGCATGCTTTTCATCCATAACACCCTGTTGCAATTTTTCTTTGATCTGAAGGTAGACTTCATCACAATTTTGAGCCTCTAGAATCCTTGCCTTCAGGTCTGACTTGCACTTACTAATTGTTGCAATATGAAATCTCCTGCTAAGTGCATCAGTAACTTTATTCTCCTTACCCTTGACATGTTTAATTTCTAAATCAAACTCGCAAAGAAACTCCATCCATCTAGTTTGTCTAGCGTTCAAATTTGGCTGGTCAAACTAGTATTTTAAACTCATATGATCAGTTCTGAGCTCAAATCTTCTTCCCAAGAGGTAGTGTCTCCATCTCTTCAGAGTGTGTATTATGGATTCTAGCTCTAAGTCATGGGTGGTGTAGTTTCTTTCATGCTCCTTCAGCTTCCTTGACTCGTAACAAATTACAGACCCTTATTGCATTAGCACTCCATCGATTCCTTCAATGCAAGTATCGGTGCATACTACAAAATTCTTAATGGGATCTGCAATCTTCAAGACAGATGCACTGGTAAGTAACTCCTTTAACTGCTAGAAACTTTTCTCACATTTTTCAGACCATGTGAATTTGATGTCCTTCCTCTGCAATGAAGTGATTGGATGGGCTATCTTAGAGAAGCCTTCAATGAACCTTCTGTAGTAACCAGCAAGGCCCATAAAAGATCTAACATTTGTTGCATTCCTTGCAGGGAAAATTTAGGGGCGAAATTTCGCCAATTGGCTATTTTTTGGGCTTTTTTTCAAAAAATAAATTCATTTTTTGGTCATTTTTAGGCTCTACTATCACCTATATTTACATAAAAAATATTTTTTTTATCATAATATTCGCCAAAATTTACAAATTTTAGTAGTAAATTGTATGTTTCATATTTAATATTCGCCTACATATCTATATATATGTTTTTTTCAATCCAAAGTAATCGCCTAGAATACTATACTTAAGTATAATATTAGAATCCTTAAAAAATACCCTGATTCCTTGGAGTAGACCAATCCATGATGGCCTCAATCTTTTCTGGATCTCCTGCAATCCCTTCTTCCGATATAATATGACCCAAATAGTGTACCTTTTGCTGATAGAAGTTACATTTACTCAGCTTAGCATAAAGCTGGTGCACCCTAAGGACTTGCAATACCATTTGTAGATTCTCGTTCTGCTCTTCTTCATTCTTGGAATACACAAGGATGTCATCCAAGAACACAATCACAAACTTCTCCAAATATTTCCTGAAAACACTATTCATGAGACACATGAATGTAGTAGGTGCATTGGTAAGACCAAATGGCACCACTGTAAATTCATAATGGCCATACCTCATCTTGAAAGCTATCTTATGAACGTCTTCTTCCCTTATCCTCACTTGATGGTACCCAGACCTCAAGTCTATCTTTGAAAACACTCTAGCTTCCTTCATTTGTTCAAACAATTCATTAATCCTTGGCAAGGGATACTTGTTCTTAATTGTCACTTTATTGAGCTGCCTGTAATCAATACAAAGCCTCAATGTTCCATCCTTCTTCTTAACGAATAACACGGGTGCACCCCAAGGTGATACGCTCGGTCTGATATATTATTTATCCATTAGTTCCTGTAGCTGCATCTTCAACTCTGTCAGCTTTGGTGTGCTCATTCTATAAGGAGCTTTGGATATGGGTGCTGCCCCTGGAACAAGGTTAATGGAGAAATCAATATCTCTCTTGGGTGGAAATCCTGACACTTCATTCAGGAACACATATTTGAACTCTTGCAATATTTGGAAGTCCTCTATCCTTGGTCCTTTTTCCTCTGCTGAATCAGATAATGCACAACATATAATTGACAACCCTTTTTATAAAATTTCCTCAGCTATAGGTCTGAAATATGCCTTACTGAAACATGCTTCGGAATTCCTTTTACCAACCTTGAAAAATGCCTTACTGAAATATGCCTCATCATCAAGGCATTCTAGTTCTTTCTCATAACAGTCCACCTTGGCTCTATGTCTTTCCAACCAATCCATGCCGATTAGGGCATCATATGATCCTAATGGTAAGACATTCAATTCTGCATGCGTGAGTAGTCCATTCAGTTCTATAGGACACTCCTTCACCACTTCACTTAACTTCCTCTTGGTACCGGTGGCTAATTGTACTAGCTAGTCTTATCATGCTTTACTTTACCAAGAGAACAATTTTCAACTACCTTAAGAGACACATAACTATGAGTAGAACCTGGATCAATCAAAACAGAAATAGGCCATTTAGCAATCTTACCTGCAACCTCCACCACTGCTGATTGATGGTCTGCTTGATGGTCATCTAATGCTGCATAAATCCTAGGTGTTGCTCTCGCCACATCCCCTACTGTAGCTACTCCTTTAATGTTATGCAAGTTCCAGGGGTTCGTCCTTTCAGTCGGGAAGTCTCTAAGCATGTGGTTTCAACACTGAAGTGGCCCCTTTGATGTTTTATCTGCTGCTACAACTAGCTTAAATTCTCTTCTTGTTTGTTGGCCCTGGGGAAATATACTGGGCGGATTTTTGAATGGTGGTTTGAATTCACCTTTCCTCTATTCAACCCTTCCCTTAGGTTTACCTTTCCATGCTAGTTGGGCCTCTTCTTCACCTTTACTCTGCTCGTAGCAATTCTTTGCCATTCTAATGGCTTCATCCAAGCTTGGTGGATTTACAAACTCAAGCCTATATCTGTAGTTTTGTGGTATAATACCAAGCAAGCATTGGACCTTCACCCTTTCATCTTTGATGTAGTCCACATACCTCAATAGTTCCAGAAACTTATGAACCTGCTCTTCCATGGTATTCTGCCCCTATCTGAGTTCATTGAACTCTTTTCTCTTATTATCATAATAACTAGCTGAATGGTATTTCTCCTTGAAGTATCTTTTAAACCTTTCCCAATTGACCCTTCTTTCATTATTTCCCTTCACTTGCATAAGATGATCCCACCAAATTGAATCTCTCCCACTAAGGTTATAGATGGCAACCCTAGGCTTTTCATTCTCTAAATACTCATGCATTCTGAAGTACTTCCTTATTCCAAGAAGCCATGCCTCTACTTCTTGACTTTCTTTTCTTTCACCATCAAAAGTGGGCGGTCTTTCCTTCCTGAACTCTGTTAAATTTTCAGAATTTACTTCAATCTGATCTAGGATCTTAACTGAGAGAACAACATGTATAGCATATCTACAGCATATCAATCATGGAGACAATAATGCAAGAACACAAGAGACACAAAGATTTACTTGGGGAAAACCATAAAGGTGAAAAACCCCAATAACTTCCTCAGAGATAGATAGAGCAATGATACAACCAACCAAGAGAGATAGCCATAACCTAGCAGCAGATCCTCCTCCTCCATAAGTGCGCCACTCCTCCTTGAGTGCATGTGTGAGAAGTGAGTGTGTAAATAGAGTGCCTCCCGCACTCTATTTATACTCGACTTGACTTTCCTTTTTACCTAACTCATGTAGGCTCGAACTTAACCACATAACATAATGCTGAGTGGGCCGACCCCCAATAGGGTGGTCTAATAACCCTTTGACCCACATGGCCGACCCCCAATAGGGTGGTTTAATAACCCTTTGACCCATATGACTTATACAGCGCCGACCCCAAACAAGGTGGTCTAATAACCCATCAAGTATAAGTTACGACACTTACAATATAAATGACGACACTTCCTTATAGAGGAATCATACCATCTCTATAGGAATACAATATACATATATGTGAAATACATTCTGAAGTTACATATACATCAACACTCCCTCTTAACTAGGAAAGTATTTCTCAGCACAGTTCTTTTAGCACAAGTCATCTTCTCTGGATCATCGTCACTGGATAATCGTCATCGAGTCATCATCATCGTCACTGCTGCTACTATCTCAATCAATCTCTGAATCTACTCGTCATAGGAAGTTCTACAGAGCCATTCCTTTTTCATACTGGATGTAGGCCCACCACCTGCAGGTCTTCGTCATCACTGGACATACTGTGGAATCCTCAGGACTTATTATGTGCGTCACAAAACCTTGAAAGAGCATCCCAGGATGTTACGGGTACACAACTCCGACCTGTAGGATCTCCTAGGGCGCTATTACATGTGACCCCACCACAAAACCTCGAAAGAGCATCCCAGGATGTTATGGGTACACAACTCCGACCTGTAGGATCTCCTAGGGCACAAATTACATGTGGTCCACCACAAAACCTCGCAAGAGCATCTCAGGATGTTACGGGTACACAACTCCGACCTGAAATCTCCCAGGGCACAAATTACATGTGGTCATGGCAAAACCTTGAAAGAGCATCTCAGGATGTTACGGGTACACAACTCCAACCTGATATCTCCCAGGGCCCAAATTACATGCCATAGGACAAAACCTCGCAAGAGCATCTCAGGATGTTACGGGTACACAACTCCGACCTGAAATCTCCCAGGGCACAAATTACATGTCCTCCTAGAGCAATGTCTCGAAAGAGCATCCCAGGCTGTTACGGGTACACAACTCCGACCTATAGGAGATCCCAGACATGCTCATCTGCACAACCTAATCCATGCCACAGAGTATCAACCTGATACTCACCATACATCATCTTGATGTACTCATGATCGTCCTGATCATCATCACTGCAATGTCCTGCTGCATGTCATCTGGAGCAACATCCTGAAGCTCATCATCCATGATCATCCTGATCATCACTGCAACATCCTGCTGCATGATCCACCTGATCATCAATGCATCCACCTGATGCATACCAAGTATCTACCTGATACATATCATCATACATGATCCTCCTGATCATACAATTTATCCACCTGATACATGATACATATCACCATACATGATCCACCTGATCATACAATGTATCCACCTGATACATATACAGATACATGGTCCAAGCATCCAACATGATGCATATACAAAATACATACACATGATCCAATTGATCATATCCAGCATCCAACATGATGCATACATACATAAATGATCCAACTAATCATATCCAGCAGAAACCAGAACATCATCCTGATGCCCATTATCCAGCGCTTACATCCACAGGCATGTGAAGGATCCTCCTTCCAACATGCTTGGAATGGCTTCAGCAAATGTGTCCATCACTTCTTCCTCGAAGTGTCCTCGATATGAAGAACGCCAAGCCTCTCTCTGAAGTACTCGAACTTCACTCTGGCTAGTGGCTTCGTCAGCACATCTGCAATCTGCTCGTCCGTCGCAACATACAGAAGCTTCACAGCTCCTCTCTGCACCATATCCCTGATATAGTGATATTTTATCTCTATTTGTTTCGACCTTCCATGAAACACTGGGTTCTCGGATAGCTTCACACAACTCTGGTTATCACAGAAGATACCAGTAGCCTCCAACGGGAGATCAAATAACTCAGACAGTAGCTTCTGTATCCATACTGCCTCACAACTAGCTGAACAGGCTGCAACATACTCTACCTCAGCTGTACTCAGTGCTACGTAGGACTGCTTCCTGCTAAACCAAGAGATCACACCTGATCCCATACTGAAGCAGCACCCAGATGTGCTCTTCCTATCTGCAGCACTGCCAGCCCAATCTGAATCAACATAACCCTGTAGGTTAAACTTTTGATTCGCTTCATACTTGAGCCCATAATCCATTGTACCCTTCAGGTACCTCAGAACATGCTTTACAGTAACCAAGTGAACACTCCTCGGATCCGTCAGGAACTGGCTCAATGTGTTCATAGTAAAGCAAATGTTTGGTCTCGTGTTCGTCAGGTACATCAAGGACCCAATCATCTGACGATACATAAAGACATCAACTGGCTCAGATGAAGCATCACATAGAAGCTTCAGATTCGATGCCATAGGTGTGGCCATGGCCTTGCAATCCATCATCCCAAATCTCTTCAGGATATCTACTGTGTACTTCCCTTGACCAAGGAAGATCCCACCTGCATTCTGCCACACCTCCATACCTAGGAAATAGTGCATCATTCCCAAATCTTTCTTTCGCTGCATGTCGACAATCAATCTATCTTCACCTGTAACAAACAGGTTATCTGCATACAAAAGTAGTATCACTGGATTGCCTTCCTCAACCTTGTAGTAAAGGTTGGAATCCTCTTTACTCTTGGTAACGCCCAAACTGGATAGAAAGTTGTCTATCCTACCATACCAAGTTCTGCACACATATCTGACTACACCATGCTGTCTTGAAATCCATCTGGTGCATCTTCTATTTTATCACGTTTATATTTCTCAATGCTGCCATCTGCAATATGTTTGATCTGATAGTTCCATTTGGAATTCATAACAAACTTCCCTTCAGGTCTTGGGACTACATCCCAAACATCATTCTTCATGATCGACGGATCATGGCATTCCATTTCTTCATCCCAGATCCTGGGAACTTCAATATCTTCAATAGATATCTTTGTTGCTGGAACAAATGTTGTAGACCTTTTGTAGGTGAAGATATACGGTCTTTCCTACAAAACAGGTTAAATTGCATGATTAGAAACATCTCATAATTTTTAGAACAAATTCTTATACATAAAGAAATATGTCATACAGTCATGCAATTAGCCAATGCTTCAATACAACATTTATCCATGTCCCATAACTTTCTAGATGTCTTCCAATCTCTACCAGAACATTGTTAGGAGTGTGCACAACTCCCAACATGTCAGCAAAGAGGTTTCATTCTAGATAAGTAGCAATGGAATGTTGTACAGTGCCATAGGCCACTTACCCATGTATATTAGTAGTATACTATTCATTAATGCAACTATTTTACTATGCACAATACATATCCTAAGTCTAGGAACATGAGCATATACATCATTGAACAATTTTATTTAAACAAACAAATATGCAAGAAATGATGATTAAAATACTTATCTTTGTTTGTTTGTTGGGTGGACTCCCTCTGATTCTTTGCTTTCTTGCAGGAGCTGCTGGAGTCCTAATCTGTAGTAGCTTCTTCTACACCTTTCTGTTGTGGAATGTAGAGAGATGGACAACTCCCTTTGAATATCTGCATCATTTCATAAACCACTGGAGTGTACTCCCTCTTGATCTTTGCTCCCTGGATTACCTGTCCTTGAACTTATATACATTCTCGATCCCTATGCATGCTTGTTAGTATCATCATTGTGTTATCCTCTAGGTCTAATATAAAATCATACATTCATTAGTATACTATTAAAACACAATAATCTCAAGCATGTATAGTCATGATCATTTCAAACAGAAATAGTAAGCATTATTATTCAAGGTTTATGTAGGATTCTTATGGTTAGTCAAATCATAAGAAACATAACATGTCTAAACCTATAATTACTCAAACCTATGACTCTTCAAGTTAGTTGAATCATCAATCAAGATAAGAGATATAATATGCATAAAACCTGTGATTATTCAAACCTATACCTTCATGATTCTTCTGGTTAGTCATATCATCAATTATGGTAAGAAACATAATATGCATACAACCATGATTATTCAAACCTATGACTCTTCAGGAATAATCATTATCAACAACAGTATAAGATCCTAACACAAGGTAGGATTCTAGCTTGATATAAGAAAAACATACCTGGATTAGCATGCTAGCTATTTATGTCTAACATACTCACATGATGTCTTCTTGTTCTTCTTCAATTACTTGTGCTAGTAACCTGTATATCTCATAGGTTAACTATTACAAAATCAAGTTATACATACCTCGTAAATGGATCTTCTATGAGATCCATGACAATGGATGAATCTTTGTCCGCATGTCATCATGATCATATGTTCTTGAACCAGAACATGATTTGTCTTTCTTGGTGTACCTTTCATGTTAGTAGACAACATAAACCTCATACAACACCATAATGCATTAGTACAATCATAAGTGTTAACACCCTAACCAATGAATATCTTCTATCATGCATTCATAATTTTGTTAGGGTGATATGACAAATCTAAAATCAAGATTGTACTAATGAAGAAAAACATACCATAAACTTAATCATGAACAAATCTCAAAACATACCTCGATGAGTCATACCTGTCGAGATCGCTTGAAATCTTCTTATGTAAGGCCTTAGCCTCATCTCCCTCTGAAACAGGAACTTCTTCACTTATGCAGGTGACCAATCCATCTTCTTCTACGATTAACCCAATCCACTTGATTTTCAAGAATTGGACCTGGAGCTGGATATGGGTTTGTCAGAGAAACCCCAAAAATTCAAACTTTGAATTTCAAACTTCCGAAAGGATAGAAATATGCGCCTTGATAAGCCGATCAAACCGGTATATTCAGAATTTGAAAACTGTAGAGTTTCACTCCTCAATTTTGCCTTTGAAACTTCTGGATTCACTGGACGTGACCCTGAAATGGGGTTTGATGAAGCCCACTCTTCTTCCCAATCAAAATGTTTGATCCAAATCTCTAAGCTTCTATTTTTCTGAGGAGCTTCCAGTCGTGGTCACAGATTTCAAAAATTCCCATTTTTACAGAAGCCCTAATTTTCCACTTTTCTGATCAAAGTCCCGAACTAGGGTCTAATCAAGCCCGGCCTTCTGCCCAACCAAAAATTCTGATCTTGGTCTATAAATTTCTATTTTGATGAGTAGCATCCAGCCGTGGTCTCGGATTACAAAAATTCCAACTTTCTACGAAGCCCTAAATTCCGGAAGCCATGAATGAAGGTACTCAAAAATAATTCTGTTTTGACAGAAATATGTACCTGATTGTTTCTGGTGTACCTTCGAATTTTTCGATCCACAGGGTCTGAAAACGTTTCCTGAGATAGCCTGACCTTTTATCTTTCCATCCTGACAGGTCTGACCTCAATTGGATTCTCTGAGAGAGAGTTATGCCAAATGTCGCAACGTGACCTGTTTTGGGATAAAACAGGAGAGTGAACTTGTACGGCGTGCCACGTGTCACTGTTTTAACTTCGGCCTCTGAAAACGTTTCCTGAGATATCTTGTCCTGTTTCCTTTCCATCCTGACAGGTATGACCTCAATTGGACTCTCTGAGAGAGAGTTATGCCAAATGTCGCAACGTGACCTGTTTATGGGATAATACAAGAGAGCGCACTTGTACGGAGTGCCACGTGTCACTGGTTCAACTTCGGCCTCTGAAAACGTTTTCTGAGATATCACAGTCTGTGTGCTACCTATCACTTTTCACGAAATTTAATTTGGAGCTTCCTAGCCCAAGTTATGACCTTTTTCCCAAGGTCACCTGATTTTGACTCAGATCTGGAAGAGGCAGAAACCCTATATTGTACAGATCATAAATCACAAAGTACAACGAATTAGAGGTTTTCCTTTGGACACAAGGTACCTGGAGATTTAGTATTCGTCCTGTAACAATTTCAGATCTGAAAAATCCGCCAAAACGGATTTATAGCGAAAGTTCTACGATGACTGGTTTTTTCTATATCAAGCCCTAGCATCGTAAGTGCAACAAGTGTCATACATGCCATATCATGCCTTCTTTCAGGCTAGCTCTGATACCATGTTAAATTTTCAGAATTTACTTCAATCTGATCTAGGATCTTAACTGAGAGAACAACATGTACAGCATATCTACAGCATATCAATCATGGAGACAATAATGCAAGCACACAAGAGACACAAAGATTTACTTGGGGAAAACCATAAAGGTGAAAAACCCCAATAACTTCCTCAGAGATAGATAGAGCAATGAGACAACCAACCAAGAGAGATAGCCATAACCTAGCAGCAGATCCTCCTCCTCCATAAGTGCGCCACTCCTCCTTGAGTGCATGTGTGAGAAGTGAGTGTGTAAATAGAGTGCCTCCCGCACTCTATTTATACTCGACTTGACTTGCCTTTTTACCTAACTCATGTAGGCTCGAACTTAACCACATAACATAATGCTGAGTGGGTCGACCCCCAATAGGGTGGTCTAATAACCCTTTGACCCATATGACTTATACAGCGCCGACCCCGAACAAGGTGGTTTAATAACCCATCAAGTATAAGTTACGACACTTACAATATAAATGACGACACTTCCTTATAGAGGAATTATACCATCTCTATAGGAATACAATATACATATATGTGAAATACATTCCGAAGTTACATATACATCAACAAACTCTCCCTGTGGAATACCTTTGTGCTTCTTTCTTCCCTTACTCTTGTTGTAAGTGTTTCTTGGGCTCCCCCGAGTGTTGATTTTTTTGATAATTACATTCAAACATTATATAGAACCCTACTAAGAGAATAACAAGAACAACATAACAATCATAAACACAAGAGACACAGAGTTTCCTCAGGGAAAACCAAGAAGGTGAAAAACCCCGCAACTTCCTCAGAGATAGAATAAGCCCCAATACAAAGATCACAAAGATCAATCCCAAAAAGATAGATGACTCCAAAAGCTACTCCTCCTCCACTTGTGCGCACTCCTCTCTCAACTAATGCGAGTTGGATGAGTGAGTGAATGAATAGAATGAGACACACTCACTCTCTATTTATACACAACTTAACCTGCCTTTAATTCTAGCTGGGTCGACTTCCTAAGGAATCCTAATAACCCACTCACATGACACAAGCAAGGACAACCCCACACTAGTGGTCTAATAACCCATCAAATATAAGTTGCGACACTTACAAATACAAATGATGACACTTATGATTGGAGGAATAATACATCTCCATCATGAGTATAATAAAGTACAAGTGTGGTACATAGAAGAATATCTTCCGAAGTTACAAATACATCAATATCGAGAACCCTCAGAATTGTCTGACCTACTAGAGGAAAACCTAGGAGAGGATGTTATGTGCCTTCTGCTCAGAGAACCTCTTCTAGGGATTGGATTTATTCTCTTAGGACGGTCCCTAGACTGAATTTCTGCATTTATTTCCTCTCAACCTTCACTGATTGGGTTGGATACAAGGTTTACCCTTTGGTGCATGTCTGTGAGTCTTTGCAACATGGAAGCATTGAGCTGGTGCTGCTCTTTTTTATCCTTCATCAACCTCTCATTGAAACTCACCATTGTTTCAACCAAGTTCTAGGGAATTACTTGCTCCCTTCTTCTATTATATTTAGATTCGGCATGCTCTTCTTGCACGTTTTCTCCCATCACATCTTGTTTAGGCTCATAAGGGTCCTGTGCGTTGTTAATGGTTACCATTCTCCACTTTTTTCCTATATGCTGCTTTGCTGCACAATTCAAATACAACTATGTTGTCATCACTGTGCATGGTAGAACGTTTATCAGAAAACATAAGAGTGCATAAAACTTAAAACATATACATAGTTTAGACTCAATCAGTTAATAAGAAATTTCGGGTTAAAATAATACCACGACGCTTCTCTATTTCTGAATTTTGTTCACAGTTTGGCCCAAATAGCTCTCGGTGTTGTAACTGAAGCTCCGATACCAATGTTTCACGTCCCCATGACCCTCGGAGACCATGGGAGACCTCGATAGAGAAACATAGTCAGATTAGCTCGGATCCGCAATCCGCAACTGCAGATGCGGAGGTGTGGAATTTCCCATTAGAAAACTTACCTTTCTGCAATCCGCAACTGTAAATACAGAATACACATTTTGTAATCTACAACTGTGGATGTGGAAGTGAGAAACATCCCATCAGAAAACTTGCCTTTCCATAATCTGCATTCCACATTCCGCAATCCGTAACTACAGATGCGGAAGTGCAAAACTTCCCATCGGAAAACTTATCTTTCCGCAATCCGCAATTCGCATTGCAGAAGTAAAAATTGCGGAACCCAAATTCAACCACCAGGGAAAATTCCCTTTCTACAATCTGCAATCCTCATTGCAGAAGTCAGAAATGTGGAAGTCCCACTTCAACTTTCCGGAAAACTTCCCCTTCCTCAATCCTTAATCTCCATTGCAGAAGTAAGAATTGCAGAAGCACCATCTCTGCTCCTGTAGCTCACCAATGTAAAGGAGAGGCATAACTTCCTCGTCCCTTAACCAAATGAGACAAGGTCGATACCATTGGAAATATCTTGGAGAACTATATCCAATGGTTCAATTTCCACTCCAAACTGAGGTCTCTAACCTTGTCATTTCTCCAACTAAACATTTTTGCTTCACTTCACTTAAAAGACTTTCACCTTCTTCCTATTGTTAGTGTTATTATCAGCCAGGGGCAAGCTCATCACCAGACTCTAGAATTATCTCAAAAACGGAATTAAGAGTAGTGAAATGGCGCAGGGAAAGTGGAAGAGTGGTGCACGGTAGCAACTGGATGGTGAAACAGAAGCTCAGAGTATCAACTAGCGGAGGTGGGTCTTATCGGGTGCATTTAGAACCCATGAGTGCTTTACATTCGACATGGTCCAACCTGCCCCAGACAAAAATCCACCTTGGACGCGTGTCCGCCTCTCATTTATTCACGCCTGTTGGCCCGGTTTTGCAACCAGGCTTAGTGCTATGGGCACCTGCTAACTAGTAGCAGCAGTTTCAATAGAAATAAAAACAATAAACTAAATAAACAATACTATTCATGGATCTAAGCAAGAATCTAAGCAAATAATTTAAATATTTCAAAATCAAGAACAAGAAACATAAGAAATAATTTTTTGTATTAAAAAATGGGGGGCAAGCAAGTGCTTGCGATATTACCTTCAATGGTGAAGGTTGATGTTGAGCAACTCCCAAGATGAGTAGCTCCAAACTCCAAGAGGTCTCCTTCTCCAAGGTTGCTTCAATGGCTAAAGGTGCTCAGGGGAGATTTCAGCAGCATAAGGATGAGATAATGGAAGGATGTGAAATGAGGAGCCCCTACCACCTTTTTATAGGTTTTGGTGGTGGGAAATACCATTTGTGGTTTTGTGGAAACCAAATGGTATTGACCAACATGGTTTAGGTACTTTTCCCTCCTTTTTCCTTTTTTGAATAAAAATAATATTTTAATTCCCTTTTTAATATTTTTGGGAATTTGGACCCTTTTTGAGGGTTTTTTATGATTTTCTTGGAAAAATAATCTTTTTTAATGGAAAAAGGGGTGTACTAAGGTCTTTTGGTGACCTTTTGTTGGTTTCAGAGGCTCAGATGGTGGAAAAGTGGACAAATGGGTCATGTGAATAAGGGAATGAGCTAGTGAGCACTTTTTAGGTGTTAACAGATTGCCCCCTGATGTGTGAGGGCAGGAGCTCATCGTATGGCCGATAGACATCATAGTTATTTTGTCCTTTTTTCTGGGGTTTAGGGGAGATAAGAGACCGGTTGGAGACTGGAGCCACGGCCCTTGGAAGCTGCAAAAACAAAAAATATTACATGGCCTCAATATGAATGAGGTATAATCTCTGATAAAGGACGAGGCGGGCATTCCCATGCTCGTATCAAGACATATACAAAACAATTAGTCCCAAGAAGGGGGATCTAATACGTAAAGAAATATACTGGTACATCATAATGGTCCAGAGGGGACATTATTGTGGGATATACTCATGATCATGGCTGATCTCAATAACTGAAACACTGGAATAACTGTTGAACTGCTGAAACTGAAGGTGTCCAACATCTGTATGGACTCAATGACTGTGAGCCATCTTTGGGAAGTATTTGTATCTGTATACTCGAGGGAGTATAAAACTGGGGTACATCTGAATACTGTCGCCATACGCAACCCGGATATCTATAGAAAAAATGTAACTGGTTGTATCCATAGGTAGACTCTCAAATGTGGAGGAGTCAGGAGGTATCCGGGGTCTTCGACTAATAACTGAACGGACCAATACCCTGTGCGAGTCTCAACGATGCGATGAAGGTGTTGAAGTCGAGCATGTGAGAAACAACCATTCGGAGAGGCACTGAGGATTCCTCTCGAAATGATTCGTAGGCACTCATCATAAATGGTAATGAGTCCAAGACACAGGGACCTCTAGGTCTATCCTCTGGAATCAATGTGGTTGTCGTCGACAGAGGGAGACCAGCAACTAACAAGGCAATGATGTTTCCTTGATAGGAGTACGAGGTGTAGAACTGAAGTGATGTAGTACTGATGGTAGGACTGACATACTTGTGGGGAAGGGAAATAACTGGGTCAAAAAATGGGTAGACTCAAACTTCCTTTGTTCAGAGCATGATGACATGGTTGACCTGGCAGCGTAGGGAACTGACTTGTAGGTGTGGGGATTATTGCTTTTTTAGGGACTGAAGGGTATGTACTGACTCCGGGGGGGGTTTGAAGCTGATGGTAGCTGTCGAGGGTTTTTTAGAGTGACATACTGCAGAATACTCTGAACAAAGGCGACCAAAATGGGGAAGCTGCTATGTGAGTAGACATGATGTGTTGTAGCGCCAAGAGGCACCATTCTTCCTTCTTCGTAGTTTTAATGAGCTCCAAGAAGGGATAAAAGTGTGCTCTGAAATGGTACGGTCCTGTGGATTTTGTGAGCCCAGGACGGCGCATGCTCATGGTTGCTTTCATGTTTAGAGAGTCTGAAAACGGTAAGTGGACTCTGTTGGTGTTTCTTTTTCGTAAGTTTAGTCTCCAAGGCCCGAAAAAGGATAAAATGATGCGGATGGAGAACTCTTCTAGCCGATGTGACTAGAGTATACCTTTTTCGTAATTAGTCTACAAGGTCCGGAAAAGGGGTAAACTTATACCAGGTAGACGCTCTTTCAGATACGTTTAGCGAGCATGAAAGGAAGCAAGATTGCTCGGCGATCTTTTCATTGTTTTAGGAGTCAGAAAAGAGCTTAACAGAAACTCCCTAAGCGCCTTTTTCGTAAAAGGGGTTGCTCGGCCCGAAAAAGGGATAAAATTATACCGAACAAAAATTGATTGATGAGGGCGAGGAAAGGTCTCAAGCATCGTCATCAGCGCGGAAAACTGGATCCGGTGACATAAGGATTGTCGAAAACGGAGAACGGCCGATGTGGCACGCAAACCGAGGTGATGAGGGGGCGTGGAAAAAATGCCTGAAAAATATAAAGGTGAGAGCGAGAAATGATCTCAAGCATCATTACGAGCGCGGAAAACTGAATCCGGCGATATAAGACACATCGAAAACGGAGAACGACCGATGTGGCACGCAAACCGAGGTGACGAGGGGGCGTGGAAAAAACGCCCAGAAAATCTAAAGGTGAGAGCGAGAAATGATCTCAAGCATCATCACGAGCGTGGAAAACTGAATCCGGCGATATAAGACACATCGAAAATGGAGAACGGCCGATGTGGCGCGCAAACCGAGGTGACGAGGGGGCGTGGAAAAAACGCCCGGAAAATCTAAAGGTGAGAGCGAGAAATGATCTCAAGCATCATCACGAGCGCGAAAAACTGAATCTGGCTATATAAGGCACGTCTAAAACGGAGAACGGCCGATGTGGCACGCAAACCGAGGCCACGAGGGAGGCTAAAAAATGGTCAAAAAATGGACCTCGTGAAAACGGGAAACGGAAGGAACCTCTATGAAGTTCTGGCTGTGCTGATCCCAATGGTACCAACGGTTTGAGAAATGGACTTCGTATGACACCGCAATGGTTGTTTGAAATTTGTGGAATTTCTATAAATAGGACGTGGGGCCCAATATGACATGTCATTGTTACGTGCGAGTTTGATAGAGCTGTCAGAGCTCTTTCTTGATTTCCGGGAGATTTCACCGTTGGTTTTCGATTTAGCGAGTTGCAGGTAACTCTATTCGCCTTAACCTTGTCAATTATGTCTTTTTTGTTTGGCGATGGTCCCCCGAAGGCCGCGAAACTCCACGTTGACTCTCCAACGTGGAACCGCGCGGGTTTCGAGGCTGAACCCGCGATGAACCGCGCGGGTTTTAGACTGACAGTCGCGATGTTCATCGCGACTGTGAGGTCGGAACCCGCGATGTTCATCGCGTGTTCATGGGTGATAGTCGCGATGTTCATCGCGACTGTCTGGACAAAACTCGCGATGTTCATCGCGGGTTTTTGCATGGATCCCGCGATGGTCATCGCGGCTTTTTGTGGAAAAGCCGCGATGGGCATCGCGGCTATTTGTGTAAAAGCCGCGATGGGATTTTTTTTAAAATTTTTATGCTGGGGCTAAAAATTTCCTGTGTTTTCTTGGCAGGATGTTGCGGAGAGCTCAGTCCGTGTGGCGGGAGAGAGAGATTGATGCCGAGATCATGTTGAGGATTGAGACTAATGGAGGGGTGAGACAGACCCTAGCCATGAGCGGACTCTTGAAGTTCGCTCAGATTCCTCCTATCCGTTCAGTGAGGCGTCTCCTGAACAAGCTCGTGCAGTGGTGGGTGCCGGCAGAGGGTGCCTTCATTATTGGTGGTGAGAGATTAGAGATTACTCTCACTGATGTATATTTTTTGACCGGTTTTCCTCGCTTGGGTGAGGTGGGTGATATTTCTCCTAGGTTGCCTCCGGGTGTGGATATGGAGGACCTCTTACAGACCTTCTGTGTGGATGACGCTGTTTTGGTAAACAGCTCTATTAGTCTGAAGTTCCTACGTGAGTGGGATATGCGGGCTGTTGGTGCCTGTGTTCTGAGGATTTTGGGTGCTGCTGCACCACATCGTATGTCTGGGGGGCAGACGATGATGGTGGATTCCGTTCTACGGGGTACGTATTACGCCTGGGCGCAGATGTTCTTGGCCGGTGTCCGGAGAGATCTGGACAAGGCCGTGAGAGAGGGAGGCGAGTTTTGTTACGCCTCTTTTTTATGCTGTTTTTTCTTCGAGCGGGTGCCGACCTTGCGGCCACATGTACCAGTTTGTGCTGGTCTTCCGAGCGAGCCTCGTATGATGAGGTGGGGGCAGATGATGCCCCGTGCTGGCGGTGGTATCCGTGGCTACTTCACAGAGGAATTTTATCAGCAGTGGGAGAAGATGCCTCTGGTGATCGAGGACTATCCCTACGCTGGCATGGATTACAGAGGTGACGCAGAGATGCCTCGTGCCCCAGGACGGGCCTGGGGCTTGGACGGTATGTTTTGTGTTTTATTTGATGTTGTATCATATGTTGTTTGGTTTATGATGATTTTGTTATATAGTATCTAATGGTTTACTTGCTTTGTGCAGATGTGGGTCCAGTGCCACCACCTGACTATGTGGCTCGGCAGGGGCGGGCGATGGTGGTCGCTCGTCCCCCTGTACCTGTACGTCCTCCGCGTGGTGGAGGATATGCAGCTCGTGGGAGAGGGGTTGGCCCTGATAGTGACGCCATAGATGGTGTCCGACGTACCTTTGCCCGGATCCTAGCTAGGTTCCCTGAGGATGGTTGGAGGGATCTGGATCGGGATGTTTTGCAGGGATGTCTTGGTGCGCCACCTGAGTGGCAGTCGCTCCTGTTGAGGACAGCGGTGCTTGCGGCGAGGCACGGGTGTGGTGGAGGAGATGCTCCGGCAGGGCCGGCTCAGGGGAGGATACGTTTGAGGGATGATCCAGCAGGGCCAGCAGAGCGGCGAGTTCGGGGTCGTCCTGACCCGGCTGGGCCGGCGGAGGTGGAGTCGGAGGAGGAGTCGGAGGAGGAGCCCGAGGATCCTGAGGATCCAGATGAGTAGACGACATTGTACTTGCCCCCAAATGCTCATGAGCATATGGGGAAGCATTTTTTGTATGACAGATGTATTTTTTGTATATCGGGTGCTGAGGGCACTTATGACATGTTCACCATTTGATTTATATATATATGTGGATATATATGTTAGATATATTGTTGTGTATGCACGTGGATGCACCTTTGTCTTTTTATTTCTGTATGCCCGTGGAGGCACTTGTTATGCACATGGATGCATGATTTCGGTTCTTTGTTTTATGCCCGTGGAGGCACATGCTACGCACGTGGATGCGATATTGGTTTTTGGTATATGCCCGTGGAGGCACATGTTTTGCACATGGATGCATTTTTTGTTTATGGATATGGCATGATGTGATTGGTGTGCCAGTCGAGGACACTGTTGGCCATACTGTCTGCTACACTATTGAGGTGTCTTGGGACATGTGTGAATGTAATGGATTCAAACCGTCTAACCATTTGTTTAGTGCACAGGAATTTTCTGAAAAGACAGGGATCGCGTACCTGGTAATCATTGTTGAGCTGGGAAACTAGGAGCTGTGAGTCCAAGAAAACGTTGAGGTGACGTATGCTCATCTGGAGAGCAGCGGCCAGGAGACCGGTCACGGCATCGTATTCAGCTTGATTATTGGTGGCAGCACCTAAACATACTCCATCGATGTGAATTAACTCATGTGAAGGGGAGTATATTACCCAAGCTGCGGAGGCGAAATTGGGAGACCAACGGCTTGCACCATCAGCGAAACCGATATGGCGGAGTGGAAAAGGCTCCATCTGTGGTCATGCAGAGAAAAACAAATATTTAGGTTTTTTGAATTTTTTGTGAATAAAGAAAGTATGCCTATACTAAAATGGACGATGGTGTCCATGATATTTTCTATGGGTAAAATCTTTTAAGGTACAACCCGTTACGTGGGTTGCGTAGGGTGTTACCTTCTGAATCGGTCAGAATGTATGCCCCCTGCCCGAGGCAGGTGTGTATGATGTAAGGGCCTTGCCACATAGACACGAACTTTCCCTTTCCGGTTTTATCATGAGCTTGATCGTAAGCAAGGACAAGGTCTCCCTCAGAAAAGGTTCTTGGGTGGAGGCGTTTGTCGTAACTTAGTTTCGATCGTTGTTTAGCTGCTTCCATGTTTTGAATGGCTGTGCGCCGATCTTCATCGGCCTGCTCTAGGAGTAGTAAACGTTGCTCGATCGGGGAAGTGTTCGGTAGAAGTTCAACGGCGATGTGTAAAGCTGGGATCTGGCACTCAATAGGGAGGACAGATTCAACACCGTGAACTAAATGGAAAGGGGTAAAACCGGTGGCGGTTTTGGTTGATGTGCGGTAGGCCCATAGTGCCGGGAAAAGCATGTGATGCCAATTGGACTTGTGCTTGTCGACAGTGCGTTCGAGAATGGTCTTCAAGATTTTATTGATCGCTTAGACTTGGCCGTTTCCTTGGGGATAGTAAGCGGAAGAGAAATGGTGTTCGAATTTCAACATGGTTGATAACTCCTTCCAGACGGCATCTTCGAAGTGAGAGCCGTGGTCAGAGACTAACTGCTGTGGTACTCCGAAACGAGCGATAACATGGTTGAAGAAAAACCGTGCCGCAGTGTCGGCTTTGCAATTATAGGTCGGCATGGCTTCTGCCCACTTGGTGAAATAATCTACGGCCACAATGATGTGTTTGTGACCGCCGGCTGACGGGGGGTTGCAGTCGAGGAAGTCTATGGCCCATTTGCAGAATGGTCCAACAATGATGACTGGATGAAGGGGGGCAGGGGGGGTTCTTGCTTTGGGGGCAAATAGCTGGCAGTTCTGGCAATGCTTGACTGCGGTGATGCAATCAGTAAACAATGATGGCCAAAAATAACCGGCCCGAATGATTTTCTGGGCGGTAGCCATGCCGGAGAAATGGCCTCCACAGGCACCGCTATGACAATCATTGAGGACTTGTTCTGCCTCACTATGGGATAGGCAGCGGCGTAAGATAGTATCAATGCCGCGTCGGTAAAGTACATCCCCAATCAGTAGGTATCGGGGGGCGTGGTGTCGTATGCGACGACGGCCATCACGATCGATGTGTGGTCGGAATTTTTGCGTACGAAGGTAAGTCAATATGTCTCCATACCAAGGGTCGTCAGAGGAAATGATGAAGATCTGCTCGTCAATCAGGTCCGTTTGGATAACGGGTGATGTTGAGGAGGATGGGAGTTCCGTGATGAGGTGAGCTAGCGCGAGGGCTTTGGTGCTTTTGGGAGTTTTGAAAGTGAGGTCATATTCCTGGAGGATAATGACCCATTTAGCAACACGACCTTGTAGGAGCCGCCGGGTGAGGAGGTAGACCATGGGGTTGGAGTCGGCCACGACCATGGTATGACTAAGAAAAATGTAGTGTCGTAGTTTTTGTATGGAAAAGAATACAGCTAGGGCTAATCTTTCCTCATATGGGTAACGTAGAGGTGGGCCAGACAAGGTCTGGCTGACGTAATAAATCACATGCTCTTTGTGGGAGGCATCTTCTTGGACCAAAACTCCGGACACAGCATGTTCAGATGCCGAGACATAAAGGGTGAATTCTTGGGAGAAATCCGGTGGGGATATCAAGGGGGCTTGTGTGAGAGCTTTCTTGAGGGCTTCGAATGCCGTGTCTGCTTGCTCATCCCAAACAAAGGGTATGTGGGTACGAAGTAAGCGTAAGAACCCGTGGACTTTGGTGGCATAATCAGGAACAAAGCGCCTAAGAAAATTGGACCGCCCTTGCAAGCTCTGAAGCTGCCGAAACGTGCGAGGAGGGGGAAGTTCTAAGATGGCTTTGACTTTCAGGGGATCGACAGTGATTCCATCTTGGGAAACAATGAAACCCAACAACCGGCCCGCCGGGACGCAAAAGACACACTTGTGTGGGTTCAAGCGGATTTTATATTTGCGACAACGCAGGAAAACTTGCCGGAGGTCGTTAAGGTGGTCTGATCGTTTTCGGGAACGAGCTGTGAGGTCGTCGAGATAGACTCGCAAGATATGGACCAAATCGTGAAAGCAATAGGTCATGGCTCGCTGGAAAGTGGCACCAGCATTTTTAAGGCCAAATGGCATGACGCGATAGGCAAAGGTGCCCCATGGGGTGGTAAAGGAAGTCTTGTACTGATCCTCCTTGCGGATGTGAATCTGGTTATATCCGGAAAACCCGTCCATGAAGGATAGGACCTCATGGCCCGCACACTCATCAATGAGTTGGTCAATGAATGGCGTGGGGAAATTGTCTTTTGGACAAGCGTGGTTTAGATCGCGGAAGTCAGTGCATACTCTAAGGGTGCCTTGCTTTTTGTTGACAGGAATGGGGTTCGACACCCAGGTGGTGTACGGGATAGGGTAGATGAACCCTGCTTTTCGAAGTTTCTCGACTTCAGCCTTAACAGCGGGGAGCTTGGCAGGGTGAATAGGTCGCTGTTTCTGACGAACAGGGGGTACTTCCGGCCATGTATCGATGTGGTGTTCAATAATGGCGGGGTCGAGACCAGGCATCTCGGTATAGGACCAGGCGAAGACATCACGGAACTCTTGAAAGAGCTTTTTGTACGCCTGAGTTTCTGCTTGAGTGCAAGATGCGCCCAGCGAGATGAGCTCAGGTTTCCCTGGTGTTGTGGAAATGTCTATCTGTATAGTGGGGGAAATGTTTGACATGTTCCCTTCTTCAAAGGCATCCGGTGCTGGTATGGGGTCTTTTAACCAATCGACCTTAGCGGGTATGAAGTCTTTCGACTCGACTGATAGCTGGTTGGATGCGGTGGAGGTAGATGCTTCCGGGAGGAAGTACGAGCGATGATGCATATCATCCCAAGGGTAGTCGGGTGCAGTGAGTGTCTCCAAAATTTGCTCATCAGTATTGAAGTAGTCAGACCATAAATCAAGGGGTTCTGGTTTGAAAGTTGTCGAAATCATATATATCGTATTGACTTCTTCCGACGAGGATGATGGTGGGGGGTGGATCTCCTCGATGAGGGGAGGAGATATCTCTAAGTCGGCATTGTTTAACTCGTACAAGGCTGCTCTATAGTCAGGTAGATCAGGACAATGGTGAGAGTAGTGGCCGTAAACACTGCATCTAGCACAAGGATGGTTAGTGCGCAGTGATTTGTCGCGAGGCTGTAGAGGTGGCTCTAATCTGACTACTGGGATGGTGATGTCATCGTCCAACATATTCATATGCTCTTGGAGTGCCGGTAAATGTGGGCATTGATGAGTTGGATGGCCAATTTCATCGCATAATGAACATTTGGGGGGAGCTTGAAACACTGGTGGGGGTTTAACTGCCTTAGGAGGTGGTATAGCAGTGTATGGTTGTGGACCTCTGCCCCCAGTGGGCTTAGCAAGAAGAGGGGGATCCTTTGACGTCGAAGCATTCGTGAGACCAGGAGGAGGTTTCATTGACGACGAAGGGATATTGAGGTTAGTAGGAGGTGTTGTTGACGACGAAGGGATTGCGACACCAGGAGGAGGCTGAGTTGTGGTAACAATAGGTTGTACCGGTTGGAGGATGACGTTTGGTGTCGGCGGTCGAACGGGAGGCGGAATATACCACACGGGTAATCCCAATGTTAGCCCGGGTAGGCTAAGGGTAGCCATAACCGGGGCGCTTACTACACCCGAAGGAGGAAATAGGAAGGGGATGGTGTGGATGGGTGTAACACCAATGTGACTGGGGATCAATGGTGGTTGACCACCGGACGTTTGCGTATTCTGTGAAAGAGTACAGAGGTTTGCGACTTGGGACTCCGGTGACGGTGGTGGAATGGCCTGGAATGTAGAGGTCATTGGTGTATCCGAATAAAGTCCGGGTGCTACCGAAGACACAAAGGAGGTAACTGCATTAGAAGCGGGTTGTTCAATCATGGGAAGAACATTCTCGGGTGCTGCAGGGGCATTGGGATCATAGTAGGTGAGTTGGTCAATTTTGACCACGCGTCCCTCGTGGGGGAACATCATGGTGCGGAAGACGGAGGAGGCGACCGCTTTCATGGCGTACATATAACTGCGGCCAAGTAAAAGGTTATAGTCGAGCTGGGCGTTAATGACCTCTATGTCGATGAGCACAGTTTTCCCACCTAATTGGACGGGTACCTTGGGTAATAAACCTTGAGGTTGAGCTGACCTGCCGTCGTAGGCCCGCAATGCAGTGGTGGATTGCTGGAGAGCAGGGGATCCCAACTTTTGCCAAACAAAAGTGGACATGACGCATGTGGAGGCACCCTCGTCGATGATACATTGATGGATGACAAGATTCCGAATAGAAACGGAAACTTGGACTGCTATGGTAGAAGGCAGCCGTGGTTCAGATTGGTCTAAATCAAAGGTCATCAATTTCGAATCATTTGGGTCAATCGCCCCAATGGCGGAAAGTAAAGTCTTGCGCTGAGTAGGACAGGTTTTTAAGACTTCTAACGCAGACATGGCTGCGGGAGATTGGGCTAAGTCATCTACAATGTTGTAATTGGACGCAGCCCGTGCATTGGGGTTGTTGTTGATTCGGCGAAGGGGGAAGCGAGGTGCTTTAGAAGCGCCATCGAGTGGAACCTGAGGTATACGCAATGTCTGATCAGTGGGATTAGCATTAGTATCCTTTTCAGCGGGGGGGGCTTCAGAAGTCGGTCCGTATTGATTCCGACGGGTTTGGATATTGACGTCAGCGGTGGACATCATCAATAAGTGGTGGGTGCCTGAATCAAACATGGGTTGGTCAGGAGCTGCGTAAGTAATTTGTTGTGGTTGCACGTTGCCCTGTTGGGGAGCTAACGGCTGAGTGTTCACCACTCCTTGTGTTGGAAAAGGGTTTTGGAGGACCAAAGGTTGTTGTGGAGGTGGTGGGGGGTTGGGTGGTGGCTGAGGAGCCGCCTGCCCTTGACGATGGGCGTCATTTGTCCATAGTTGTCGAGCTCGCTCGAGATGTGGGCAAGCGTGGGTATAGTGGCCATAGACACCGCAAATGGAACAAGGATGGTTTGTTCGTAAATTAGCATTTTTGGGTTTCTTAGGTGGCCGATCAGGGTTTTGATGAGCAGGCGCCGCGTTATTGTCTTGCGGAGGATGGGTAGGTTGTGGAGCTTGGTTACGGTTTTGATTGTTTCCACGGTTGCGTCCTCTTCCGCGGTTTGGTTGCCCACCCTGGTTGCGTTGGTTATTTTGGTATTGGGGCTGATGTTGTTGTGCGTACACATGCCCTTGAGCATTAGGGGGATTCTGAGGAGCCGCAGGTGCAGGAGCAGGTTGCGGTGGATAGTATGCAGGTGGAGCTGGAGGTGGTCCAGTTGCCTGCTGGGGTTGTTGGTACCCCTGAGCTGGTGGAGGTGTGAGGTTAGCCGGTGCAACCGGTTGTGGGTAATGCATGGGCTGTTGTTGGAACTGCATGGGGTTTTGTACCGTAGGTTGAGCATAGTATGTAGGGGGTACATATGCTGATGGCGCTTGGCCATAACAATGTTGTGGACAAGAGGGTCCATGACCGTGATGGGTCTGGTTTGTTGGAGCATAAGAAGTTGTCGCCCCGGAACTAGATGTATCCCTAGAAAGGTCTGGGGCGGGCATGGTGCTCACCATACTGAAAGGTTTTGCTTGCGGTGTAATTTGGCCAATAATGCCATCAGCGGCATGTGATGCCCCCGGTGTGTCACCGCGTGCAGAGTCACCTCGTGGGGCGTCAGGTATGATCATGTATAGGTAACCTGACTGGGCATAGATAAGATCAAACTGTTGGGCCTTAAGGATGGCCTCCTCCTCAGACTGGGGTCTTTCAGATGCTACATCCTTCGCAATGAGAGGAAGGAGGGATTTAAGGAACCAGTCTAAAAAGATTCGGTCGTCTAATTTGATCTTGCATAGGCTTCGGCGCCGACGCCAATCATGAATATGGTCAGTGATATGCGTGGCCGTGTTCTGTCTGCAAGACAGTAGGATCTCGACGCCCGCATCGTAGCGGACAGGTAGCTGGAAGAATTGTAGAAAGGTCGAGGCAAGGGAGGTAAATGTGGAATGCGTCCCATGGGGTTGCTCGATATACCATTTGGCTGCGGAGCCAGTGAAGGTGCGTTGTAAAAGCCGTAGGCGGATTGAGTCATCCACTATGGAGTTTGAGGAACACCATAAATGGAAGGACATGATGTGGTTTTGGGGGTCTTCTCCAGCCTTACCCTGGAACTTAGGGATGTCAGAGGGAAGCTTAGTGGGCATATGGGGCCAAGCAGCATCATGTCTGATGGGGTCATTTGTGAGCCTAGCTAAATCTGGCAGGTTGAGACTTGCCATGTATGGTAGACTAGCGGATGTGGTGACCGGAACCGGGACTTGCCTAGCCATTGTGGTATGGTGTAGGGGTCCAGTAGCGCCTATAGGTATGCTAGGTATGGAGGGTATGTGCCCTCCAAAAGGTGTGGCCTGATATGGGTTAGCACTCCCAAGTGCAACTTGGGTTGCACTTGGGTTAGGAATCGCACTAGGGATTCCTGGTATAGCACTACCAAGTGCAACATGAGTTACACTTGGGTTAGGAATCGCACTAGCGATTCCTGGTATAGCACTACCAAGTGCAACATGAGTTACACTTGGGTTAGGAATCGCACTAGGGATTCTTGGGAAAGCACTCCCAAGTGTAACAGGAGTTACACTTGGGTTAGGAATCGCACTAGGGATTCCTGGGATAGGGTTTGTGGAAACCGAAGGGGGTATGACCCCCATGTTGGGCATGCCCATGACAGGTGGTGGTCCTGTGCTAGGCATTCCTGAATGTGGAGTGTTACCCATATTGGGCATACCCAAGGGGGTGGTTGTTGCCGTGGATGGTACTACCGCAGAAGGGTCTGCGGATGTCTGACCTATGGTTAATGTAAATAGTGGATCAACTGGTGTTCCAGACATACTTGTGGTTGGTGGTAACTCGGTGGGGTTTTCGGATTCTACCTCCAAATCAAAGGTGAAGTGGGGTATGTCAGAATCGGATGACCGTCTAATTGATTGATGATGTGTCGAATCAAGGGATAATGCTCTGCGTCCGTGACGTGGAGAGCCAAGTGGGCTAAACTCTGGGAGTTCGCCCTGTAGACGACGAGAACGTCTAGAATTCTCAATGGTGAGAATATGTTTTGTAAAAATTTGTTGTAAGTATCAGGTGGTGATATATATGTAAAAGACTCAAAAAACCTTAATGCAACCAAGGGTGCAAGAAGGGGAGTGAAAAAAAGAAGGCTCACAGGCCAAAAAATCAATCCTCAAAAAATGCACTTATCCTAGCAGCTGTGCTACAATAAGTGGAGGAATGCAACAACTGGTCAGAATACCAACATGCAAGCGGCTCCTAGAAAAAATAGGTGTAACTAGACTCAATAGGTGGTAAAGATCATGCAAACACCTAATCTAAAAGTATTGTGACTCAAACAGACGATATTCTCTGCAAGGTGATGAAATCCAAGTCAGACAATATGAATGTTGAGACAACGGCTAGATATCCTCCTACCGGGAGGGACACCGGGTAATCAATCCTAAAAGACAGGCTACTAGGATACTCCGTTCATGACGCGTCGAGAAAAGGTAAATCTGCCGTTTGGTCCTTTGATCGCAATATCCCAATACAGGGATATCTCGAGAACTGCGAATGGTAGCCCTTCGGTTACTGAATGGGTTTCGGTATCCCACTCAGGCTTCCGGAACCATCCTCGCGACTTCAACCCTCCTAAGGGAGAGGCCTTCCCACAAACCGGTTGTGACCGCGCCAAAAAGTACTAAGAGATTTTAGCTCCCTAATTGGACAACTTCTATGTCTCAGATGTATGAACTGAGGGGTGTTATTGGAACACCTATCCCCCCAATACTACCTAGCTACAAGAATTCTTTTAGTGTTCCCCAAGTGGGGTTAAAAGTGTGTTCAAATTAAGGTACGTTTTAAGGCTTAGTTCAATTAAGTGATCGTGTGAGTGCACGTGAGGTGTTGTAAACTGAACTTAAAAAAATTAAATGCTTTAAGGGAAATTTTCAAAAAATAAAGGATTTTTCGAAAATAAAAAGCAAATATTTAAGACTTTTTTCACTAAAAGGAATTAATATGCTTTTCAAAAAATATCAAAAAATAAAGGATTTCTAGATTTATGAAAGCAAATAATAAACTCCTTTTTAAAAGAAATAAATGGATTTCTTCGTTTCAAGAAAAAATTGCTAAGGGCAAGATTCTAAAGAAGTAAACAAGAAAAAATTTGAATCTAGATGAAAATGCAAAATGAGTCTTTCTTTCACTTTCTTGAAAATTTTTAAAAAGATTTCTAGATATGCACTTTTAAATAGTAAAAAAATTTTCAAAGCTGTAAAATATGCAGCATGCAATACTGTAAAAAATGTG
Source organism: Larix kaempferi (assembly GCA_027924585.1). Taxonomy (NCBI): domain Eukaryota; kingdom Viridiplantae; phylum Streptophyta; class Pinopsida; order Pinales; family Pinaceae; genus Larix; species Larix kaempferi. Next base: position 1,489,736 of record BSBM01000858.1, on the reverse strand, counting down.
CTATGGGCAGAAAGTACAGTAAAAAATATTTTTCAAAATCGGGATGGCCGAATGAAAAATTCAGCCGCGCGGGTTTTGGACGAACAGCCGAGATGGGCCGCGTGGGTTTTGGACGGACAGTCGCGATGGACCGCGCGGGTTTTGGCTGCACAGTCGCGATGGACCGCGCGGGTTTTAGCTGCACAGTCGCGATGGACCGCGCGGGTTTTGGCCGCACAGTCGCGATGAGCAGCGCGGAAAAACGCAGAAAAGTCGCGATGGACCGCGCGACTGTCTGGAAAAAGGCCGCGATGGACGGCGCGGGAAAATGCAGAAAAGTCGCGATGGACCGCGCGACTGTCTGGCAAAAAGCCGCGAGGCGGAAGCCGTGCACGGAAACCGAGAAACGAACCCAAAAATTGTTAATTTCGGGCTGTTTGTGGGGCCAAATCTCAGAACAGCAATGGATCTGCTGTCTAAGATGGCAGATCTATGGATCTAAAGGTTAAAAACTCATAAAAATTAAGATTTAAGGGCAAAACTAGAGATCTAAAGTTCAAACCAAAGCGGAGTCGCCAAAAACTGTTGGCCCGGTTTTGCAACCAGGCTTAGTGCTATGGGCACCTGCTAACTAGTAGCAGCAGTTTCAATAGAAATAAAAACAATAAACTAAATAAACAATACTATTCATGGATCTAAGCAAGAATCTAAGCAAATAATTTAAATATTTCAAAATCAAGAACAAGAAACATAAGAAATAATTTTTTGTATTAAAAAATGGGGGGCAAGCAAGTGCTTGCGATATTACCTTCAATGGTGAAGGTTGATGTTGAGCAACTCCCAAGATGAGTAGCTCCAAACTCCAAGAGGTCTCCTTCTCCAAGGTTGCTTCAATGGCTAAAGGTGCTCAGGGGAGATTTCAGCAGCATAAGGATGAGATAATGGAAGGATGTGAAATGAGGAGCCCCTACCACCTTTTTATAGGTTTTGGTGGTGGGAAATACCATTTGTGGTTTTGTGGAAACCAAATGGTATTGACCAACATGGTTTAGGTACTTTTCCCTCCTTTTTCCTTTTTTGAATAAAAATAATATTTTAATTCCCTTTTTAATATTTTTGGGAATTTGGACCCTTTTTGAGGGTTTTTTATGATTTTCTTGGAAAAATAATCTTTTTTAATGGAAAAAGGGGTGTACTAAGGTCTTTTGGTGACCTTTTGTTGGTTTCAGAGGCTCAGATGGTGGAAAAGTGGACAAATGGGTCATGTGAATAAGGGAATGAGCTAGTGAGCACTTTTTAGGTGTTAACAACGCCCCCCAAGGAAATTTTCCCAGACTACTTTTTAGGGACCCTGAAACCACTAGAGCCACCACGACGGTTTTATGAAGTGCCTAGCGTCAAACGAGGAGGTCAAACATAGAGTGGGCCCATTCTTAAAAGTTGCATACTTTAGGGAACTGATCTCGAGGCACCCTGGAAGCAGATCGACGGACATCCTAGGGTCAAGGTTGGACAGTTGCATGAGGTTTATCACGTCAAGCTACCCCCTGAAGCAAAACCACCCCTTCCACATGGCGGTCCTGGGATCACTTAGGGGGCTTAAAGCAGGTTTTCTAAACCACTATTTGGGGGTCCTGAAAACCACTATTGGTTTCTGTCTTGTCAACCTCCACCGTCACTTGCAAGTAGCACCTCTCAGTACTTATTACCACTGCCTTCTCCATACGAGTTGCAAGATGCTTTCAACACGCAAATCCCGAAAGGATAATCCTGTAAGTATCACGATAGTACAGGTGTGCTTGCCGAGGATTGTTCAGATAGCTCTATAAATACTCCACGAGCTCGCCTATTTTGTATTTCAAAACTCCTAAACTTCACTGGTATGGAGGGTGAAGCCAAAGACATGCAGATTGTTTAGAGGGGATTAATTCGAGCTAAAAGATAAGGTTTCCCAATGGTGCATTTCATCTCAAGAGGAGGCTCTCCAGGAGCACTAAGGATTCAGATGACCAATGTCCATGAATAGCCTGCAGATGCACACTCGCATAGAATCAGATAGGAAAGCCCAAGGTCTCACCCAAGATGTTTAAGGAGAGTTCATCTATTACAATGGTTAAAAGGGAGATGGGCCTTCCAGATGTAGGAGCACGAAAGGAAGGGATATGCCGGTCCCAGCGAAAAATGATCAAATATTGAAGCAGTAGCACCTGGGAATTTCTAGCGAAGCTATGATAGAACCAGGTCCTGTTCCACAGCTCAACATCAAAGGTGAACTTTTGCCCCATCGAAGGCAGGTTCCGAGAGAAAAGGGATTGGACAGGGTGGAAGAAATAGGTAGCAGAGGTCTGCAAAACGACATTCTTCAGCGATATGGTTGCATCTACGTCTTCATGGGGTTGTAGGTGGTCCAAAAAGTGTTTAAAAGGTTCCTGATAGCTATGAAATACGTTACATCACTAATACCTTATATTTTAAGGTTATGCGAACTTCGTCAAACCGGGCATACTACTTTGCTAGCAAAGTGGTCCCGGGTCACAATCATAGGGTGACCAATAATGCTCTGTATGACTAATACTGTAACAAACTCTGTTAGGGAGTATAAATAGAAAAAACTTAAATTTATTGAGCTGTAACTGATTGTAGCAATTTATCTTATAGAAAGTAGGAAGGTTATATATAGACAAATAGGCAGTAGCCAAAGGGTCGACTCTCTTTTGTAAGAAGTATCACTTCATATATTTGACAGTTTGATCAATACTAAAAGAAGAATATTTTTACCATATCTTGGAGCTTTTATGTATTCAAATTTAAAATGCGCTCTGTTTGTTCCTTCTCTTGTTATTCATCTCTTTCATGTACATATGATTCTTAGATCAGTTCTGAGTTTAATATGAGTGTTGTTGCTTAATATGATTTCTTCTACAATGGTTAGTAATTGAAGTATTCATGCTAATTTATTTGGAGGTGATATCCTTGTATTACCCAGTGGCTATTCTGTGTTCATTTTGTCAAGATGTTGAATTCCTCTCCCAGGCTTAACACATCATTCTTCAATCGTAGGATAAAGATTTACTTTCTACAGTGCCTTTATCTTATGCCATTCCATGTTCCATTTTGCTACTCATAGGTTTGATTTCTGTCACATTGAAATACTACCCATTTATATTTCAAGATTGGAATTCTACATTATTTTCTATCAACTATGATTCAATTCAGTAAAATTTCAGAAGACATTATTCATGCCTAGGAACAAAACATAGCCTTAGAACATCTCTAGGACTAACATATTTTTTGGCGCCATTGACGGGGAACGCAATCAAGAAGATAAATCTTCCCTGGGTATAATGACAAGATTATACGCTCTCAGTTTCATGGTGGATGAAATTTAGTTGTAGGTTGTTTTCCACCTGGCGACTCCACAGTAAGAAAACCTAGCATCTGGACGAAGACACACTCGTCGGAACCCAAGCCACGAAGAATTTGTGGCCCTAGAAGACTCAGTTTCTTGGAGACATAGGCGTGGGAGATTCCAATCTACCTCACCAAGCTATCAGGGAAGTTTCTCCTCCCCTTTATTTGGCCCTCAATTTTCTCCATCTGAATTTGTTGTCCAAACCCTTGAGAAAGAGTCGTTTTCCCAGGATCCTCACACTCCTTGTGATTATCGTAGTTTTCAAAGAATCCTTGCGGTGAACAAAGAATTTGTCTCCCACACCAATCCACCCAAGTCCTTTGTTACCACACGGGTGGATAATTTAAGCACCATCCACCTCATGTCAGGAGGAGGAGGCAGAGGACCACCTCCACCACCACCTAGAACACCAAGATGGGTGGAAAGCCTCCACGGACCTCTGCAGTTTCCTACGCCCCTGAATGACATGCCTACACATTATCTGAAGTTGTTTCCAAAGTACAACGACAGTAGAGGAACACTTGCTGAGGACCATGTGGACCGATTCCAAGACTTCACGAACAATATCCTGATTGAGCACGATGATGTATTCATGGGAATTTTTGCTCAGTTGCTGGAAGGAGAGGCCAGAAAATGGTTCAGATATTTACCTAATTCCACCATTAGTGCTATGGAGATACTCGAAAACACGTTTGTCAAGAAGTGGGAAGTTAAACGTGACAATCTCTATTATTTAACGAAATTCTCTTCCTTAAAGAAGAGCAACTCAGAGAACGTGGCCGATTTTACAACAAGATTTAACAAATTGTACTTCTGGATTCCTGAAGACATTCATCCTATAGAAGCAGCAGCTCAAGTCACTTATGCGACTACTTTCCCCTCATATTTTTCTATAACGCTAAGGGAAAAAAGACCAATCTCATTTAGTGACATGCAGGACAATGCAATAGATGTCGAAGAAAATATGAGAGCAGGACACAAAATTAAAATGACTAGCGATGTCGAATCAAAGGACAAAGGAAAAGCCAAAGAGGAAGGCACCTCTTCAGAAATAAAAGATTCTCAAGAGGCAAAGCTTGATGAGATGACCCTCATGATCAAGAAATTGTCAAATAAAGTTACCAAGATGGAATTAGAGAGTAATAGTCCCAACAAAAAGTCACCTGTTTGTCCTCCTAATCAATTCAGAAGACCCTTCAATCCATAGATGGCATATAGTGAAAAGAGGAATGAGGAGCACCCATTAAGACCTCTTGTTCATGAGAAAGAAAATAATCTGGTAGGAGTCACAACAAAGGAAGATTACAAAGAGTTTGATGAACAATTAAACTGGGTGGAAGAAGACTCCCACCTCATGCACCTTATTAGAGAAGATTATGAGAGTTCACTCTTGTATGAAGAAATAGACCCAGATATCCTTGAATCCCAAGATAGTGACCAATTCCTTGACAATGGTCCCTGTTTTCCATAGTGCCCAACCAGATAAACCTCAAAGAAAGTACGATTTGAGACTGAGGCCAAAGGTAACAAATAAACAAAGTGGACTTACTCCTAAGAAGTTCCCAAGGAAGCCGGCTCAAGCAAAGTCTCCTGAAGCACATCGTTTATCCAAAGGTAAAATCCCCCCTAGTAACAAGGAATTCGAAGCCATAATCCCAGATGGTCCGAGTCAACCAGGCATAAGCCCCATAATAGAGTCGAACCAACCCCCAAAGAAGGCTACGCCTCTTTCATTCTAGATCAAGAGCTGAACAAATTAAAAATAGTCGTTCCCTTGACTGAGTTGATAAGAATTCCCGTGTACCAGGGCCAAATTGATAAAATGCTACACAGAGCCGAAATATTTGACCAAAAGGACTCCATAAATCTCAACGATGAAGCCCCAACTTTTCAGTGTAGCCCACACATTGATAATAAAGAGGATCCCACTGCCCCGTTTTATGTCACCCTGAACGTATATGAAAAGATTCTTCATAAATGTATGTTGGATTCTGGAACATCTCATAATCTAATTCCCAAGGTTATCATTGAACAATTGGGATTGGAGATCACCAAGCCATATCATGATCCTTACATCTTTGATTCAAGAAAGGTAAAAGGTAAAATGCATAGGGATGATAAAGGACTTGGTGTTTACCCTTGCTCAGATACCGGCTAGAAGTGTGATGATGGACGTAGTGGTGGCAGACATCCCAGCTAAATATGTCATTCTTCTATCAAGGAACTGGGCTAGGAAGATGGGGGGCACCATGCAAATGGACATGAAATATGCTACCATACCAATCTTTGCTGGAGAGACCAGGGGGCTATACATAGAAGCTATGTTTTCCTATGACCAAGACAGTCCTCTATATATGCAACTGATGAAGACATGGGATGTTATAGGTTATCATCGAGAGACCCATATGGAGGAGAAATAACACATATCTAGGTGGTAGAACTAGTTGTCGAGGACAGTAGGAACCATGTATGGAAGCTCTTTTTCGACGGGGCATCTACCAAAGAATAATTTGGAGCAGGCATGATATTGTCATCACCTTTAGGAGATGAAGTTAGTCTATCTTATAAGCTAGATTTGGATACCACCAATGATGTCTCCGAATATGAAGCGCTCATCCTGGGCCTCTGAGTGGCAAGGGACTTAAAAGTTACCAAGATTTCTGTCTTCAGGGACTCTGAGCTTGTGGTAAATCAAATCAAGAATGTATACCAAACTAAACATCCAAGAATCAGAGCATATCGCAATCTGGCATGGGACCTCATTGAGAATTTATTTGACGCCTTCAATATTACTTTTGTCCCTCAAGAAGAAAATCAGCAAGTTGATGCTTTGGCCATGATGGCAAGTTCCTTCCATCACCCTAAGAAGCTGAAGCTGAATTACGAGGTTTAAATGAGAGACCGTCCCTCCATTCCTGGAAACGTCAAAAGTTGGCAGGTTTTCGAGGATGACCAACAAATTAAATGCTTCTTTCTACTTGTCGGTGAATTCTCAAATACTGATTTAGACCGCGATTCTGGAGAAATAGGAGAAGGTAATTCATAGATGAAAGACATAGGAAGTTTTGGATTTATGAAACAGATTGCTGGCCAAAAGGTTTTGCAGTTAAAAAACAAATTCATCCCAAAAGGACTGGTACCACTAGAACAACTGTTCGACAAAAATGAAATCCCAGTCAAACCAACGGTGCAGCCAATGACCGAGGCCGTGCAGAAAATAAATTTCGGCACCATTGAAGATACCAAGTTCGTTAAACTCTCTCAGTCCCTCACAAGCGAGCAAAGGCAAAGGTATGAAGTATTATTCAAATATTATACAGACATTTTTGCATGGAAGTATGAAGACCTCGGACTTATGATACTACCATAATATAGCATAGGATTCCCCTAAATCTTGATGCTAAGCCGGTTAAGGAAAAGGTAAGACAGGTGAATCCCATCTTATTTGCAGTGATCGAAAAGGAAGTGAGGAAACTCCTTGATGCAAAAATAATTATCCCTTTAAGATATTCAGAGTAGGTGGTTAACTTAGTATCAGTCAGAAAGAAAAATGGTGAGATACGGCTATGTGTCGATTTTAGGAATCTGAATAAATGCTCGTTGAAAGATAATTATCCCTTACCCAAAATGGATCATATTAAACAAAAGGTAGTGGGGTCAAGTCAAGTATCTATGATGGATGGATTTTCGAGTTACAACCAAGTTGCAATGCATCTAGATGACAGGGAAAAAATAGCCTTCACTATACCATGGGGCATGTTTATGTATGACAAGATGCCTTTTGGTCTCATGAATGCTGGTGCGACATTCCAAAGGGACATGTTGGGCCTTGGAAATGCCCCTTTCTGACCATAACTATTACATCATTTTTCCCTGTTACACCCTACTTTCATGAACCATATACATGCCTTTTTCTAGATCAATCATCAATCCTAACAAGGTATAATTCATTATTGTTTCATTTAATTAAATGCCTAAGATTGTTATGGTTATGATTTCTATCCTTCGATTTATGCTAACTTGTGTTCATTTTATTATTTAAGATCAAAGCACAAGTGTATCAGTCGCAATGCCTTGGGAAAGAATCATACGTGGTGCTAGCTATTACTCTTCTAACTTGATTCCTCATATTTTCAAGGGACAACGCATCTCTCCACGTAGAGCTATAACAGGTCCCTGAAATACAGCATAGCTGTAACAGACAAGACACCTCCCGATTGGTTGAACCATTGATCCATTGACTACCAGTGTAACAACATTCTTCATGATTAACGGCCTCATTCATTATGTTTGTAACAGTTTAGCTGTAACTCTGCAGCATAAGATCGTAGATCTTCATTGCTGCACGAAATTAGTGGATCACAAACTGTATTCCTCATGTATAAATTCGGGAAGGCTCTCAAAGTCTGGGGTTGGATAATTATCATTTTTTACGGGCTATAATAGAGAACTGAGACTGTGAATTACCATCTTTAGTGAAGAGAAGAGTTACTTATATTTCTGTGTCTTAATTTGTGGTAGTTCACGGCGTCTCTGTTAGAAGGCTAGGGTCGGCCTTCTCACAGAGATTGCCGAGCTAAGTAGGTAGTTAGGTTTATTCATTTCCTGTTGTGTGTTGTGGAATTGCATTAGGTGTATTTCCGATAGCTACAACAGAGAGTTTATGATTGCATTCTTTATTGGTAGTTTATTCCTTGCATGACAAATAGCTACAACTGTGTGGTGTGACAGCCGACTGTGTAGGTTAGTTTGATTAATGCATGTGTGTTCAATAGCTGTTACAACCAAGGTCCAATTCCTTTTAGTCATTTATGCTTCTTAGGATTTCCAATAGTTATCAATTTATAGTTCAAGTTTATTTCTTAATTTTGGTTGTTGTTTTATCTTTAATTGAATTGATAGATTAGGCAGATTATGGTTGAGTTACTGTAGTTATTGGATGAATCATTTTGGTAAATATTGAATACTGTAGTTTGATGATTATAGGATTTAACTTCTTGCAAAAGTAATCTAGTTCATTTCTATTGTTAGATCAGTAACTGCTAGGTTGATTTCTATAGGAAGGTAGCTGCACTTTGAATTCCTAGATGTATGAGTTCGATTAGTTTTCTTTATGGAATGAATTTGTCTTAGCAGATAGGTAGGATTATTATTTCCATTCACTCAATCAACTACTGGAAATGTTTATGCATAGATTGTGCTTATTGCCATTGAAATAAAAGACCTCCCTGGGTTTGACAATTTATATTGAGCATCCTGTGTGTTAGTTGTAATTAATTGGCAGATAGGGTGACCAACATTTTGGTGTCGTTGCTGGGGATGGTAAATGATAGATATAGTTAGTAGTTGGTTTTTTATTTCATTTTAGTTTAATCATTTACAACATGCATGAATACAAGAAAAACAAATCGGGAACCCCCTTTGAATACTAACACTGCAGGTGGAGGAGGCCGAGGTTGTAATGCAAGTCTGGGAAGATCAACATTTATTGACGATATAATTGCTAAAGTTGATTCTTCTACCAGACCACTGTGGACATCTACAGGAAGAGGAAATTATGTTCCTCCCAATTTTGAGAATTCATTATCGACAGTGGAGAACACAATGGGACCATCCACTCCCAGCGCAGAAAAGAAACCTCCTGAAGACAAGGGAAGCGTTGTAGGTGCACCGGATAGAGAGGAGATTTATTATATCAACAGAACCATAGTTACTAAGGAAGTGTTGTTGGAGACTCATTGAGAAGCAGAGGAAGAAAAGAGGCGAGAAGAAGAGAGGAGGGGAGAAGAAGAAGCACAGGCAGAGGAAGAATGCATAAAGGAAGCCATTAAATTTTGGACTAACAACATGGCTGACATAGAATAGGAAGGCGAGAATGAACATAGGGAGAACTAGGAAGAAGAAGTGGAAGATAGACATCCTGGTAACACTGTGGACACATTAGAATTCCCTATCCTCCAAACACCTGGAGTAGCTCCTATGAAAAACATCTCACCATCAGTTCTCCCGAATTTCCATGGTAAATCTTCTGAAGATTCTGATGAATTTATTTTTGAGTTTGATATCCTCTGTCGCAGCTATGATTACACCTCTAGTGCTTAGAAGCTTAAACTATTCCAATCCACCTTGAAAAGAAATGCTCTGCGTTGGTTCATGATTCTAGGTCATGATACCATTACTACTTGGGACCAAATGAAACACACCTTTCTTTCTAAATATCAAGAATGTTTTAGAACCAAGGATAGAAAGGAAGAGTTGTTTAAAATGGTTTAGAAGGAAGAAGAGAGTTTGGAAGACTTTGTGGAAATATTGTTGTACAATTTACAAAGGTCTAGACACATTGATATTGGAAAAGATGTACTTAAGATTATTTTGCTACAAGGAATTAGAGAAGATTTCCTTGATATGTTGAGTTTGTTGGGGAAAGAGGACATCTCAAAATAACCCTTGGAGAAGATCATTGAATTATGTCGAAGGTACTCAAGGGAATCCTCTAGAACTAACAAACGAGACAAGGATCGAGATCAGGATGTCTTCACTCGGACACATAAGTCAGCTAGTGGAGGAGCCACTCGAGCAGATATAGGAAAATTGCTAGAGAATTTTAAAACTGATATGATGAGATCCATTTCCTCAGAGTTAGATGTCTTGAGAGAAAAACATAGGCAAGTAGTAGAAGATCTTACACTTGGTGTATTCTGTCCCAAATGTAGGAAAAAGCACCCAATGAAGGAATTCCTGCTGGACAAAGCAAAAATATGTAGAATATGTGAGTTAGAGCATGACACCAAGGAATGTCCCTCACTACCTAAGGTCAAAGCAGTTATGCAGGCATCCACTTCAGATGTGGAACAAGCTTACTTCATTGCACAAAAGAAATCGTGGCATCTTCGCAATCAAGGTATGAATCAAGACCCATCATTGTTTTTGAATAATATGAATGGTATGAACAATATGAATAATATGAATACACAATTCCCTTCACACCATTTTGGTAACCAGTGGCATCCATCTCAAAATTCAATGAAAAATCCTAGTTCTTGGACACCATGGTCACAATTGTCAAATAATCAAGCTCCCTAGAATTCCAACTGGAGAAACTCTTACCAAGGAAATAATTTTCCCCATCACCACACTCAATACCAACAGTACCCTCCTCAACAGTATCCTCACAAACAATATCAACAGCCACAACTTCCATTCCAAAACAATTATGCACCTATGAATGCACCACTTCGACCACAACTACCTGCACAACCTAACCCAAACCCGAATAATAAAGCAGTTCACCAGTTTGATACTATCAACATGTTTGCGTATTCCATCTTCCAAGTTCCCTATAATGATATACGATTTTAATCAGGGAGGGTAGTGGAACCCATCATCACTGAGGATGTTCCATCCCCAGTTACTGAAACTGGAGTGAATCAGCACTATGAGAATATGGTTCATTCATCAATCCCCATTATTGAGGATGTTGACATTCCTACCGAAACAGTAGCTGAAACTAAAGAATTAGCACACGATGAAGCACAACCTACACATTTGATGAGATAATCGCCATACCCTGAACTATTGGCCCTGCAGAAAATAGTGGAAGAGCCTCAATTCAATCTCTTAGGAGAATTGAAAATTTTGTGCGTCAAAATTCCACTGTTACAAGCCCTCCATGATGTGCCCATTTATGCTAAGACTATTAGGGACTTATGTTTCAAGAAACCAGGAAGAAAGCCTAGGGATCCTCCCACTGTCCATGTATTGGGAAAATTTTCCGAATTGATAATGGGGAAGACTCATATGGAAAAATACGATGACCTTAGAAATCCTATTGTGATAGTTCACATAGGAAACACACAAATCCCCAACGTCTTGGTAGAATTAGGCACGGCTATTAACGTTATGACCATAGAAACTGTGAAGAAACTTGGACTCACTAACCTTCGGCCGACCCCTATTATTTTGGAACTTGTTGACATATCAACAATCAAGCCTAAGGGGATCCTAGAAAACCTTGTAATCTCTGTTGAATCGTGGGAATACCTTGCGGATTTCTTGGTGTTATAGCCGAAGTCCCAGTTGGGGGGACACCCACTGATTCTGGGTAGACCGTGGTTTGCCAAAGTAGATGCCTGTATCAGCTATTGGTTGAGATCTATGACCATCTCAGATGGGACAGAGATCAACATCCTAACCTTATATCCTCTAGCTCGACCAAGCATAGAAGTTGAAATTCCACTTTGGGTAGATTTGGAGGAGGAGGAAGGTGTTCAACCGTTATTAACAATAGGAAAAGCCTTAATGTTTAAAGATGAAACAGAGGATGAGGCCATTAACAGTTTCATCAGTGAGCCCACATCTATCAATAAGCATGTTTACCAGATTCTTAATAGTACGTTAGATGAAGCAGAACAAGAAAATATTACAGAAGAAACTCTAGTCAATGATGCCAGTATAATTCTAGTACTCTAGAATTCGAAAAGTGTACGAGTATAAATTGAGCCAGGGAAAACATTAAACATCAATCCAAAACTTGCACCCAGTGAGTTGGAACAGCTGATCACTTTGTTGAAACAACATAAAGGAGCTTTCGCTTGGGAGTATATAGACATGAAAGGAATTCCTTATAATATGTGTACCCATCACATTTATATTAAGAGAGACTCCAGGCATGTGTGTCAACTACAATGAAGGATGAACCCGAACCTGAGGGACATAGTGAAAGAGGAGATCCAAAAACTTTTGGAAGCAGGATTTATCTACCCAATTTCATACAGTGAGTGGGTTTCTCCACTCATGATTGTGCCAAAGAAAAATGGGAAATGGAGGGTCTGTTTGGATTACAGAGAATTGAACAAAGCAACACAGAAGAACCACTTTCCCTAACCTTTTATCAATCAGGTCCTTGATACCTTGTCTGGGAAGAAGTATTTTTCCTTTCTAGATGGCTTTAGTGGCTATAACTAAATCTAGATTGCTCCAGAAGACCAAGACAAAACCACTTTCACCTATCCCTAGGGCACTTTTGCATACCAGGTACTGTTAAAATTCAATATGCTAAGACAGAAAATAGCAGCATTACATTCCATTTCACAATAATAGCATATACAGGATCACTGAAGAAACAACAAGCATAGCATAAACACAAGAGACAGAGATTTATCCTGGGAAACCCTCATGGGGTAGAAAACCCAGCAAAGCTTCCTCAATATAGATGACCAGCAATATACAAAGATGCAAACCCTGAGCATAAGCTCCTTCTCCTCCATAGCAGACCTCTCCTCCACAAATGCGCCTTTCTCAAGTGAGTGAGTGTGTATAATGAGGAACACACCTCCTGTATTTATACACTACTCTGATATGTATTTTACACAAGTACACGTAGGCTCGTATTTAACCAATAGGTTAAATACCCCACTACAACTAACTGGGCCGACCCCTCTAGGTTGGTCTAATAACCCTTTGACCCACATAACACATACAGGGCCGACCCCTACTAGGGAAGTCTAATAACCCGAGTTACCACATTCCGACGGAGGAATAAACATCTCCGGATATACAATAAGATCTTCACGGAGGAATGAAACATCTCCGGAATAATAAAGTACAAATATAATATTCTTTGAAGTTACAATATCTCAACACTCCCCCTTAACGAGAAGGATATTATAACAACATCTGCACGAGCAAGGAGTCATCAACATCATACGTGATACATCTATAAATCATTGGAAGCTTTCTTCAATTTGTCTTCATCAGTAACTCAAACAGTTACTGGTACATCAATGTCAACATCAATATCAGCATTACGATCATCAGCATCGTAATCACATGATCAGCAGCATCATCATCACACTATCAATAGCAGCACGATCAGCATCGTCATCATACGATCATCAGCATCGTCATCACACGATCATCAGCATCGTCATCACATGATCATCAGCATCGTCATCACACGATCATCAGCATCGTCATCATACGATCATCAGTATCGTCATCAGCATCGTCATCACACGATCATCAGCATCGTCATCAGCATCGTCATCATACGATCATCAGCATCATCACCGCACGATCATCAGCATCATCATCATACGATCATCAGCATCATCATCATACGATCATCAGCATCGTCATCACACGATCATCGGCATCGTCATCACACGATCATCAGCATCGTCATCATACGATCATCAGCATCGTCATCACACGATCATCGGCATCGTCAAGGAATGATGTAAACCAGTCATGTACCTTTTGAACCGAAGTCTAGGGACGATCCAGTCCTATCATTATCGAAGACATACGTCTACGGCTCTTCTTTCGGACTTAAGTCCAGGAATGATCCAATCCCTTCATTCTCGAAGACATACGTCTACGGCTCTTCTTTCGGACTGAAGTCCAGGAATGATCCCAATCCCTTCATTATCGGAGACATACGTCTACGGCTCTTCTTTCGGACTGAAGTCCAGGAATGATCCCAATTCCTTCATTATCGGAGACATACGTCTACGGCTCTTCTTTCGGACCGAAGTCCAGGAATGATCCCAATCCCTTCATTATCGGAGACATACGTCTACGGCTCTTCTTTCGGACCAAAGTCCAGGAATGATCCCAATCCCTTCATTATCGGAGACATACGTCTACGGCTCTTCTTTCGGACCGAAGTCCAGGAATGATCCCAATCCCTTCATTATCGGAGACATACGTCTACGGCTCTTCTTTCGGACCGAAGTCCAGGAATGATCCCAATCCCTTCATTATCGGAGACATACGTCTACGGCTCTTCTTTCGGACCGAAGTCCAGGAATGATCCCAATCCCTTCATTATCGGAGACATACTTCTACGGCTCTTCTTTCGGACCGAAGTCCAGGAATGATCCCAATCCCTTCATTATCGGAGACATACGTCTACGGCTCTTCTTTCGGACCGAAGTCCAGGAATGATCCCAATCCCCTCAACTGTCCACTAAGGACTTCATTCTCGGAGACCTTACGTCTACGGCTCTCTTTAGGACTGAAAGTCCAGGGATGATCCCAATCCCCTCAACTGTCCACTAAGGACTTCATTCTCGGATACCTTACGTCTACGGCTCTCTTTAGGACTGAAAGTCCAGGGATGATCCCAATCCCCTCAACTGTCCACTAAGGACTTCATTCTCGGAGACCTTACGTCTACGGCTCTCTTTAGGACTGAAAGTCCAGGGATGATCCCAATCCCCTCAACTGTCCACTAAGGACTTCATTCTCGGAGACCTCACGTCTACGGCTCTCTTTAGGACTGAAAGTCCAGGGATGATCCAATCCCCTCAAGTCCACCAAGGACTTCATTCTCGGAGACCTCACGTCTACGGCTCTCTTTAGGACTGAAAGTCCAGGGATGATCCAATCCCCTCAAGTCCACCAAGGACTTCATTCTCGGAGACCTCACGTCTACGGCTCTCTTTAGGACTGAAAGTCCAGGGATGATCCAGTCCCCTCAACTGTCCACTAAGGACTTCATTCTCGGAGACCTCACGTCTACGGCTCTCTTTAGGACTGAAAGTCCAGGGATGATCCAATCCCCTCAAGTCCGCCAAGGACTTCATTCTCGGAGACTTCACGTCTACGGCTCTCTTTAGGACTGAAAGTCCAGGGATGATCCAATCCATTTCTGTATTCTCATCTATACAAGAGCAGTTATCACATTAGCATGTATTCTCACCAATACATCAAAACATGTA
This sequence comes from Larix kaempferi, assembly GCA_027924585.1. Lineage (NCBI taxonomy): Eukaryota > Viridiplantae > Streptophyta > Pinopsida > Pinales > Pinaceae > Larix > Larix kaempferi. The sequence goes on along the minus strand of BSBM01000858.1, from coordinate 1,474,622 downwards.
TACATCACACCAAAACATGTATACATCACAACTAGCATGTATTCTTACTAATAGATCAAAACATGTATACATCACATCTAGCATGTATTCTTACTAATACATCTAACATCAAAACATGTATACATCACAACTAGCATGTATTCTTACTAATACATCAAAACATGTATACATCACACCAAAACATGTATACATCTAGCATGTATTCTCACCAATACATCTATCATCAAAAGCATGTATAAGTAAAGCTAAGTATTCTAAGTATAAGAGTCCTAAATCTAAATATTTCTAAGTAACTGGGTGTAGAGAACAGGTTACCTCATCAACGACCTTGTTGTTTGATGAGACAATCTCATCAGTAGTGACTATACTACTCCCCCTTTCGAGGAGGGTCCTTTTGAACTACACCAAGCTTGTCTCGGAAGTATTCAAACTTCACTCGAGACAGAGGTTTGGTTGGTAACTTCTTCACTTGACGTAGAGGCTTGGTTAGTACAACGGTAACCTGTTACAAATTCAAACTTTTAGAGTTCCTTTCTGTGTCATATCTTGTTAGTTCCCTATGTTCTTTGACTTATCATGGAACACTAGATTCTATGTCATCTTGATACAACTCTAAATATCACATAGGATCTCAGTTGGTTCTATCTCTAAGTCAAACAATCCTAAAGCCAAACTTCTTCACAACTAGCAGAGCAGGCAGCCATATATTCCGCTTGTGCTGAGAGCCACACTAGACTGCTTCCATCTAAACCACGAGATCATGGCTAATCCCAGACAATAACATCCTCTCGATGTGTTCTTCTTGTTTAATACACTTCCTTCCCAAACAGAATCTGAATAGCCATCTGAAGTCATGATCTTCAAGATAGCATAGATCAAATTCTATCGTGTCCTTTATGTGCCTCATCACATTCTTTGCAACTATCAGGTAAACACATCTAGTTTCCACTAGATACTAACTCAAGGTGTTCATAACAAAGCATATATCTAACCTAGTATATGTTAGATATATCAAAGACCCAATAAATTGACTGTACAGAGTTATATCCACTAACTCTGATGAGTTATCCCCTAACAGCTTCAAGTTGGAATCCATAAGAGTGGCCATTCCAACACCTCAAGTCATATTTCTCATCATACTTTCCCTGGTTGAGAAATATTCCTTCTGAGCCTTGCCATACTTCCAGACCTAGGAAGTAAAGCATCAATTTGAGATCTTTCATTTTTCATTTCTGCATTGAATGATCTTCTGCATATCTATCTGTGCCATCTCTCGTTAGATGGGTCTACTGATATGAGCCTCAATATCATTCGAACTCTGTGGTGAGTTCCTTCTTGCATCCATGTCATATGTGTATCATATTCAACCTTGTAGCAAAGGTTGAGATCCACATCACCCATGGTGATCATTAAGCTTATCAAATTATTATCGATCCTAGGTACCTATACAGAACCTGATTCATACTTCTTCTTTAATTACACCATACTTGGAGCAAACATCTTGTCGTGATTCTCTTCCCCTTTCTAAGAGAATCTTCTAGCCATGAGCCTTCTATATTTTGTTTGATTTGTAAATCTTCTTGTTTGAACATCCACCACTTTTACGGTGTCCATCATTCTTCATGACCTTTCCTACAAATCAAAATTAAGTACATGATTAGTAATACTTCATAATCATCAAAAGATAACCCATTATGCATACAGATATCATTTACATAGTGATGCAACTATTTTGACCAATACTTTGGCACAACACTTTCCCATATCCTGTATGCATACAGTGGCTATCTAGATGCCTTCCATCTCTACCAGAACATACTATCGAGAGTGTGCACAACTCTCAGCATGTCAGCAAAGAGGTTTCATTCTAGACAAGCAACAATGGAATGTTTGTCCAAACATATGCACATTAGTTGTATACTGTTCAATGCTCTATGAATGTTTACACTCAGCATTATATATTCTAGGAATACAAATATGCATGCAGGCAATATCATTACTATTTCAAATAGCAACTCAAATACTTATCTTTTATGTTTGTGTGGCTGCCTCCCGCTTGATCTTCTGTATGTCTTTTGAACTTCTATTCATTCTGTACCACTGTGCATGCTCAAGAGTCATCCTCATGATCTCATACACAAACATACACTCATTAGTATATTCTAAATGCTATCAAAACATTATAGTACTAAATAATCTTGAAAACGTATAGTCATGATTATAGTTAATAAACATTAGTATTCAAGATTTCAGGGAAGTCTTCTTTTACTCATGCATATCATTGATAAAAGATATAATATGCATAATCCCTTGATTACTAACTTTATGAATAAGCATAACCAATCATTCCAAGTATACTTATATAAGGGATCCTAACACAAGGTAAGATTCATGGGAAACATACCTGGATTAGTATACCTACTTGGTTATGTACAACATACCTAAACACCCTCTTCAATGATTTAGAGATCCTGAGCTAGAACCTGCATGTCTCATAGGTTAAGCATAATATAACAAAGTCATACATACCTCGTAAGTAGAACAAAGATTATGGATGAGTCTTTGTCTTCATGTTTTCATGGTCATGGAGCCTGATTTGTCTTTTGTGATGTACCTGTATCTTGTTAGCAGACAACCTCAACCTCACACAACACCATAATGCATTAGTACAATCATAAGTGTCAACACCCTAACCAATGAATATCTTCTATCATGCATTCATAATTTTGTTAAGGTGATACAACAAATCTAAAATCAAGATTATACTAACTGTAATAACATGAAGACAAACATACCATAAACTTAATCATGAACAAATCTCAAAACATACCTCGATGAGTCATACCTGTCGAGATCGCTTGTAATCTCCTTATGTAAAGCCTTAGCCTCATCTCCCTCTGAAACATGAACTCCTTCACTTATGTAGGTGACCAATCCATCTTCTTCTAGGATTAACCCTATCCACTTGATTTGCAAGAACTGGACCTGGAGCTGGATATGGGTTTGTCAGAGAAACCCCAAAAATTCAAACTTTGAATTTCAAACTTCCGAAAGGATAGAGATATGTGCCTTGATGAGCTGATCAAACTGATATATTCAGAATTTGAAAACTGCAAAGTTTTACTCCTTAATTTTGCCTTTGAAACTTTCGGATTCACTGGACGTGACCCTGAACTGGGGTTTGATGAAGCCCACTCTTTTGCCCCATCAAAAAGTTTGATCCAAAGCTCTAAGCCTCTATTTTTCTGAGGAGCTTCCAGCCGTGGTCACAGATTTCAAAAATTCCCATTTTTACAGAAGCCCTAATTTTTCGCTTTTCTGATCAAAGTCCCGAACTAGGGTCTAATCAAGCCCGGCCTTCTTCCCAACCAAAAATTCGGATCTTGGTCTCTAAATTTCTATTTTGATGAGTAGCATCCAGCCGTGGTCTCCGATTACAAAAATTCCAACTTTCTCCAAAGCCCTAAATTCCGGAAGTCATGAATGAAGGTACCAAAAAATAATTCTGTTTTGACAGAAATATGTACCTGATTGTTTCTGGTGTAACTCTGAAATTTTTGATCCACAGGGTCTGAAAACGTTTCCTGAGATAGCCTGACCTGTTATCTTTCCATCCTGACAGGTCTGACCTCAATTGGATTCTCTGAGAGAGAGTTATGCCAAATGTCGCAACGTGACCTGTTTTGGGAAAATACAGGAGAGCGAACTTGTACGGCGTGCCACGTGTCACTGTTTGACCTTCGGCCTCTGAAAAAGTTTTCTGAGATAGCCCGGCCTGTTATATTTCCATCCTGACAGGTCTGAACTCAATTGGATTTTCTGAGAGAGATTTATGCCAAGTGTCGCAACGTGACCTGTTTATGGGATAATACAGGAGAGCGCACTTGTACGGAGTTCCACGTGTCACTCGTTCAACTTCGGCCTCTGAAAAAGGTTTCTGAGATAGTTCAGAATGTGTACTACCTGTCACTTTTTACGAAATTTCATTTGGAGCTTCCTAGCCCAAGATATGACCTTTTTCCCAAGGTCACCTGATTTTGACTCAGATCTGGAAGAGGCAGAAACCCTATATTGTACAGATCATAAATCACAAAGTACAACGAATTAGAGGTTTTCCTTTGGACACAAGGTACCTGGAGATTTCATCTTCTTCCTGTAACAATTTCAGATCCGAAAACTTCGCCAAAACGGATTTATAGCGAAAGTGCTACGATGACTGGTTTTTTCTATGTAAAACCCTAACCTTCAAATTGTCGTAAGTAAAGAAAGTGTCTTTAGTGCCATACCTTGTCTTCCTTCAAGTCAGCTCTGATACCATGTTAAAATTCAATATGCTAAGACAGAAAATAGCAGCATTACATTCCATTTCACAATAATAGCATATACAGGATCACTGAAGAAACAACAAGCATAGCATAAACACAAGAGACAGAGATTTATCCTGGGAAACCCTCATGGGGTAGAAAACCCAGCAAAGCTTCCTCAATATAGATGACCAGCAATATACAAAGATGCAAACCCTGAGCATAAGATCCTTCTCCTCCATAGCAGACCTCTCCTCCACAAATGCGCCTTTCTCAAGTGAGTGAGTGTGTATAATGAGGAACACACCTCCTCTATTTATACACTACTCTGATATGTATTTTACACAAGTACACGTAGGCTCGTATTTAACCAATAGGTTAAATACCCCACTACAACTAACTGGGCCGACCCCTCTAGGTTGGTCTAATAACCCTTTGACCCACATAACACATACAGGGCCGACCCCTACTAGGGAAGTCTAATAACCCGAGTTACCACATTCCGACGGAGGAATAAACATCTCCGGATATACAATAAGATCTTCACGGAGGAATGAAACATCTCCGGAATAATAAAGTACAAATATAATATTCTTTGAAGTTACAATATCTCAACAGGTACTTCCTTTTGGATTGTGCAACGCAATAGCCACATTTCAAAGAGCAATGATTGGAATATTTTCAGAGATGGTAAACGATTTCATGGAGATTTTTATGGATGAATTCACTCCATACGGTAGTATTTATGAAGAAGCACTGAAAATTTAGAAAAGGTCTTGAAACGCTGTGAACAAAGCCAACTTTCTTTAATCACTCAAAAGTGCCATATGATGATGAGCGAGGGCATAGTTCTGGGGCATTTGATCTCTTCTGATGGTATCCAGGTAGACCCATCCAAAATTAAGGTAATTGAAAATATACCAACTCCTGGAACATAAAAAGTAGTACGTAGCATCTTAGGGAATGCTAGCTATTACAGAAGGTTCATAGAAATTTTTTCCAAACTAGCTTCTCCTTTGTTTACCTTGTTGATGAAGGATGCATAGTTTGTTTGGAATGATGCATTCCAAACAGTGTTTACTGAACTTAAGAAAAGGCTATCTACAACACCCATCTTACGAGGGCCCAACTGGGCTCTGCCTTTTCATATCTCTTCAGATGCTTCAGACACTACCATTGGAGCAGTTTTAGGATAACAGGAAGGTAATGCCCCATATGCAATTTATTATAGTAGTAAGAATTTATCTCCTGTTGAACTAAACTATACTGTCATAGAAAAAGAATTCCTTTCCATAGTTTATTCCATCAACAAATTTAGACATTACATTACTAGATACTCCACTTTTGTGCACACTGATCATTTTTCCATCAAATATTTAATGAATAAACCAATCACGAATGCTAGAGTTACTAGATGGCTGTTACTGTTATAGGAATTTGACATCACAATTATTGATAGACCAGGAAAGGAAAATGTTGTTGCATAATTTTTATCTCGACTTACTGACAGTGATGACAATTTACCAGTTAAAGATTCCTTCCCTGATGAGCATTTGTTTGTAGTATCAACTCATTCCCCATGGTATGCATATATTGCTAACTTCTTGGCTGCAGGTAGACTTCCAACACATCTGTCGAAGAGAGGAAAAAGATAAATCATACAACAGAGTGCTAGGTATTGTTGGATTGATGGACATCTTTTCTACACAGGGCTTGATTTAGAAATCAAAAGATGTGTTAGAGAAGATGAAATTTTCAGTATCCTTAAAGCTTTCCATGATGAGCCCTGTGGGGGACACTTTGTTGATAAAATGATAGGTCATAAGGTCTTGAGGATGGGTTATTTATGGCCCACATTGTTAAGGGACGCAAAGAAGTATGTTCAGGCATGTGACAACTTCCAAAGGATGGGCCAACCCAACAAATTAGATGAAATGCCTTTGCAGCGACAGCTCGTGGTTGAGCCATTTGACAGATGGGCTCTAGAATTTGTAGGGCCTATCAACCCTCCCTCAAAACAGAAATTTCACATCATGGTTTGCAAATATTACATGACCAAATGGGTGGAAGATGTAGCCTTGGTTAAGGCTAATGATCAAGCTGTGATTGATTTCCCGTATGAAGAAATTTTTACTCGGTTTGGAGTACCCAAGGAAATCATCACAGATGGTGGACCGCAATTTGTGTCTCACAAGATAGAAGCATTGTTATATAAATTTCATATTCAACACGGAATAACCTCGCCATATCATCCAAAGGCTAATGTCCAAGTGGAGAGTTTAAACAAGGTCATCGAGGATATTTTGACAAAGACAGTGAAAAGCCATCGTAAAGATTGGGTTGAGAGACTTCCCGAGGCACTATGGGCCTATCGCACTACATGGCGTAACACCACTGCTTTTCCCCCCTATGAATTGGTATATGGTAAGAATTTTATTTTCCCAATTGAGTTTGAAATCAGAACTTTGAAAACAACTGCAGAAGCAAACCTTGATTTATCAGAAGCATAGAGGAACCAACTGAACTAGCTTAACGAATTGTATGAAAAGTGCGCAGTAGTAGTAAATCATAAAACTTTAATCCAATAGTAGCACTCTAAATGGCATGATAGATTCATAAATAAGAAAGTATTCCAGGAAGGAGATTGGGATCTATTATATGATTCACGATTTAAGAGGGATTTCAAAAGAAAACTACGCACTTGTTGCTTGGGACCTTATCAAATAGATCATGTATTTGACAATGGAATAGTCTGGTTGATCACCATTGATGAAAACAAGACACCATTATTCGCAAATGGTCATCGGTTGCGACTGTATCACAAATCGATCTCAAGGGATGCTTTTGTTTCACAGGTTGCAGCAAATCTAGATTATCAGTTAACGCTGGGGCATGGATTTTTCTCAAACCCTGTGAATTTTTAAGAACTGCAATATCCACATAATTTATACATAAATAATTTTTTTTTTCATTCTGTATTTTATCTATTTTTCATTTTGCACTTGATTGGGTTTGTTTTGAAGAAATGTGTGCATGAATTAATTGGAGGAATAACAGTCGTGACTATGCCAAACGATTGCAGGAACCTTACATTGTTTTCCTGATTTAATAAAGCTCTTTGAAGAAGATGGATGATTCGTTAGCTTTCAGCAGCCAACTGAAAATTTTCCTGTTACTTCATTTTGCACAGCTGCGATTCCTTGCCTTCCTCATTTTTCCTATTTTCACAGTTGTAACCCCACCCTTTTCCATTCACTTCACTTTTCTAGCAGCTGCGACTCCGCTACTTTTTCCCATTCTTCCAAATTTCGCAGCTGCAACTCCGCTATTTTTATCCATTTCACTTTTTCCCATTAGCTGCAACTTCGCCATTCTTGACCATTTTTCTAATCTCCGCAGCTGCAACTCTGCTATTCTTTCCTTTCTACCAAAGTTTAGTGGCAACAACTCCAATTTATTTCCTATCCAGTTCACCTTTTTCTAGCAGCTGCAACACCGCTATTTTTGCCTATTCCGCCAAGTCTAGCAACTGCAACACTGCTATTTTTTCTTGTTCTGTCAATTTTTGTGGCTGCGACTCCATCGTATTTCATCAAACTTTGCTTAGTTATTTTGACAACTCTGCTGTATTGGATTGTTTTCCAATTACCTTGTCAAATCCTCTTATTCATTGTCTATAACTCTGCTAGATTGTCTGCCTTTTGGAACAATCTCGCCGCTAATGACTTGACTTGGCTCGAATTTAAACGATGACTCCATAGTTTCACTCATATTCTTCCAAGAATGAAGGAAATTATTGGGCTGTCTTGTTTTCCTATCAGCATGAATGTACTTATCAGCTTGGTTGGCGGCGTACAACTCATCTTGGCACACACGTATTCTACCAGAGATGCGACTATGAAATATAATGCCACAATAGAATGGCGGCTTGAGCATTAATTTTGAAGGTATGGGTTATAACTATAATCATGATTAGGCATCTATTGACATCGCAAGCAATAATGGTTATACTTGTTATTTATCCCTGTCATCGATCCAAAGCAAATCAACTTAACCAAAATCACATTAAAGCTGTTACCCATACTTATGATTTGACCGTCATTCTACCTGACTTGTGCGATAATCCTGCCATAGGTTTTATCCCAAAACTAATTGTGCCACCTTTCCAAAAATGCTCAATTCAAACTTCGACTATCCATCAACCGTGTCTGCATGCAGTTAGTTCGATGTTCAAAACTGTAACTGGTGTATTTGTTACGATATTTCGCAAAAAGCTCAGTGGTATGGGTATCCCTATGAGGTATGAGCCTTTAACAATAGAATCTTTGTGTAAGAACAGAGATGTCTTTGCTATCTTCCAAGAAGCAGGGTAGACAGATTATTTTCAACGCTTGAATGGTTTTCATGAGGAAACAACCCTTGAATTTTCTCAAAATTTGACGAGCACTCATTCAGAGGTTCGAGGCATAAGGGTAGATGTTTTAGAGGTAATCCTGGCGGAGGTAAAGGGACTTCCCAGAATCATGCGGCGCTAGTTTAGTCGAAAACGCCATCACCCGACTACAACTGAGGATGTCCTGGTGGCAGGGGAGAGTGTTTTACCACGGGGTAGAGGAACAACGCTGTAGACTCTTCTGAGTCCTTGGGACTAATATTCAATGTTCTTAAAGAAATATATTACATGTGAAGGGAGGTACATTGTTGTTTACATTTATGAATTTTTCCTCCTATCACATTTATGCTATCATAAGTTGCTAAATATGCCATACTATCTTCTTAGATCCTTTCAACGCATGGATTATTATGCTAAAAGAGCTCAACACCCCTTTTCATCCCTCTCAAATCATGGGCTACTTAAATTATTGATCTTATGGGCTCTGGCATATAACAAGTTGACCTGGGGGGGACTTTTGGTTCATCCAGGAACACCCCGTGAATCCTTTTCAAAGATAGTGGATGAGGACTGGAGTTCCTCAAACTCAGTTTGGGGGAGGATTGGAACACTAGAAGTTTGATTGGAGGATGAAGAGGAGATGGATGAAGAGGAGATTGAAACTAAGGCAGCTAAAATCGCAACAGTAGAAGAGGAACATCAGGTGAAAGCAGTGGCAGAAAGCGATCTAGAAGCTCTTAATGTGGAGACCTTCCCTGAAATAACAAGAACTTTGATTCGAAAGGAGGGATTTGGCCCTGTTTCTAAGGAGATCAGATTTTTTCTGCCTCAAAAAAGAAAAGAAGGGCTAATAAGCAAAGGCCAGACAATCAACCCAGCAAAAAGGAGAAAAATCAAAAGGGCCACTACAACTGAAGCAGGTCAATTTATTGAGGCAGAAATCAGGATTCCCATCTTAAAACCTCGGCCACCTGCTCATACACAAGAACCTGCTATAGAAGAACCTCAGATAGAGAATCTACAGAGATTTCCAAGTTAAGTAGGTAGTTAGATTTATTCATTTCCTCTTGTGTGCTGTGGAATTGGATTAGGTGTATTTCTGATAGCTGCAACAAAGAGTTTATGATTGCATTCTTTATTGGTAGTTTATTCCTTGCATTACAAATAGCTACAACTGTCTAGTGTGACAGTCGACTGTGTAGGTTAGTTTGATTAATGTATGTGTGTTCAATAGCTATTATATCCAAGGCCATCTCCAATTACTTTTAGTCATTTATGCTTCTTAGGATTTCCAATGGTTATCAATTTATAGTTCAAGTTTATTTCTTAATTCTGGTTGTTGTTGTATCTTTAATTGAATTGATAGATTAGGCAGATTATGGTTGAGTTACAGTAGTTGTTGGATGAATCATTTTGGTAAATATTGAATATTGTAGTTTGATAATTATAGGATTTAACTTCTTGCAAAAGTAATCTAGTTCATTTCTATTCTTAGATCAATAATTGCTAGCTTGATTTCTGTAGGAAGGTAGTTGTACTTTGAATTCCTAGATGTATGAGTTCGATTAGTTTTCTTTATGGAATGAGTTTGGATGAGTAGATAGGTAGAATTATTATTTCCATTCACTTAATCAACTACTTGAAATGTTTATGCATAGATTGTGCTTATTGCCATTGAAATAAAAGACCTCCCTGGGTTTGACAATTTTTATTGAGCATCCTGTGTGTTAGTTGTAATTAATTGGCATATAGGGTGACCAATAGGACATGGACATAGCATTCGTCGATGAAAAGGAAAAATTCATTGTAATATACCTGGATGATATGACCGTATTCTCTAAATCTAACATAGACCATCTCCAGGATCTGAAGCAAACCTTTAAGAAATTCAGGAAGTATGGCCTGTCTCTCAATCCAAAGAAGTCCTTCTTTGCCATGACAGAAGGAAAGCTGTTGGGGCATATCATTTGAAAGGATGGCATGAGGATAGATCCAGAAAGAGTGGCAGCTATCAAACTGATCGAGCTCCAACGAAATAAAAAAGAGGTACAGTCTTTCATTGGTAAAATAATTTTTTTACGGTGGTTTATTCCTAACTTTGCTGAAATAATGAAAGAGATTATTGACATGCTGAAAAATGATGCTGAGATAAAATGGAACACAACTGCAAGGATCTCTTTTAAGTAGATAAAGGACTCCTTGGGAGAGGTGCCTGCTTTGACTAGCCCAGACTACACCAAGGATTTCCTAATTTTTTTATTTTTCCTTCGAGGTTACTATTGCAGCAGTCCTTTTGCAAAAAAATCAGGAAGGGAACGAGCAACCTATTGCTTTCTTTAGCCGAGCCCTGAGAGATGCAGAATTAAAATATAGCACTATGGAGAAGCATGCCTATGCCATCATTAAAGCACTTAAGTCATTCAGGAGCTATGTTTTGCATTCCAAGATCATCGCTCATGTCCTGGGGAGTACCATTAAAGATATCTTATGTCATCCTAATAGTGAAGGAAGAAGAGGAAAGTGGATTTCCAAGATTCAAGAAAATGATATGGAAATTAAGCCGACCAAGTTGGTAAAAGGACAGGGATTAGCTAAACTGTTGGGTGAGTCGAACTACCAAGCCCTAGAGATCAATTTGATTGATAAACTCCCGAATCTAGAAAATGAAGAGGGTCATCAAAACCTTCCTGACCAGGTGGCTGAAAAATTTACGGTGTTGGAGTGGTACAGGGACATAGTTTACTATTTGCAGCACCTTACTTATCCTCCTGAAATGGAGAAATGTAAAGTAAGATACCTCAAACTCAGAGCAGTCAAGTACTGTATTTTAGATGGTTACCTCTTCTGGAAAGACCCACTCGACATCCTGCTGAATTGTATTGTTGAAGAGGAGACAGAGGGCAGAATTACCGAATTTCACAAAGGTATGTGTGGAGGGAATCATGCATGGAGGGCAACGGCTCATAAAATATTGTGAGCAGGCTATTTTTGGCCTACTCTATTTACTGATGCGAGCAAGATCATCAGGGCATGCAAGGAATGCCAAATGCTCGCTGGAAAGCAAAAGCTGCAACTGTTACCTCTCAAACCTGTCAGGGTGGAAGCGCCTTTCCAACAATGGGGGCTTGATTTTATTGGGGAAATAAATCCTCAATCTAGCAGCCAACACCGATGGATCCTCACGACCACTGATTACTTCACGAAATGGGTGGAAGCTATTCCCACTAGGAACGCAAATGACTCAATTATAATAAGCTTCCTAGAAGACAATATTTTGGCAAGATTTGGTTGTCCAAGGAAACTACTTACAGACAATGCTCCAGCCTTCAAGACATATAAGATCATGAACTTTTTCCAAAATTATAATATCGAATTAGTTCATTCAAACGCATACTACCCACAAGGGAATTGCTTGGCCGAGTCTTCTAATAAGAGATTGGTGAATATTATTAAGAAGATGCTCAATACAAACAAAAAGGCTTGGGACTCTCAATTAAAATTCGCATTATGGGAAGATAGAATCAGTGTCAAACGGGCTATAGGCCCTTCACCGTTTTAGTTGGTTTACTGAAAGTAAGTTGTCCTCCCGATTCAGTTGGGCCTCCCGGTAATGAAGCTACTACAACTAGAAAGTGAAGAGCCAGACGATATGGAAAGAAGAATTCATCAGTTGATATAGATTCAATAGTTCAGAGAACAACTAGACGACTCCACTAAGATCTACCAGGACAAGATGAAAGCGACTTTTGACCGAAGAGCTATTGCTCGATATTTTCAGCACAGAGATCTTGTACTAAAATGGGATGCCAGAAGGAAGCCAAGGTATAAACATGGGAAGTTGGACAAGTTATGGCTGGGTCCTTTTAAAATTATCACATTCGAGGACAACAACACATACAAGTTGGCCCAACTAAATGGTGAATGCTTTGGGAACCCTATAAATGGGAGATTCCTAAAGCGATTTTTTCACTACTAATTCCTTTCCCCCACTTCGTGAATGCATCCTATGTACCATATTTGTAACTTGTCTCTTTTTTCTTTGTTTTTATTTTTCAAAATCATAATCAACTTTGTTACCTATTTTCTGATTATTTCTCTGTATCTCTATTGTCAGCAAGCATATATGAATCCACAACCCAATGAAATAAAGGCACTAGTCTATTGTTCTCAACCTCTCTCAGAAGGAAGAGGATGTCCTCGCTAGAGCTGATATTAGTGTTATTATCAACTAGGGGCAAGCTCGTCACCAGACTCCAGAAGTATCTCAGAAACAAATTTAAGAGCAATGAAATGGCACACACAAACTGGAAGATTGGTGCGCGGTAGCATCCGGATGGTGCATCAGAAGCTCAGAGTATCAACTAGTGGAGACGGGTCTTATCAAGCGCATTATGAACCCATGAGATTTTTGCGCTTGACATTGTGCAATCCGCCTCAGACAAAAAGACACCATGGATGCGTGTCCACCTCTTAGTTATTCAAGGCCCCCAAGGTGATTTTCCCAGACCTCTTTTTAGGGACCCTCAAACCACCAGAGCCACCACGACAGTTTTATGAAATGCCTAGTGTCAAATGGGGAGGTCAAACATGGAGTGGGCCCATTCTTAAAAGTTGCATCCTTTAGGGCACTGATATCGAGGCACCCTGGCAACAGATCCATGGACATCTGAGGGTCAAGGTTGGAAAATTGCACGAGGTTTATCACGCCTGGCTACCCCTTGAAGTAAAACCACCCCTTCCATGTGGTGGTCCCAGGATCACTCAGGGAGATTAAAACGGGTTTTCTAAACCACTCTTTGGGGGTCCTTAAAACCACTAATGGTTTCTGTCTTGTCAAATTCCGCTGTCACTTGGAAGTAGCGCCTCTGATTACTTATTACCACCGTCGTCTCCATACGAGATGCAAGCTTCTCTCAACACGCAAAGCCCGAAAGGGTGATCATGTAATTATTACGATAGTACAGGCGTGCTTGCCGAGGATTGTTTAGGTAGCTCTATAAATACTCCACGGCTTGCCTATTTTGTATTTCAAAACTCCTAAAATTCACTGGTCCAGAACGTGAAGCCGAAGACACGCAAATTGTTCAAAGGGGATTAATTCGAGTTGAAAGATAAGGTTTCCTAATGGTGAATTTCATCTCAAGAGGATTCATGCCAGGAGCACTAAGGATTCAAACAACCATCATCCATGAACAGCCTGCAAATGCACACTCGCATAGAATCAGATGGGAGAAGCCTGAGGTATAACCCGAGATGTATAAGGAGAGTTCATCTATTACAACAGTTAAAATGGAGATGAGCCTTCCAAATGCAGGAGCATAGAAGGAAGGGATATGCCGGTCCCAGTGAAGGATGATCAAATGGTGAAGCAGTAGCACCTAAGCATTTCTAGGGAAGCAATGACAAAATCTGGTCCTGTTCCACAGCTCGGCATTAGAGGTGAACTTTTGCCCCATCGAAAGCAGGGTCTGAGAGAAAAGGGCTTGGACAGGATGGAAGAAATAGGTAGCAGAGGTCTGCAAAATGACATTTTTCAGCGATATGGTTGCATCTACATCTTCATGGGTCCGTAGGTGGTCTCGCAAGTGTTTAAAAGGTTCCTAATAGCTCTGAAAGACGTTACGTCGTTAACACCTTATATTTTAAGGTGATGTGAACTTCGTCAAACCGGACGTACTACTTTGCTAGTAAAGTGGTCCCAAGTCATAGTCATAGGATGACCAGTAATGCTCTGTATGAATAATATTTTAACAAACTCTATTAGGGAGTATAAACAAAAAAAATTAAAGCTTTTGAGCTGTAACTGATTGTTGCAATTTTTGTTATAGAAAGTAGTAAGGCTATAAATAGCCAAAAAGGCAGTAGCCAAAGGGTCGTCTTTCTTTTGTAAGAACTATCACTTCATATATTTGACAATTTGATCAATACATAAAGAAGAAAATGTTTGCCATATCTTGGAGCTTTTATGGATTCAAAGTTTTAATGTGTTCAGTTTGTTCCTTCTCCTTTTATTCATCTCTTCCATGTATGTATGATTCGTAGATCAGTTCTGAGTTTAGTATGAGTATTGTTTATTATTGTTATTTCTTCTATAATGGTTAGTAATTGAAGTATTCATGCTAATTGATCTGGAGGTGATATCCTCGTATTACCCAGTGGCCATTCTGTGTTCATTTTGTCAAGGCTGTTGAATTCCTCTCCTAGGCTCAACACGTCATTCTTCAATCATAGGATAAATATTTACTTTTTACAGTACCTTTATCTTATGCCATTCCATGTTCCATTTTTCTACTAATAAGTTTGATTTATGTCACATTGAAATACTGCCATTTATATTTCAAGATTGGAATTCTACATTATTTTCTATCAACTGTGATTCAATTCAGTAAAATTTCAGAAGACATTATTGATGCCCAGGCATAGTTCTAAAGATAGCCTTAGAACATCTCTGGGACTAACATCTTCCATGACTTTCCCCTTCACTTGACTCACAGAGATGGTTTCTGAAACACATCAGGGTATTCCCCTACCTTCCCAAGATCAAGTGTGCTCATACAACTCATTCACATGCTTAATCAAACATATCACAACATGTAATGTGCATAAGTTATATCTAACCATTACATCTATCACATGCAAGACTCATAATGCATTAAAAATCATGCAATACAATGAGGTACATAACGATGGGATTAACCCTCTACTCAGTCCTGCACATGAAATTTTTATCAATCAAATTCATAAAAATAAACATTCCATAACTTGCACATAAGAAACCATATCATAGCAATGGAACATCATCATTTAGCATAACAAGAAGTACTTATCTTTTAACTTTTTGAAGCTGCCAAGCAACTGGCTAAGTGAGAGCAATGTTCCACCCAAACTTAGATCTCTATCCAACCTATACTCTTTCAGCTGAAAGATCACCCCCGAGCTGGGCTATGTATCCACTAAGGAGGGCTATCAGGTTCTCTCACAGTCAAGGTTCCATCCCAATGCTAAGACAATCTGCAATTGGTTTATCAAGCATTCTAGGGAATCTACCCCTGCTAAGCCAACCTACAGTGGGTTTATCAAGCATATAGGGACATACTGGTCATGCTAACCCAACTTCCAGTTGGGTTTATCAAGCATACCAAACAACACAATCATACCAAGCCAACCTAGAATTGGGTTTATCAAGCATACCATATAATTTGATCCTGCTAAGCTAACCTGCAATGGGTTTATCAGGCATACAAGGATAACAAGGAAGGTATTGCTAATCTAGTGAGCTTAACCACAGAGCTGCAGGCATCTCAACACTCAGCATACATGGCACCCACATTACCTACCTCACCCAACAAAAGGAAGACCCTCTTCTCTGCTACACAGTCCCTCAAGGCCTTTTCCCTTCCAGAGTTATTCGGGATGGGAATAGAAAGGTCCAATCAGTAGTTCTATGAAATCTTATCCTTCATTGGGTTTATCAAGAGATCCAACCTCCTACCACGATTCAACAAGCTGATCCCTTTTCAAACTTGCGGACAGTGCTCTGTTCCGCAATCTACTCTCTGTGACTCAATCCCGAGTTCTCACGGTTTCTCTGCACTACTCAAGCTTCGTAAATTCCTCTCAGGATTCTTACCACTCCTATCACAAATAAACTAGGCTAGTGCACACACTTTATAAGGCCATGGACTCTTTGGTATTTCCTATTACACAAGAACGCGATTCTCTTCAAGCTTCCTCCTGGATGGGCTCTACGTATGTAGCGATGTACAAATAGTTTCTCTCTTGATGAATGGATGGATGATGAACAACGAGTGAGTCCATATGAATGTTCCCTTTTGGGTAGTCAATACAGGTTCTGCGAGTTCCCATACGATTGAGTGTCTTCCAGGACAAGAAAACGGAGCCATGCCTTGCCATGCAAAATCGCAAGCATGCTCCATACTCCATCGACTTTAGCAATAGGGTTCTCAACCACCCTCTTCAACTACATTAATTTCAATAGGGAGGTTAAACGGGTTCACAATTGGACATGTGGCAACATGGGTACCAATCCCATAACCCCCTCTCCTCTCCCTAGTGGATACACATGGCCCTTTCTCATTGGTTGCTTCCTTAGCCAATTTCTTGGTTATTTAATTCATTAATAATAATTACAGCATTTACATTTCTTCATGGCTTAACAGTCCATGAATAATCAAACTACCAAATACATGCCTATGAAATAACCTTAACATCCACTAGTGGGGCCTTAGCCTTGAGCTCCACACTAGGGCGAATACACACACTGCATATACACAGTATTTACATTGAAGCCAATAATCTTCAAGGGAAAAATGGGGTATTATAGGTTCACTATATTTTTCGAAAATATGAACTTGGGAATGTTGGGCTTTTAAATGACTCAAAAATCATCTTTAAACAAGTTAGTTTGGCATTTTCACTATAACGTTTGATCCATGATGTTCCAGACAATGACCCTTAGAGGAAATGTCGTAGAGATATTGAAGAATATGTGGTAAAAGTTTCATATCTTTATTCATTACATGTTAAGAGTTATACTTATTGAATGTTTGGGTTTGTGACAATGAAAATTCAAGAGAAGAAGGTTGAAAAAATCTTGCATAACATTTTGATACGGTATCAAAATCACAAACTTGTTTGCACATTGGATCCACATTCTTAATGATGATCTTGGTGATTATCTTGTCACATTCTATGATGATCTTGGCAAAGATATTATTGGTGATTGTATCGAAATATTCCATGGTAATGTTATTGGCATGAGATCCGTCTAATCTTTTGGAATGTATTATGAGGTCTATGATGTAAGGGTTTGAAGGTGCAAATAGATTAATTCTATTGGTGATTATTTCTAGGATTTGATTACACTTTTTGGAGGCATATTTGTGGTCTTTCTATACATCTGAAGTATATCTTGGAAGAATTTGCTAGCATTCTTGGAGGACAAATTTGAGGCATGTACATATTGACAGTGGGACAAAGATAGATTTTGTGGTATTGTGATAGAGACAATGATTGTGTCATTGTGACGAACGGGGATTGTTATAGTGATAGCAACACAATGATTTTGGAAATGATAGATATAGGTACAAAGGCAGTGATATAGGTACAAGTACATAGCTACAGGTATAGTTGATGGAAACAATGATACAATGGAAGTGAAATATTGTTCTTCTTATTCATATCAGGGTGGTAGGATCAGGAAAGGATAGGAGATTGAAGTCTCCTTTGGGTTGGTGCTTGTGATCTCAGGGAGTTGGGGATTACTTCCAGTTGGTGCTAGTAAAACTATTGATTTGGAGTTTACTGAGGACCGTAGTCCTATCTATAGGTTAAAAATGATGAAAACCAAGGGTTTGTAGCCTCCTTCTATATGGATCTAGTAAAAAGAGGAGTTGGAGCTTTCTTAAGGTTGGATCCTATAAATATGCGGCTCTAGCCTCCTTCTAGATGGAGCTAGTAAACCGAGCAGTTAGAGATTCCTTCAGTTTGGAGCCTATAAATAAGAGTGTTTGAGCCTCCTTCCAGTTGGTGCAGGCAAATCAAGAAGTCAATTCCTTCAGGAGAGTTTGATAGATAGACCGAAGATCTCTAGAGAATATGGATGAACATGAAAGTATCTACTCTACAGATGGGGTTCGACTGTCTATCGATCAAATTTTGATTTGATCGGATTATAAGAATGAGACTCCATTTACATGCATAAGGTTTTCATATCTATAAATCTGTTGTAGATGGTTGCATCGCTCTAAAAATACCACAAAAAAATGCAACCATGAAGGAGTTAAGAAATAATAATGCAATGGAAATGGATATCATCTTGCATGGAATATATGATCATGTGAAAGATAAAGTTGGAAGGTGTTCATTAGATAAAGTGCTCTAGCACAAGGTACAAAATATCTGCATAGAGGGATCCCATTCTTACCATTATTTTTGTCCCAAGTACTTAAAACGTTTGGGTAAATAGTTCACAAGGTTTGGAGTCCAAAGAAGGCTTAAAAGGTATTAGGGAAGTAAGATTACCTTAGGGGGCCTAAAAACCTATGCGAATAGGCCCAAGTGCTTAAAATATTAAGCAGAGGCACTAGAGAACCAACTACACATGACCCTAGCCGATGAACAGGGCATTATGTGGCAGGTGTTGGTTTATCCAACAATACTAAGAGGTGGGGGGGGAATTAGTATTACCTTTTTCAAACATTTTATATACAATTAGTATTAAGCACAAATTGAATAATCATAAATAACGTGAATAAGAAAATTAACAGTTTGAACACACCGATTTATCATGGAAACCTAAAAGGTAAAACAAACAAAGCTTTATTATTAATAAGCTAATCTTATACAAAATTGTTTTACAAGCACCAACTTGATGGAGAACTTAATCTCCTAGATTCTTCTCCCACTACAGAAAGGATGCACCTACACCCCTATTTTTCTACCCGCTCAACAAACAAGGATTCCCTAACACCCTAATTCTCCAGCCACGATTGGAAGGAGGCAACAACCCCCGTAGAAGGCCTCAACCTTCCCCAAGCACCACCCAACTACCCTCTAATTTATAATAGTTTTAACTTCAGTTTTTCAGATATTTAGTGGTAGCTCGAACTTTTGTAATGTTTCATCTATCTCACTGGCCTCTTTTTTGCTTTTGATATGCAATTACCAAAACTTCAAAGACACCTCTAGTCCTCTTCATACATTTTACTTGTATGGTTATATATCCGTTCAAAAAACTTTATTATTTAAAACATTGTATCTTTTAGGAAAATCATACCTCTTCATAAAAAATATTGTCTCCTTATAATGGCATCGATTCATCATTGATATTCATAGTCTTTCAATCTTGTTTTAATCAATAAGGAATTACTGTCAACTGATTACATAAGGAATCTTCATGGCCGACCCTTCTTTTTCCTTGTATTCTTTTCATAATAGTTCTAACTTGCAAAAAGGGTCACTCGATCCTTCTCGTGTTTGCCATTATGGATATAGGGAATTGTTGGATATAGGTTCTCACAATTATCTACTAAACAAAGGGGCATCCGATCTTTCTTGTCAGAAAATGGAAGTTAGGACAAATATTTTTTATATGTTATAACTTATCTGATGTCCGGATCCTGACTATTTACAATGGAATTTGGAAGTTGGGAATTTTCATCCTAGACTACATAGATTAGATAGTCTTATATTTCTCTCGTAAAAGAAGGATCAATTGACTCTTCCTGTGCTCAGTATTGTTCCAGTGTTCACCATTTTGGATATACATGAATTGATGGACTATCCTTCGTACGTTGAATATTTTTACAATTCCCTCATAAATGTCGGGACGACCTACCCTTCTTGTGCCCAGTATTATGTTAATAGTAGTTCTAGACCACAAAAAGGTCGATCGATCCTTCTTGTGCTCACCATTTTGGATAAGGTGAATTGTTGGATATAGGTGTTCACATGTCTCTACTAAATGAAGGGATGACCGATCCTTCTTGTTGGAAGTCGGAAGTCGGGACAAACAATTTGCATATGTTATAACTTAGCTGATGTCTAGGTCCCTACTATTTACAACGAAATTCGAAGTCAAGAATTGTCAACCTAGACTTCGTAGATTAAATATTTTTACATTTCACTCGTAAATGAAGGGTTGGTTGATCCTTCTAATTAACTTATTTAATAATATTTACTAGTGGAAAAATTATTCTTTGTTTAAAATAAATATGATTTTTAATGGACTCTTGTTATTTTATATTTCATAAATTGCTTCTGAAGTGGATTTTTGTTATGAACAATGTGTCCTGTTATTTTATATTTCAGAAATCGTGTATGAAATGGATTTTGGTTCGCAATAATGTGTGGACCTACTTTTGAATGGATTGAAAGTTGTTGAAGGAATATCTTTTCCAGAAAGAAAAATATTGCATAATATCAACATTCATGATGGATGTATCATTGTAAATGTTACCAAGACTTTAAATGCAAGTCTTCAATTTCCCTATCCATTGGAAGGTGCAGATACATTGTCAAACATAGTTGGTGGTTATATTCAATGGCATGTATCTGAGATCGTTAACCACATTGGGTCTGCTTTTGGCGAGAATGAGGTGAATGATATACCAAATTCTACTACACCGAGTGTAGAACATATCATAACAACTGAGAATAAATATTCTTTTATTATGAGAAAAGTTAAGTTGTTACTTTAGTGTTCAGAAGGCAAGGATTGCATTTCCATAGGTTTTGTAACAAATGTGAGTGGGACTAATTTTCTTGGAGGAACGTGTTTGGGTGACATCTCCTTTGGTATTTTGGTGGATGAAGTGGTGTTTTCTTGTATGGCATGTTGTTCAGGGTTGAGCAATGGAGGTTTAAGTGTATGGCCGATTAATAGAGTCATATATTTTAATACATAAACATTTCTTTCTATTGAATGAAATTTCAACAATAATCAATCTCAAACTACTTTAAAAGTATTAAGAGAAAATTACAATGTCAGGTTTGTGGGAGAGAAAGTTAATTTGATACATCAATGTTCTTTAAAGCCACATTATGTTGCTTGGGGAATAGTGTCAACTATTTTTGAGGGAGACATTGTACAATTCAAAGCACTAGATGCTGGTGAGTTTGGTATTTTAGTCCATAAAGTCTTCTGCAATTGTGAGGATTGTGGTGTATTTGAAGGCACTCTTATAAGATGGCTTGCAAACAATTTTCTTGACCTCGATGATGTTCCTTGGGATGCTATACTAAAAAAGAAACCAGACAAAGATATGGTCAACATTTGGAATATTTTTGAAGAATGTCCTTTACATATGGTCCTTCCATGTACTCCCCATTGTGAATATACAGATGTTAAAGGTAATGGAACAAGGCCATACAATTCCGTAAAGAAACATGCTGGAACTAAAATTTCCGAAAGAAATTCAGGATCGGTGCCTTACATGCTTGAAATTGATCAGGGTGCATTCCTTTCAAAAATTGTCACTGAACATTGTTGCTCAAATATTTTTATCTCAAAAATTTCACTTCAATCAATAGTTGAATGTGTGAATAAATTTCATAGTATGAATGGAATCTCAAGAAGACAGTATGTTATAAATTATATGGGATCAAATGCTCCTATGGCCAAATAAGGAGATGACAAAAAAGAAGCATGTTTACAATGAGATTAGAAACAATAAATGTGAGTCAAAATGCATGGTATAAATGCCATGGGATAAAAAGGATCACTTCCTACAATTATAAAAGCATGTTCTTGATTGGTAATGTGAGAGTTTTGCATGATAACAGTGGCTTGGAAAAATCTAGGGCAAACACTGTTGCACTGGTAGCTACTATTAATAAAATTGTAGAAGAGAATTCAGACAAATCTCTGCATCTTACATGATTAATCAGTGAAGATGGAACAATGACAACCTTGAAATTATTGCCATCTAATATGTCCCATGGTTTACTATGAAAAATGGAAAACGAACAAATCGAAAGTATCAGTTTTCCTCCAATATCACAATCCTCCTTTAGCAAGGTGATGAGAGAAGATTTTCGAGATGTTAAAATTTCTAAATCAAACTCCTTTGCAAGGTGTAATGAGTGCATTACAATACAGGATAGGCTTAAGGGGACCATTGATCCAGCTGAAGTGGAAAGGTTGCAAGGACATAAAGCATCTCATAATAAAGATATCGCAAGTTGTCTCCAAGTATAGTATTCTCACATATTAGCTTCACAAAAAAATCCAAATACTGTTATACCTCTATATTCCACAGTGTCGCATCTCCACCACAAACAGAGTTGACGACACTTCCCCTGCTGTTTGAACCACCCAGAAGATGAATGAACCTTGAAGGTGAATCTACCCTGACAAGTTCTGACCCAGCTGAGACTTTATTTGACTTTATTTACTTACACTACCGCGCCTTCCTCATTTATATGAGCGCGGTACTCCACACTCCCGCGCTTTGATGTTTCCGCAGAACGCGGTAGTACCGCGTTGTGCTAAGATTACAGGGCGCGGTACTCTTTTATTAGCCCTTTTCCATGGTTTGTGGGATTTTGGATTTTCGAAGATAGTGGAAGATTGGGGTCCCTGATTCGATCCCAACTCACTTTCTGTGATTATAAACCTTGATCCACTTATCTCTCCCTAGATCCACCTATCTCTCTTGTTGTTTAACCCTACCATGCACTATAAAAGAGAGGCATTCCATGGGGAAGGGGGAGGACTCTTGAAGTACCAAACTTATGATCTTGCAGCATTGTGGAGATAGCTAGAGGAGAAGACACTTGGAGCTAAAGGATTGGCTTGGACATCAAGCAACCTATGTAAGCATTCTTCAAGTTGTAATAAGATAACTTGTCTTGTCTTTCCCATTTCATGTGTTTTAGTATAAGTTCTTAGCATGAAATGTATCTAATCTGGATTTGAATCTGAAATTTACATTCAAGGTATTTGGAAGTCTGCATGTTTGTTCTTTGAGTGATCTTAACAGGTTCTACATCGGAGATTTGGATCAAGAGCTAGAAGCGGGACAAACGTCAGTTGAAAGGTGTGTCTCATCTCTCATCGTATCTAAATACATTTAATCTTGCTGTAAAAGTTAATTCAGGAATTTCAAGGTAGCATTTTTTTTTACTTGTTTCTTGATTTAGAGTTAGTTTAAAGTCTGCTTTAAAGTTAAGAGAGTTTTGGCTTATCCGTAGGACAAAATTCTACATAGCAAATAATTTTCTGAGTATTGTTCACGAAAAAATGGATAAGTCAAAGACTTCCATTCCAAGGATGGGTAAGAAGGAAAAATATTTTAGTAATGTTATGAATCTTCCCATATCATTGACTGGAATGTTGACTCATGGGAACAATACTGGGGGTTTTGGCCATTTCAGCCTCTCATTTTTAGAGATGGGATCGAATTTCACTGTGACAACCCTGGCTAAATGCTTGAAGTGTCTTGAAGAACCAATGGTTCATAATATGGTGACTTTCTCTACAAAGGTGGAACATCTAAGAACCAATTGCATGATGTTCTATTGCAATCAAAGTCATATGAAAAGTGTTTGATATACAGACAAGACGTAATGCAAGATGATATATTGTGTGTTGATGGTACTAATCAATGCATGCCAAATAGAAAACTACCACCTATATTGTTGTTGCAAATGGATAATTGTTTAGGCGATAACAAAAACTATTTTGTATTTTCATTTTTATCTCTTTTAACAACAAGGAGAGTGTTCGAGATAGTTGAAGTTGGATTCCTCTCGGTCGGACACACCATGAAGACATAGATGGAACTTATTGAAGGTTATCGGTAAAGATAATGTGCAAAGATATATTTTCACTCTCAGAAATTATGGATACGTATAGGACATGTGAAGATCAAAATTTCTATGTCCCTTATCTAATTGATGAAATTTACAATTTTAAGAGTTTTGTGAAACTCCACCATTTGGATGGAAATGCCAAGATCATTGGTATCAAAAAATGCCAGTTTTTTAAATTTCATCTCATAGATAACATTCCAGTCATGCAATGGAGGGAATCACTTCAGGATGAAGCTTGGTCGTCTCCTATTCATCTCTGGTGGTCATTGCCAGATGGTAGCGTAGACTTTCCGGTGGGACAACCTACGTTATTAAATATGCAATAAAAAAGACCTTTGGACATTGACGAAATAAAAAAAAAAAGGAATAGAAACATATATTTCATTCTGGAATCAAGGGATTGAGAGGGAGGTGAACAATTTTGGCATCCCAAGCTAAATTATTGGGAGGCTGTATATAAATATTTGGACACTCCCTTTGAGAGTGTTGATCAGTCATCAACTAACTTTTGGCCATCGACAAGCCATGATATTCATAGTAGTGAACCTACAAGATGTGAACATGAAATTATGGATGCCTATTTGAAGGAAGATGTTCCTGCTTTGCGGGATTACTATGTTGGACTAGTATGCAACAATCCTAGAGATGAATTCATTCCAAGAGTGGATGTTGTAAAGGGACAAATGATCATTGTGCAATCACCAGAGCCAAATTGTGCAATCTGGTTGGGTAGGGAGATTGGTGATATTTATCAGGATTCAGATGCTAGTACTGTTAGGTATTACAAAGTAGAGGTGCAATGGTAGAATCCAATAGGAGCATCGAAGGATCTGAAGGTCTTGTACAAAAAATGCTTAGATAGAAAGCAACAATGGGTTGTTCGTGCAGAAGAAAATATGATGATCGATGTAAATAGTATCATACAAAAATGGTCACCAAGGCAAGGATGGACAAGAGAAAAAATTAGAATAAATGAGAAGGGCCTTGGAACCATTAAGGCACAACGAGAACATATGGGGCATAGTGTTCAGAGTGGGATAGATGTTCCTACAGATATCGTTTGATGTGATCTTAGCCCAAACAATTTATATTTTGTTGCAATCCTTCTAGTCTGTCTATCAACCTCGCTGGGAGAGAAAAAAACAAGCATCTGGAACATCCACAAGCCTCTAGGAATTTGGGGATAATTACTACGGTGATGCAGAATACACCGTTCACTGGTTACTACTGTGTAAGTAAGTTGTGCCTATACAGATTACGCAGAGAATTCCTTCCTCATTTGGAAACTATTAAAATTATTTATGTAAAAAGATAGATATTCTTGATACTGTATAAAAAAACAAACAAGAACTGATAAACTTGTTATTCAAACTAGGACTGAATATTATAGACATTGAAATTTTCACCTTAACAGGTTGCGCATTTCCAAATGAAAATTGCACTTTTCAAATCAAAATTTGCATTTATTGATTTGAAATCCACACTTATCAAATCAAAATTTGCATTTTTTGATTTGAAATTCACACTTTTCAAATCAAAATTTGCATTTTTTTTATTTGAAATTCACACTTTTTGAATCAAAATTTGCATTTTTTTATTTGAAATTCACACTTTTTGAATTGAAATTCATAGTTTCATAACAAAAAACCGCAATTTTAAGGTTCATAAGTAGTCAAAAAACACACTATTCAAATAGAAAAACACACTTTTCAAAGCCAATATTGCCACTTTCAGAACCTGATTTTTCACTTCTACTAAAAGAAGGGGCGAACGATCTTTCTTGTCAGAAAATGGAAGTCAGGACAAATATTTTTTATATTTTTTATAAAGAGAGGTTACATTGAAACACAAACAGGTCGAAGCTCTATGTATCTTATGCAAAAACAGGCTCTGATGCCTTACAAAGAAAGAGAGATGTTGTGTGACTGTTCTACCCATAGCCAAAATATCGACTTAGAGAAGCTATAAGTTTCAGCCGAAACATCCTGAAGATCAACCAAAACTTCATAACAAAAAGACTAATAAACCCATAAATGAGCATACACTGACACAACATAGTGATATAAAACCAAAAAGCACACTAACAACATAGGAGAAACAACCCCCGATCACTAAAGAGCATAACAACATTGCAATAAAATATAAGTAAAATCCGAGAAATGGCCTTGAGGATTTTCTTACAGTGCAGTCGTGGTAGCATCAGCAATACGAAGGCCCATGGATTGCAACAAGAAGTCCATCTTCTAGTTCATCTCCATGGATTCATCTTGAAGCAAGTTCTACACCGGATCCTTTGGCTCCCCTCCATCCTCTTTTTCCATACGATCTAAGAGCATACCCCACCAAGTTTTTCATTACCTAGTAAAGGGAAACAGTTCGCTCGTACAGGGTTAAACGACCAGTAGTGTTCCCCGGGTCCATGACCCAATTTTCCAACTTCTATCATTCCTCCTACAGGGTATCTTTACCAAGATTTTTCCAAAGCTCTTGTTCCACACCTTGGATTTCCTTCTCCACTGTTGACGACAGATCTAGGTCAAAAATCCTAGATTCCCTCCAAATTGTATTATGAGCACAAGAGACTCTGCGAATATCCTCCAAATGGATCTCTTCCCTGTTATGCCTCAGGAGATGACCATAGGTTATATTCACCTATTCCTCCTGATGATGTTCGTCCATAATGCTCGTCGAAGTGACGATGGTCGAAGTGAAGTTATGGACGACCATCATCGAAGTGACGATGGTCGTCCATAATGTTTCTATTTTAAATAGAAACATTCTTTCCTTTCTTTCTTTTTTTAAATAGAAGCATTCTTTCTTTTTTCTTTTTTTAAATAGAATGAAATATCATAAAAAGAATGAAAAGTGAGTACTTTAAAACGGCTACGTTTTCGTCATGAGAAAATCATTTTTTCAATCACCGTTTTGCCGGAATCCATGATAGAATTTTTAAAATCTCAAATAATAGTATTAATCCTCCATAATTTGGATTTCCTGGCGGTTTTCTAGGGTGCGTAATTCATCTACATGTTCAGAGAAACGATTTAATCAACACAAATCAATGGATTCTTAGATCTCAAATCGCCGGATTCCGATAAAGTTTTTGTCGTACGGGCGAAATCGTCGCACTTTATTCTGAAATTGACAAGTGCTTTTTTAGTTTAAATTTCATTTGCATCATAAAATTTTTTACCCTTGTATGAAAAGCTATCCACTCGATGTTCCTTATTAATATGGGTGGCATGGCATTGTTAGACCTCACGTTCTTTAAGTGTATGCATGGAAATATGTAATGTATTACTCATATCTAGTAATATTTTATTTAGCACTTTTTTTAATGAAACGTTGAGTTAATTTATTATTGTCATTTGAAGTGTAATTTTTTTAATTAAATCCCTTCATGCTAGAAGGATGGTATGAATATATAACCTTCAACCTTAAATTAAGTCCATCCCTTCAAATTTGATTCCTAAATTACCTATTCCAAAAATTTATATAAATTAAATATATATGTTTGTATTGAAATGGTACCATTAATATCCTTAATATTCATTTATACAATCTTTAAACTAATTTTAAAAATCAAATATGCCATGTGTCAGAATCTGAGCGTTCCACGTGTCACCCTAGGATACTAGATATCAACATTTTAACAACAAAATTTATAGAATTTTTCTTCAAAGACTTTGCTGACAAGTCGAAATGTTGTCAGAGAAAGAGAGGTTTATCTTTCGTCATGTTCTATTTCAGGGTGTTGGAAGTAGATGATGAGGAGAAAGAGCGTTCGCTCCTTCCTCCAGGGATTATTGTTAGGAGTAGAAAAAGTATATACCAGCACTCTAAACACAAATTTCATTGGAACATTACTTCGCACAATCTGTTGGAAAGTGGAAATATTCTCAGAGAAAGAGCGACCACTCTTTCTCCAAGGTGTTTTATTTTTACAATTCCCTCGTAAATGAAGGGTTATCCGACCCTTATTATTCCAAGTATTATTTTCATAATAGTTTGACACTGCAAGAAGGGTCAGTCGATCCTTCTTGTGTTCTCCATTATGGATAGAGCTAAATTGCTGGATAAAGGTTTTCACAATTAACTACGAAAAGAAGGGGCGGTCAATCCTTCTTGTTAGAAAATAGAAGTCCGGACAAAAAAAAATTATATGTTATCAGCGGAAGTCAAAAGTTGGGAATTGTCAGCATAGCATTCGTAGATCAAATATTTTTACATTTCTCACGTAAATGAAGGATCAACCGACCCTTCCCGTGCTCAGTATTCTTACATTGTTCACTATTTTGGATATACATGAATTGAAATCTTAGCCTTCATAGGTTGAATATGTTTACAATTCCCTCATAAATGAAGGAGCGGTCAACCCTTCTTCTTCCCGGTATTCTATTTGTTTGATGTGATCTTAGCCCAACAAATTTATATTTTGTTGCAATCCTTCTATTCTGTCTATCAACCTAGTTGGGCGAGAAAACGTCGAACAGTTGGAACATCCACGAGTGTCTAGGCATTGGGGGGAAATTACTACTGTGATGCAGAATACACCGTTTACTAGTTACTACTGTGTAAGTAAGTTTTTCCTATATAGATTACGTAGATAATTCCTGCCTCATTTGGAAAGTATTAAATTTATTTCTGTAAAAAAGATAGATATTCTTGATACTGTTTCAAAAAAGAAACAAGAACTGATTAACTTGTTATTCAAACAATGATTGAATATTGTAGACATTGAACTTTTCACCTTAAAATGTTGAACACTTCCAAATGAAAATTGCACTTTTGAAATAAAAATTTGAATTTTTGATTTGAAATCCACACTTTTCAAATAAAAAATTGCATTTTTTTATTTGAAATTCACACTTTTCAAATGAAAATTGGCATTTTTTTATGTGAACTTCACACTTTTCAAATGAAAATTTACATTTTTTAATTTGAAATTCACACTTTTCAAATAAAAAATCACATTTTTTTTATTTGAAATTCACACTTTTTGAATTGAAATTCATAGTTTATAACAAAAAAGTGCAATTTTAAGGTTCATAAGTAGTCAAAAAACACACTATTCGAATAGAAAAACACACTTTTCAAAGCCAATATTGCCACTTTCAGAACCTAATTTTGCACTTTAGAAAGGTTTATATTGACACTTTCAAAGTCTAAATTCACACTTTCTTAGTCCAAAATTTTCCTAATATGTCCAAATTTAATGAAATTGGCATTATGTGTAAATTGTGTATGTATTCCTAAGTATTAGAACACTGAGTACGATGTTATTCTAAGGAGGAGGGAAATGTAATATCCCCATTTTGACCCTTAGGATATATTGGCTTTTATGTAAACATTGTATATATGTGATGTATAATTCCTAGCATGGAGCTCAAGGATAAGGCCCCGCTAATGAATGCTCAACTTTAAGAGGTAAGTATTTGACATTATGTGATCCATGTGCTATTAAGCCATGGAAATTGTAAAATGATGTAAATATCATGTAATAAAAATACCAAGGGGTTGGCTATGGATGCAACTAAACGAGGGGGAACTATGTAACCATAAGGGAGAGGTGAGGGGGTTGTGGGATTGAAATATAGACTTCCATATGTCACCTTGGGAATCCCTTTGACCTGTCCTAGCTGCCATTTATTTATGTTGTAAGGAAGTATTTTAAAAATATGATTCATGAGTTTGATGGAGTATGGCAGCCCTGGATTTCGTAAGGCAGGGTATGGGCTCTGTTTGAATTGTCCCATAATTCACTCCACCTCATGGGAAGACATTTTTTCTCATCCCTAGGCCATGGTGATTCATTCTAGCTTCAGCTAGAATGAAGACACGGATGAAGGAGGAGAGAGAACCATAAATCGCGATTTAGGAGAGAGCCACGATTTGAAGTTCCTAGATCGCTCATAAATTGCGTGGGAAGGGAAAACTATGTGGAGGATCCATAGACCCAAACCTTGGTGCAATTTGGAGAGAGTTAGATGCCCAACAAACCATAGGGAAACCCAGATCTGATAGTCCAAAATTGCAGATGCAGGATAGAGCCTTTTGGTCGTAACCCTAAGTATATCCAAGCATGGATGATAGTGCGAAAGAGAGAGTAGAGGTTGGAACCGCTTGATAAAAATCATGAAGACTGTTTGATGGATTTGGAGATATGTGTAGCTATATAGTTGAGCTCATTGGATTAGCTTCCTCCTCACTTATATCTTGGCATGCTTGATAAACCCAACTGTGTGTTTGCTTAGCATGATTGTTGGTGTGAAACCAAGACTGTGAGTAAACCTGATTATTTCTTCCTTAGTGGATACATAGACCCAGATCGAAGGTGGTCTTTGAGTGCTGAAATAATAAAGGATGGGAAGAGACCTATGGTTGGGTTGGAATGTTGTAGTCCATAACTAGTTTCTCGGTGGTTTCAATTAAAGGTAAGTGTTTCCTGTTTCCTCTGATTATGCCATTTCTTCATATATGAATGAGTGTTTGTTTATGACAGAATGTATGGATTCATCCAGTTGATTGATGGAACTATATACTTGTACTTTGTGTTGTTAGTATGTCTATGATGAACTGCTGGTAGATGCATGCTGTGTGTGTTCTTAATGTGGTTTAATTCAGTTGTGTTTTTCCTCTATGTGTTTTATTTATATGTAAATATGTTCATTGATGAATAGGGATGAGTTTGGTTGAGGCCCTGGATGTGCAGAAGGTTCAGCTAGGGATTTTGGGAGGAAATAGACACCCCCTTGTGGTGTTCATGCTCCCCCCTTATATCAGATGAAGGAAAGGGCCATGACTAAGCATCATATGAGACCTTATAGAGTGGTAAGGAGGCATGGATGAAGATGGTGGGAACCTTTTAGGTTGGATGAAGTATAAGATCCGATTAATTTTATGTGGTATAGGATCATGCAGCTGCATAGGGATCACCGAGATCTTTCCAACGGTACCAAATTTTCCCAAAATGGACTTAGGATTAAGAAGATATTGGCTTGAGAAGTTGGCTATAACAAGGGTAATTGGCTAAATTCCGACCTTCTAAACCCACAGTGCAGACTATGGATCGTGGAAGTCATAGGCGTGAATTCTCATAGCGATGCTTAGGAGTTCTGACTTCCGAATCCCACAGGCCGGACTGTAGAGTGTAGAAGTCAGAAGTCGAAATATTTGAATTTGGATATTCGGTGTTTCAACTTTCTGACTCCTGCATTGCGGACTATGGAGTGCAGAAGTCAGAAGTGGAAATATTCAAAGTTGGAGATTTGGTGTTCCGACTTTCCAACTCCCACATTGCAGACTATCGAGTGCAGAAGTGGGAATCTTCGTAGTTGGATTTTTAACGTTACAACTTTTTGACTCCCGTAAGCCGAATTGCGGAGTGAGGAAGTTGGAGGGTTATTTCGTTAATGTTGTGAATTTGGCATTCTGACATTCCGAGTCCCGCACCGTGAATTACAGACCACAGCATTCATAGGAGTGTTTCGTCGACACATTGTAATTGGTATTCCAAATTTCTCAGTCCCACATCGTGGATTGTGGACTGCAGAAGTCGGAGAGGTGTTCTTCGATGCTGTCAATTTGGTGCTCTGAATTTTAGAGTCCCACACCGCGGATTTTGGAATGCGGAAGTCAGAGGCCTGTTTCGTCGACGTCGTGTAATTGGCTCTCCGACTTTTTGAGTCCCGCATCGTGAATTGCGGAATGTGGAAGTCGGAGAGGTGTTCTTAGACATTGTGAAACTGGTATTCCTACTTTCAACTTACGAATTGCAGCTTGCAGAATTGCAGACTAAAGACAATTGCAGCTATGTAATAGATCAGAGTTGCGGATAAGTTTTGGAAGAAAAAAACATTTATCAGGCTTGTTCACCCATTACTCAAAACGGAACTGAGGGGATCGGGGACGTGACACCTCATATGTCACTACAAGGGGTATTTTTAGCCGCCCTCATATGTCACTACGAGGGGTGTTCTAAATTGTCTCTGTATGTTACTACGAGGGGGGTTCAAAACCACCTCTATAGGTTTGTAAGAGGGGGGTTCAAAACCACTCCTATAGGTTTTCAAGAGGGAGTTTATGAGGGGGGTGTTCAAAATGCCCCCATACGTTTGTAAGAGGGAGTTTTAGGGGGGGTTCCAAACCGCCCCTATAGGTGTCTACACGAGGGGGCTTAAAATCAGCCCCAAAGGTTTGTAGGGGGGATTTTTAGGGGGGGTTCAAAAGCTACTAAAAGGAGAGTTCTAAACTTCCCTCATACGTTACTACTAGAGGGGTTCTAAACCACCCCCAAAATTCAATCCTTTTAGCATCAATTTTTGAAGAGATATAAACCGCCCCTATAGGTTGCTATGCATGGGGTTCTAAACCACACTTAAAAGTCACTTTTCAAGGGGGTTTCAAACCCCTGCTAAAGTCAATCCCTTTAGAAACGGTTTTTGAAGAGATATAAATTGCCCCCCAAAAGTGACTTTTAGGGGCAGTTCAGAACCACTCCCAAAAAGTGACTTTTAGGGGCAGCCCATAACCACTCCCGAAAAGTGAATTTTAGGGGTAGTTCAAAACCAACCCCAAAAATTGACTTTTAGGTGTGGTTCCAAACCACTTTCAAAAGTCATTTTTTGGGGCAGTTATGAACTGCCCGTAAAAGTCAATTTTGGGGACAGTTTATATTTCTTCAAGAAATGCCGCTAAAAGGCCTGACTTTTAGCAGTAGTGCCTTTATGGGGGGGTTTGAAAAACCGCCACTAATGCTAAACCCTTGCCAATTCCACTTTTGGAAGTAGAAAATTATCGCCTCTAAAGGTCTTTTTTTTAGTAGTGGTACTTGGTGAAACATTCTTTCTCTCGGACCCCCAAGCTATGTGGGATCACAATTAGAGGCTTTACATCAAATCATCATAGCAAGAAGCCATAGAAACTACTCATGAACAAAAGAAAGTAGTAGGAGTACTATATTTTTTCCCAAGATACCAACTAATCCTCAAAGAGGGGTAATAAAGTGGTAAATAATACCCCTTGGGTCAACAAGCCAACTCCCTACAAATACATGTTTTCTTAGCACTACTACAATTTTGAATTTTAGGGGGGGTTGTCTTTGGCCCCCAAAATTCACTTTTATGGGTGGTTTTGGCTTCAGAGGTGGCCTTTGCAAAGACACCCCCAATAGCATCGACACTAAAAGTATAGAATTTTAGGGGTGGTTTTGGAAGAGATAAAAACCGTCCCCAAAATTAGCTTTTGGGGGCGGTTCTAACCCCCCCCCCCCCACACAAAGCGAATTTTGAGGTAACCCCCCCCCTCAAAAACAAGTTTTGGGGGCATTTCTAACCCTCGCCCTGCACCCCACAAAAGTGACTTTTAGGTGTTGTTTAGAATCACCCTTAAATGTCCCTCTTACAAATATTTTGGGGTAGTTTCAAACCCCCATGTAGGTACCTACAGGGGGGGTTCTGAACCCCCACTAAAACTCCATCTTACAAACTAATGGGTGTGGTTCTAAACCCCCCTTGTAGATATCAATAGGTGTAGTTATGAAATCCTGCTAAAATTCCCTCTTACAAACCTTTGGGAGAAGTCACTTAAACCCCCCCTATAGATATCTATAGGGGCAGTTTTCAACCTCCCCTATAGATATCTATAGGGGCAGTTTTGAACCCCCCCTAAAAATCCCTCTTACAAAACTACGGGGGTATTTTTTAACCCCCGCCCCATAAATTCTCTCTTACCAATCTAAGGGGGAAGTTCTAAACCTCCCTTGTAGCAACATACAAATATGGTTTGAAACCCCCCTTGTAGCCATTAATATAAATCATAAAAAAAGGTAATAATAATAATAATAAATAAATAAATAAAATTATTAGAAATACCAATATTGCAATATCATTAGGGCACAGAGGAATTGAACCACCAACCTCCTGGTTGTAAGGAAGGCGCTTTTCCATTAAGCTAGCACACTTTAAGAATTGGGGAGATGAGCAATATTAAAACCTATATTGCATCATTTGTAATTCTAATAAAAGATAGTAACATTCAAATACAACCATGCTTAAAATCCAGTTTATATTTATTTTTTCAAAGACAATAATAATCACAAAACTATACATGTACAATAAGAATAGAGTATTTAATCAAAGGTACATACAAAAACAACATAAAGTTGTTCTTGACTAAGTTCATCATCTAGATATTTCATCAACTTATAATCCGAGAGGCCTAGTTCATGGAGTTGCAGCATATCCTATGAAATACCATAAATAAGTGTGTTAAGTAAGGCAATGTTGGCATTGAAGTTTCGGAAGAAGAAAAAAAATGTTGCATACCTGATTTGAGAAATTTGTATGTTTACAAATCCAAATTTGGGGATTCACTCTCAATATCAATAGAAACCCAAACATTGACCTGAGGGAAGCACCAAATTATATTAAATATGTTGTTGCATAGGGCGGGAGGCACTTTGCACAAGCAAGTTGACATATTTCTAGAATAGATGTATTTACATGAAACTAAGATCATTTTCTGGAGAGTCTTTGAAGAGGTCTCCGTGCCTTTAAATCCCCTTACACTACCTGGATTTTTTTATTTTCATTTTAGTCATGCAAGCTAAAAACCAACAATATCTTGAAATAGGAAGTATACAACTCTCAGGAATCATGTATCCTTGAGGAAATCCAAGTTTTTATCTACAATGAAATATCAGATTGTGCTTGGAGGGAGGACCATAATGTTCCAATATTCTGACCAACAACCTTTAATCGATAAACATAAATCCCTTCATTTCTTTGGTGTCATGTGTAATGAAGTCGTGGTGCTCCCATTTGGTGTTGAGATAATCATGTACCCATGCATGGACCTCATGTACCTTGTTTATTCCCTTCCCATCTGACCTCATGTAAATTTGTTGTTTCAT
Organism: Larix kaempferi; assembly: GCA_027924585.1. Lineage (NCBI taxonomy): Eukaryota > Viridiplantae > Streptophyta > Pinopsida > Pinales > Pinaceae > Larix > Larix kaempferi. Next base: position 1,439,677 of record BSBM01000858.1, on the reverse strand, counting down.
TTTTACATTTATCAACCTACATATCTTTGAGGTCTTATTTAAGAATATTTTAGCTACTTTGCAAAATGTTCATTGTTTGCTAGCTAGATCAACATTCCATGGTCAAAGTTCCCAAGAATGAAGTGGAAATATGACTTCCAATAAAGTTCCTACCATATTTGAAGGCAATTTAGGCCAAATAAAAGGGCACTATATTAGGTGACCCTTATCCCACTCCAACCTAAAGCTTATTTGCTTCAACACATCCTCCTCTATCCTACCTTCTGTAATATGTCCTCCTTTATTCCACCTTGGGAAAGGTCAAGAATTCAATTGACTCTTTAATTCCTAGAACATCAACCACCAGCTTGTTTTTCTCCATACATGCAAATTGATTTTGCATTTACATAATATCTATCATATATTGTTAAGAAAGTAATATGCACTAGACCAATGGTTGTATTTCATGACATACTGTGTACACTGTGAGTTTTCTGGTTAAGCATGGAGGACATCCCATAGGGGATGGATTTATTTAACTCTTAAATCCAACTATAAATTTCTACTTTTGTGTAGTTATACTTATTTTTACCTCAACTTCCTAGTATTTTGGCATCAGTTTGGCTTTTATAGCTATTACCACTTCTAGTAGTGCTTTTAGCTAAGTTAATTAGGAAGTTCCTTTTTCAATGTAATCATTGCATAACAACAGTTTCAATGTATTCATCATGGAAACATGTATGATGTAAATTAATGAGTTTGAGAAAAAAAATACGTATTTGCTATACAATTAAATATTTGTTTGACAGAAGTGGTAATGTTTTCAACCCTATTATTTTTAAGAATTGTGTTGTTGTCAAGGATTCAAAATGGAAGGAATCCAATGGTCAAAGCTTCAATAAATTCTTTGCAATTGACAAAAAGCAATATTTGTTTATATCCATGCTCATAATTCTTTATGTGCATGCTTATACTTCTTGATTTATTTCAAGGTTCATGCTTAAACTTCAAGAAATTAACTTAATGTTGTAAGGATGAAAGTTTAAAATAAAATTATGTTATATGATGATCAAGACTATTATCTATTCTCCAATAATAGATGGGATAACTAGAGCAATTCATACCACAACATTGTTTAGAAATGATAGTTTAAAACAAAACACCCTCCACTACATCAATGACAACCTCATGTATAACAACAATTGAAAATCCCTCTCACCCATTACAAGGCATCCTTGTCCATCCCACCTTGGAAGGATCAGGGCTTAAGTGAATTCACTATCTCAAGATACATCAACTACACCAACCAAGTCACTTAATTGTATATATGGGATATCTACCTCCCACTATGGAGGAGGAACAATTTATCAAGTCAATCTCTTCCTTTGGTAGAATAGTTGATGCTAAATTCATTAGGGACCATATGAATTATTCAAGCAAAGGTTGTGGTTTTGTAAAAATTTCTGACATCCATTATGTTGCTCAGGTTGTTGCACATATGAATGGATATAGGTTGGAAGGAAATAATTTATCTATAAGGCTGTAAGGGTGGGAAGATGAATTCCTTTTGGCTCATGGGTAGGACTTGTAAAAGGTATTTACACTTTTGATAAGAAACAACTGCCAATATTGTCTTCCATTTTGGTGATTATGTGCACAACACTCATGGTCTGCTTCAATCGGGCTTGTATCATCATTTCCTGATAAGCTTTATTCTAATACAATGGTTTTGGTATGCCATTAAATTGTGTCAGTCCTTTGCAAGGAGGAATTTTCTATAGTCTACCATCCACTTCATATTGTTCATATCTATATTAGATGTCACTTCCTTCCCTAAAATCATCTTGTGGCATACACGGGATACCAAGATCTTAATAAGTGCTAGACCAATGTGCATTCTACCTTGATCTCAATGGCTAATGGCAGGATTTGGTATTGACAAGTTTGAAGATTGAATGAAGGGATTTATTGAGGGCCAATCATTTGATATTGAGCTTGGATTCTATCAGAGTCAGGAAGGGATTGCTTCAAGTATTGTGCACCCAAAATCATGACTAACTTACCATTTAGTACTGTACTTGTTTTAAACTTTGACTGAAAATATCATTCAGATACTCACATTTCTCTTTAATATAATTGTTCTTTAGTATTTTGAAATTTTAGTATTGTTTTTACTTATCCTTTGGTAATGTAAATATATGTAGATACACACACACATAATACAACTATACTCGGACCTATAAAACCTACTTTTAGGAATTCGAATTCTGAAATCCATAATTAGCATATCCCCGAACCCATTTTAACCTTGGTACCTTGAAAGTGGGTGAAAGAAAAATATTATTCTAGTTTCCAAGAATCATAATTCTCACAAAACAGTAAGGAAATGAATGAAAAATACTCGATTGCACAAAATCTGTGATAAATTAGAAGGATAAAAAAGGTTCAACGCATAAACAACCACTTATACTATGAAACGAGAACTCGACACAGTTCTCGTTTTTCTCTCTCCTAATTTTAGTAGCTATTTTTACCCCCGTTTCAAAAATGGTTGATGCCAGTATCACACATTTTCATTTTGAGACATTTTTTGGGCCTTTGAATTATCTTTGTTGTAAAATATTTTTAATTTCTATTTTCAAGTTTGTTTTTTGAAATTTAACAAAATAACATACATTTTTAAGCAATTTATAATGAAAAACATATACATTTTACGATTTTTTCTAAAAAATAAGACGTTTTTATGTACAAAATAAGGCATTTTTATTGACAAAATTGTAAACAATTCCAGAAAACAAAGACATTTAAAACCATTTTCCATGAATTTTCAGAGAATGTTTCTCTAAAAATGATCATATTTCATATTAGTTATCGAAAAGTGACGACTCACATAAATTCAAGAAAAAGTATACAAATTATTTGTAAAAAACATATTAAAAACATTATATTTAGAAATTTTATTTCTAAAATAAAGTCTGAAAGTCAAAACATTACTAATATATCTGATCAAGAAATTGTCAAAAATTGTCAAAATTAACATTTTCTTCAAAACATGAAACTATTCAACAATATCATGCATGCCAAATTCTTCATCAACATTGGAATTTTCTGGAGCTTGACTTTCCTCAGGGACATCAATGTCCTCTTCCATTGGGTCTTATGTGTCTGCAAGATCCCCAAAGTGCTCCTTTCCAAACACCCCTCCTAATGGTGGTTGGGGCTCTTTTGACATCTTTGCCACAAGTGTTTCACTAAACTTTCATTTCTTCAAACCAACTTCTTGCAGTTCATCTGGAAGAACTTGAATAACCTTAATTCTTTTTTTTTATGTAATTGCATTGGAGTGGATCATTATCAATCGATATGCAATTTCTTTCTTTCTGTAAGGAGCATGCTATTGTTGTACCTAATCACCAAAAACAAAATTAAAGATAAGTGAAATAGCATAAAGAAGCATACTTTAAAACAATAAAATAATGAAGGATAAAACATACAATAAAATTTGATATATTATTTCATATGTAATATGAGAAAGTTTACCTAAGCCCGAGAACAAATCTAAGACCCAATATCCTTCTCTTGAAAATGTATCTATGAGATAATTAATCAATGCTTGTGGCTTTTTATAGATGTTTACAGTCACTCCTTTCAAATCCCTTTCTTCATATGTTAATTTTTTTACCATGGCATTATAACTCAATATCTGACTATGTTTTCCTCCTCTCTTTTCATTGATTAAAAGAGGTTCATAAGCATCCTCCTGTGTCCAAGTTGCAACATGTATGCTTTCAGCATCACTCAAGAATGGATCGTTTCTTCAGCTATGAACATTAGGATTTTGCCTGTAACAAAAATATAAAACAATTAATTAACTTATCAATAAATATAATTGATTTATAAATTCAAAATTTTGATAATATAATGCAAATATATTACCAATGAAGTTGCTTCCTTTTTTTTTCCTTTACCCCTGAAGGATGTCAACAAGCCCCCTAATTGTGTGTTTGAATGGAAAACAACAAATCTCCGTAGTGGTGATGTTGTGACATCTACAAATCCCGAAACCACTTTACTGAATGATTGGTAAGTATAAGGCTCACAATCATAAGTAGTGTTTCGGATATTGTATCCATGAGGAATATCTGCAATCACTAGTGCGTACTCCTTTTTAGGATCAAGATTTGCAATGTCTGCACAGTCACCTAAAATGACTCTATATTGCACAGTGTCAAGCCCATTCCAAATATAATGATCAAGTGTATCATCAAGTTCAACATTTGCAAGACATTGTCTCCTTTGTCGTTCTATTTTGGCTCTTTGGATATGGATTTTGAAGGACTTCGGTACTCCAGCTCCACCCCTCTTTGGCATCTTCAAATGAAAATGATCTCTATAAGTAATAAAATAGAAATGAATTGAATTAGAAAATAAATAAAATAGGATGTATCATAGATCAACATACCTTCTTGAATGCAACAAAAAATTGTTGTAAACTTTCTATCGAGCTTGAGTCTAGATAGTTGCATTTGACATCATCCCAACTCTTCTCACTCAACATTTTAACCATATCCTCTTGGATTTTCATGTAGACCTTGTTACTAGACAATGAAACAATAAATTATGTTTACAATCATATACAATAATATAACAGAATACCTAGAACATAACAAAAATGTTAAACTCAAAAAAATGCTCAACTTACTTCTCAAGTTCGTTGCACATTTCCTCCATGGATAATTCACTTGAATTTACCCATGATAGTATTGTAGCTATAAATGCTTCATCCTTCACACCTTGCATTGTTCTCCAAGGTGTAATAGTCATGTCTTCTGGCAGATTATTGACATCAGGACCTGCCTTACCACCGCTCCATGGAACAACTCTACCTTTTTTCACTTTTTGGTTTTTTATGCCAATATTCTCCCACAAGCTAAATATGTCATCAATCCAATCCCATGTTTTCCAAACTCTAAATTCCAACTGGAAATAGGCATCTACAACCCTGAATGCATCACTTCATCTGGAACTTTTTTCTAGCATAATATCATCTTTAATAGGGAGACCTATTTCCATACAACATTGTCTCTGAAAACTTCCATCAACTCTAGATTTTTCCCCACCACATATTTGGACAAATTCACTGTGTATAAATCTCACCCTTTGAAAAAATATCATTGTCAACCTATATTCACTATCTGTGTTATGATCCCATGCCAACAAATTTGCTTCAACATCTGTTAAACCAACATAAATGATGCAATTAACTGTTTCAAAAATAGGGTTATTGGGATATTCTTGCATCAACTCTCTTCTTGCCTCTGTAGAATGATTCCCTCCAAGAACATAATATTTGTAATGAAAACATCTTGTTTCATCAAATTCATCTCTAGTAGGAACAACTTTCGGGTCAACAAGGACTAGGTAGTCAACAACATGTGCATAGGGATTGTGCCTCATCAATGCTTTCAAGTTGTGAATATGCAAGTGATGTGGTTTTTTAATTCTAAAGTGATCTTTCCCTTCTATGGGTTTATAAAGTTGATTCACATTCAACTCAAATGTATGTCCATTGTTAACCAACTTATCCCTCCGCAATCGATCTCGAATGGCATTTTGTGTTGTCTTAACAATGCCATCCTCTAAATCAGCACCTGGAGTAATGATTTCCCTACTGCCACCAGAATTTTCACTCTCAAATTCAGTAATAACGTTGGTTTTAGCAACAACAGATCTCCTCCTTTTTTTATTTGAAGGGGTTCCTCCTAAATCTACAATTTCTTCAACAAGAATCTAGGCACTCTCAACCATATTTCTTTTACGAGATTGTTTGCTACTCTTACTAGTAGGAGTAACAAGCTCATTTGCAACAATTTCATCATGTTCAGTTCAGCGAGATGAATACTTAAATATAACCCTTCTAGGTACCTGATTTGATTGTTGGATGCTCTTTCCTCTTTCTGCTTGTAATTTTTCAGTTTGAACATTTAACACTTGTTTTTTCTTCCTTGCTTCTGGTCCCTTTTGAATAGTGACAGTAATGACATCCATAGGATCGGCCTCTGTATAATAAAATCCATTCAACTATTTTGAAATCGAAATGGAAAAATCCTGCAAAATAAAAACATTATCGTATTGAATCTATTACATTGTGATATCCAAGTTATAACAAAACCAGTTTAAGAATAACATCAATATTCAAACTTACTCTCCCGCTTTCAATTTCATCCATGACCCCTTGACAAAAATTTGTGAAATTTTCTTGAACATTATATTTTGCAATCTTCAAAGCATATTGGATTTTTGCAAAGGTCTTCGCTTTTTTCACCTATGCATAAACAATATCTGTACCCGACACTTCACATATATCTCTCAGCAATCCCAATAGATTGTAATCTGCTTGAATATATGGATCTGCAGAACAAAATAAGAGAATGCTTTCTGGTTTTCCTTGATTTTTTTCCTTCATATGCCAATGATACTCTGTTATGTCTTCTTCTGCTGCATGTTTCCATTCTCTAGCATTCTTCATTCTTAATTCTTCAAAGCTAAGAACTCTCTTTTGAGTTTCAACATTCTCAAATGCCTAAACTGTTTTTTTTTATGCAATGATTGCTGCTCTTGATCTAGAAAGATTTACAGATATCCGCCTTGATGCCATTGTACCTAAATCCAAAATGTAGAATTTTAAAATAAATCAACAAAAATTTATAATCTAAACAAAATCAACATCAATATTCACTATAAACTGTATTTGAAAAACATTTTAAAAAATTTTAAAATATTCTTATCTTCATAATCATTGTTTTTTACGTTTTGATTTTTTTTTTTTTAAATGTAAGCCTACACCCTACCTCTCTAACGAGCATAATAATTAATTTTAAAATAAAAATTACAACTACCCCTACCACATAAATATATAATAAAAATTTCAAAAAAGAAATTTAAAACTAACCTCCTACCCCCTAACCCCTTAACAATATAATAAAATATTTAAAAACAAATTAAAAATAACCCTCCCACCTAGCAATATAATACAAAATTTTTAAAAAAGATTAAAACTAACCCCACTATTAAATATTAAAAAAATATAAAAAAAACTTAAAAAGACAATACAATAAAAATTAAAAACCAAATATTTAAAATACCAAAAAAAATTTAGAATTAATTAAAAAAAATTAAAATATAACTCTTCCCTTCCCCCTCCTCCCGAGCCGCCCGCTTGGGCGCCAAAGGGCGGCCCTCATGGCCGCCGTCGATGCTCGGCATCGAGGGGGCCATGAGGGCCGCCCTTTAGCGCCTAAGCAGGCGGAGATCCGCTGCTTGGGCACCAAAGGGCGGCCCTCACCGCCGATGTCGATGCCCGGCATCGAGAGGGCCATGAGGGCCGCCCTTTAGCACCCAAGCGGGTGGAGGTTCACCCCTTGGGTGCCAAAGGGAAGCCCTCACGGCCACCGTCGATGCCCGGCATCGAGGGGGCCGTGAGGGCCACCCTTTGGCGCCCAAATGGGCGGAGGTCCTCCACTTGGGCACCAAAGGGTGGCCCTCACGGCCGCCATCTATGCCCAACATCGACGGTGGCCGTGAGGGCTTCCCTTTGGCACCCAAGCGAGCGGAGGTCCGCTCGCTTGGGCGCCAAAGGGTGTCCCTCAGGGCCCCCTCGATGTCAAGCATCGATGGGGGCTGTGAGGGTCACCCTTTCGCACCCAAGCAGGCGGACCTCCGCTCGCTTGGGTGCCAAAGGGCAGCCCTCATGGCCGCAATCGATGCCGGTCCGCTCGCTTGGGAACCCAAGCAGGCGGAGGTCCATTGCTTGGGTGCCGAAGGGCAGCCCTCGCGACCGCCGTCAATGCCTGGCATCGAGGGGGCTGTGAGGGCCTCCCTTTGGCGCTTAAGCGAGCGGACTTGCATTGACGACGGTCGTGAGGGCTACCCTTTAACACCTAAGCGGTGGACCTCCACTCGCTTGGGCACCAAAGGGCGGCCCACATGGCCCCCTCGATGTCGGGAATCAATAGTGGCTGTGAGGGCTACCCTTTGGCACCCAAGCGGCAGACCTCCACCCGCTTGGGCGCCAAAGGGTGGCCCTCACGGCCCCCTCGATGCAGGGCATCGATGGTGGCCGTGAGGGCCACCCTTTGGCGCCAAAGCGAGTAGACCTCCACCTGCTTGAGAGCGAAAAGGCAGCTTTCACGGCCGCCATCGATGCCCGACATCAAGGGGACCATGAGGGATGGCCTTTGGCACCCAAGCGAGTGAAGGTCCACCGCTTGGGCGCCAAAGGGCGGCCCTCATGGCCAACGTCGATGCCCCGCATCGAGGGGGCCATGAGGGCCAACCTTTGGCTCCCAAGGGCGGACCCCTCCACCCGTTTGGGTGCCAAAGGGCGGCCCTCATGGCCCCATTGATGCCGGGCATTGACAGCGGCTATGAGGGTCACCCTTTGGCGCCCAAGCGGGGTGCCTGGGAGGAGGGGGAAGGTGATGGTTTAAAAAAAAAAAATTAATTAAATTTTAATATTTTTTAGGGGGTGGGGAGGCGGGGTTGATGATAAAAACAAATTTAGAACATGGACGGAGGGTAAAACAAATTAAGGAAGGGGGCATGGGTAGGTTTGGTAAAAAAAAAATAGTTTCTATTTTAAACCCAAAGCGAATATTCTTAGAATAAGGGGCAAGCCTTGTGGAATAAGGGGCAAGCCTTGCCTCGATTAATAATACACGAATTTAAAAACAAAATGTTCAAAAAAAATATAAAACTAACTCGGAAAGTGGTAGATCCTCCTCTGTTGAATGTGCTAGAAGTTCCTCTCTGCAATCTTCCCGTTCTTCTTGAAAACCTTCGTGAATTGCTCCAAAGACTAAACAATCCTGTATTAATAAGATAGATTAGGTTTAATTTTACCATTCTTAAGAATGTTAAAAAAACAAAAATGTAAAAGAATAAATCAATAAAGCAATAAAACACATTACTAAATTAATAAAGCCATAAAAAAATCATTACTAAATTAATAAAAAAATAAAATAATTACTAACCTTGCAAGTGTTACTAAATTGCTCCCAAATAGATGATGAATAGTAGGAAATCTAAAATGTTTATTTAGCGTAGAGTAAGTTTAACATTACTTTTTTATCGATGTGGGATAAAAAAAGGAAAGTAGTTATTGCATTATTATTAAATTTATATAAGATAGGTTAAAATTAAATAATTACTAATGTTATGAATGTTGGGTAAAAAAAATGAAAATAATCATTGTTTTGTTACAAATTGTGAATACAAAATGTTGTGAGAAATTTTATTAGTCTTAAATGTCTGGATAGAAATATATAATTAGTTATTATATTATTTCAATTCTTTTAATATCATATGAATGTGTGCTTTAATTTTGTAGGAAAATTTTGGAGGGAAAATTTTGAACAAAAATTTTGGAGGAAATTTTTGGAGGGAATATTTTGGAGGGATATTTTCGTTCTCATAGCTATAAGATTGTCGGTCGACAGTTGCACCATTCTACTTTTTGGTGAGGACTATGGTAAAATTTCTTTGCAGTTGTGCGATACAGATTTTTCTATAATTCTATCTTTTAGTGAGAAGTCATGGACTCATTTGAAGAAAATTTCAATGTCAATGAAGAAATGTACAGTTCATCTAGCCAAGATACTGGCAGTGAAAGCAATGTAATCAAGCATGTTATTCGAGAACTTCCTAGTTATGAAGATTTTGAAGACACTAGTAATAAAGAGAAAGAATGTGATGATGATGAAAAGGTTCCTCCAAGTGGGGATCTTAAAGACAACAAACAATATGATGACAATTTTCCTCCCAGTGACGATTTTTGTGGGATTGATGATGATATTCGTCCCAGTGAGGATTTAAATGGGATGGATGATGATTCTGGTGAAAATGATTTTCCTCAAAGCGATGATTTAAATGGAACAAATGATGATTTTCCTCCAAGCGAGGATTTGAATGGCACAGATGATGAGTTTCCTCCAAGCGAGGATTTCAATGGAATGGATGATGAGTTTCCTCCAAGCGAGGATTTCAATGGAACAGATGATGATTTTCCTCCAAGCGAGGAGTTCAATGGCACCGATGACGAGTTTCCTCCAAGTGAGAATTTCAATGGAACAGATGATGAGTTTCCTCCAAGCGAGGATTTCAATGGCACCGATGATGACTTACCTCCAAGCGAGGATTTCAATGGCACCGATGATGACTTACCTCCAAGCAAGGATTTCAATGGCAACAATGGTGACTATCATCCAAGCGAGGATTTCAATGGAACTGATGATGATTTTCCTCCGAGTGAAGATTTCAATGGAACCGATGATGATTTCTCTCCGAGCGAGGATTTCAATGGCACCAATGATCATTCTGTTGATGATGAATCCACAAATGATGAAGATAGTGATTCTCCTCCGAGTAAGGATGTTACAGGAACTAATGATGAAGACAGTGATTCTCCTCCAAGTAAGGATTACAGGAAACAATGATGAGAATGTTGAATCTCTAGAGTTCCCTTTCAGTGAAGAATTTAGTGGCACAAATAATGTTGATGGTCACATTGATCTGGCAGCAAGTGATCATGACAATAATTTTCATAATGAATTTAGTGATGAAATTTTCAATGAGGGGGGTCATATGCATCACAATGAAAACAATCATCCTGCTGAGGATGTTGTTGCAGACATAATGGTCCAGGAGATCCAGTGACAGAATCCAATGCATAGCAGGATTAAGTGTAGGACTAGACCTTTTTATGTCAATCCAAAGAATTCCAGTTATACAAGGTCTAGGAAAGAATTGCTCACAAGTCCAAGTTCCATTATTCATTTGATTTCGAGTGAGTGTTGCCACAAAAGTTGTTTGAAAAGTTTAGGCTACAATTATGTCTCGGAGAGAAGGAAGATGTATCTTTCAATGAACAAAAGCATGCAAAATTCATATTTAGTGGGGTGCATGATTTCTACCGGGACAGGCTATGATTATCGCGTTGGAAGAATTATGCTTTGTAGAAAGGCATTCAAACGGATTCACTCAATTGGTAATCTTCGATTATCAAGAATCCAAACAAGACTAGAAAAGGATCCTACATTTTACACTGACGATTATCAGGGACAAATCACTGGGCCATCAATACACATTGCATTATCGTGGATGCATGATTTCTTTTCCAAGCATGGAGAGAGTATGCCAAATAGAGAAACAATACACATTCTAGATAATTTCACAAGGCAGGAAATCTACAACTTATACAAGGATTATGTTCAAGGTGGTCAAGGAAATGAAAACTTCATCAGATATGCATATTTCACAGGAGTATGGAAAAAGAAGTTCAACAAACTCTGCATTCCAAAGAGGTCAAGGATGGGGGTCTGCAGTACATGTGCTTCTCTTAAAGAAAGAAGGGATAGATCAGAAGGGATAGAAAGAGGTATGTTTACAAAACAAACAAAAACAAATAGATAAATGTCAATTATTGAAGCTAGTTAACAATATTTTTTTGTTATGTTGTTTGTAGATTCCATAATCAATACACTGCAAGAACATTGCAATCAACAATCAAATGAACGACAAAAATTGTACAAACATCGCAAGAAGTGTTACAATGCTCCACATAAGTATATGAGTTTGATAATTGATGGCATGGATCATAAAAAAACACTCTTGCCACATTTTGTCTGTGTGCCAAAGAATTTAAAGGAGGAGAATTTTATTCAGTTTCACTTGGTTGGGTGTATGGTTTTTAATGGTGAAATGATTCCAAGGGTTTACTTTACAGCTCCAAATATTCACAATGATGCAAATTTGACCATCAACATAATTCACCATGTCATTACTCATTGGCCTGGTGATCTTCCAGAAGTTCTATATCTACAATTGGACAACACAAGCCAGGAAAACAAAAACTAGGTTGTGTTTGGTTATCTAAGCATGCTTGTGGAATTGGGAATTTTTAAGAAGGTAAAAGTTGGGTTCCTTCTTTTTGGGCATACACATGATCATATTGATCAAATGTTCAGCCATTTTGCAAGGACATTGAGGAGGAAGAAAGTCGGGAGCCTACCATCGTTGATTGAAATTATAGGGAAAGCCTACCATCTAGAGCCTACTATACAGAAATTGGAAGAAACTATTGACATGCGAAGATTTCTGTTTGGATCGCATGGTGAGGAAAGGTGCATTGAAAAACTTAATGAAATTAGCTTTCAGCATCAATTTTGTATAAAAACGATTGATAGAAAAACACTATTGTGGGGCAAGAAGTAATCAACTAGCACAGAATGGGGGCCTTCATCAGGTTTGGCATTTTTTAAATTCATCCCAAGTCGTCAAATGTATGCTTCAAATTTATTGTTATTGCAATCATCTACAGAGATTCATAATGCAAGGCGGCATAGTAGAGATGTTGATTCTTCTCAATGCTTGGAAGAAATCAAAAAGTCTATTGAAGATACATATGAGTACTTTGATGTTGATGATTCCGTTTGGTGGGAATCTTTTTTCATGGAGCAGAGTGACATAATTTCAAACTCTACAAATGGAGATATATTTTTGAAGACTCCATTTGCTTGGACACAAAGTTTATCAAATGAAAATGAGGTAACAAATTTTGAACCTCGAGCTGTTGAGTTTTCTCAAGTAGAGGAAAGAGAAATGTATATTGGCTCTAGAAGATCATCCGCAAAGCATCGAGAGATGGAAGACCTTTACAGGGGCTCGGTACAAGATATCAAAGAGGGTTGCATGATTGTAGTTTTGGCTACAGATGATCCACGTCAATATCCATTCTGGATTGCAAAAGCTATGAAGGTCAATAAAGAAAATGAAGAAGTAGTATCAGTAGAAGTACATTGGTATGCAACAGATACACACCCATTTGATGGTGTGTACAAGGCAGAGATGGTGGTTGAGAAAAAGGTTTGCAAAAAGAGAAATAGAAAGGGTCAGAAAATAAATTGTCGCCGCATTGACATCTTGAAATTAGAGGAAGTTGATATACTTGTTTATGATTTCAAGTTGACAAAGAAAGACACTCTCCGCTCCAAGACTATAGAGATTATCAAGAGGTTGCTGCCACAGCCAAAAGCTGCAAGATGGGAGTCTGTTAAACCAAGCCATAGATCCCGAAGGAATATGACATATGAAATGATGGGCATAGATGTAGACTCAGATGGTGCGCCCATTGATAATAGAGAAGAGTATGGGTCATCTACATCTTCATCAAGTCCTTCATTTGCAGAAAATGTAGATTCTGATGGGGTGTCAGAATCCATGGATGAATTTGAAGAAGCAGTGTAGATGCTTTTTATTAGTATGATTTTTGTAATTGAAACTCTAGAGGAGTTTTTGATGATGGGGTGTCAGAATCCATGGATGAATTTGAAGAAGCAGATAGATGCTTTTTACTAGTATGATTTTTGTAATTGAAACTCTAGAGGAGTTTTTGAATATTTATATGAACCATTTTTTCTTGTATGGTCTAATATATTATCTCATTATGAATCGCGCCATAATTTCTTTGTTTTTATATGGTTATAATGGTGAAATTATTAGAGAAATTTCTTTTTTGTTTAATATGCAATTTTCCATAAAGTTGTAATTTATCTCTTCAAGAATTTTTTTTTTCCAATTTAAGGTTGATTTTAAAGTTTTGTTAAACAACAATATGGGATGTTTAGTCCATGGCTCTATTTTTTACCCTAAAAAAAAAGTGTATACTAGTATCAACACTTTTCTATTTGGGGGGTGTTTTTGGTGTTTTTTTTGCAAAAATCATCTTTTTTATGGGTAGAGTTCTCGTTCATAGTATATAGTTCTCGTTTCATAGTATAAGTGGTTAAACAAGGATGTATTATTAAAATATATGAAATACATCTTAAGCCGATGCTTCAAAATTTACATATACACAATTTATGCATCAAAACATAGTGTCTCAACCTATAGAATCAAAGAATAATCCTAACAATCTAGAAAGCACTATCCATAATGAACATAAAACATGAACATATAAAGTTTAAACATCTTTTGAAACTAAGGTTGCAAGCATTGGATCTCAAAACATATTTGCATTAAGAGTTATGGAGTTATCAACACAACGAAACTGATGATCATTCTTACTATGTATTTAGGTGTGCCATCACCTACAAAGACAAAGCCACCCTCAAGTGCCTAGATATTATCTATATAGAAACACAAATACCTAGGTCTTTGATAACCTGGGAAAAATAAAAATAAAAGTTTGATTCCTCAATACAAGTAAAAAAATCTTTCTCCAAATATATTCATTTATATCATTTATCAAACACAACACCTCCATATATTGCATAGTGCATCATAAACATAGTTATCTTTCTGCTATATTATAGAGCAATTATAAATCACTTGATTAGTTCCACCTTTCTTCTGCATGCATACTTATAAAAAACTGAAATCAATTATTTCACTCATGCATGCTAGGAACTTCATTTAGTATTCTTTTGAGATAGACTTACAAAAATATTGAAACCCTTTAACCATGCTACTTTAGAATATTGTGTCATCAATGTTTAATGAAAAAAATGAAACTTTAAAGTGATGAACATTGTTAATTTTTTTATGACAGAGAAAATGAAGATATTGAACATGAAGAAGCCCAGTTCCACTGCATAAATATTTCCTATCAAAGAAAAGGCAGTAAGAATGACCCATCCCACTAGCATAGTTATTTGGAATAACCAAGGATGGTGGGAGAAGGAGTGTGAGTGCAAAGAGGGAAGCAAAAGCACAAATAACCAAATTCCAAAAGACTCTAGAAGCAAAGCATTCCAGAAGCATTTTTTATATAATATGTATTTTTATGCATACATATTCAAAAAAGCCCATGCAAAATGGAAAATTAGTTGCAAAAAATATTAAGAGACAGATTTTTGTAGAGGATTAATGATAATAATTAAATCATTAACCATTTAGTACATAAATAACATCAACAATCTAGCTGTACTACCTTATAACTTTGTCATCAAATGACCAACCATAACATCGACCTTCTAGTTTCATGTTTTAACAAATAACATCAACCATGAAATGAAACAAGGCATCATGAAAAACGAGTTGCAATATGTAGTCAACAGTTCAAACTCAAGTTTTAAACTGTCATTTAGTGTTTCCAAAACAATTCATAATAAAGAGTCAAGACATAATTTCAATTTCTAGAATCGAGATTCTAAACTTAAAAAGACAAATAGTTCTTCAATATACTGAGCTTTTCTCTTGGCATGCACAACTTGTAATATGTTTTCCCTTGTTCTAACAACAAACATTAGTGGAAGTGGTCATGGAACACTAGGACGAACAACACCACGAGCTACACAGCCCCTAGTGGAGGTTGTGAAGATAAAGTTTCTACATCTGGAATACTGCAAGAGTTGACAATGTGTCCTCGTGGAACACTACATGTGACATCCACTATCATATTGGTATGACCCAACATATCTTCTAGACCCATATTTGACAAACTGGTGCCAACCAGGGCCTCAAGGAGGCTTTGTTCACAGCATAGTGTAGAGACTTTCCCCTTCACTTCCCACGAGGATTGCATCTACAAAAGTAATGACCAATGCATTATCCTTCTCTTAGTTATCTTTTAGATTTTACCCATTTCTTTCTATCTCTTATGTTTGATTGTTGATCTTGTACAGGAGGTCCTCCTTCAGAGAATGCACATATTCAAACTGTTCACTTGTGGATTTGTCACATTCTTGGCGTGTTTCCATATTAATGAATCCTGAAGTCATTGAATTTTTGTGGTATGTCTTTATATTACCCTAAAGCAAATTTTGGCACCACCCAATATTAATTGAGGGTCATTCTAGGCCTTTTCTTAGCAGTCCCTAGGCATTCGTTTCTAAATCCATAACACATGTTGAATTCTTTTGCACCAACCAAACCCTAATTTGCTAAAAACCTACAAAAGAATCATATACAACAATTAGAGCGGATGCTAGAGTGTTGCTATGTGGAGTTTTGAATATGAGTATCAATCGATAACAGAAGATTATGACCTTGCTACATAGATTTGGATATTTTAATGGTTGTTTTAGGGATGATGTAATACCCCAAATTTTGACTTGGAATGCATTTAATCAAAATTATGTAAATAATGTAGATATGCTAGTATGGATTTCTAGTGTAGATCTCAAGGCTAAGGCCCGACTAGTGAATAGATAGGCATGTATGATGTATATATTTTTATTTGGACCATCTAGTTGGCTTATCATGCTAGTTCAAAATCTATGTAAATAGTATGTTGTAAATTAATAAAATGGTCCAATATGGTTGTGTAAAGAGCACTAGAGAGGCTATGATTCCATGAGAGGGGAAGAGGAAAGGGGGTCTATGGGAAACAAAATCCTATGTTTCGAAGTGTGAACCTTAGAACTTATCCAAAATATGTGATGTGCCTTAAATAAGCCAATTACCTTCTCTTGAGTATTAAACCCAATCATTGAATGCATATGTGAGGTTGGTGGGAAAAGTCACTTCATGCAGTTATTGAAGCATGGGGGTTGTGACCGTTATGTCAGCTGTAAACAATCTTATTTCTTCTATAGTCAAAAGCTATGCTAATTGTATTTTCACCCTTACCTCATATCCTTGGAGTATACACTCTTTTTGTTCACTATATCATGCATGTTTTCTACACCACGTAGATTTCCCATTTCCATTCATGTCCATTACCAGGATGTGTTTAACCCATAAATTCAAATTTGAATATAGAGCTACATTTTGGACGGGAAAATAGATGGATGTAGGTGAGCATGGAGGTTGGGAAATCTAGGAACCTTTACCCATTGAATTCTTCTACTTATGGATGCTTGAGAACCCATGGATTAATGTTGCAGGAGGTTCTCCATTAGCATACAACAGGTTGGACTCTTACTACACATACGGGTGAGCATTGTAAGGGTTGGATTTGTTGAAGGAATTATGGATCAGTGAAGGGAAATTCCTTCCTTGTGTTGTGTGGGGTAGTTGGAAGGAATGCCATGGTTGTGATGTCTTAGTGAGACCCTTGTAGATCTCTAGTTGATTTTTTGGCTAATCCCAAGGCGCAGAATGGGTTGTGGGATGAGATATAGAATCCCGTAGGTGTTGTATTTTCCCTGGTGGTCTCATAACCCAGCTTGGGGGTGGCCTCTCAGCATAAAGATTATATGTTGGCCAGAGTGCCTAAGGTTGGGTGGAAAATCGCTCTTACACAACCAATTGCGTGGATCTTCTTTATTTAAAGATAAGTATTCTGATGTATCTTTTGTGCAATAATTTTTAATTTATATGCATGTGATAATTATGCTTGGAATTGTGTGTTATGTGTGTTAAAATTCTCTCACACAACTGGATCTCTAGCTAACCTCACAAGTTTAACACAAATATACAAAAAAATAGAGAAGAATATCACATAGAAAAGAGAGTTCTTAGTGTAAAAACATTTCATGTTATTCATCCACAATATGTGGGAAATTAAATAAGATCACATGAAAGAGAATTCATGATCCTCTGATGACATTCGAATTCAACTAAAGAGACATTCTTAGTGAGCATTGTATCCATCTCCCGAAAAGAACTAGTGGAAACTAATGATGAATGTCTAGTTAACTAAAGGTGGTTGGAACATGATTGAGCCACTAGGATATAAATTAGGGAATGATAACCCAAGGAGGAACATGAGGTGACTTGTAGTGGTCAAAACGATGCTACTACACTCAAACGCAGTGAATCTAGGTAGAAGGGTCAATTAACTAGGTGATCAGGGGGACACGGCACCTTAAATCAATGAAATGACTCAATCAACTACTAAATTCATGCATGAGAGTGCATTAGATCCTAAAATATATGGATAATGGAATCTGAGTGGATAATGTATCCAATAATGACAAAAATTAAGCACTAGGGGGTCAACAACATAGTCTAGGTGCTAGGAGACTCAATTATTAATGCATGGAATGCATGGACAAGGTCTATATGGATAGATTGTTCAACAACCCCTTTAATCTTGAATTATAAAAAATAAATCAAAAGGGCCCAACAACAAAGGATAAGGTCACCATTTACAAATTTTATTTGTCCTTATTAAACGAGGAAAGAAGGAAAATCCAGTGGGAACAAAACCTCCCCTCGAAAAGGACATGACATAGGAAAAAAAGGTCTTCACAATGTATTCTTCTTCACTTGAATGAGCTGATTATTTTGCTTCTTGGTGAGAGATTTGGTGAAGATGTTGTAGATTCCTTAATCATGCACAAATTTTTCAATGCAATGTAGACAAAAGACAAGTGCAGGAACCCCTTTGAACTCAGCTTTTGCTAATGGAGAAGCATAAAATGGATGATTCTTGATGTGAGCGCATACATAATCAGATTTGAAAACATAATCAAATATTTAAAAGAGATCCGTGGAATATCCTATGCGAAATGCATCAATGAACTCCTTAGGATCAGTAAAATGTGCAGCTGCATAATGGACAATGTAGCGATGTATATTCTTCTCAAACTGATTGTTCACCTTCATAACTTCACAATGGATCTTATGAGGCTCTGAAACAGAAAAGTAGGAATCATATAGAATAGAAAACATCAACGGTGAAGTGTCTCCATGAGCAAGTAGGATCACATAAAGAAAATATTTTGCAACATAATTATACTGCTAGTTGAGCGAACCTGCAGGGTCTTTAGACTATGTAACCTTGAACTTCGAACCAAAATAGGTGATATTAGGTCAAAATATGTGGAATATCAGTCCAAACAAAGCCAATGTGATGGAATACCAACCACTAAAATATATGAAAGACTGGAATGCAACTGAAATAAGTGACACGGTTTTAGAAACCATGGGTTTGTCAACTGGTGCACTTGGGGGTTGAGGAATATTTTTAGAATCTAATGGCAGGAAGGATGAATGTGTTGGAAATACAAACTTCTTATCAAATTACAAATCAAAATAAAAGATATGATATGAATGATTTGAATGGGATTGGAAGGAGTTTCCAAAAGGTAGGCCACAAACATGTGAAAAAACACAAGGATTGAAAGGTGGTTCCAGTGGAATGACTAGAGATTATTCCAAGGAAGGGATGGATATTTATGATTTTGATATATCAAAATGTGCATCTAAATCAGAAACACCAGAATCATAATAAAATGGTTTTACTAGATCACTCAAAGCATAAAAATGATTACCTTCATGAGTAGCACTGAGGCAATGCTCGTTGTGAGTAGCATGCTATTATGGTTCTTTCTTTCTTGTGAGATCACGAACATCAATGCTATGCCTTTTGAGCAATTGATTCATAATGTCCAATTTCTTATTCATACAAGATTTATCAAAATGGAAACCTTTTCTGCAATAACAACACTTGGATCCCCCTTTCTTGTTCTTCTTCTTGGAATTGGAAGCTTCATCGGTTGAATTGGAATTGTCATCATCTGAAAACTTCTTATCTTTGAAATGCTTCTTCCCCTTGGATTTCTTGGAATCACATGAAGAAAGCGCTTGGTACTTTGATGTTTTGATGGTACCCATTTGAACCAATTTTTATTACTCCTAGGTGAGGGGGCCTCCATGAAATCTACCAAGGAAGGCATCTTCCAATTTTTCATTGCCAAATTGGTTGCATGAAAAGTAGACACAAAGATTGACTAGTCTGAGCCCAACTTTGAAAGTATGGATAGAACCAATTGTTCCTCTTTATTCTCAATTCTAGATTGCTTGAGCTAGAGCACCAAGGATTTGAATTTTGTGAAGATGTCCTATAGGGAGTCAAAAATGCAAGGGCTCAGACTAAGCAGTTCATTTTCCAGTTGATGGCCTCTCATCTCATCTATCTTTCCAAATAGAGTTTCGAATTTGCTCCAAACTTGATTTGGAGTGGTCAAACCATCGAGGTGAAAAATAATATCTTTGCAAGTACTAAGGCATAGCAGACCATACGATTCATCCATTATATTGTACCACTTCACCTTATCAACTGTTGAGTTTGGCTCGTTTTCAGTGCCCATGGTGACTCTGTAAATGCCTTTGCTTCTCAGAAGGATCACCATCTCTACTTTCCAATCAAAGTAATTGAATGGAGTAAGGAGATTATGCTAGGAATGCTCCATTGTTAAATTTTCAGTATTAAATCACAATACTATAGGATCTTTGCTGAGAGAATAACATCTACAGTATATCAATGCATGACAATCATAATATGACAAGCATCACAAGCATCACAAGAATCAAAAGCATAGAGACAAGAGACACAGAGTTTCCGTGGGGAAAACCCTAAGGTGAAAAACCCCACAACTTCCTCAGAGATAGAGAGAGCAATGGCTCAACCAAAATACAACCAAATAATACAGAGATAGTCTCCTAGCAGATGATCCTCCTCCTCACTAGTGCGCCACTTTTCAGAGAGAGAGATAGAGACTTTTCCGAGTGAGTAAAATAGAGATCTCCTATCTCTATTTATACTCACCTTTTTGCCCAGTGACCTACTGGGGCCGACTTGTCTACTTGAGTACATCCACATTATATTATATATTAATTAGGGCCGACCCCATAAGGTGGTCTAATAACCCATCGGCAAGTACACACACTTGCGACACTTGTCAATCCACATGACGACACTTCCTTATAGAGGAATAACACATCTCTTATAAGGGTACAATAAATATATATATAATACACAGATGAAATACATTCCGAAGTTACATATACATCAACACTCCCTCTTAACTAGGAAGGTATTTCTCGACACAGATCTGCTAGACAAGTCTTCTTCTCTGGATCATCGTCATCGATGCATCGTCATCATCATCATCACTGCTGCTGCTATCTCATCCAATCTCTGTCTCTACTCGTCATAGGAAGTTCTACAGAGCCAGTCCTTTTTCATACTGGATGTAGGCCCACCACCTGCAGGTCTTCGTCATCACTGGCCATACTGTGAAATCCTCAAGACTTATTACGTGCGTCACAAAACCTCGAAAGAGAATCCCAGGATATTACGGGTACACAACTCCAACCTGTAGGATCTCCCAGGGCGCTATTACATGTGACCCCACCACAAAACCTCGAAAGAGCATCTTAGGATGTTACGGGTACACAACTCCGACCTAAGATCTCCCAGGGCACAAATTACATGTGGTCCACCACAAAACCTAGCAAGAGCATCTCAGGATGTTACGGGTACACAACTCCGACCTGAGATCTCCTAGGGCACAAATTACATGTGGTCCACCACAAAACCTAGCAAGAGCATCTCAGGATGTTACGGGTACACAACTCCGACCTGAGATCTCCTAGGGCACAAATTACATGTGGTCATGGCAAAACCTCGCAAAAGCATCTCAGGATATTACGGGTACACAACTCCAACCTGAAATCTCCCAGGGCCCAAATTACATGCCATAGGACAAAACCTCGCAAGAGCATCTCAGGATGTTACGGGTACACAACTCCGACCTGAGATCTCCCAGGGCACAAATTACATGTCCTCCCAGAGCAATGTCTCGAAAGAGCATCCCAGGCTGTTACGGGTACACAACTCCGACCTATAGGATCTCCCAGACATGCTCATCTGCACAACCTGATCCACGGCCACAGAGTATCAACCTGATACTCACCATACATCATCCTGATGTACTCATGATCGTCCTGATCATAATCACTGCAACGTCCTGCTGCAAGTCATCTGGAGCAACATCCTGAAGCTCGTCATCCATGATCGTCCTGATCATCAATGCAACATCCTGCTGCATGTCATCTGGAGCAACATCCTGAAGCTCGTCATCTATGATCATCCTGATCATCACTGCAACATCCTGCTGCATGATCTACCTGATCATCAATGCATCTTCCTGATGCATACCAAGTATCATACATGATCCTCCTGATCATCAATGTATCCACCTGATACAAATATATGATACATATCATCATACATGATCCTCCTGATCATCAATGCATCTACCTGATGCATACCAAGTATCTACCTGATACATATCATCATACATGATCCTCCTGATCATCAATGCATCTACCTGATGCATACCAAGTATCTACCTGATACATATCATCATACATGATCCTCCTGATCATCAATGCATCTACCTGATGCATACCAAGTATCTACCTGATACATATCATCATACATGATCCACCTGATCATATCCAGCATCCAACATGATGCGTACATACATACATAAAATGATCCAACTGATCATATCCTGCATCCAACATGATGTGTACATACATACATAAAATGATCCAACTGATCATATCAAGCAGAAACTAGAACATCATCCTCATGCTCATCATCCAGTGCTTACATCCACAGCCATGTGAAGGATCCTCCTTCCAACATGCTTGGAATGGCTTCAGCAAATGTGTCCGTCACTTCTTCCTCGAAGTGTCCTCGATCTGAATAACGCCAAGCCTCTCTCTGAAGTACTCGAACTTCACCCTGGCTAGTGGCTTCGTCAGCACATCTGCAATCTGCTCGTCCGTCGCAACATACAGGAGCTTCACAGCTCCTCTCTGCACCATATCCCTGATATAGTGATATTTGATCTCTATGTGTTTCGACCTGTCATGAAACACTGGGTTCTCGGACAGCTTCACACAACTCTCGTTATCACAGAAGATACCAGTAGCCTCCAACGGGAGATCAAATAACTCAGACAGTAGCTTCTGTAGCCATACTGCCTCACAACTAGCTGAACAGGCTGCAACATACTCTGCCTCAGCTATACTCAGTGCTACGCAGGACTGCTTCCTGCTAAACCAAGAGATCACACCTGATCCCATACTGAAGCAACACCCATATGTGCTCTTCCTATCTGCAGCACTGCCAGCCCAATCTGAATCAACATAACCCTGTAGGTTAAACTTTTGATTTGCCTTATATCTGAGCCCATAATCCACTGTACCCTTCAGGTACCTCAAAACATGCTTTACAGCAACCAGGTGAACACTCCTCGGATCCGTCAGGAACTGGCTCAATGTGTTCACAGCAAAGCAGATATCTGGTCTCGTGTTCGTCAGGTACATCAAGGACCCAATAATCTGACGATACATAGAAACATCAACTGGCTCAGATGAAGCATCACAAAGAAGCTTCAGATTCGATGCCATAGGTGTGGCCATGGCTTTGCAATCCATCATCCCAAATCTCTTCAGGATATCTACTGTGTACTTCCCTTGACCAAGGAAGATCCCACCTGCATTCTGCCACACCTCCATACCTAGGAAATAGTGCATCATTCCCAAATCTTTCATATCGAATTCAGCTGCAAGCTTCCTCTTGGTATCTGCAATCATTCTGTTATCTCCTGTCACAAATAGGTCATCCACATATAATAGTAGAATCACAGGATTCCCTTCTTCATCCTTGTAGTAAAGGTTGGAATCCGCTTTACTCTTGGTAAAGCCCAAACTAGATAGGAAACTGTCCATCCTACCATACCAGGTTCTGGGAGCTTGCTTCAAGCCATACAAGCCTTTCTTCAATCTGCATACATAAGATTCCCTGTCATGTATTTCAAAGCCGAGTGGCTGTTCCACATATACTTCCTCTTCTACTACACCGTTCAGGAAAGCAGTCTTGACATCCATCTGGTGTATCTTCCATTTCATTGCTGCGGCCAAGGCAAGTACTGTTCTGTTGGAAGTATATCTGGCTACAGGTGCAAAGGTTTCTTCATAGTCTATTCCTTCCTTCTGAGAGAAACCACGAGCTACGAATCTTGCTTTATATTTTTCCACACTGCCATCTGCAGCATGCTTGATTTTGTAGATCCACTTGGAAGTCACAACAGACTTCCCTTTAGGTCTTGGGACAACATCCCAAACATCATTCTTCATAATTGATTGATATTCCTCAACCATAGCATCCTTCCATTCTTTCTTTTCTGCTGCCTCTTCATAACTGGAAGGCTCTTTGTTCATGATGTCACAGAGTAAAGCAACATAACTGGTGTGTGATCTGGTTCTCTTCTTTGCTCTGTGTTCTTCTTCTGGAATGCCAAATCTTTATGCATCATGAATGAGCTCTCTAGCCCATACAGGTTTCCTCTTGTGAGAGTTATCCTCACGAGGTGGATCTACAGGTTCTTGTGGATCTTCAAACTCACGAGCAGTTTCTGGAACTGCATCATTCATGGTAGTGTCTTGAAATCTTGTTTCCTTAGGTTCTTCATAATCTTCAATAGGTGCCTTTCTTGATTTGATGAATGCTGAATTTTCATCAAATGTTACATCCCTGCTGACATCAATCTTCTTGAACCCTGGAAAATATATTCTGTAAGCCTTCGAGCTTTCACTATAACCCACAAAGATGCCCTTCTTTCCTGAAGGATCTAGTTTAGTCCTCTTCTCCTTTGGGACATGAGTGTATACTGGACAACCAAATATTCTGAGATGGCTGACTTCAAGTTTCTTACCAGAAAAGACTTCTTCTGGTGTCTTGTTGTCCAATATCTTGTGGGGTGTTCTATTCTGCACATATACAGCTGTTCTAGCTGCTTCTGCCCAAAGATGCATAGGAAGATCCTGGTCATGCAACATTGCCCTTGCTGCTTCCATGATAGTTCTGTTCTTCCTTTCTGCAACTCCATTCTGTTGAGGATTATATGGAGCAGTCAACTCCCTCTTAATCCCTGAATCACTACAAAGCTTCTTGAAGTCATTTGAGGTGAATTCTCCACCATTGTCAGATCTGAATGTTTTGATTTTCTTGTCAGTTTGATTCTCCATCAAGTTTTTGAATTCCTTGAATTTATCAAACACCTCATCTTTGCCCTTCAAGAAGTATACCCAAGTCTTCCTGGAGAAGTCATCAATAAATGATACATAGTAAACATACCCACTTAGGGAACTGGATGACATGGGGCCACATACATCTGAGTGGATGATTTCCAGGATGTCTTTTGCCTTGCTTTCACTGCTTGGGAAAGCCTTCTTAGTGTTCTTACCTTTTGCACATCCTTTGCAAACCCCTTCATGTTTGGTCTTGATTTCAGGAAGACCTTCTACAGCCTTGCTTGCAATTGGAAGTGCTCTATAGTGCATGTGAGCAAGTCTTCTATGCCAAAGTTCACTTGGCTCCATGGATTCATGTACCGTGGCATGTTCAGGTTGACCCTTTAATTTATACAAGCCTCCCTCTTGCTCTCCAATCACTACTGCATCATCTATAGTCTTTCCCTTTGGCCACATTAGTACTTGGCCATCAACAAATGCAACCCTCATACCTTTTGCATCTAGAGCAGAGATGGAGAGTAAGTTCTTCTTGAGCCCAGGTACATAGAGGACTTCCTTCATCTTCAGAGATTTTCCAGAATCTAAGTTGTAAGAGGCTTCACCACTTCCTTTGATTGGATATTGATAATCATCCCCAAGTTTCACCTTATGGGGTGATTCATGTTCAGAAAGGTTCATAAATGATTCCTTGAACCCAGTCATGTGTTTGGAAGCCCCACTATCAATCAACCAATCATTACATCCATGGGAGATGGTACCTGTAAGAGCGGAAATTAGAACATATTCTTCTTCACTTGATGAGTCATCATCACTACTACTTTCTGCCCTAGCCTTCTTCTTTGGAGGTTCATCATCTTTGGCAGCATGAGCATGAAACCTTCTTTTGCTACCTTTCTTCTTCTTACTGGAGTTGTTCTTATTATCCCTTTTGTTCTTGGGACAATCTGAAGCAAAGTGACCCTTCTCATTGCATGTGAAGCATCTTAGGTCCTTCTTATTCTTTTGATGGAATCTTTTGGGGTGAGGGTGATCCTTCTTGGTTTTGCTTCTTTTGGTGTGAGCTGCAAGAGCTTGATCTTCACCTCCCATCTTTTCCTCACGAGCTATAAGTCTAGCTTCTTCTTGAGAACATTCTTCCCGAAGTCTACTGAAGGAGATCAACTTCTTCCTTGCACAAATTCCTTGAATAAAGGAATCCCATGATCTGGGTAGGCCATTTAGAGTGGTCATCACCACTTCACCATTCTCCACCATTTCATCTACTGCTTCTAATTGTTCCTTGATCTGAGAGACCCTTGAAAAGTAGGATTGAATGGTTTCCCCATTCTGAAACTTTACTGCTTTCAATTGGTTCCGCAGGGTCATCTTCCGATTTATGTTCTTTCCTTCAAATAGCTTGGTCAAAGATTCAAACATCTCTTTGGGTGTCTTGAGAGAAGACACATGGGGTATGAGATGGTCTTTGATAGAATCAGTAATGATTCTCTTTGCCTTGACCAAGTTCTTCTTGTGCAATACCTTGGCCTCTTCATCCTCTGGGATAGGGATGTCTTCTTTCACATATTAGTCCAACTCATTCTCTTCCAGGATTAGCCCAATCCTATACTTCCAGGCTCGGAAGTTATCAGCCCCTTCAAGCTTATCCTCAAGCTTGGTGTGAAGAGACATCTTTAAGAGTACTTCAAATGGAAATAGAAAAGATTTAGAACTTACCACTTGAAGTGCTGAAAACTGGATCTGGTCCCAGATTAGGGTTTGTCAGAGAAACCCTAAAAATTCAAAATGTGAATTTCAAAATTCTGAAAGGATAGAAAGATGCGCCTTGGAGAGCTGATCAGCCTAGTACATTTAGAATTTGAGATCAGCAAAGTCTTGTCCTTCAAAATTGCCTTTTTGTCCTCCCGGGTTCACTAGGGAGAGCCCTGAATTAGGGTTTGAGTTTCCCGGAGATCTACCTAGCCAAAAATCTCGATCCAAAGCTCAAGCCTTCGATTTTTGCAAGGATCTTCCAGCTGTACCTTCAGTTTCCAGAAATTCCTATTTTTGTGGAAACCCTAATTTTTAGGGCCAAAACTGAAAATGCTCGGAACTGAAATCTGATTGGACAGAAAGATGCGCCTTGATGAGTAGATCCAATCTACTATACTGAACTTCAAAAATCTGTGGAGAGAAACCCAATAAACAAGCAATACAAGCTTCCGTCACTGCAAAATGTCTTCTTCTCAGTTAAGCTCTGATACCATGTTAAATTTTCAGTATTAAATCACAATACTATAGGATCTTTGCTGAGAGAATAACATCTACAGTATATCAATGCATGACAATCATAATATGACAAGCATCACAAGCATCACAAGAATCAAAAGCATAGAGACAAGAGACACATAGTTTCCGTGGGGAAAACCCTAAGGTGAAAAACCCCACAACTTCCTCAGAGATAGAGAGAGCAATGGCTCAACCAAAATACAACCAAATAATACAGAGATAGTCTCCTAGCAGATGATCCTCCTCCTCCTCACTAGTGCGCCACTTTTCAGAGAGAGAGATAGAGACTTTTCCGAGTGAGTAAAATAGAGATCTCCTATCTCTATTTATACTCACCTTTTTGCCCAGTGACCTACTGGGGCCGACTTGTCTACTTGAGTACATCCACATTATATTATATATTAATTAGGGCCGACCCCATAAGGTGGTCTAATAACCCATCGGCAAGTACACACACTTGCGACACTTGTCAATCCACATGACGACACTTCCTTATAGAGGAATAACACATCTCTTATAAGGGTACAATAAATATATATATAATACACAGATGAAATACATTCCGAAGTTACATATACATCAACATCCATATTCATCAACTATGTTTCTAATGAGCCTCGGACTTGTAACCTGCAATAAAAACACTTTGGAATAAATTTTAATACCATCTCACTCAATCTCTACTTCGATACCTAGCACATTCAGGAGTGCCTCACACCTGGGAAGATTTTCTTGGCAAAGCCAAGGCTATCAAGATTATTTCCCCAAGGATTTATGTGGAACCTCCATAGCTTCTATTGCATAAATGGAAGTATCTGAGATGAACTAGATAGTTGGTCTGCTCTGGTACCATGTGAAAATTCTCTCACACAGGTGGGTCTACACTAAAACTAACCTCACAATTTTAACACAAATGTATAGAAAAATAGAGAAGAATATCACAGAGAAAAGAGAGTTTCGAGTGTAAAATATTTTCATGTTATTCATCCAAAATATGTGGGAAATTAAATAAGATTACATGCAAGAGAATTCATGAGCCTCTGATGGCATTCAAATTCAATTGAAGAGACAGGCTTAGTTAGCATCAGATCCATCTCCCGACAAGAACTAGTGGAAAATAATGATGAATGGCCAATTAACTAAAGGTGGTTGGCGCATGAGTGAGCCACTATGCTAGAAATTAGGGAAGGAGAACCCAAGGACGTTCATGAGGGGACTTTTAGTAGTCAAGAGGAAGCTACTACACTCAAACTCATTGAATCTAGGTAGAAGGGTCAGTTAACTAGGTGATCAAGGGGACAAGGTGCCTTAAATCAAGGAACTTACTTAATCAACTCCTAAATTCATGCATTAGGGAACATTAGATCCTAAAATATAGGGATAAGGCGCTCTAAGTGAATAATGTGGCAAATAATGAAAAACATTAAGCACTGGGGGGTCAACACCATAGTCTAGGTGCCAGGAGACTCAATTATTAATGCATGGAATGCATGACTAAGTTCTAGATGGATAGAATTAATGTTCCAATAATGTGTGTGTGGATCAATTTTATTTTTGTCGTGTGTCTTTATTTCCATGTTTGCACATGCATTTTAGTTGTATAAATTCATAATTGTGCTTATGGGGTGAAATTTAAAGGCCTCAATTTAGTTAATTTCCTCGCTACTAGATGGATTGAGGGATGGGGAAATTACATATGACATGGTATGGTGAGTTATTCTCAAGCATGAATTGTGATAAGGCTCTGTTGAAGAAGCATTTGAGGAATTTAGGATGGCCTTGATCAAATGAATGGTTCAATTAAATATGCCACCCATCCCTATTTATAGTCTAAGGTTTGACCTAGAAATATTTTTGTGTTTTTTCTAATATAAATATAGGCATCTAGCCTAATATGGAGCATCCTTTCAAGTCATGATGTGCCTTAGATCATAATTTTTTGTTGAATGTTGTATAACTTCAGAAGATATTCTTATTGTACTTCCTTTGGGAAATATTCATATTGTATTTTATTATGTAAAAACCTAAACGAATAACTAAAAATAGACAAGTCGGCTCAACTGAAGTTAATAGGTAAATTGCCCCAAACAATGGGAAGTGTGCCCCAAACAATCGGAAGAACTGCCCCAATGAAGTCGGCCCTATAGTGGAAAATCCAGCCAAACATGTGTATAAATAAGGGGGTCGAATTGCTCATTTGACACATCACAATTTCGCTCAAGCAAGTGAATAAGTGCGCATGGGAGAGCAGCTACAGCTGGAGGAAGCTTATGTTTGGGTTTTATATATTATCTTATTCTCAGGATCTTTGTGTAAGATCCTTTATCTCTTGTTGTACTACATTGGCATTGTACTTGTGACAAATCTATATTGAAGACATTTTGCTTGTTTTTTCTCATGAGAGGGTTTTCCCAGGGTAAATCTTTGTGTCTCTTTTGTATGTTGTGCTTGTCTATTTTTTAGTGATCCTATTGCACATGGTTATTGTGATAATATATATAATTTGTTTGAATATCTAATATAACCATCCTATAAGTAAAAAAAAATCTAGCATGGTATCAGAGCTATCCTGAAAGAAGACCTTGTGCAACATAAACTGCAGGAAGTGAAAACTAGGATTTATCGTTCCAGAGGATTTTCAACATAGTTTGTCTTGAAAAGGAGGTATAAGAAACTCACCCTAGGAGGGCTCATTTTTATTTAGAGGCAGAATTCAGATTGGATAATTTTCATTTTTGGCCCTGTCGCTGCTGCTTGGGAAACATAAGGCATCAAGTTTTTGGCAGTTATGTCCATAGATTTGGAAGAAAAGGACCTTTTCTCAACTCACCTTAGGGAAGCGCATATCTATTTCCATTTAGTTTTTCAAGAATCCAAAGTTGAAAAATTAGGAGAAACTGTAGGTCCTCCAGAAGTCAGATCTCAGAAGACATTTACACAAGCACTTGCTTGGAGCATCTCATTTGGTAAGTCCTATTATCATTAATTCCATTTGAGGTTCTCATTTTATCAAGATGAAAAACAATACCAAGCTTGAGGATAAGCTTGAAAGAGCAGATAACTTCCTTTACTGGAAGTATAGAGTGGTGCTCATTCTAGAAGAGAATGAGTTGGAAAACTATGTCAAAGAAGAAGTTGTGGAGCCAGAGGGAGATGAATACAAATATAAAAACATGAAGAATTTGATTAGGTCCAAGAGGATCATTGCTAACTCCATATGACCTTGAGAACTCAACTCAAGGGTGTGAATATGCAAAACTTAGAAAGCATCCAATCCTATTTCACAAGGGTCTCCCAATTCAGAGAAAAAATAGAAGTTATTGGAGAACATGTTGAAGAAGAAGAATTGGTGATCACTACATTGAATGGTTTCCTAAGATCATGGGAATCATTCATTCAAGGAACGTGTTCTAGAAGGAAGCTCACCAAATTCAGTAGGCTATGGGAGAACTGTACTCAAGAGGAAGCCAGTATTGAAGCCAGAGAAGAGAATATGGGTGAAAAATATAATCAAGCCTTAACAACTCATAAAAAGAAGAAAAAGATCAAGAAATAAGAACACTCCCACAAAAATCCTAGAGGATTCCAAAAGAATCAGAGATGCTACAATTGTGATGAAAAAGGACATCTTGTAAGAGATTACATCAAAAGAAAATATCATAAAAAGGAAAGAAAGAAAAATAGGTATCATGCTCATGCCGCAGAAGATGATGAACCAGTTGAGAAGAAATCAAGGTAAGATTCCTCAAGTAATATGTCTTGAGTTCAGGACTCACAAAGTAAAATTTTGGACAATACAATAGTAATTGGAAAACAAGAGGAAGGATTGTACAAATTAAAAGGCCAACCAATTCAAAAATTGGTTCATGACACTATAACCAAGTGAAATATGGCATAGAAGGTTGTACTTATCATAAACAAAATGGTGATTGGTCTACCCGATATCTAGAAAAAACATGATGGTGAATGTAAAGGATGTGAAGAATCCATTTCCAAGAAAAAGGACATCTTGAATCCAGTACATGAGGACCAAGGATGAAGACTTCAAAAAATTATATATTAGACGAAGAATAAGATCAAGGTCTTTAGAATCAGATGATGGAGTAGAGTACGCTTCAAAAAAATTCAGTGACTTCTCCAAGAAGGAAGAAAATAAGAGGGATCCTACAAAACACATGAAAGATAAGCATTTACTGTCATTTGAATTACTGAGTATTTTTTATAAGGATATTGATCATAATGTGATATAGTTTTCTTTTATGCACTTATATATGACTAAGATTGACTAGTAATAGGCTCATGTAGTGCATGTTATAGATAAGTGGCCTATAATGCTGCACAACATCCAATGATTCCTTGAAGGAGCTAGTCTAGGATGAAACCTCTTTTCTAACATGTTGAGAGTAGTGCACGCTCTTAATATTATATTCTAGTAGAGATGGAAATAATCTAGATAGTTACCGTGTGTATACCAGATATGGTTGATTGTTGTGTTGAAGCATTGGATAAGATGCATTGGTTACATGACCGTGTACATCATGCATAAGAAGTTTCCATTACATGGAAAGTTACTAATCATATGACTAAATTTGACTTGTAGGAAAGATCGTGTGCTATGACCTACAAGAGAAGGATGGCAATACTTGTTCCGAAGAACAAGTGATGACTTTTCAACAGTGACCCTAAAGAATATTTACAAATTCAAGCATATTACAGAAGTACAATGTAAGGTTCATGGTTTCTCTTAGAAAGAGGGGGTCAGTTATGAAGAGACGTGTGCTCTTATAGCAAGATACACTTCAATTAGATATATACTTGGGATAGCTAAAGTGATGAAGTGGAAGGTAAACCACATGGATGTGAAGACCACCTTTATGAATGGTGTACTAGAGGAGGAAGTGTATGTGGAGTATCCACTAGTATTTTAGACACATGACAGGAAGAATCATGTGTGTAAATTGAAAAAGGACTTGTACAGTTTGAAACAAGCACCCAGGACATGGTACGGCATCATTGATGGATTTATGACGAGCTTGGGATTTACCAAGAGTAAAACGGATTCCAACCTTTACTTCAGGGTTGAGGATGAGAAACTAGTGATAATATTGTTTTATGTAGATGATTTTTTCCTAATAGGTGATGAGAAGCTCATTGCAGAAGCGAAGAGGAAAATTGCCACAAAATTTGAGATGAAAGACCTAGGTATGATGCACTACTTTTTAGGTCTTGAGGTGTGGAAGAATCCATAAGAACTTATCCTTAGTCAAGGAAAATATGCGGTATAGATCCTGAAGAGATTCAAGATGATGGATTGTAAGGCCATGGCCACACCTATGGCATCAAAATTGAAGTTTCTTTTTGATACTACTTCAGAGAAGGTTGATGCCACAATATACAGACAGATGATTGGTTCGTTGACGCACTTAATGAACAAAAGGCCAGATATGTTCTTTGCAGTGAGCACATTGAGTCAGTACATGGTAGAGCCGATACATGTTCACCTAATTCTGGAAAAGTATGTGTTGAGGTACCTAAGGGGTACGGTTGATTATGGACACAGATATGTGCCATACCATAATATTAACCCGCAATGTTATATTGATGCATATTGGGCCGGTAGTGTCATAGATAGAAAGAGCATATCAGGGTGTTGCTTCAGTTTGGTATCAGGTATGATCTCCTAGTTCAGTAGGAAGAAGACAAGTTTGGAACTTAGTACAACGGAAGCAAAGCATATGGCAGCTTGTTCGACAAGATGCGAGGCAATGTGGCTTCAGAAGTTACTTGCAGGATTGTTCAATCTCGAGTTAGAGGCGACTTGTATTTTCTGTGACACCTAGAGTTGTGTGAAGTTGTATGAGAACCTGATGTTTCATGACAAGTTGAAGCACGTAGAGATAAAGTATCATTATATCAGGGATATGGTTCATAGAGGAGCAGTGGGGCTCCAATATGTAGTGACAGAGGAGCATATAGATGATGTGTTAACCAAGCCTCTATCGAGAGTGAAGTTTGTGTACTTCATAGGCAACCTTGGAATGGTCCATATCAAGGTTCCTCGAAAGAGGGAGGGATGAGTAAGATAGCATGTGTGAGACACAGGTAGTCACGTAATTGATATCTTGGGTGTGTCTCCACTTGAGGTGATGTTGTAGCAGGTAGCCACTTTGGTGGCATAATTGAGTCTCCTGAACTACACTCATGAGGATGCAGTAGGTAGTCATATTGGTGACATAATTCAGCCTCCTAAATACTATGTTATGTTTGGAAACACACATGTGAGAATACACAAGTTTCAACCTGGGTTGTTCTCCACATGAGGTGATGTGGTAGTAGGTATTCACTGTGTGTGTGATGTAATTAAGTCTCCTAGGTTACACTCCTAGAGTTGTGTTTCCCTGATGTGCGAAGACACAGGTTTCAGACTTGGGCTGTTCTCCACATGATGAGATGTGACGTGCTAGAGGGTAGTCACAGTGTGTGATGTAATTGAGTCTCCTAGGATACACTCAAGATATGATATGGACACTTGGTGAGGTAATGTAGGTGGTCATTGTGTGCGACGTAATGTACGCTCCTGGGATGGACTCACCAGATGGCTTGCTCATTCAAAACTTCTAGTGATGTATAGATTCAAGAGTGATGTCACAAGTCAATGGTCAAAGTACAAACTTGAAGTAGCAGTGATAATGATGATGATGATGACGATGATGACTATGCCAGAAGAATACCATCCTTTTTAAGAGGGAGTGTTGAAGATTGTATAACTTTGGAAGATATTCTTATTGTATTCTTATTGTAATTCCTTTGGGAAATATTCATATTTTATTTGATTATGTAAAAACCTTAAAAGAGTA
Organism: Larix kaempferi; assembly: GCA_027924585.1. Taxonomy (NCBI): domain Eukaryota; kingdom Viridiplantae; phylum Streptophyta; class Pinopsida; order Pinales; family Pinaceae; genus Larix; species Larix kaempferi. Next base: position 1,405,796 of record BSBM01000858.1, on the reverse strand, counting down.
AGTCAAAATAGACAAGTCATCTCAACAAAAGTTAGTGGGTAAACTGTCCCAAACAATGGGTAGTCTACCCCAAATAATGGGAAAAACTGCCCTAGTGAAGTCGGCCCTATAGTGTAAAAGTTAGCCAAACATGTGTATAAATAAGGGGGTCGAATTGCTCATTTGACACATCAAAATTTCGCTCAAGCAAGTGAATAAGTGTGCATGGGAGACTAGTTGTAGTTGGAGGAATCTTATGCTTGGGTTTTCTATATTATCTTATTCTCGGGATCTTTGTGTAAGATCCTTTAGCTCTTGTTGTACTGGATTGGCATTGTACTTGTGGCGAATCTATACTGAAGAATTTTTGTTGGGTTTTTCCCATGAGATGGTTTTCCCGGGCTAAATCTTTGTGTCTCTTTTGTATGTTGTGCTTGTCTATGTTTTAGTGATCCTATTGCATATGGTAATTGTGATAATATATATAATTTGTTTGAATATTTAACATAACCATCTTGGAGGTATCAAAACTCTAATAATTTCCGGCCCTATTTTACGTTTCCTGTAGCAAAATTTGGCATATAACGAGATCATTTTTAAGGCAAGTATAAGGACCAATCCTGAAAGTTGGAAATTTATGACAGTCAATGGTGGAATAAAAGATGAATTTGGATGAATTTTGTGGTCATCATGTGTGCAATTTGTAACCTACAGCCTAGTATTGCTTACCCCAATCTATTTGTAGCCTCTAAAACAACATTAAAGGTCAAATTTGGGCAAACTTGTGCATAAAAAACAACAGTAAGAGGCATTGCTTTCATGTCTGGGCATATTCTGAGCTTAATATGAAGTGATTTCCTACAACAAGACCCCCAAAAGACAGTTTTATATGTATTAAATGTTTCCAAACAATGGAACAAGTGTGAAAATGGTGGCTACCAATAGTAGTATCCCTAAAACAACTAAATAAATGATCCTATAGCAGCATGGTGGAGTGAATAAGGTGAGGTCCTATGATAGATTCAAATATTATGGGACAACCTTCTCCTAATAGAATATTATTAGAATCATTTCAACCTTTAGGAGGCTCCTTGCATTTACTCATGCCATGTAGCTATCTTCATTGAGGATATTTCTACAATTTGTCCACTTGGATGAGGGATGAACTTGCATATCTGGTAGAAAAACCATTTGTTGGAGGGTTTCTTTCCCTATTTAGAGAATACATATACCCTTGAATCATCCCCGTCATATGTGATATTGGTTGAGAATCCCCATCCAAGCTACAATGATGCATGTTTATGGTAGCCCCTACTTAAAGTTCCCCCTAGTCAATGACAGTTGATATGCCAACGTCCTTGTTTTTTTACTTCATTCCACATCTCCTAAATTTCTCTATACATAGGTTTTATATTATTGGTTTTCCATTTTTGGACTTGTAAGGTGGATTAGATTAAACACATCCAAATACCTTGTTCATTGGTTAAATCCTAAAGGTCTAGATGAGTCTCCCTGCTTAGATAAATGGAGTTTTGTAAATTCTTAAGTTTTGTGCTTTGGATTGAAGAGGCATCCATTTCCCTTCTCTCAATATGTTAAGATGCACTAAACATAGTACTAATTTAAGCTCTGATTATGTAATGGAATTATGCCAACTTGTTGGATTGCATATGATATAAATATTTTTTTCTAAGAGAATAAATATACAAGTTATCTTCCACTACAAAATTGCTCAAATTGTTTGCAAGTTTCTTTCTTATCTTGTGTTCTCTCCCATTCATGTGTTCTCTGAAATCCAACATACCTAGCCCCAACTTCCATAGGTTTATATATGATCAATTATTAGAATAAAAAGGACTCTCATAGTATAAAATATTTTAATTGGTGCATACTCTTACATTCCAATCATTACATCCCCATCTGTTTGTTTCCTTTTTTCTCTCCATGGTTAACCAAAATGGAAAAAAATGGGGGCTTTTTCAAAATATTTAATGTAATAAAAGAGAATAAATATGAAAACTCTAATTAAATCTCCATATGTAGCAAGTCAACAAGTCCTATTGAAGGATCTCCGAATGGAAATAACCCAAAGACTTGGGACATCAAGAATTTAGAAAACAACAACAATTGTTGAAATTTAATGGCCCGGGTTCAAACCACAACATACATATAGCCTAGATTACAAGTTGAATGGGTTTGATAGGTTTCATATGGAGCATGAATTTAATCAAAACAATTGTTTAAACTTTAGAGTAAGGGAAAGCAAAAACATGCCATGTTTGCTTGCACATGTGCTAGTGTCCATGTAAGAAACTTCTTCAAGTATCTTCCTAACCTAGATAGCCCTCCAACTTTCAAATCTGATGAGTATGAAAACGGATTGAACAATAAAGAAAACAATAATTCAAAAGAAGACTGATGAGTCTTTTTTCTTTGCTTTAATATTTTCTCAATGATACATTTTTTTTTTCAAAGTAGTACTATAATAATAAAAAAATCACATGTATAGAGGATACTGTGTACAAGCAAAGATAATAATATATAGTCAAAGAGGTGACTTCCTTATTGCAGTCAGGGTTGCACTAATGTCTAAATATGAAGACACCTATACATATTTAGCATCCCTAATGAGCAAAAAACCTTTTTTCTTGACTTGGGTACATACCTCATTTTGCAACAACTTCTAGGGGTTTTTTAAGAAAACCACCTTGAATCATATATTTAGGGGTTATGTTTCTAAACTCCCTCCCTAAAATTCATGAAAATTTAACAATTGGAGGTAGGTTTTTATGAACCACCGCCAAAAGTTCAATTCTCAATACTTTGGGGGTGGGGCGGGGGGGGGGGGGGGGGGGTGCACATTTAAAACTGCTTTGAAAATTAATTTTAGAGGGGGTCTTAAACAACCCCCCCCCAAAAAAAAAAAAAAAATCATGAGAATTGAACTTTTAAAGGTAGCTTTTAAACAAACACCCCCAAAACTCTAATTCTCATGCCTTTTTTTTCCAGGGGGGGGCGATTATTTCTAAACCCACCCTCAAAATTTCCTAGAATTGGACACCCCCCCACACACCCAAAAATTCCAATTCGCAATACTTTGGGGGGGGGATTAAGAACCACCTCGAAAGACCTAATATAGATAGATAGATAGATAGATATAGATAGATAGATAGATAGATAGATAGATAGATATATCTATATATATATACATATATATATTGGGGTGCAAGGGGTTTACCAAAACTACCTCGAGCCAAAACCACCCCCAAAAGGGTTATTTTTTGTAGTGTATATTGGATGAATATTTTGGATAGATGGAGACACGCCATAGTTTTTGGGAAAAATAGGGTAAACAAAAGGAGAGACAGGCAAGGTTAATTATGGATTAATCTTGTTAATGGTCATATGTTTGTTAGGGAAACTAGTTTTATCTTACTTATCAACTACTGTGTGAATGACTAAGCTATCTAAGAATTGTAACTAGTCACAAAGAAAGAAAGAAATACAAATTGATTCATTTATTGAAGATAAAGGGCCACCCAATTGTGTAAAATTTGAAGTCTTTTGGTTCCTAGCTAGCCTAATTAACTATAGTTTGAATCCATAATGAAATGACATAAGTAAATATTTGTATTTCTCTATTGGTACAAATTTGAACAAATCACGATAATTAAGGTTTTCTATGGAAAATAATATTTTAAGGGAGGGATAGAGTTAGGGTTTGAAACTATAGTCTAAAGGACTACAATATTTTGGTACCCTCAATAAGTGATTTCCCAATCTCTTCTAATTGAATTTGACATGTTGGTCTATTAGGTTCCAACCTTATCCCATAAGGTGGTTATGGAAATTATTGGCTCCCCATTTCCCAAAAAAAACATTGTTCTTGCAAGAGACACATCCAATCAAGAGAACGAATATGGCCCTAGAACCCCCAAAAAAATGTTTTGAAGGTGTATCATGAGGTATTAACTCTCCCTTGATATTAAATTTTCTAATACTAATCATGATTGTTTATTTAATGATTTATGGGAGAGCTCCATATCAATGTACTTTGTCAATAGGGTCCCTCTTGAGGAGTTATCTGATGATGGATTAAGGAAGTGAGGGAATCACGAAATTAGTACTACACTCACATTTTTAACATGACCAAGAACTTGTTCTTGTTCTAGTTTGATGGCGTATCCCATGTAAACAATATCCTAAGGACATATCCTTAAGTTTGTAAGAATACTTTAGTTTTTTTTTCTTGATATGCTAACTTCTTAGTTGATAAACCCACTAAGTTGTCATGGTTTGTACCAATAGAGTTTCCTAGTCTCCCAATGCAATCATGTTCATCCCTATATTGCATCTTATCTCCCTTGGGGAGTTTTAAATGCCATGAATGAAAGAGGTTCTTCAACCCTAAACCTCAATTCCAATTTTATGTTAAGGTTAAACGTCTCAAATGAACTTAGAGAATTTGTGCTAATCCAAGTGTGGAATAGAATTCACATTCCAAGAGTCAAATATGTCAATTTTCCAAACATTTTCTTTTTATGAAACAGTCAAATCATCATATTCATGATTGCTTATTAATGTCTCATGTCGTTTCTTATCACAAACTAGGATACTCCAAGTGTATTCAAACCCTAGCAAGGGCATTGAGCATTAACAACAAACCCTGAGCAATAAATGTAGTCTAGAAAGCATCAAGCCAAGATACTCCAAAGGATTGACAGTAAGATAGAATCAACACCAACAAGTCCACCCTTGATATCCCACTTTCATTACACAAGTATTCCAGGATATTCAACAAGCTTTCATCACACAAGCACCCTAAGTATTCTCTATGTTTTATTTTCCACAAAACATAAGTCTTCCTCACACAATGACTCCAACCCTAGTGGTGCATCTCACTGCTAGGATTTGTCTCACGCAAATCCTAGATATATCCTTCCTTGCATCAATAGAAGCACAAAAAATCCAAGAAAAGTACAATAAAACTCATCAACATGTGTCTTTCCTAGTACATCATCACATCAACATGGAAACAACTAAGTCTAATGTGACCTATCACCAAGCTCTAATTCATCCAAACCATTACACCAAGCTCTAGGTATTCTTTACTTCTCTAATGCTCATTCCTTACTCTATAGTTTACATCACACAAACCCTAAGCCTTCTTGCATCACATGAGTACAAAGAATCTAAGAAAAATCCTAGAGTTGGCCTTCCAAGCTTCTTTCCCATCCTAGGTTTACATCCCACAAACCCTAGGTATTTTTCTCTTGTATCCCACAAGCACCAAGATCTCTATACAATGTTACAATGGAATATCAAGAGTACACAAACACAAGCTCCAATACTTCTTCAAGCTAAGCATCACACCAAGCTCTAATCCATCTTTATGTCTACTCATGTTTTACACACAAACCTTCGGCATTCCTCTCTTACGTCACATAAGAAACAAAACCTTCCCAATACACAATCTAAAGATAAATAATAAGAACATTACATACGAAAACACCCTCCTCCTTTTATATATAATAGGTTAGGGATGCCACCAATGTAAAGTGGACTAATTCCACAAGAAACCTAGTCTAATCCATAAGATAATTTATCCAAGTGAAGTTATCCATCTCTAATGTGCACACATGTCAAGTTCTCCTCATCACAAGGATCATTGTTATCCAAGATAAGCATCCAATGCTCCAATGCTCCTCCTCGACATTTGTGTCCTATCTCCATAACCGACTCCAAGCAGTGAATCATCAACCCAAGCATCCTCAAGTGAAACATCCATCCTCCTAGAGTGTGCCAGATGGTCCTAATGCTCCTAGGGACAAATTCCTTCCACCCTACTTCCTCATGCTCCTCATCAATTTAGGTACACACCCCAAGTCAAGTAACCATCTCCTTCAATATTTGCACCATGTACAACTTGAGTGGGCCTAACTGTCAAGAATGCGTGTTTCTTCCTAAGTGGTCATAGTTTCAAATCCGAAGGGGGGTAGGGTATGTACATCTCCATATAATTTAGTAGTTAAATCATTGTGCGGAGGGGGGTCCTCTTGTCCCACAAACAAGGCGGTCTCATACACCAATTTGGTGTTTAGCTTGGTCGTGGCCTTAAAATAATATTATTATAATACCATATCAAATCACCACCTCCTCGAGAAGTGTTCCACATATACCACTGAGTCCAAGGTTAAGAATCCACCTATGTAAGGTCTCCAAATGTCCAACAAACATAAACAATGAGATGTATGTTATGGAAAAAATAGTCAAACAAACAAAAAGAAACCTCATTATGCAATGTCATGCCTAATTTGAGGGGGAAACATCCTTTTACAATATATCAAATGCATAAGATGATTATTCAAATGAGTCTCCTTATTGTATATATAAGAGACAAAGAGAGATAGAATGGAGTAATAGTAAGCTGACATAACTATTTTTAATGTAGATACAATAAATGAGGGTTATGTTTAGGGTTGTAACATGCCCCTCCCATTCAAACAAACATTTTGCTCCATGTTAATCAATTGTGGATGTTTCTATATGAATAAATCACCCACCCACACTACATATTCTATTGACAAGTTCTTATGTTTAATGAGGTACTTGGTAATTGATCGGTTCCATAGTTGTACTATTTTTTTTTCAATGATCGTTTCAGGTTCTAGTATGTTTTTTCCCTCTTAGTCCAATTCTAGAAAAATATTATAAATCAATATATTGTAATTGATTATCTTATTAAAACAATAAACAAGAAATAATGAATGTGCATGTTAATACAAAGGAAACTCCAATATTATAGCCACACTACCTATCCCATATAACACCTTATCGGGACCATAATACCTCAATATTAATTTACTGTCTTTGTTTTGTTGTTTAAGGGACATATATTTGTATAGTTGCTACATCATAAATTTTCAATCCCCCACTTCAAATTATCTTTCACTATAATGTTGATTTCCTTTGTTGTTTCATCATATTTTGTACCATAACCAAGTTGTCCTTCAATAGTTGGATAAATTCTTATTGGTCATTGATGACATCTATTATTGATTTAACCATAGGTTCCCCTGTGAAGGGTGATGTGATGTATGGAGAATGATATCAAAAGTTCCATAAACATGGACATTTTGGATGAAGTTTTGAAGGATGTGTTGTACCACTCTACCAAAGGTGACCATTTGACCCATTGTGACTAGTTATGATATGAAAAGCAATAGAGATAGCCTTTTAGACATGTATTCACTATTTTAGTTTACCCATTAGATTAGGGATGGTAAGAGAAGTTGTGAGTGAGTTGAGTACACAAAAAATAAAACGAGTTATTCCAAAAATTATTGGTGAAAATTGGATCTCTATCACTTACAATATCTTGGAGTTTCCATGTAGATTTTGAACTATTTCCATGAATGTTGCAGCCATTTTACTTGCTTTAATAGGAAACAATACTCTAAATTTCCTTTGAAACCATGTCATCTTGTGGACCATGTTAATTTCCTTTAAAACCATGTCAACTTGTGGACCATGTTAATTTCCTATGAAACCATGTTAATTGCTTGAAGATGGTTCATACAACATTTTTAGATCAACTACCAAATATCACCTTCCACAATATATACCATGTCCTATTTGATACAATATTATTATATTCATTTCAAATTTAGATGCTTGTCTATTTATCATATGTCAGTTTTATGTTTATATGTTAATCTTTATTTCTCATGTTTACATGAATATTAATGCTTGGAGATGTTTATGAATTACTTATCTAGATCAGAAATTTAATTTCAAGAAAAAAACGTAGTATGGAAGTTAAATTTCTCTTATCGGTTTTTCAGTTCACACCACCTGTGCACACATCTCACTCCCTAAGATCAACATATGCTTGGTTCCTGACCCCAAATGAGCCTGAACATTTAATTAATTTAACACACATTAACCTTACTTGAGGACCAAAACAAATATTGTAGTAAAGTTAGGTCATTGGGGATAGGCATCCAAATAAGTCCTCTTTTCCATTTACATATGAGACATAGCTGTTGACTTTCTAGTGAACCAAAATCCTTGGCACTTGAGGGCACATTCATGGATAGTTTACTAAGCGTCCCATTCCTCTTTTGGGGTGGTACTTAGTGAGGTTGGGACTGAATGGATGGGTGATTCACTTATCTCATCCAATTCTGTAAATCCTCTAATCGTTGTCACATACTGCAGGATGGAAGTTCCCGTAGGATAGAAGCTACAGGAAACTAGCCCTAACTTGGGTTTCTTGCGGTATATTGGGTCCACTACAGCGCTATCCTAATAATTGCTTCTAATTACCTTCACTCACTTGTGCTGGAAGAGGATTCATGCCCCTTCACAACCTTTTGTTTGAAAGGTCCCTAACACCGCTTGACTCCTTTTGTTGATTCAGGGAGGTGATGACCTCGATCAAGGAAAGGTTTCAAAACACGTCACCCTTATTGACTTCTTGCATTATTATATGTTAGGTTAGTGTCTCTTTTTATTTCTAGGAGTGTTGTGTGTTAGCTTGTTTGCCAATTTTTTTTGTTGGCCTGTTGTGACACATAGCTGCAATGGTTTTTTTTAACTATTGGGCTTGTTTTCCCTTTATTTCGCTCCTCTACTGCACACTCGGCTACAGTTGTGCCACGTCTCCTTCCATCAATCCAACTCAAGGGAGGGAACATGACACTAAATCCAGTCTTCCAAATTCTAGCCCCATCTTCATTTTACGAATTTATAACAATGAAACATACATGTGTGCAAATGCATAAATAAACATACATAGCGAAAATAACTCTACTACACACACCTAACATGAAATTTCCATCATAGCTATCACATGAATCAATTAAAGCCATTGCATCATTAAAATACAAGAGAATACTTATCTTGAAATGAAGTTGTCCTGAGCAATTGGCTATGCAACTACAATGTTCCACTTAACCATAGGCCAGCTTTGCTTATCAATCTCTCAGAACAAATGCCACCCTTTAGCTAGGCATAATTTCCACAAGGAAAAGGGAAAATAAAATTCACACATAGCCAAGTATATACCACATCTCATCCAAGATAGTTCAAGATGTCAAGGCAGTAGAATGGATGAAATTACTAAGCTAGTGAGCTCAACCACAAAGCTATTAGTACCTCTACAAGACTTAGCTATCTTGGCACCCACAATAATTACACACCCAACACAAGGAAGTATCCCCTTCACTGCTCCACAGTCCCTTGGGCCATACCTTCCCTTCTAGTGCTCTTCAAGGTGTGCATAGAAAGGTAGCCAAATCCCTATCATCTTTGGTGAGGTTACACCTTTCACTAGGTTTATCAATCCTATTCCCAATCCTTCTCTACTCTTGGTTTCTTACACACAAGTTCAAGCCAAAACAAGGGATACATATAACCCTATTCATAGAAAATCCATAAGATTTACCACCCCCAAAATGTATCCTAAATAAGAAATGGATTAAAAAATAATTAAAAGTTAATTAACATCACTAATCAAGTATTTAGTCAAACCCCTATTTCCCCTTGAAAGTTTTTTTGGTTGCACAAGAAACAATGTGGAGTTTGGAACACGATACGATTTGGGGTTAATTCAAAATTTCTGAAACTGAGTATCAAGGGAAAAATCCCTCCAATTTCATATTTTTTGATTTGCCCCAAAATATTTAGTTTACCTAGACCCAAAATATGTTTTGAAACCAAATCTGCATATGTATTGAATCTACCATGCTTGAACAAAATCTAAGCCCCAGTCAACACACTCAGTCTATTATCAAACCAAACCAGATCATGTTGAAATCCTCTGAAGAAAATTGATGTTATCATGATCGATTGGTAAGAATATGTTTTTTCCAATTTTTTGTTCCCTAGGTTGTAGATTTTCGAAGATGTTTTTTTTAAAGCTGATTGTAAGTAAAGAGGAACATTCTATTGCTTACAAAATATGCATTGCAGAAGAACCCTCTATTGCTTACAAAAATTACATATTTTGTTTTGTATCTTACCCTGAATAAAATATTCAAACTCATGTCTTGTTTTACATATAACCATGCTCGAATCGTCAATGCATCAGCTCTCTGACCAAACCAAATCGTATCGCATTGATATCCTCCGATAAAAATCGATTGTGTGGTGATTGTAATGTCCCCAGCTTGACCCTATTGCATTAATATTGTAAATGATGTAAATATTGTTATTTAGTCATGGTGAGGAGCTAAAGGCCAAAACCCCGCCATTGATTTATCGTTCTATGTATCGGCAATTAGAATAGATGCATAGAGTTCTTGTGCTAGCGGTGCACAATGTAAAATCGGACATCATGTAAATATGCAACTTTTAATGAAAAACCCACAACCAGCTACGCAATGCAACAAAGAGATGGGGGCATAATCTTTACAAGGAATAGGGAGGGAAAACAACTAAACCCTTGAGCCATGGTGTTAAACCATTTCATTGAGGAAACCCATGAACTCTCAACTACCCATTTGGTCTCATGCACCCAATCATTTAATTCTTCCAAGAATTGGTTGAGACAATTAATGCCTTGGGATGGGAGAGGTATGGCTGTCAATTTTTGTGTATGGGCAAGACAGCAACCTGGGAAATCGAGTTTTGGCTTGCTGGGCAAGAAAACCCCCATGAAATTGGCCCAAAGCCATTCTTCACCCATGGCATTCATCCTCTCACGCATGCTGAGCTTGTTGGGGTTTTATCCTTCACGTTTTTCTCAATTCCCCTACATTTTCCCATGCTGGTAACTCGTTTTTGCATATACAGTAGCTTGGGAGAGAAGGGCCACGATTTGGGGACTGTATGGAGGTCGTTTTTGCCCCCGAATGTCCAAGGACGTTTTTCTAAAAATGGATTTGGCTTCCCTGGGTTGTTTCCCAATCTTCCCATTTCATTTTTGTGTGTTCCCACGTTTTTCTGAGCTGGTAGAAACCCCATCCTTGGTTTGAACCTGTGAGCAGGAGTGGAAGAGGACAGATTTGGCTTGATGAGCCCAATTAAGTATCCATAGCTCAATGGGTGAGCCACTAGATAGTAATTCACCTCTGTCCATCTCTTAACAGCCTGAGAAACCCAATTGTTGATTGGCTTGGCTGATTCTGGTATATCTTTGGCTATGTGAAAGCCTACTTTCCCCTTTTTCCTTGTGGAGATCATGCCCAACTCGGGGGTGGCAGTGGTGTTGAGAGATCGAGGAGCACACTGTCCTACGGTTGGGTGTAATGTTGCATAAGCGTAGCTGGTTGCTCAGGGATTACCTGGTTTAAGATAAGTATTCTCATTTGCAAATTTGATATTGCTTAAATTGATGATATGGCATAAAAATCGGGAATGTATGATGGATGTGTATTGAAATTACTTCCGCTGTGTTTTAAAATAATTTTGCATATTCATATGTCTTTTATATTATATGAATTCTTACATAATAGTTCATGGGGATAGATGCCCGGTTTAACGTCACGATCCTCTCCATCTAGCTGGTATGATGGGAGGGGACGTGACAGTGATACAACTAGTAAGTTTTTTTTTTTTTTAATTTTTTTTTCAGTTTTTTTGTGCTTAAATTTTTTTACATTCTTACCTTGATTGAACAAAATATACGAACCCATCAACAGGTCTGTGATGAACCCATCAACAAGTCTGTGATCAAACCAAAATTGATTGCATTGAAATATGATGAAAAAATTGATAGTTTAGTGACTGACTAACAATATTTTTTTTTACCTTTTTTTGTTGATTGACCGGTGTAGTGATGGACTGCTTATGGGCCAATTGATTAAACCCATCATCTCTCTGATAAAATAAAATTGGACTGCGTTAAAATGCTTTGAGAAAAATCGATGGTGTAGTGATACGACTAGTAAGATTTTTTTTTCATTTTTTTGTGCTTAAAAAAAATCATTCTTACCCTACAATTTTTGTATTTAAGCAGTCTATAAAATGATTTATTAGATACTGTATATGTAGAGTAACTAAATTTACCCTCTACTATTTGATGCAGATATAAGTTTGGACCATTTGGATGCGAATCTAAAATATTGGTTGGAAGGAGAAAAGAAATCAAAGGTTTTTAGCAAAGGTTAGAATTTATGTAGTATTAATATTATGCCTTCATAAATACTCTTTTTTTCACCCTTGCTTTCTAATTAAGAGATCATGTGTAACCTATGTAGTCCATTTTGGATTCATGTCATGATTGCAAAATTTCTACTTCTTATACATTTGATCATGTTCAATACAGACCCTGATTCGTTGCCACATAAATAACGAAAGTCATTTCCTCCAGAGGCTGTGGAAGAAGCTTTTCGAATACTTGTTGAAGAGGATGCTGAACGAGAAAATAGATGAAAAATGAAGCAACAATTGTCTATACAATGACAAAAGTCACAGAAATTATATAGATTTGCAAAAACTAATTGTTGGAGTGATGATGATGTATCCAATGGTAATGATGTTGAGAACCAACCTAATAATAGGGATATACCTTATCAACTTTGATGCCGTTCAACTCTACAGTATGTTAAGGGAAAGGATCCAAACTTTGATATAGTTGTTGTTCTCAAAGGAGAAAATGGTTCAGATTAAATCATTATATGCAAAGTTATAGATGGGTCACATACAAGAAATGTAGAGTTGACAATGTCGGATCCTTGTGGTGATGATCTGATTCTTTACACTGTTAGTACCAATGATAGATGGACACATACTATGGATGATGATGTGCCTATTCAAATGGTGTCTGCATATGAAAGTGGCAATATTACGTTGTAGCATCCTTCAATTTGTGAAATAAAATCACAATTATCTTCAAGTGGGCCATATGAAAATCATAAAAACCATTCCACTACAGTCATCAAGAGAGGGTTTTATATGGGATATTGTTCAGATGTGACTCCCATATTGTCTCAAAATGGTCATTTTGTGAAGATTGGTAGAAAGAAATTTATTCAAATGGATGGGATATTGGTGCGCAACACAAATATATTTGATGAAGCCATAAAGGAAGGCATGTATGTCTGTATTTATTATGAAAGTTGCCTCGAATTTTTAAAGATGAGTCATTGAAAATTCCATATCTTGTAGACGTGTTGGATTGTTTAGTAGATATTTCAACTGGTGGAACATTTTGTTGGGTAAGAATATTTGAAAATCATGTAGATGTTTTTGGTAGAGGCCACTATATTCCTGAAGGTGTGAATTTGCATCCACATGAGGTGCTTTACAAAAAACAAGCTTTGTTGATACCAACTGAAATAATTGATGGTGAGTATACATGTGTATCTTTTAATATATATTCTTCAAATCATATATGAAAAATTTATTTATAGTATCTAATGCTATATTATGTTGTGTTGTAGTAATTGTTGATGTTTTATTTACTATGAGCTCTATTAAAAGGTGGCGCACTAGGAGTCGAACATGAGAATCTTGTTTTTGTCGTTTTATTGCTACAAATGATGATAAGCACACAAGTTTTCAACTTCTTGCAACAAAAGGTGACAGAGAAATTGTGACTACTAGATTAGCATCCTCTACAGAATATGGAACACACAATGCATTGCCATCATATATCAGAGTATTTCATCCCAATCGAGTACATCATCACAATATTCATCTTCTTTCCTACAAAGTTTTCAATCACATAAGGTCTCGAACCATTATACGCAGTGAATCTTATGTGGAAATTCCTTGTTCAGATGAAAGTTTCATGGTTACTTTTGAACTAATTGCAATGCATTTTGTACCTACCGGGATTGTAAAGAAGAATAATTCATTGGAGTTCAGCATAGAAGGATATGAGAATCTTAAGGAGGCAGTTTTATATACATGGCCAACTTTTCTAATAGATATCGGCCAACTTTAGGCTCAAGTGATCAGACTCAGCCTCTTGGTAAATGGAGAATGGGACCCAAATTTAGATTTCTATATTTGTATAATAGCCTACAACCTCGTGTACAAGTACACTTTTCATGGGATTCACACCAATGGGACCTTGTCCATCAGTGTTATGGATTAGGGATGAGGACTGGTGTACCCGATTTGGATTTGTAAACATTTTTCCTTTCATTAATAAACTTTTATACTATTTGGTGTAATATGAATGGTGAATCATATTATTTAGTAGATATGAATTATTTATTTCTTGCATTAAATTGTTTTTGGTATTTTACTGTTATGTTATAAATGGTTTTTGTTTCCATGAAATTTTTCTTTATATATGAAATTTGAATGTTTGAATAGATAAAATACATTTTGTAGTCTATGGGCTATTGAGAAGATGATTCTGTATTGTCTTTTTTCTTTCCTAAAAGCTACTTATTTTAGTCTCACGTAATCATCAAAACATGCCCTGTGAGGATCTGCACTTACAAAAAACATAGAGTAGAACTTTCCAAAAACAAAAACCTTACAAAAGTGGAATTTTCTTCATATTTGTGGGGAAAACCATCTAAAATTAACTCTGGACTATTCTAAATAGTTTTTCTCCTTTCTTATTATTTAGTTCTATAGATAATATTTATTTATGACAGTTACATGAAGTGAAATTTATATGTACATGCACTCTGGTGATACAGTAGCTTCTCTAGGATTAAATGTGTTGGTCATTTTGGACTTTCAGTATGTTGAAGAAGCTTGGGGTATTTGATAGAACAATTTATTGATTGTTGAAGAATGTATTACATTTCGGCCTGAAATATAATATGATTATTTATGAGGAAAAAATGAGTGGTTTTTTACCTTTTTTTGTCCAAGAACTAAATTCAGATTATTTAATATAACACATAAATAAAAATATTATTCATGTGCTAGTAAGTACGTTGCATAGTCAAATTGAATGATACGAGTTGAGCATGATGTGTATTAACAGGCACCACTACTCCACTATTCAATATTTTCAATTTTATCCTAAAAATTGCTATTGTGTAAAAATACTGAAAATCAGCCCTAATCCATGAAAAGTCACAAATAAGGTTAAGTTTTTGGCCTATTTGAGTGATTCAAATTGGAAAATGTGAGTTTTATTATTGTCTGTTTTTTTACATTTTCATATTTTCATTTCATATTTGAAAATACCAGGAAATTTGGCTAAGTTATTTTCATCGACAACAATGGCTAAGTATTGAAAAATATGGCTCAAGTGGCTATGGGAAAATGACTGCCATTTTCTCATAGAGAGAGAAAATTATTCTGAGAGGGATCCACATATTTCAATCTCCTCAACTTGGTGTATGAGGTAGTTTTCTTGTGCTTTGAAAAAGGTCGAAGGAATATACTTTTGCAATTCACATATTAGTTGAGGAATTTCTCTTTTCCAATACCTTGTATCGTCTTTATGGATTTCTTTAGATGACAAAATATTCAAAACAATAATAAGCACAATTCAAGTAAATCACATATATGCTAATTGTGTACTAGTTAACCTTTTGATTATAAATTGTCACCTTACCTCATGTACTTGTCAAGATCATATATAATTTGTTTTCTGTTGTTATCAAAGTTGTCTCGGAGAGATAGAGGTGGAACACACTAAAACATAAAATTAGGACATGTACTCATTATTTTATTCAAAAATTTAAAACAACAACCAATTTATTAAAAAAAGGGAGATTAATGTACCAAATTAAATTAATAATGTATTCCAATCATGAGTTTTAACCCCACCAAATTATCCTTTCTTCGTTAAGGTATTCTTTATGTTGGAAGAAAAAACTCAAGGAAATTTAATTTTTTGAATAACTTCTTTTACGACATTGTTTTCTTGCTCTTTAAATAGCCATGGAATATTCTCTAGTTGTCCATCATTGGAATAATGAACCAAATTTCCCATTACATGATTGGATTCTTGAATCTCACTACAAATTTTGGTAATTTTATCTTTATTACTCCTCCCATATAGGATTTTCCATAGTGTTTATGTAACATTATTCCTAATATGCATTGCATCAAAAAAATAAGCAACTTCTAGGTGCTCATAGTAGGGAAACCTATTGAATTGGATGGAGTGTCTTTTCATTCCTCATGTAGGAAGCTCATTAATGCATTGATGACCTTTACAAAACATAAATAAACATAATTATTAAATATTAGATAACATACAAATTAATAATTGAATATAAATATTTCAACTTGTATAACATTGTTACATGTGGTATGGAATCCAATTACTTACCTCGACGATGATTCTTAGCGTACTCCGATTTCCATAGTTGAGGTGTCATTCTTTGAGGGTTTTTTCTCGTTTCTTCTCTCCCATTAAAAATATATTTCTTGGTAGTTTGATACATATGGTTATTAGGGAGGAAGTACCTATACTTATCAAACAATTTCTTTCCTAAACTTCTAGAGTATCGAGATATCACTCTGGGACCATATACTAGACATCCAAATTTTACCCTTTGTATGAATACCTACAAGATGTGGATTATGCAAATGCTAGAATTGTACAAAGCAATTATTCAAAAAAATGCACAAATCATTGAAAAAATTAAATATTGTTAGTGTAATACTTTAATACTAATTACCAAAAAAATGTATTAGACCTAGGGCATCATGAATTGTCCATGTAAGTATTCCATGGAATTGAAATTATATTTTCCACCCTATTGGTTTGGAGATGGCGTACATAGTGATGCCAGCCCATAACTTTAGAAGTTTATCAATAAGAGGAACAATAAATACATCCATATCTTTAACCTGGTACTTCCCTAATTATTTGAAAATATACACTTTTAATATATTGAATATATAATAAATTAATATATATAACAAACAACTAAAGTACAATTGACATGATATGTATACTTCAAAATTTTATTTTAAACAAATTATGCCTAGAACAATCATTTCCAACATTTTGTGCTCCCTCTTTATTGAAATCCAAGAAGGTTATTTTCTATAACAAAAATAGGAAACACCAAGTAAACATACCTCATCCCTTCAAATGGAGTGACACCATTAGTTTCCAGTGAAAGCCTAACATTATGAGGTTCTTCTTTAAAAACCGAACATCTTCATGCATTCACCAAAAATGTGGTACAACCTTTGCAGAAATAGTTCAAAACATCTTACCGCATGTTATAGGTCAAATATGCACTTCTCCATCCATGATCACATTATGTTGTCGATCAAACAAAAGGACAACATGGATTGAAAAGCTAAATTGCCCTGGATGATGTATGGACTAAAGCTACCCTCTTCAGCTGAGAATTTCCCTGATTTACCTGATCTTTTGACATGTGCTCTACTATGTGCGCAGAAGACTAGCGCACATCTGCTAGTATGTCCTACTTTTCTCAAGTGAAACCAGTGCACACCTTTGAAAAGCTGCAGGTGCTTGTTGTAAAACACTAAAGTTGCATCCTGTGCGCTACTATGCCTTGAGGAAACTCATGCACATCTTAAGATGAAATCAAAAATATATTAAATTGACAAATTGGGATTAGTTGAAGTTGGTTCTACAACTTCCCCAACCTCCCAATCCAACTACCTCTCGGTTACAACTGCCTGGCTTGTCCTATAAATACAAGGAGGATCCATGAGAGGAGTTAGTGAAAAGGCTAGAAAGAAGGACTTAAGGGTTTTTACGCTGGAGGAAAGTCCCAAGTCATTGTGAAGAGCAGGAGCCCAGGACTCGGTTGCAGAAACATCTTGACACGTTAGGTATAGTGTACTGATTCATGTTTCTTTGACAATAAAAAGGTCAAAATACCCCTCCTGTCCCAAATCAAGTTTCTATTGGATTGTGTGTCTATTTGTATTAGTATCTAATTGGATTATGTGTCTATTATGTTTGATGTCAAATTGCTTTATAATTTCATCATATGTTATATAGTCAATATACACTGAGGAAGGTATCCTTTGTATTACAGGTTCATCAAGCGGAACATCAAGCGGGAGATCAAGTGAAAGCTAGGACTAGCCATCGATTAAAGGTACGCCTTTCGATATCTTGATCTCTGTCATTTGTAAGAACTAATTGCAATGCAAATAATGTATTTACCTGTCAACCCCGCCCAATTGGTAGTGTCCATCTCCTCACTATAAGGTAGAAATCCTGAACAACAAACTAGCAACTCCGCTGGGGAGTAACCGTGTAGTCCTTTCTGCTCTAGGAGACTTAGTTTTGGTTTTCTTCCAGCCCTTTTTTCAGTTTTTGATTCTTTGAGAGGTCTCTTAGGTCTGTGTTTATTGTTCGTTAATGCTTGATTCATCTCATTTGGATGTTGCAAAGCCTGTTTCTGTCTTTTTGACACATGTGCGTTGGTCTTCCCTAGTAACAGTAGCACATATCTCCTGATGGTCGCTACTCTTTACACTGCATAGTAGCACACATATCCTAGCGTATGCTGGTTTCTGCACTGCACAATAGTGCATTTTCCTGTAGTGTCCAATTTTTTGTTGGGGTTTGATTTTCAGTGGTTTGATTCCACTTCCAGCCTATTGCTTTTCCTTCTTGACTGAACCCTGAGACTTCCATGTCTCTTTTGAGTCTTGTTGGCCTCTCTTGAATCTTTTTAGTTTGTTTTCTTACTTGTGTACTTGTTTAAGTGTCTTTGCCACTTACTAGCCCTTTTTTAAATTCGTGCACTATTCTCTTTTGGACATAACTGCATACTTTCATCCTAGTTGTTGTTGCAGTCATACAGACCTGCATTTTGAATGTTTGTTTTCTTTTGCAACGTTTAGCACGCTTTCACTTTGTCTTATCCTTTCCATTAGGGTTTGGATTCAAGTTTGAGTCCTCGGAATTGCTTTTGAAAGGTTTCTTGGTTTAGATACTTGCTGATTGTCTTATCAGTTCAGTCCAAGTAAGTCAAATCTTTCTAGTTTTCTTTCTATTGAGTCCATGTGTTGTTAAAGTCATTATTGGTTCACTTGCTTACTTTTTGCTTGGCTTAGATTTTTCTTGGATTTTTTATGCTTAGGAGAAACCTGTTTAGGTCTGCCTTTCCGTTACGAATGTCTATTTTCCCTGTTTCATTTTCAATTTGTTTCCAAGCCTCAAGTTTTTCTTTTGCAAAAAATTGGTAATTCAAGTCTTCATTGAGTCTTTTGATTCATTTGCTTTAAGCCATTTACATGTTTGTATTACACACGCTTTATATTTAGATCTTGCTTGCTTTTATACAAGTTCTCATTCTTTTACATTTATCATAAAAGACAAAAAATTGTTCAAATAACTTAGTAGTAAGGTCTCACATTATTTCGAGGTAGCATAGTTTGCTTTGAAATATTAAAAGAAAAATACAAAAAGATTTTGATTTATGATTTCTTAAGTTTCAAGTTTTTGAAAGAATTATAAACGAAAAGAGAAAAGTTTTGCGAATTTGAAAACGTTATTTTACAAGCAGTTTACTTTCATAAGAAACCATTCCACACACCACACTACAACCCTTGAGTAACAAGTAGCCTTTAAAAAGAAATTATTAATAAAATTTACTAGCAACATTTTTCTTTTTAGGTATACACGACATCAACTAGCTTAGGGTAGAGTTTCGAGCTTAAATCACCTTAAACTGCTCGGAACTAGCTTCATTACTCAACAATCGTAGTATGACTTTCATTTAGGTAAATCCATCTATATCAAATAGTCCTGGGAAACTCTACTTAAACTAGATCTAAGCATGAGGTCGTGGGAGATTGGAATTGTTGAGGATATCCCCTCACTTTGCTCTCAACCATAAACTAGATTTGACTTGCATATGGGGGTCCTTTCAGACTTCGGGCTTTGTTACCCTGCCCATGCGTTTTGACTAGGCTGACGAATGTCCCCCCAGGTTATTTCATATTGATGGTAACCTTAGTTCAGAACTTTAGGATTCTACACAGATAGAGTGGACGGTTATTCCCACTTCACCTCAAACAGACGTGGAAGGTAACCCTCTGGCAGTAATCTCGGGAAAGCGGTTTGGTGATTCAAGCACTTGCACCCAATGGACCTCCGGAGGACGCCACGTAACTGATCGTCGATACTCTATTAGTCTGTTTTGGGCCTTGATCATACTATACTTGCTTCCAAGAGTATTTTCTGTCTGTTTCATTGGTTTGATTACTTAAGAAATTTTCTAGTGGTATGTTGTTTGCTCCTTAGTTGTAGTGGCCACTAGGTTTTTACTTACTTTTATTTTGTTATAGTTGTGGAGGACCAAGATCTTCATCGGTATCGGAGGTTGCAAAACCTTCCCCCACTCATAGTGGAGCCTATATTTCCACCGCAATGTAGGAGAAAAAATTCCTGTGGTTCTTTTGAACTTACAGGTGAGACAAAGGTTCTTGGAGAACCACAGCCTAGAACACCAGATTGACAAGTCTTTGATACTGTCGAGGTTGAGGATCTAACTGCTATAGAGTTTATTACTCCTTTTAACCCTCCTCTTACAGAACCCAACTATCCACTTCTGGTACCTATTGGCTTCCAGCAACCTGATTTTAGTGCTTACCTTTTTACACCGGGTTATACCATGGTTAACCTAGGAGACGAGCACGGAATTCCAGAAACTCCCACAACCTCTATGGATGCAAGGATTCTTAATCCTTCTTTCTCAAACACTGCTCAGTCGAGTTTGTCGCAAAATGCTTTGGACTCAACTCCATCCTTTAGTTTCAATGTTGGCACTTTAGGCATGCCGATCTCATTAGCCTCGACATCTTCCTCAGCCTCCACACATACTTTTGGACCCAACAATGTCCCTCTATCAGGGGTACCCACAGTGAGTTTCACTCAGTCTTCTGCCACACAACCGTTACAAGGTGTAACTCAAAATATTGCTTCTTCATTCGTGGTCAGATCCATCCCTTTTGCATCCATTCCCGCTATGGGTACGATGACAGCACCATCCACTACTACCACATCGGGTTTCAACCCCTATACAGGTTATAATGTTAATCCATCGAATATACCTATAGGGAGTATCCATTTCTCTTTGTTTGCTGGAGGAGGTGGTAATATCATTAACCCACGGTTTGGTGGGGTTAACCCCCAGTCACAATGGACTGCTGCCCAAGGATTTAATCTACTTAGCTTTGGATGGAACAATTTCAATCCTTTAGTTTCACAACCGATGGTTGGGGGCAACCCCAACCAGCAGTACACGAACCAGGCCATTGGTGGTCCCCAATACCAGGTTCTTGTTTACCAGATGCCATCGAATCAACCACGTTTACCATTTCTGGAAACTTTAAACTTTCCAGATCTTTCAAAGATTACGAATGAACCCATGCACCATGATGCTGCATGGCCACTTGTTCCCACCAAATTTCCCTCAGACATACCAAAGTTTGAAGGTAATACTAGTGAGGACCCTGGTGACCATGTCACAACTTTTCATCTCTAGTGTTCCTCCAATTCACTGAATGATGATTCCATAAGGTTGAGGCTCTTCCAAAGAACCTTGAAAAGTGTTGTAGCCAAGTGGTATATTGAACTACCGGCGGCTTCCTATAGCACCTTTCGGGATCTTTCCATTGTGTTCTTGAACTACTTTCAACTTCTTGTCTGATACGATGATTGTACAGACCTTTTGTCAGCCTTTCAGCAAAACAAGGCCACTCATCTGTCTGATCATATTGAGGATTGGCGAAGGAGAAAGAGGCTCATCAAGGCCGACATCCCCTCAACATTCTTATTAGAATGGTACCTAGATTCTCTTCTTCCTTATGTTTCTAAGGAAGTTGCCACTTCAAGGGTGTACTCCAAAGAGGAATCCATTTTGAGAACTCAGCAGCTCGACTTAGTTTATGCTCAATCTGGGTTGTTGTATGAGATTATTCCTGAATCGCTGAGGTCTAATATAGACTTAGGTGAGCCTAAAACTGGACCACATGCTGATGGCATTGTGGGTTGATTCGATTCTGCAGTGTTTGACGCCCTAACAAAGTAGGTTCATGCCTTGTCAGTCAAACAATCTGCTGCAGAAGCAACTTCTGTTGCATCCTCCCCTTCTACAACTAAATCTGTACATCAAGTGCAGACAAACCAAAAAGGATCTCAGCCACCCAAAAGAAAGGGCAATAAAGGGGAGGGAAACCAGTAAAAGCCCAAAGATAGACAAAATTCTGAGGAGGGTAAAAAAGAGAAAAGGAAGGCTAAGTTCCCTTGAAAACTATGTCAAGAGGACCACCTTACCCACCAATTCCCTCTAGTGGAAGAATCCCACAAGCTTATCCATGAGAAGAAACCAGTTGTCTTAAAAGATCCTTTTCCTCATGGACATAGTTCAGCTTCTAGAAGCTCTAGTGCTGGGGGCACTATTCGTGCTGCCTCAGCTGATCAATCATTCGTTAACATGG
This sequence comes from Larix kaempferi, assembly GCA_027924585.1. NCBI lineage: Eukaryota > Viridiplantae > Streptophyta > Pinopsida > Pinales > Pinaceae > Larix > Larix kaempferi. Next base: position 1,383,497 of record BSBM01000858.1, on the reverse strand, counting down.
TTAACTCATATGCTCTGTTGCAAACCAGAGCAAGAAATTATACCCCAAACTCACAGTAGAAGGATGTGACTGAGTCATCTACCCCTCTCCACATCGAGAGACCATTGGATCCACTGCCGAAGATCCTGAAAGGTGTCTTCAAACAGGATGTGCACAACACTAACACGAGGGCCACTTCCAACTACAATGTAGTGGAGGATTTAGACCAAACCCCTTGTGCCATGTCCAACCTGGAGGTGCTGCAAAGTTTCCCATTGCAATGCAGTGCTCTTCTGGAAGCGATCGAGTGTTGATTCGTCCAACATGTTTGCATGCTTTGATATGAAATATATCAAATTCCAGTTGATGTACCATGTCGCTCTCCAGATAGAGTTTGTTCATGGTCCCATGACCATTCGACAAGCAGGTGTAGATGAGGGCGGGTTCACGTGCGTAATGTCTATTTCTTGCTGGAAAGCTTTAGGTGAGCCTGAGTTAGCTCCCTCGAACACAATACATATTGCCTTCGATGGAATATCCTTCCATCCACATGGAGTCTTGCCATCCTTCGATGTCAAACTTGCAAGAAAACTAGTATCAGTAGAGGTTGAAGTTTTGGATGCCCCACTCGATTACAATTTGTTGTTGGATAGGAGCTAGACATATGCAATGCAGGCAGTTCCGTCAGTTGTCTTCCGGGTTATAATGTTCCTGCATGAAGGAAATATCGTCACAGTCGATCAACTTTCATTTACCTATAGGAATAACCAGACTTCATCATATTCATCTGTTCCGTTGATTGATCAGTCATGTCCAGTCATTGAGCGTTTGGGAGCAGGTCTCTACGGGTCATTAATATGCACTTTTGACCTGCCTTCTCCCACTTTTTTTATTGGTTCTGAGGAATGTTCATTTCCTAAGACTTCCACGGTCAATTCAACGACTGATCCTCGGATTCTCCCAACTAAATCAGAACCAGTTGTGCCTGTATCTATTGTAGAGGTAACCTACTTGGATTTACAACAAACTGCAACAAACCATATCATGACTCCGTTGGTCTTTGTTGAGTCAGATATGGACTATGCTCCTGCATGGTCAGTAGAATACACCTACTCTCCTGATTGTTTATACACAGTTTTTCCTTCTAACGAGACGTTTTTGGAAGCTATGATAGGCTTAGACCGCTCTCGAGAAAATATGCACCCCATGCCCTATTTACTTCCCATTCTGAACTTGATAGAGAGAGGTGAATTCTTTCTGATACCTAGTGAGAATGTTGATTAGTCCTCTATCCCTTCCACTTCACAAGTTGTCTTTGTCGAAGGTAATAGGGCAAGTACATCAAGAACGATCCCGATCAATGTTTCCACCAAACCAGGGATCATGGAAAGTATTTTTATTGAAGCAGATTATTTTCTTGATGAAATAGTTCTGTATACCAATATTTTCAATGATTTTTGCGACATATTTGCTCGGTCTCATGAAGAGATCCTGGGCATTGACCCTACTTGAAGAAGTACTACGCATATGCACTTGTGCTTTTTCATGTATTTTTAGCTGTACATTTTGTAGAGTTGGATTTGTTTATAGTTGTAGTTACATCTTATGCATCTTTCTCTTTTTGGTGTTTCCGATGTCAACTAAACACTTTATAAGGTTTGCTGATGGCACTATACTCCACACCCGTCAGTTGGCCACAACTGCTTGGGTTATTTAATCACCAACTAGTCAACTGGTGTCTTCGGGAGGGACTTATCTAGGTCCCACAATAAACAATGTAGTTGAATACAGTGCAGTCATAGAGCTACTCTGAGATGCTCTGTTTAATGGCATTTCACATTTGGAGGTACGGCTCGACTCACAGTTAGTTGTTTTTCAGTTATTGGGTGTTTATCAGGTTAGAGATCCTACTTCGCTACATCCGTTTATGCGCATTAAGCTACTTGAGAGACAGTTTGATTACATCAGATAGCAACATATTCCAAGGAACTTGAATGCATTAGCTGATTCATTTGCAAACTACATTTTATATTGGCATTTGCATCATTCACACACATAAGTAATTCATGCATAAAACACAATAACACACATGTAGATAACTGGTAATGTATATATATCCGATACTGTATCAAAAAATAATATGAGATTGGATCACAAGTCTGTCACATAGTCATGTCATAAGATACAAAATTGGGCTCGATGGCCTCAAAACTATACATAGAATATCCTTCTCCTATGGAGGTGGGGCCTCATCTACCTCTCCTTCCTCTTGGTAGCAAATGACTAGCCTAGCTACTTTCTGCAGCAACCTAATCCAAGCTGGGAGCACACCAAACACATCCTCCTGCATATCAATCGGCATCCACTAAATATGATATGTAGGAATGTCATAATTCAACCAACTCATCTTCCTCTTGTTGATGTAAGTGTAACTTCAGAATTTCAGCTATGTATATTGTATTCCTATAGATATGTTATTATTCCTCTATATGGAAGTGTCGTCATTTGTATTAACAAGTGTTGCAAGTGTCACAACTTGTATGTGATGGGTTATTAGACCACCAAGTGTCGGGTCAGCCCTGATTAGTATTACCATGGGTTATTAGACTGAGTTAGAAAAGTCAGCCCTGCTAGTTTATTATGTAGGTCAAGTCATGTATAAATAGATTGCGGGAGGCACTCTATTTGATCATCTCATTATTCACTTCTACACTCATCGGAATGTGGAGCAAAAGTGAGGAAGGAGGAGTAGCTACTAGGAGGACTATCTCTTGTACTTTCGTTGTATCATTGCTCTTTCTATCTCTAAGGAAGTTGTGGGGTTTTTCACCTTTATGGTTTTCTCCAATGAAACTCTGTGTGTCTATTGTCTCATGTGATTGATATGCATTTCTATGCTTGATCTGATGTACATGTTATTCTCGCAGTAAATATCCTAGAGTATGTTGAATTAATACTTAAAAAATTAGCATGGTATCAGAGCTAACCTGAGAAGAAGACACTTTGTAGTTGCGGAATCTAGGGCTTGTTATTTATTGTGTTTATATCCATAGATATTGAAAGGAGGTAGGTTATTTTGACTCTCCTCAGCAAGGCGCATCTTTCTGTCCAATCAGAATTCAATTCTAGGCACTTTCATTTTTGGCCCTAAACATTAGGGTTTCCACACAAACAGGAATTTCTGAGTTCTGAGACCATAGCTGGAAGCTCCTAGGAAAAATCAAAGTTTAGAGCTTTGGATCGAACTTTTTGGTTGGGTGAAGCTCTAGGAAACTCAAGCCCTAATTCAGGGTCCTCCGTAGTGAATCTCAGAGATTCAAAAGCACTTTTGAAGGGTGACACTTTGCAGTTTTCAATTTTCGAGTATACCAGGCTGATCAGCTCATCAAGGCGCATCTTTCTATCCTTTTAGAAGTTGTAAATTCACATTTTTAATTTTTAGTGTTTCTCTAACAAACCCTAATCCAGCACCAGATCCATATTTCTGCAAATCAAGTGGTAAGACCTAAATCTTTTATTTCCATTTGAGTTTCTCATTAAAATGTCTCACCACACCAAGCTTGAGGATAAGCTTGAAGGTGTTGATAACTTCCGAGCATTGAAGTATAGGATTGGGTTAATACTGGAAGAAAATGAATTGGACACTTACATAAGTGAAGAGGTCCCTATCCCAGAGGGAGAAGAGGCTAAGGCCTTACATAAGAAGAACTTGGTCATGGCAAAGAGAATTGATTCCATAAACGATCATCTCATACCACATGTGTCATTTCTAAAGACACGAAAGGAGATGTTTGATTCCCTGACCAAGCTATTTGAAGGGAAGAACATAAATCGAAAGATGACTCTACGGAACCAATTGAAAGGGGTAAAGCTTCAGAATGGAGAGACCATTCAATCTTATGTTTCTAAGGTCTCTCAGATCAAGGAACAACTTGAAGCTATGGATGAAGTAGTGTACAATGGTGAAGTTGTCATGACCACATTTAATGGCCTACCTAGGTCATGGGACTCTTTCATCCAAGGAATCTCTGCAAGAAGAAAATTGTCCTTCAGTAGGTTGTGGGAATAATGCTCTCAAGAAGAAGCTAGGCTTGTGGCCCGAGAAGAAAAGAGGGGGAATGAAGATCAAGCTCTCACCGCACATGCCAAGAAAGGAAAATTCAAGAAGGAGAAATTTCATATGAAATATTCTCACCATACACATAGGGAGAACTCCAAGAATACCTCCCATGGTAGATGCTTCACATGTAATGAGAAGGGACACTTTGCCTGAGATTGTACAAAGAACAAAATAGATTCCAACATCAATAAGAAGAAGGGCAACAAGAAAAGATACCATGATCATGCTGCTGAGGATGATGAACCTCCCAAGAAGAAGGCTAGAGTATAAAGTGATGACTCATCAAGTGAGGATGAATATGTTCTAATATCTGCTCTCATAGGTACTATCTCTCATGGATGTAATGATTGACTTATTGATAGTGGGGATTTCAAACACATGACTGGGTTTAAAGAATCCTTTGTAAATTTATCTAAACATGAGTCACCCCATAAAGTGAAACTTGGGGATGACTATCAATATCCTATTAAGGGAAGTGGTGAATCCTCCTACAACCTAGACTCTGGGAAGTCTTTGAAGATGAAAGATGTCCTATATGTACCTGGGCTCAAGAAGAACCTACTCTCCATATATGCATTGGATGCAAAAGGCATGAGGGTTGCATTTGTAGATGGCCAAGTCCTAATGTGTCCAAAGGGTAATACTATAGATGATGCAGTAGTGATTGGAGAGTAAGAGGGAGGATTATACAAATTGAAGGGACAACCTAAACATGCCATGGTACATGAATCCATGGAGCCAAGTGAACTTTGGCATAGAAGGCTTGCACATGTGAACTATAGGGCACTACCAATTGCAAGTAAAGTTGTAGAGGGTCTTCCTGAAATCAAGGCAAAGCATGAAGGTGTTTGCAAAGGATGTGCAAAAGGAAAGAAAATTAAGAAGGCATTTCCAAGCAATGAAAGCAAAGAAAACGGGATCTTGGAAATTATCCACTCCGATGTATGCGGTCCGATGTCATCCAGTTCTCTAAGTGGGTATGTATACTATGTCTCTTTCATGGATGATTTATCTAGGAAGACTTGGGTTTATTTCTTAAAGAACAAAGATGAATTGTTTGATAACTTCAAGGAATTCAAATCCTTGATGGAAAATCAAACTGATAAGAAGATCAAGACATTCAGATCCAACAATGGCGGAGAATTCACTTCAGGTGATTTCAAGAATTCATGTAGTGATTCAGGGATAAAGAGGGAGTTGACTGCTCCCTACAATCCACAACAGAATGGGGTTGCAGAAAGAAAGAATAGAACAATCATTGAAGAAGCACGAGAAATGTTGCATGACCAAAATCTTCCTTTGCATCTATGGGCAGAAGCATCTAGGATAGTTGTATATGTGCAGAACAGAACACCTCACAAGATATTGGACAACAAGACACCAGAAGAGGTATTCTCTAGTAAGAAACCTGAAGTCAACCATCTCAGAATATTTGGTTTCCTAGTATACACTGATGTTCCAAAGGAAAAGAGGAAAAAGCTAGATCCTTCAGGAAAGAAGGGCATCTTTGTGGGGTACAGTGAAAGATCAAAGGCTTACAGAATATACTTTCCAAGGTTCAAGAATATTGATGTCGGTAGGGATGTAACATTTGATGAGGACTCATCATACATCAAATCAAATAAGGCACCTGTTGAAAATCATGAAGAACCAAAGGAAAACAGATTCCAAGACACCATCATGACTGAATCAATTCCAGAAGCAGATCGTGAAGTTGAAGATCCGCAAGAACCTGAAGATCCATCTCGTGAGAAGAACTCTCACAAGAGGAAACCTGCATGGGCTAGAGAGCTCATTCAAGATGCAGAAAGATATGGCATTCCAGAAGAAGAACACAGAGAAAGGAAGAGGACTAGATCACATACCAGTTATGTTTCCCTACTCTATGATATTACGAACAAAGAACCTTCCAATTACAAAGAAGCAGTGGAAAAGAAAGAATGGAAGGATGCCATGGTCGAGGAATACCAATCGATCATGAAGAATGATGTTTGGGATGTAGTCCCAAGACCTGATGGGAAGTCTGTTGTGACTTCCAAGTGGATCTACAAGATCAAGCATGCTGCAGATGGCACAGCATAGAAAAGTACAAAGCGAGATTTGTAGCTCGTGGATTCTCCCAGAAAGAGGAAATAGAATATGAAGAAACTTTTGCTCCTGTATCCAGGTACACTTCCATCAGATCAGTACTTTCTCTGGCTGCAGTGATGAAATGGAAGATACACCAGATGGATTTCAAGATAGATTTCTTGAATGGTGTAGTCGAGGAGGAAGTGTATGTGGAGCAGCCACTTGGTTTTGAGACACATGACAAGCAGTCATATGTGTGCAGGTTGAAGAAAGCCTTGTATGGCTTGAAGCAAGCTCCTAGGACTTGGTATGGTAGGATAGATAGCTTTCTATCTAGTTTGGGCTTTACCAAGAGTAAAGAAGATTCCAACCTTTACTACAAGGCCGAGGAAGGAAATCCTGTGATACTTCTTCTATATGTGGATGACTTATTTGTTACAGGTGAGGATAGATTGATTGCCGATACCAAGAGGAAGCTTGATGTCGAGTTTGAGATGAAGGACTTGGGGATGATGCACTATTTTCTATCCATGTAGGTGTGGCAGAGTGCAAATGGAATCTTCCTTGGACAAGGGAAGTATGAAGTAGAGATCCTGAAGAGGTTCGGGATGATGGACTGTAAGACCATGGCCACACCTATGGCATCGAACCTGAATCTTTTGTGTGATGCTTCATCTGAGCCATTTGATGTCATAGTGTATCGTCAGATGATTGGGTCCTTGATGTACCCAACAAACACAAGACCAGATATTTGCTTTGCGGTGAACACATTGATCCAGTTCCTAACGGATCCTTGAGGTGTTCACTTGGATGATGGAAAGCATATTCTGAGGTACCTGAATGGTACAATTGATTATGGGCTCAAGTATGATGCGAATCAAAAGCTTAACCTACAGGGTTACGTTGATTCAGACTGGGCAGGCAGTACTGCAAATAGGAAGAGCACTTTTGGGTGTTGCTTCAGTATGGGATCAAGTGTGATCTCTTGGTTTAGTAGGAAGTAGTCCTGCGTAGCACTGAGTACAGCCAAAACAGAGCATGTTGCAACTTGTTTGGCTAGCTGTGAGGCAGTATGGCTTAGGAATCTACTATCTGAGTTATTTGATCTCTAGTTGGAGGCTACTGGTATCTTTTGTGACAACGAGAGTTGTGTGAAGCTGTATGAGAATCTAGTTCTCCACAACAAGTCGAAGCACATTGAGATCAAATATCACTATATCATAGAGATGGTGTAGAGAGGAGCAGTAAAGCTCCTGTATGTTGTGATAGATGAGCAAGTTGCAGATGTGTTGATGAAACCACTAGCCAGAGTGAAGTTTAAGTACTTCAGAGAGAGGCTTGGTGTTCTTTAGGCTGATGACACTTCAAGGAAGAAGTGATGGACACATTTGCAGGGGCCATTCCAAGCATGGTGAGAGGAGGACCCTTCCCATGGTTGTGGATGTAAGCGCTGGATGATGAGCATCAGGACAATGCTCCAGTTACTGCTATATGCATCATGTTGGATGTTGGATATGATCAGTTGGATCATGTATATGTATATGCATCATGTTGGATGTTGGATATGATCAGTTGGATCATGTATATGTATATGCATCATGTTGGATGCTGGATATGATCAGCTAGATCAGTTATATGTATATGAATCATGTTGGATGCTTGATATGATCAGTTGGATCATGTAATTGTATATGTATCAGGTGGATACATTGTATGATCAGGTAGATCATGTAAGATGATATTTATCAAGTGGATACATTGTATGATTAGGTGGATCATGTATGTTGATATGTATCAGGTAGATACATTGTATGCATCAGGTGGATGCATTGTATGATCAGGATGATCATGTGTGAGTATCAGAATGATACTTTAGATGATATGCATCAGGATGATGCTATGATGATGATCAGGATGATCATGTGGTCTACATCAGGATGATGTATGGTGAGTATTAGGTTGATACTCTGTGGTTGTGGGCAGGTTGTGCTGATGGAATATAATAGCTCCCTGGGAGGTCTGGAAAATGCTCTTGCTAGGTGTTTTCGGTTTCATATAACTTCTCCCTGGGATATTTGCAGATACTCTTGCTAGGATTTTCCTATGGCATAAAATAGCTCCCTGGGAGATCTGGAAAATGCTCTTGCTAGGTTTTTCTTGGTCACATGTAATAGCTCCCTGGGAGATCTTGCAGGTTGTGTTGGGCACGTAATCAGTCCTGAGATGCTCTTGCTAGGTTTTGTTGATGCACGTAATAAGTCCTGAGGATCCATAGTATGACCAGTGATGATGAAGACCTACAAGTGGTGGGCCTACATCCAACATGAAAAAGGGTTGGCTCTGTAGAAATTCCTACGACGATGATGATGATTCAATGACGATGATCCAGTGACGATGATCCAGAGAAGAAGACTTGTGCTAGCATATCTGTGTCGAGAAATACCCTCCTATTTAAGAGGGAGTGTTGATGTAATTGTAATTACGGAATGCATTTCACCTATGTACATTGTATTTCTATAGAGATGTTATTATTCCTCTATACGGAAGTGTCGTCATTTGTATTGACAAGTGTCGCAAGTGTCGAAACTTGTATGTGATGGGTTATTATACCACCAAGTGTGGGGTCGGCCCTGATTAGTATTACCATGGGTTATTAGACTGAGTTAGAAAATTCAACCCTGCTAGTTTATTAGGCAGGTCAGGTCATGTATAAATAGAGTGCAGGAGGCACTCTATTTGATCATCTCATTATTCACTTATACACTCTTCGAAAAGTGGCGCACAAGTGAGGAAGGAGGAGTAGCTACTAGGAGGACTATCTCTTGTACTTTGGTTGCATCATTGCTCTTTCTATCTCTGAGGAAGTTGTGAGGTTTTTCACCTTTATGTTTTTTCCCAGTGAAACTCTATGTGTCTATTGTCAAATGTGATTGCTTGGTGTGATTGATATGCATTGGTATGCTTGATATGTTGTACATGTTATTCTCTCAGTAAAGATCCTAGAGTATGTTGAATTAATGCTTAAAAATTAACACCTCTCTATGGTCCCCAGCATGGCATCAGCTGCACCCACTTCCACTGGTCTCATGAAAGTATATGGGTGTCCCTCAAGGTGCACTGGTCCAACATCTACATTTAACACTTTGTTTCAGTACTTCAAACTCATCATAAAAATCATATATGCAAAAAATTGAAAAAATTAAATAATTTTTCAAAAAGCATAAACATACCTATCTCTCCCCGGGCTTCACCTAGAGGAAGGATCAGCTCAGGATCGCCACGCAAGTCCATACTAGCATATGGAAACTGCTCAAATGTTGGCACCTGTCTCTCCCACCAACCCCAGAAATCATCCTCGTGGTAGCAAAAGTTGCTCTCACCTCCACCTTGGTGGAGAAAGATTTCACCCCAACGAGCCAGTCTTGGCTCATGAGGGTTGACTGGGGGAAAAGGCATGCCCAAACTGATAGCAGGCACTCTCTCAAAGAATAAAGTGCAAAGTATGCTCCCATATCCAAAATTCTTCATCCTCCCGGTCTTACATCCCGAGAGTTGAAGTTTCATGTTTTCCAAAAGACTAATACACCAGTCATATACATGCCCCTGCAAGCATTCAATGCTAATATGCATATAGTGTATCGAGGCTAAATGTTGTGTAGTGCTTCCTCCCATCCGATTCAAAATACTCACAATAACTTTGAGAGGGAGGTTGACAATGGTCGAAATGAGAACTTGACTACCGGATTTTTCTATTCCTGGTACGCAGTAAGTATTCACATATTCTTGTACGGATAAGGAACCCACAGTGCATGAAGACCCCTTCAAATTCACTTCATCTCCCCTTCGAGAGAGACCCATGATAAACTAAATGTCATCCATGGTGAGTTCTAATATTTCTCCCCGGATATCAAATACCATGGCATCTATATCCCAATACTAAACAAGCCTCTGAAGCAAGTAGTTTTGTGCCCTCATGTTAATGATTCTATAGAATTTCAACAACCCACACCTTTGGAGCGTATGAAGAGTCCCTAGATCTTGAAAAGCTATCCTATGCATATCCTCATGCTCTCTTTCTCTCCAAAGAAGCACCATCATGCCAAGAAAAGGTCAAATTTTTAGCCCTCGTCATTTTTTACCTCATCTTCAGGGGTGTGCACTACTGTTTAAGCTAGACATGCACGTTTGAGTGCTGCTTTCCTTGAGGGAAACCAACACACACTACTAGTATGCCCTACTTTTCTTCATACACATTAGTGCACACGCAAAATATGAATTGTACATTGCTAGAAAATGATTTTTAACCAGAAAAATTTACAAAAATGCATTAAATTGCAAGTATTGGCATAAATAGCTTACTTGGTAGAGGTTGAAGGTCGATTGATGCTCCGGTTTGATCGCAATGAGTGTAAGAAGATCAAGGGTTTGCTCCAAGTTTTCCCTACAAATTCCAAAATGATATTTGATTTGTCAATTTGAAATTAGTTATATAAAATTGATTTTAATTTTTACCCACTTTTTTCAAAAGTGTATAGTATCAAGTTGTACATAAAATGTTCTATCTAATCACTCATACTTCGACACTTTGGTGAGGTAAATTTTAACCTAAATATCTCAAGTTTTCACTAGTATCAAACCGGAAATGACCTATTTTCTTATTGATAGATCATATAGGTATTATATCATCATTATTATATTAGTGAGAAGATTTTTCGATCATTACTAATGCGATTGTTGAGATCCTATTCTTTGGCAGGTCATGAACATACGATCCTAGAAGTTGTCTTTTAATTCATTTTAAGCTCTTGTTTTGACTATTGAAAAGCTAAACAAGTTTGTCTAGCAAACTTGGCCTCTTCAAGCTCGTTAAAGGAATTGAAGGTCAACCCACTTAGGTATAAGTTTAATCGTTTTCTGGACCTTTGCGGATTAATTACAAAAAAGGAATACTCTAGTCATCCGTGGCTAGAAGATTTCTCCTCTCATTTTTTTATAATTTTTTTGGGGAGGGGACTAACTGTACGAAAAAAGGACCTTTTGGAGCCTTCTTTAGGGTTTTGAGGCTCTTGAAACATGAAAACACCAAGCGATCACTCACCTACTCGAGCTTGATGTGAAATCCACAAGAGGGTAAATAGAGGATTGTTTAAGTTTTTCAGACTCTATAAATAGGAAAACACCGGCGAGCATTAACCTACTTGGGACCGATATTAAAATCCACGAGTAGGTGTATGGAGTTATTGTTTAAGTTTTTAAGAGTCCTTAAAATTGAAAACACAGGCGAGCAAGAACAGATCTCGGCTCGATATTAAAATCTGGAGATCAGTACTATACAGTATTCTTCTATCTCTTATTTAAACTCTGTAAAAAATGAAGAAGGTCCTGAGTCTTCCTCCCATGGGCTCGTTAAACTCTTTACATGGTTGGACTTATTGAGTTTTATTTTCTTCTTGAACTCATTAAAACAACAAGAAGAACATTCTTTTACCAAAAATAATAAGGGATAAGAAGGGTATATCACATCTTTTTCAGTTTCAAAGGCAGTTACGTCAGTCATGTCCTTGAGCGCAACACCTACTTGAGTCTTTCATGTCAATTGGGTTTTAGTTTTTGTCCTTAGGGTGTACCCGGTTGGTTATTCTTCCAACTATATGGAGGGTTTGTTATGTCTCCTACATTGTAGATTTATATCATTCTCCCCCTTATGTTTAAAAATACCTAAGTCACTTTGTGTCATGCTCATTGTTCAAGGATACAGCCTGTGTCAGCCATTCTGCAGTTTACCTTGACTTCATTTGTCGGCCATCCTAGTGTTAGTTTGTTTCATCTTGTTACTTGTCCTACTCCACATCAACTCATACCTTTTGAGTGTTCCTTGTGTTGGATGATGGAGGATGCATTAAGGACTCCCTTCCAACGGACTTCTTCGCATCAACATCAGCTCATTATGCTCTGGGAACGAAGTTTAGAGTTTCAGTTAGTACCTTGGAGATCTCAATCATCAGTGGCAGTTTCCCTCGCTGTTGAATAAATGGGAATACATCAATGTCTCTTATTCGACAGGTTCCTCAAGTGTTCGACTTCAAGTCCTCTTATTCACACGTGTTGGATCGTACTAGGTACCTTGGACCCCATTATCATTATCGATGGAAGTCCTTGCGTTTGTTAACGATATACATCAATAACCGATAATCAAACGATACCCCCCATGTTCGACTTCAGCTCATTTATTCACATGGTTAGGTTTGTACCTTGGTTTGTTTTGGATGAAGACCTTGAAACAATGATAACATCACCATATTTATGTTATGCCCCAAGCTGCGCAAGACTGAGCCTTACTCATTTTGGCTCTTCATGAGACATAGATCCAGCTTGTTTTTATGGCTATGATATCTCTTTTGACATGGATCCATGCTTTTATTTCAATGGCCATGCTTTATATATACATCTCCTAGTTATGTATCGGAGATCATGCTACACATCTATATCATTTCAAGATTGTAAATGCTCGTTGACCTTGATCGTTGTTTCAGGTGTTTTTTGTGACTTGGTTCTGCGGTTTCTTGCTCCTCCTTTGACTTGGACTTATAATGTATTTCGGCCATCATTTCCCTCTGACCTCACACATTAGGGGGCATCTGTTATAGGTCAAATCTGCACTTCTTCGTCCGTGATCACATGATGTTGTCGATCACACAAAAGGACAACATGGATTGAAGAGCTAGATTTCCCTGGATGATGTATGGACTGAACCTACCCTCTTCAGCTGAGAATTTCCTTGATTTACCTGATCTTTTGACATGTGCGCTACTATGTGGGAAGAAGACTAGCACACATCTGCTAGTAGCCTTAATTTGATCAAGTGAAACTAGTGCACACCTTTGAAAAGTTGCAGGCGCTTGTTGTAAAACACTAAAGTTGTGTCCCGTGCGCTACTATGCCTTGAGGAAACTCGCGCACATCTTAAGATGAAATCAAAAATATATTAAATTGACGAATTGGGATTAGTTGAAGTTGGTTCTACAACTTCTCCAACCTTCCAATCCAATTACCTCTCGGTTACAACTTCCTACCTTGTCCTATAAATACAAGAAGGATCCATGAGAGGAGTTAGTGAAAAGGCTAGAAAGAAGGAATTAAGGGTTGTTACGCTGGAGGAAAGTCCCAAGTCATTGTGAAGAGCAGGAGCCCATGACTCGGTTGCAGAAACATCTCGACACGTCAGGTATACTGTACTGATTCATGTTTCTTTGACAATAAAAAGGTCGAAATACCCTTCCTGTCTCAAATCAGGTGTCTATTGGATTGTGTGTCTATTTGGATTAGTATCTGATTATGTTTGATGTCAAATTGATTTATAATTTCATCATATGTTATATAGTCAAGATACACTGAGGAAGGTATCCTTTGTATTGCAGGTTCATCAAGCGGGAGATCAAGTGGGAGATCAAGTGAAAGCTAGGACCAGCCGTCGATTAAAGGTATGTCTTTCGATATCCTGATCTCTATCATTTGTAAGAACTAATTGTAATGCAGATAATGTGATTACCTATCAACCCCTCCCAGTTGGTAGTTTCCATCTCCTCACTATAAGGTAGAAATCCTAAACAACACCGTAGATACAGAACAGTTCAAAATATCTTATTCTCTAATGCAACTATGATTCCCTTAGGATTACAATCATACTCCTATTTATAAAAAACTAATTGCTTACAAAATAGTCCACATGACCTATTCTAACTAACTAAACCACTTTTGCACTTTCGTCGGCTCCTTGTTCTCCGTGAATGGTCCTTTCTTCCGCAGATTGTCCTTATTCACGGTTGTCGGCTTCCACACTTTATGCAGTCTAACCCCGTGCCAACAACAATGTTCCGAGAAATACGACTGACGCCATCCACATATCCCAAATATGTGAAGGTTTCTTGTGTCATTTTCCAAAGTGACAATGCCAAGCAAGATAAGTGTGTGCTCGAAATAAGTAAATTAAAAAAATTTATACAAAGAACACAACATAATACAACAAGTGTTGCGAGGCATCAGTGCCTACACAAAGTATTTCTTCAAATAGACACCATTTCTGATCTCTGACATAGGTTACCCATCATAATTGATCAATTCATAATCTCCCCTATTTAACATAGTTTTGAAAACAAGTGGGGCAAACCATTTTGGTACAAAATTCCCTTCTCCTGTTTTGTCTTGGTCTTGGTCATAAACTAAAACCAAATCACCTTCAGAAAAGACTCAGGGATGGGACGGTTTGTCATATTGGGTTTTAACCCTTTTCTTTTGTGCTTCCACATTTAGAGAATCCTCCCTTCTACTTTCATCAAGAGAATGAAAATGGAGAATCCTTTCTTCTTCAGTTGAAGTGTCAGGTAGGAGTTCGACTGCTATTTTTAATGATAGGATTTCACATTCAATCATCAACACAACTTCCTCTCCATAAACCAATTGGAAATGAGTGAATCCGGTTGCAGTTTTAGTAGCAGTACAGTAAGCCCAAAGAGCGGAAAAGAACATTAAGTTGCAATTATTTTTGTTTTATTAATCGTCCTCTGCAACATAATTTTCAAAACCTTGTTAATGGCTTCTACTTGTCCATCAGCTTGAGGTTAATATGGCGAGGAAAAATCCTGCCGCAATCCTAACCTGTTGGTAAGTTCATCCATAAAGGAATTCCTAAAATGACTTCCGTTATAAGTAATGATCTCTTTAGGTACGCCAAACCTTGCTATCACGTGATTGAATAGAAAATATGTTGCAGTTTTACCCACGCAGTTGAATGTAGGCATTTCCTCGTCCCACTTGGTGAAGTAGTCCACGGATACGATGATGTAGTGGTGGCCATCAGCTGAAGGCGAGTTGATTGTCATAAATTCAATGGCCTATTTTGAAAATGGACCCACAGTTAGTCAAGGGTGTAATGGAGCAGGATGTGCGTGCATTTTTATTGTGTACATTTGGCAAGGGTGACACTTTTTGACAGCATTGATGCAATCTTTAAAGATTGTAGGCCAAAAGTATCTCGCATGCAAGATTTTTTGGGCAGTTTCCAACCCAAAAAGATGAATTCCACATGCCCCAGCATGGAAATCATTCATAACTTGTTCAGCTTCCTCGTGTATTAAAAAACATCTTAATATCATGTCTACTCCTCGATGGTACAAAGTATACACTATGATAAGGTATCTTTGTGCTTGGTGTCAAATGCGATGTTGTTCCATGCTAGAAAACTGAGGGTCAATCCTCTAGGTTTGGAGATATGTGATAAATATTCCATACCAAGGATCTGATGTTGCTATGAGGAATGCATGTTAGTATTCCCAATATTCAAAAGATATAGTATCCTCTTTCTCACAGGGTAACTCAGACATTAGTTCTGCAAATGCCAACGAATTCTTGGCTTTAGCATTTTCTAAATCGAGATCGAATTCTTGCAAAATTACTATCCATTTTGAATATTTGCCACCAATAGTATGGCAGGACAAAATGTGTTTCATGGGCTTCATCTCATCCATCATGGTTTTTCTCCTTGGAAGTATATAATGTCTAAGTCTTTGGACAACATGAACTGCTTTCAAGGCCAACTTTTCAACCTAGGAATACCTCAATTCAGGACCTGCAAGGCCTTTACTAAGATAGTACATAACATGTTCTTGTGATGATTCATCTTTGTATGCCAATACCATTCCTATGGTGGAACTATATGCTGCAAAATATAGAAAAAAGTCTCTACTATAGTTCAATGGACTAAGTACCAGGACAGAGACCAAAGCTTTCTTTATTGCATCAAATGAACGTTGAGATTGGTCATCCCATATGAATAGTGTATATTTTTTTAGGAGACACATGAAACCTTTAGCTCGTTCAGCAAAATCCTCGACAAATATTCTCAAGTAGTTAGTTTTCCCTTGAAGCCTTTGAAGTTGTGTTATTGTTTCTAGGGAAGGAAACTGAAGTATTGCCTCAAGCTTGAGGGGATCCACCACAATCCCCTTTTTTATATGACGAACCCAAGTAATGTCCTAGAGTCCACACAAAACATTCATTTGTGTGGGTTCAACCTAATGTTATATTTGCGACATCGAACAAAGATGGCTCGTAAATTTGCACTATGTTCGGATCTCCTTTAGATTTGGTTTCCAAGTCATCAAGATAAACCTCAACGATTTTCTTAATATCATAAAATTCATATGGCATGGCTCTTTGAAAAGTATCCTCAGTGTTTTTAAGGATGAATGGAAATTTTCGATACGAAAAATTTACTCAAGGGAATATGAAAGTTTTTTTATGATGGTCTTCTTTTTTTATCTAGATTTGGTTGTAACCAGAGAATCCGTCCATAAATGAAAAGATTTTTTTCTGGGCACACTCATCTATAATCTCATCAATGAAGGGTGTGGAATAGTTGTCTTTGAAATAAGAAAAATTTAGATCCCTAAATTCAGTACAGACCCTAATAGCTCCTTGCTTTCTATTAATAGGAACAGGATTGGAGACCCATTCAGTTAAAGGAACAAGATAGATGAAGCCAACTTTCAATAGTTTTTCAACTTTTGCTTTGATGGCAATCGATTTCATAGGATTGACTAGACATAGCTACTGTCGCACTAATTTAACATTATCATAGTTTTTAATCTCGTGTTCAAGTATGATGGGATCAATGGCCTACATTTATTCCTAATACCAAGCAAACACATCGTGAAACTCTTTGAATAGAGCAGTATAATGTACGATTTCATCTAGAGAGCAATCTGCACCTATATTGATGTTCTCAATGATGGCAGGCTTAATGGATATATCGATTGGAATGGTTCTTGAAATATTTGTCAAATTTCCTTCCGAACTCACATTGTGTGTTTGGACGGGGCATTGATATTTTTCCATGTCATCATCGAGGTAAAAAAATTCGGGTTTGACCTCTAATTATTCTATCTTTGGAAGAAATGAGGATCTATGATGCTTATCTTCCCAGGTTCGTTCATATATATTCATGAATTCAAGGATGGATTCATCTGATGAAAAAGTATAATATAGGATGTCATGAGTACTAGGAGTGTTGATGGCCCATACTGGTGAAGTGTAAGGATCATATTCCTCCATCTAGAAAGGATTTGGTCTGAATCTACCAAATCCATTTGGATAGCTTGATATGAAATCTCTATGACAGATAGGGGTACACAACTCTCAGTTTCAGTATGTTGCATAGAAGTTGGTATATTTCCATCACTCTTTTCAACTAATATTTCCTCCTTTGAGGCTCCCTTCTAGTGGAGCCAACTTCTAGTATGGACTTAGAAAAAACCTTTTAATGGAAAGAATACTTCTGATGTAATAGTGAAAATTGGAGCAGTGTTAGGGATCAATATTGGTGGTGTAATCGTGGAATTTCCCATGAGGGATGAATTTTTGAACATTCCTACCCAAATATATTGAATCATCGCTTTTGAATCCCCTACAAAAGGTACATTCAAGTGGAGACCCGTTTCAGGTGTGCAATAGTCTAGTTGATCAATCATGACAATCTTCCCTTGGTGGAGGAACCAAATAACTCATAATACTGAAAACACTACAGACATCATCTTATGTATCCAACTACATCCCAATAGAAAATTGTAGTCTATGGGTGCATCCACTACCTCAACATCTACTTGAACCGTTTTACCTCCCAATTCAACTGGGCAAGCCATGATAAGTCCATGAGGCGAGAACTAATGACCATCAAATGCTTTGAGTATTGTATGTGATGGTACTAGGGTGGGTGATCCCAAATATTTCCAACATGATAGTGACATGACACAAGTTGAGGCTCATTCATCCACAACAATTCGAAAAATGTTATTACCATGTGAAGTCACTTTGATATGAAATGTGATTTGTGATGGAATCCTACATGTGGACTGTTCTAAATCAAAAGTTATCAAATTGTTGTCAGATGGATCGATAGAAAACAATAATGCTTTTCATTGAGCAGTAGAACTTTGCAATACTTCCAAGGCATACATTGCATAAGGATCTTGAGCTAAGTCTTCAACCACATTGTAGTTTGAGAAACTCACGCATTAGGATTGTGTGTTGTTCTACAAAAAACCCCTTTTGGAGGTCGAGGTACTATGTATATGTTTGGATTCTCAATTGTTAGAGAACCACTAGGATGAGATCCAGTTGTTTCTACATATTTTGAAGGTGTGTCATAAGAATGAGCCCTTGTTTGAATGTTTATTTCATGTTAGCCAATCGTGAATATATTAGCGTTGGGTGGATTTCCCCCTTGTGGGGAGTTTGCTTGGTATCCTCCTAGTGGAGGTATTGGCACCAACCCAACCATCTTTTGTTGTTGGGGGGGATTTTGAGTTAGGAGGGAAGGTTGTTGTTTCCCTCCTCATTGTGCCAACATTCAATGAATATCATCCATGTAATGACAAAGGTGAGTAGGATGATACCCTTGAAAAATTTTGCAAGGGTATTTGTTTTTTCGGTTCTCCTTATTGCCTCCAGTAGGATTATTCACCTTAGGTGCATATCCCGTCCCAGAATTAGCATTTGGATTCTTCTTTTGTTTCTTAATTTTTCCTTTTGGCTACGTAGTTTGAACCGTATGTACTTCATAATTTTGGGTGGGAGTTAAAGATTGTTGTGTTTCTTGGTGAGCTGTGGGTTGTGAATTTTGAACTGACATTTGTCCCAATTGTTGGGTAATATATTCAAGTTCATTGATGGATCCAATCACACCATTGTTATGAGGTCCTTTTGGTGGCCTAGCTAGATCAGACGCAGTTCTTACAACATGAGGTATGCGATCATAAACTGTTCCCAATTGGGAATATATCAAATCCATATGTTGAGCACTCTGAATGAGTTGTTCTTCGGTCATGGATCTTGGCATGGCTACATATTTGGAAATAGTAGGTAATAGTGATTTTATGAACCAATCTACGAAGAATTGATCTGGGATTTCATCTTTCATAAGCCTCAGCGCCTCCTCCATTCTTTGATATGATCCGATATGCGAGTAGAAGTGTACTGCCTAAGTGAGGTCAACATTTTTGTTCCCATATCATATCGGATAGGTAATTGAAAATGTGTCAGAAAGACCATAGCTAAAGATGAAAATCATGTGAATGTATTGTGGGGAAACACAATGTACCCTTTTGCAGTAGTTCCCGTTAGGGTCTGCTAAAACAACCTTAACCTAACACTATCATCAACTAGGGAATTGGATGAACACCACAAATGGAATTTCATCACATGATTTGATGGATATTTCCATGGTTTTCCGTCAAACTTGGGTATGTATCAGGGTAGTTTAGTTGGTATGGTTGGCCATCCATTCAAATGTAGAACAAGATCATTAGTCAGGTGGGATAAATCCGGTAGATTCAATGTGGCTAGAAATGGTGATTTGACTAGTGCCGTAGCAAACAATTGATACACGGGTGAAGCTTAATGGCTCCAATGTTGTTGTCCTTGGACTCGAAAAGTATTCCAAGAATTATTTCCTCCTTGCGGAGGTTGCATCCAAAAATATTGGTTACATCCTGAATGTTGTACATTCCATTGTGGAACAGGACGCATGTATGGATTCCCCCCTTGCAGAGGTATGTTCCAAAAGTATTGGTTACTTGGTGGAACATGACCATTCCATTGTGGGATAGGATTAATAGGTGGATTTCCCCCTTGCAATGGTGGGCCCCAATAAGATTGGTTACTTTTCAGAATCTGACCACTCCATTGATTGTTTCCTTGGTTTTGATAAGTGTTCCAAGGTTGATTTCCCCCTTTCAGGGGTGGTGGCCAAGTGGATTGGTTACTTCCTAGAACTTGCCCACTCCATGGTGGAATAGGGTTGATAGGTGGATTGCCTCTTGGTGTGATACATGTTGTGGGTATGGGATTGCCCCCAGGATTTTTGCTAGTAAAAGTTGGAGGATGACTTCCCGAGAAATTTCCACTAACCTGTGGAACATAAACCCAATTGGCATTATTGTTCCATGGTCCATTAGTTCTGCTAGGAATATTAAGATTCTATGGTGAAGGGTTCTCCCAGAAGTAGAACTTGGAAAAAATTTAGGTTTACCAAGAGGATTTTGGTTTACTCCTTGATTTTTTTCATCTTGATTAGCCAAACCATATGGAAAATCCATATTTGGTAAGGCACACCCCCCAGTATTTATTCCTGCAGACGAAGTGGATGTACTTCCAGGATTGGAACTCAAAACTGTACCAACTGGCTCTGAAGTGTTGGTTGAACTTGTGCTAATGACAAGTATACTAACTGTTGGGATTGATGTAGAGGCCAAATTGGAAGTATTGCTACCTCCAGCAATTGTTTGAGGTTGTGATTATGTATTCCCTTGTGCTCCTGATGAAGCCATAGGGTCAATTGTTGAATTTTTCATATTAGACCAATAACTAAAAAGAGGATTAATGAAATCCAATGGCTCACTGATGTGAAGTACCATTGGGTATGAAATATTTTTCAAAGGTGGGTTTACATGAGTAGTTGTGTTTTTCTCTAGTGTTTCAATTTCAAATGGAGCAATATTATCAACAATGTCTGTGTTTTTTTTGTTAGGTGATGTTTCAGTATTTGTTTGATGTTGTTCTTCTCTATTGTTATTAATTGAATCTACAAGTTGTTCAGTTTCCAAGTCATAATGTTGGTTTTTTTGTATCTATCTCCACGATGTATAGGGTCCTTCAATTTCTGGTGATTCACCTCGCTTCAGCCATGACTCGTGGATCAAGAGAGTAGCCACTTTGAAGAATTTGATAAAAGGGTGTGTTTAAAATGATATTTTTGATCAAAAACATAATCAAACAATCCTAAGGCAGTCTAGACTCAACAAAAAGAAAAGTGTACACAAAGTAAAAAGTCCTATTGTTACAACGTAATCTTCCACCTTGTGAGCATCAACACTCTTTGCCCTATAGGATCCATTTTACTGACTCAGATCCACTTTATATCCTTCATACACACTATTTTCCCTATTTTTTCCCTTGTACGCTAGCTGCATAACTACAGCGGGCATACCTGCGAGTTGCATCACTATAGCCCATGGGTAGCATGTAAAATGGTAAAAATCACTAGTTAATTACTTTTTACTCCCAAAAAGCAGTCATTGGGTGACCTTTGGCCCTCCATTTTCTCTGAAATGCCTCGATGTGTCCTTTCACTTACCTTTGGGAGGACTATATATTGAGCACATATGGCTTATGGATGGGAGGAGAAAGGAGAACAAGAGAACTCTATTGGATTTTTGCCCTATCTTGAGTCTACACTCATTGATCCTTGTAGTTGTGAACCCCTTATGTTCACCTTCCAAACGCCTATCATAGTTTGAGTTTCCCATTCCATGGATGAGTGAAGTGGTGGAGGCACAAGTGTATTGACCCAGATCTTGGTTCATATTGGTTTCCGATAAGAGGTCATATCACATTGTACTTCTTGTTATTTATTAATAGAAATACTCATATTCTCATCCATTAATGTTGTGAATGTTGTTTATATTACATTGGGTTGCATTTACTTATAATATCATGGACCATTTCTATTGATGATGTTAATGTCGTTTATATATTATATGTGCTTGTTGTATATTCACTGTCAAGACTAATTTGCAGGATCAAGTGCACGGATTGAAAGCTCCAATAGGGATCTACATCAAATGTTTGGATCGAGGTTGGTTATGTTCTTCATTATATTAGCATTGTCATTTATATAGCATAGCATTGAGAATTGAGTTAATTTCTGGTAGTCGGTTGTCTGTTGTGGTCCACCCCAAGCCATAGGAAGTTTTCTCCAACACAGAAATGGCAACTCCGCTGGGGAGAACATCCATTTTGGGGATTTTTTAGCATTACTCCTTATTTAGAGTTGTTGTGTGTCGAGTCTCTATGTCATTGATTGTCCGTTAGGATACTCTATAGAAAACATCCTTTTTCTGAGCCATTGGAATCTTTGGTTGCTCATTTGCTTTTCCCTACCCGCGGGTGAGCTTAGCTCTGCCCGTGTCTACCCGCCTATGTCTACACTATAGCCCGCGGGTACCCATAGGTATTCCCTTGACAATAGCGTACAACTCCGAGGGTGATTGTTTGATGGCCTTTGGTTGTTGCTGGGTTGATTCTGAGTGTTCCTGAGTCTTCTATGGCCTTGTTCTTGACTGTTCCAAGCCTTGTTTGTGACCATAACTCCTCTTTTCTCTTGGTTTTGAGCCTCATTGGTTTTTACCCATTTTTAATTTTTAAGCTCATTCCATTGGTTGAGTCTTACTGTTTAGGATCTGCTAGGTTGTCTGAGTGATTTCCTTTGCATTTCTGTAACTGAATAGTGAGATTTTGCTTGCATTTTTCATTTCATTTTATTGAAAAATACAACAAAAATAGTTTTGCATTTTCCTTTTGCTTATAAGTGAAAATACAAAAAAAAAAAATTACTTTTATGTATTGCGTTTTGCATTGAGTGCTTGCTCCTTTCATTTAGGTCCTGCTTGTGCATTGAAAATATAAAAGAGCTGCATTTTTTATCGAAACTGTTGGATTGATTTTGCATGTTAGTGGCATTGTTTTTATTGAATAGATGAGTCTAGAGTTTGACGATTTTGCATACTATTGAGTCATATACATCACTAGTTTCATTACCATATCCTTTGAGTAATCACAGCCATTAAAATTAACGCTTAATCTAAAATTGATTAGCACAATTTTATTTATAGGGTACACAAACTAGCATAGGTTTAGAGTCTTGGAATAGATCATTGTGACTAAACAATCCAAGACTACTAGACGAAACATTATTTTTCTAACTAGGGAGTGGTTAAATCCATGGCATACATCGGTGTTCTCAGGAAGCTCTACTCAGACCAGATTTAAGCACAAGGTCACAGGATGTTGCAGGTTGCAGAGATATCCCTCCAATACCGGTTGAACGTGGGAGATATTTCTAGGGTTTGTTCCTATCTGGGGACTCTTGGGGGATTTGACCCTCTTGATTTTTGGGCTTAGATACCCTTCCCATACGACAGATCCCACCTGCGAATGTCCCCCTGAGCATTGATTATACTATGGTGACCATAGTTTCCTTACCTAGGTATTGCACAAGGTACATGTAGTGGTTATACTGTTTGTGTCCTGAGTCAGATAGGGGTTGGACAGCACAGTTATTTGTTGCCGAGGGTTACGACCCTTTGCATGTAGTGAAGCCTGGGTGCCTCTATAACTGTTTTGTTACCTCCGGCTACAGTTTGGGAGTCTCAAGCCTCTCCTAGGAGAGACATACCGACTCTAGTGTCAGGAGATCATTTAGCCACTACGTTTGTCTGCTCTTGTCTGTAGTTTCTCTAGGTGTGTGCTTTTGATTTATTGTTTTTTATCGATAGTTGGCCATTAGGAGACATTGTGATTTTATATTCTCTCTAGAGATATCATGGCATGGAGTCCTACTCTCCATCGATCCCGTCAGTTGTCTAGTTTAAAACCAGCCGAGCTTTCACTTCGTGTTACTAGGGGACGTCAGTGGGCTCCCTCCAAGTCTTCGAATTCTTACGAGACATACGTCCTATACAGAATGACTGTTGCACACTCTGACACGGGAGAAATCCCTATGAATCCATTGGGTAGAGTCGAACACACTTTAGACACCCCTACTCCTTGTGAGGCATGGGGGGGTGATCCACCTGAGACCCAACCTAGTTTGTTTGGTCATGATCCACTCGAGACTCAACGTAATTTGTTTGGTATGGATCCACCCGAGGACGACCCGTTTGATTTCTCATATCCACATAATTATTTATTCGGGATGCCATAGTTACATGATGACACAATTCCTACGATCAACCCTACTGCATTCTCATATGGTATGCCTAATTACAACACAGCTAATCCTTCCATTGCTTTTGGTAGTCATGATAGCACTATTCATGGTGTTAGCAACACTGAACCCACTAGGGGAAGTACCCTCACTGGGGGAACCACGTTGTCCACTCACACACATAGTATGGGGACTGTTCACATTCCTCCTAACAATGCTAATGTTGGAAGACGACCGCCTCCTAGGACTACCCAACCTAATAGGAATATTGTTTGCAATCCGACTCACCATCCACCACCTAACACACATGCTGCTACTTCTCAACCTACGACCACTTTCGCAAATGTTAACGCTCCTCCCAACCATGGGGGTGGACATATACCGCATACTTTTACATCCTCTACTGCTACTAGTAATGCTAATGTAGGATGTGGGAATATACCTTATCCTCATGGTCACAACAACACCATTCCTGGTACCAGTAAAACCAATGTTGGGGTTGGGAATACATCCCATACTTATGGTCACCACATGACTTCTCACACTAATCCTAATGTTTAAGTTGGGGGTGGGAACATACCTTACCATCATGGTCATTACAACATGGTTCCTGCTACGAATAGTACATACATGCCCCATACTTATGGTGGAAACCCTTACTACAATACAGTCGGTGCTGGCCACCAGTACAACCCACCTCAATATGGTGCTCAAAATGCATATATACCTACTTACTCTCACATAG
This sequence comes from Larix kaempferi, assembly GCA_027924585.1. NCBI lineage: Eukaryota > Viridiplantae > Streptophyta > Pinopsida > Pinales > Pinaceae > Larix > Larix kaempferi. The sequence goes on along the minus strand of BSBM01000858.1, from coordinate 1,358,765 downwards.
GTTAGGTCAGAGGAGGTTATCAACCTTATGGCCATGGTCACGCTTTTGGTCAGACAGGTCCGTATAATCAGCAGTTTAATGCTCATGGTCAAGCATTTGGTCCTTCTTATCCTTTAGGTTCTTACAATCAACCTTTTATGGGAGCTTATAATAAAGATTTCCAACCGCAGATCCCGTTCCTTGCATGTTTGAATCTTCCGGATCTTTCGAAGCTCACAAATGATCCGATGTGTCACAACCCTAGTTGACCTCTAGTTCCTACCAAGCTTCTTTTGGACATTCCTAAGTTCGAGGGGAAAGGTGGTGAGGATCCGGGTGATCATGTCACAACATTTCACCTTTGGTGTTCTTCCAACTCGTTGAATCATGATTCTGTTACATTATGACTATTTCAACGCACCCTCAAGAAGGCAGCTGCGAAGTGGTATGTTGAGTTGCCTGGGAACACTTATAGGCGATTCAATGAGATCGCTTTGGTTTTCTTGGATCATTTCCAGTTGTTGGTTCCTTACGATACTGGTACTAAACTTTTGTCTACCTTCCGTCAGAATAAGGCCAGGCGTCGGCAGAAGAGGTTAGTGAAAACCAACATTCCTCTAGAGTTTCTGTTGGAATGAATCCTCAAGTCTCTACTCCCATATGTTGCCAAGGATGTTTCGATGTCCGGTATTATTACTGAGGAACAAGCCATCTTAAAAGTCCAGTAGTTAGATTTACTATACTCTCAGTCTGGCATTTTATATGGCATTATTCTTGACGCACCGCGAACACGACATGAGCCCAAGATAATTCCCGGACCGCATGTTGATGACATTGTGGGATACGCAAGTAATCACCCTATATATATGGTGGCCAATCAAATACAAAATTTGTCACTAAACCAGTCTACTCTCGATAAGGTTCATGTCCATTTCCACCCCATCGTCTGATGTACACACTGTGAAAATGACAAACCCATCGGGTAACCAGCAACCTGGTGGCAAGAAGAAGGGGATAAATAATCGTAAGGGTGGAAATAATGGGAAAAATAATAGAAATCGCAATACCCCTTGTAAGGAGAATTCCAACCCTCCTTGGGAAGGTGGAAATGTTGTTGAGGACCGTAAACCTAGGCGTAAGGTAAAATTTCCTTATAAGCTTTGTGGGGAATATCATCTTACTCACTTGTGTCCTCGAATCGAAGAAGCATCGAAGCATCTTGCACACAGCCTAGCTGTGTTGAAGGATCCCCTTCCTCATCATCAAAACATGGCTTCGCATGCTCCCGCCACTGGTTATGGACCTACTAAGACTGTAATGTCTTCTTCCAATACTAGTGGTTATGGATGAGTGAATATGGTTCAATCGGAGGTTAGTGTTGCTACTCGTCAACGCGATTATGGTGCACCACAACATAATATGGGGAGTGAGCCTCCTCCTCCTCCTGATAATTCCTTGCATATCAAGAAGCCCTCTATTATGCCATGGATACCGAAAGGTGTTCTTAAGCGCTCTATGCATAATCCCAATGCTCAAGCCACCCAGAACTACTCCATTGTAGAAGATTTGGGCCAAACCTCATGTGCCATGTCGGCTCTTGAAGTTTTACAGGCATGTCCTTCTCAAAGGCATGCCCTTTTGAGTGCGTTAGGATTTCAGGATGGGGGAAATCCCAACATTATCAATTTTGACACTACTGATTTTCAACCTCGCTTACCTTACCATGTGGATTTTCAAATCCATGTGGATTGCCTTAAGAATTTTGTCAAGAGAACGGTGGTTGATGAAGGTGCTTCCACGTCAGTGATGTCGTTAGCTTGTTGGAAATCTCTTGGCTCTCCTCTACTCATGTCTAGGACCATGCTCACCGCATTTGACGGTCGATCATTTAAGCCGCATGGGATTATCCCTTCCCTTGGTGTTTTCTTGGGAGGTAAACCTATGCTTATTGAAGTCGAAGTGGTTAATGCTCCAATCGACTACAACCTTTTACTAGGTCGGAATTGGATGTATGCTATGAAAGCTGTCGCGTCTACTGTATTCATAATTATTTTCTTTCCCCACGAAGGCATAATTGTGACCATCGATCAACTGGATTTCGTTAATCCTCCTCCTGAAGCATCCACGGGATAAGTAGTCCCGTAGGTTACAAATTCTCAGCCGGAAACTGGGAACATGGGTGTTGGTATGTACCCTTCGTTGATGGGATCTTACGACTTCCCTGCACCCGTGAATTTTATTGGAACCTTTTCCAATGATGTGCCTCCTCCTTTGCGTAATGTACCATTTCGTACTTCATATTTTGATGATCCATGGACTTTACCGTCCACGAGTTCTACGTCTGGAGACATTGCGCACGTAGGGATGTATATGCCACTATCTGCTGTTGAGCTTGCTTATTAGCATATTCAACAAGCCACCGCAGAGTCAGATCTCCCCTCTTCTCGGACAATCGAGGAAGATCTCATTACACTGCCAGTTTGGGAAGTCAACTCATCTTGTTTGAACGAATTCCTTGGTAGTGCTTTACCTTTGGATGAAGCTGTTATCGAGGCCATGTGTGGTAGTGAGAGACCTTGGGAGGATATGCATCATCGCTCTTATTTCCTTCCCAATCTCAATCTCACCGAGCAAGAAAAGTTTAGGACGACTCTTGCAGAGATGGTTGGTCACCCTGTCGCTCTTTTGGGCTCACATGAGATTTATGTTGAGGGGAACATGGCTAATATTTCCCCGACTCAACCGATCAACATATCTGGCACTCCCAGAAAGATTGAGAACATTTACATCGGTGATGATTGCTCTTCTGAGGAGGTTTCCATCTACATCGAATTGTTTACTGAACTTCAGGAAGCTTTCACCTGGTCATATGAGGAGATGCCAAGAATAGACCCTAGTATTGTAGAGCATGAGATTAGAATGTATCCTCATGGTAAACTGGTTCGACAACGTCTTCGTGCTGTTAACCCTAGGAAGGCATCAGCTATTAAGAAAAAGGTGGAGAAACTGCTCAAAGCTGGTTTTATCTACCTCGTTCTCCTTACCGAATGGCTGTCAAACCCCGTTCTTGTGGATAAGAAGTAGGGAACGATCCCCGTATGCACTAATTTTAGAGACCTAAATCATGCATGTCCAAAAGACAACTTCTCGATGCCATTCATTGATTAGATCTTGGATTCTTGTGCGGGAAGTGAGATGTTTTCATTCATGGACAGCTTTTCGGGGTATAACCAGATTCAAATCAAACCCGAGGACCAACATCAGACTGCTTTCATTTGTACTTGGGGTACGTTTACATATCGAAAAATACCCTTCGGCCTTAAAAACACCAGATCTACGTTTCAATGTGCCATGACCTATTCCTTTCACGACCTTAAAAGTATAATGGAGGTTTTCCTGGATGATCTTGCTAGCCATTCGTGTAAGAGAATGGACCACCCCAAGTGCCTTCATTGGATTCTCGAACGATGTATACACTACAAGATTTGGTTGAATCCCAATAAATGCATCTTTGCAGTGAGGTCAGGTCGCCTTCTAGGATTCATAGTTTCAAAAGAGCGTATTAGAGTCAATCCTATTAAAGTTGAGGCAATACTTCATTTTCCTCCTCCGCGCAACTTGTTTCAACTTCAGAGCCTCCAAGGGAGAGCTACTTTTCTACGTCTTTTTGTGGTCAATTATGTTAATCTTACCAAAGGTTTCGCACGCTTGTTGAAGAAAGACACACCGTTTATCTAGGATGAGCGAGCCCAGTAGTCTTTCGATGCCCTTAAGAAAGCTTTGGTATCATCCTTTGTGCTTAGTCCACCAAAATTTGCACTAGATTTTATACTTTATGTGGCTGCATCTCAAGAGACGATTGGCATGGTCTTGGTTCAGGTTAATGATGTGCTTGTCGAGCATGTTATCTATTACCTTAGTCGAAATCTAGTGGACGATGAACTGAGATATACTCACGTGGAAAAGTTGGCTCTTGCGACTGTCCATGTAGTCCAACGGTTATGACACTATATGTTTCTTAGAAAAACCACAGTTGTAGTGCATATCAATCTGTTTCAATTCGTGCTATCACGACGCCTTATAGGGGGAAGTAAAATAAATGGATTGTATTCCTCCAGGAGTTCGATCTCGATTTTGCTTCGACGAAGTCAGTGAAATCTTTGGTGTTTGTTGAGCTTATGTCAGACCTTCCGAGACTTGATGAGGATGTCATCCATGAATATTCCTTTGTGGATGAACACTTATTTCTTATCTCGTCTGAGGACCCTTGGTATGGGGATGTCATTGTATATCTCCAAACTTTGAAGTTTCCTTTGCATTATTCATGGGACGAGTGACGGCATGTGAAACATCATGCTAAATATTATACTATCATCGGTGACACTTTGTATCGCTGAGGAAAGGATCCTATTCTCCATCATTTCTTGACTCACGAAGAAGTGGAGCATGTGCTCAATGATTTCCATGTTGGGTCATGTGGCGGTCACTTATCCGGGCTTGCTATAGCCCAACGTATTATGCGAGCTAGTTACTTTTGGCCTTCAATCTTTAAGGATTGTATAAATATTGTGAAGAGATGTCACCCTTGCTAGGTGTTTTCTTGGAATATACACTCGCATCCAGTGCTTCTCCATCTAGTCGTCACCGTAGGTCCCTTCACCAAGTGGGGGGTGGATTTCATGGATTGAAAACCAGCTTCGGCTGGGGTGCATCACCATATCATAGTGTTCATGGACTACTTTTCCAAATGGGTTGAGGCCATGCCGACCATAAAATCCGATGGTGCTACAGCAATGCATTTCATTTTCAATCAAATTATCACTCGGTTCAGTATTATGAAAGAGATTGTCACTGACCATGGCAGTCACTTTCAGAACAAAATGATGGAGGATTTGTCTCTCAAGCTTGGGTTTTGTCAAGAACACTCATCTTCTTACTATCCCCAAGCGAATGGTCAAGTTGAAGTAGTCAATAAGTCTTTGAAGACCATTCTCCAACATACCATCCAACAAAGCAAGAACAATAGGCACATTATGTTACATCCTGCTTTGTGGGCATATCGAACCGCAATCAAGACTGCCACCGGGTTCTCACCGTTTCAGCTAGTACACGGTGTGGAGCCGATTTTACAGATTGAATGCAAAATCCCTTCGCTTAAACTGGCCATAGAGCTCCTCCCTAATACGATGGGTATTGAGCAATGTTTAATCCACCTTGAGCAACTTGATGAGTAGCGTCGAGATGCTATTGTGGCTATAGACGCCAATAAACGTCGTTTTAAGGTTCAGTACGATAGGTCTGTCCTTCCTTGGCAATATGCTAAACATGACTTGGTCCTCTTATATGACCAAGCTAAGGAACCCTTGGGGGCAGGAAAGTTTAACCCCATGTGGCACGGTCTTTACATCATGAGGCATGTCCTGTAAAAAGGAGCCTATGAATTAGAGGACTATGAGGGGAACGTCTTGAAGGAGCCTAGAAATGGACTCTACCTCAAGCAGTATTATGCTTGAACTTCTAGTTCGAGCTAATACTTTTGTATACTATTGTATAGTTATTTCTGTACATAGTTTAGCTTGCTTTTGGTTTTTGGGTCTGCTAATTAGCTTCCGTTTGATTGACAGATGTCAATGGATTTTCCTACATTCTTAAGATTTGCAGATGGCGCTAGCCATCATACGCAACATCTTGCTTCTGTTGCATGGGTTATTTATTCACCTGACCACCTAGTTGTGTCTTCAGGAGGTGCTTGTCTCGGTCCTACATCTAACAATGTGGTTGAGTATAGTTCCGTGATTGAGCTACTTTGGGATGCTATTTCACAATATGGCATCCAGTCTTTAGAAGTCCTCCTGGATTCACAACTAGTTGTGTCTTATTTGAATGGTCAGTACCGTGTGAGGGATCCTACGCTACTACAAAAATTCCTGAGGGTAAGACTCTTGGAACGACATTTTGTTTCAATTACATACATCCATGTTCCGAGAATTTTTAATCATATATATGATGCATACGCTAACTATGTATTAGATTGGAATTTGTCACATTCACAATGAAGCACACAAATAAAAGATACATTCATACATTTTTACATACACACATATAGTAGAACTGGAGGACCATAGTTTTTCATAAATAATATGTCCAAAATGGTAGTGTCATAATACAAAACTGGAGCCCGTAGCCCTCAAAAATATACATATCGATACAAAAATGTGACCCTGAGATGTCTACTCCCTACGAGGAGGCCTAGCTGCGACCTCGATAGGATGTGTCTCATAGTAATACTGTGTTGCATTTTCTATGCGCTGCAGTAGTCATACCCAGTTACCCGGCACCCCCCACAACTTGGCACTACATCTCCTCTGGTAGTTGCACCACCTCTATCTGTGGTACCCTGGTGGTCATCCATGATAGGTTGCCCCACAGATTCTGTAGTGTACGCTTCGCTGCATCACCCACTACCTCATCACTCCTGCCCCGGCGATGATGTCTCGGGAAGCCCTCAGGTCTCACTAGGCCCTTGTCTATGAGCAAACAGTCAAACATTAATATATGATACTACCCCCAAAAATATTTTTGCATTTACATATATAATCAAAAATCCATAAAAATTTAATACACCAAAAAACCTAAAAAGAGTACTCACCAATGTCTCCGAACGTTGCATCTAGTGGAAGCGGCATGTCACGATCCTAGCAGAAGTCTATCCCTGCATAGGGGTAGTCCTCTATGGCTATGACCTGTTGGTCCCACCAATTAAAGAACTCCTCTATGTATGGTGATTCCTAATGGCCACCACCCTGTCGCATCAAGACCTCTACCCACTGGGTCATGGCTGGGTCACGGAGACTATGAGGAGGGACCTCAACCCTCAGATTGAGCCCCGGAACTCAGTCAAAGAAGAAACTGCACAAGATACTGCCGTATCCAAAAAAAAATTCATCCCCTTGCTTGCACTCTTTCATCTGGGTCTTCATGGACCCCAACAGCATGGTACACCTATCAAATATCATGGGATGCATACACTACGATGCATAGAACATCACTGGACTGGATGCCTCATGCAGAGCTTTTGAATCAGTAATCCGCACTAAGGCAGCCACTACAACCTTCATGCGCAGGTTGACTATGGCTCTTATGGGCACCTGACTCCCCACTACCCGAGTATTTGGAATACAATACCGCTCTATATAGTCGGGGATGGTGATCCCACCATCCATAGAACAAGACAAACTAGTAATGAAGTAGATATCTTCCACTTCCAATGAGAGTATTTTCCCATCTAGGTTGAATTTATGTGCATCGATGTCCCAGTAGTCTATCAAGTGGTGGAGCAATAGGTTTTGGGCCCTTAAACACCCTATGCTCCAAAATTTGTATAGCCCACATGCTTGTAGAACCATCCTGGAGGGAGAAAAACCAAAGAGTTTAGTCAATTTCATTTAAAAAACTAACTTCACGACCGTACCCACAGGCAATTTTGTTCACAGAGGTAGGTACCCGTAATCAACGCATGCGTTGGCTGCGAGTGCCTAGCCCTACCCATGACCCACATAGTTATATCCCACGGGTAGCGCCGTGACCATGTAGGGCATGGCCAAACAAAAAATCCAACCACTAAAATTTTAAATAAAAGCATTGAAATTAAAGGCATGAATGAGACTACCAACCTGCTCCTGACAGTTCGATGAATGGATGCCCGTAGCTCCCAGAATCAGCAGTTGAACTTCAAGGTGATAACTAACCACAAAACTCCAAATGGGTGAATAATAAAAATGAATTGTAAATTGTAAACTTTTGTTACTATTTATAATTTTCAAAACCCACTTATCTATAGTTTTCACCATTTAATGTTGTTTTGGACTAATACAATGTCATGGAGTAGCATTTTTTGACTAGATTTCTTTGGTGAAAGTTATTTCTGATCATTTCACACCTACGGCAGGTGTATTTCACACCTGGCATATAGGTTAGATGTCATTTTCACATGCATTATGCATTTAACCTTTCAACCACTTTCCTAAACCCTAGGTGCGACCCCCTTCTTAACTAACACGGAACCTTCACTCTGTTATAAAAAGTGTCGTTATATGGTGGTAGGGCCTTTCCAAACATCGGTACCCTAGTTAGACTCCCTTTTTGCATTATGGTGCCCATGCCTTTGTTTTTTCTTAGGATCGAGAGTCCTTTGTAGTTACGCCATGACTTTGCGATAAAGACTCATACTCTACTTTGTCGTATGCTGGACATCTCCCATAAGGACTCCCCCATTTATATCAAGTTGTGATTGCATTGCACCATCCTGCTTGTCGCTTGACCCTTGTGCTGGCTCCCACTTGACCCTTGTGCTGACTCCCGCTTACTCAGTTGTTAGCCTGGTACCTAAGCACTTTTCCCTGTCGATCCCTGCAGAGACTCCACTTGCCCTTCACAATTTGATGACCTTTTGACCCTGAGGGAACCCCCCCCCCCAAGTGTCCACATCCTATGCACACTTCCTTGCATTGATCATAGGTATGTTCCACTACTTGGGACTAATCTACCCGCTATTTGACATTCGTTCCCTCACTTGTTGTACTATAAGCAATTTTATTCTTTTTCAAGCTTTTCAAAATCTGAAAAAGACCAAAAAAAATAAAATATTCCAAAAAGCCAAACGGGATTATGGTTACTACTTTTTGTTGGCAATTTTTGTGTTGCCTTTGAATAGATCATTCATTCCACTCCATACATTATGAGTCGGGACTAGAGCTAGACCTTGGGATATGTACTTGTTTCTCAGTTTACTTCACTGATTGATTAAGCTTCCAGTCATTATGGAGCCCTTTGTGATGCCTCCTGCATCACACAATTTATATTGAGTCTATGATGCCTAAGTCCATCCATCTGCTCATGCTCTTGCTCAAAGGAAGTTCTAAAACCAGAGTCAGCCACTCCTCAGATATCTTGACTATTGCATGTCGACCATCCTTATTGATTCAATCCGTTTCACCTAAGTTATTCCAAATCTTTCAGCGTAGCTAGTACCTCGTGCTGGTTGATGGGGGATGGCTTAATTCCCTCCTTCCAGCGAATCTTGTTCCATCGACTTCAACCCATTTATTTCAGAACTTGAGGCTTAGAATTCGGTTGAGTACCTTGAGGCTTGCAGTCATTAGTGGCAGGTTCTCTCTCCATCGACAGTTTTGGGAATACATCAATGTCCCCTGTTCGATGGATTCATCTTAGTATTCGACCTCAACACATCTATTCACATTTTGATGATTATGCTCTGTGCCTTGATTCTCATTTTCATTATTGGTGGTTTATCTCGCGTCTATTAACGGTAGACATCATTGAACGGTAATCAGACGATGTCACATCAGGTTCGACCACAACTCCTTTATTCACTTGATGGGACTTGCACCGTCGAAGACTTGTGTATAAGAAGACCTCAAGAAATAGTGGCATTCAGTATGCTACTTATGATTATGACTTTACATCTGAGATATCACCTATCAGATATCAGCAGTTTGTACCTCCAGTTTGCACCAGTTGTTTCCTTTTTAGCAGGAAACCATATCTTACTGTAGAGGGATCATGGTTGTGATCGCTTATGACATGTATTCACTATATACTACCTATTCATGGCCATTGTATCAGATTGTTGTACTACACCGACATGTACTCAGGGTTGCTCCTTCCACTTGTGTCTCCATCACTCCACTTCTGAGATTTATAATGTATTTTGGCCATCATAGCATCAGTCTCTGACCTCACACATTAGGGGTAATATGTTACAACATAATCTTCCACCTTGTGAGCATCAGCACTCTTTGGCCTACAGGATCCATTTTATTGACTCAAATCCACTTTATATCCTTCAAACACACTATTTTCCCTAATTTTTTCCATGTATGCTAGTTGCATCACTACAGCGAGCGTACCCACGAATTGCATCACTATAGCCCACAGGTAGCATGTAAAATGGTAAAAATCACTAGTAAATTACTTTTTACTCCCAAAAAGTAGTCATTGGGTGACCTTTGGCCCTCCATTTGCCCCAAAACACCTCGATGTGTCCTTTCACTTACCTTTGGGAGGACTATATATTGAGCACATATGGCTTATGGACGGGAGGAGAAAGGAGAGCAAGAGAACTCTAGTGGATTTTTTCCCTATCTTGAGTCTACACTCATTGATCCTTGTAGTTGTGAACCCCTTATGCTCACCTTCCAAACTCCTATCATAGTTTGAGTTTCCCATTCCATGGAGGATTGAAGTGGTGGAGGCACAAGTGGATTGACCCAGATCTTGGTTCAGATTGGTTGCCGACAAGAGGTTGTATCACATTGTACTTCTTGTTATTTATTATTAGAAGTACTCATATTCTTGTCCATTAATGTTATGAATGTTGTTTATATTATATTGGGTTGCATTTGCTTATAATATCATGGACCATTTCTATTGATGATGTTAATGTCGTTTATATATTATATGCACTTGTTGTATATTAGTTGTTAAGACTAATTTGCAGGATCAAGTGCACGAATTGAAAGCTCCAATGGGGATCTACATCAAACGTTTGGATCGAGGTTGGTTATGTTCTTCATTATCTTAGCATTGTCATTTATATAGCATACCATTGAGAATTGAGTTAATTTCTAGTAGTCAACTGTCTGTTGTGGTCCACCCCAAGCCATAGGAAGTTTTCTCCAACACACCTATGAATCCAAGCAAGCAGTCTATTTTTCCAAAGAACCAAATCTCAGTGAAAAGATGGATTAGAGGGCCTTCCAAAACTAGTAGTTGCTGAGGGATATAAATCCTCAAACAATTACTAATAGTGAAGGTATGGGAAACAATTACAATAAACTTTAATTGCCAGGTGTGCAACTATTGGTTCTTGACCAATCACCCTCCCAAGGAGTAAAAGATTCAAAGTTTGTCTTAGGTACTCCAAGTGTCCCCCACTCACAATATCCTATGTGATATCCTAGGAATAACAACTAAGGTTACCACTTCAAAACTGACGGTCGGGCAGAACAGTTCTAAGTCTAGGACAAATCTCATAACCAGGTACTCTAGAAAAGTGATGTCACCCTGAGTACTTGTCACTTTACATAGAATTTCGTGATGAGATCATGTCCCACTAAAAAAGAAAGAGAGGGATAAACACCCTTACTTATCTAGATTGACCTCATGTTTTATGCATGTGTTAGATGCGCTTTCTCGACAAGCGTTTTTTGCTACTAATGGATTTAAACTCTCAATAATCAATGCTAGTTTCAGAAATATTTGTACCCCAGGAGTGTTAACTCTCAAAAACTAATCCATGGCACTAACCTATTCTTGTTGGTGATATGAAAATCAAATCTTTGTTAATTTTATATTAAGCGCCAATTTTAAGGGTAGTTTGCTCAGTTTCATGAGTGGAAGTGAAACTGGTGGTGTGTTGACTCGAAAAATATGAACCAAACAATGCAATATGATCACTTCTCTACCTTTCAATTCAATGAATGTTCTAAACTAATGAAAAGTTATAGGTTCATGTGTGTCTTTCAAACATGCAAAAAGTTTTGGTAGAATTTTTATATTTAGGAACAGTTCTTCTGAAATATGGATAATGACTGATTTCAAAAATAAATGTAAGGGCCAAACAAATATCTCACTAGAGATGAATCTAATTCTGTTACATGGGGGATCTATGTTTCTCATTTGCAGGGCCACCCAAAAGTGCAATCAAAGAGGATACGCAAATCCCTTCGAATACTTATGAATTAAATTCTTACACTTGAGATTTACTTTCTCATTCACAAGATCACTCGAAATCCCAAGTGAAGAGGGTACGGTAGCTCGAGAACTATATGCAAAAATTAAAATCTACTCTGTTACAAGTGAGATCATCCACTTTCTCATTCACAAGATCACCCGAAATCCCAAGTGAAGAGGATACGGTGGCTCGAAAAGAAAATGCTTTAAAAATCAAATCGTAAACTATTACAAATGAGATCCACTTTCACATTCACAAGGTCGCTTGAAATCCCAAGTGAAGAGGATATGGTGGCTCAGACACAACTTATCACAATAAAATAGATATCTAGAGATACAAATTTCTCTAATTGTGCATGAGAGTAATGAAATACTGTAGATCCAAAACAAAATTTGACTAATTAAAGTTTGTTTTTGGTTTTGGAGGGAAATTGTTTTCAAAATATCTCAAAGTGTAATGTTCAATTTTGTGTTTCTCAATGAAAATATCTTTGTGAAATGTTTTCAAATAATCTTTTCATATGTCATAACTTAGATTTGGTTTCATGTTTCAAATAAGCAAGTGTCTGAGATTCAAAAATTAAAGGGCCTTAAGGTTCTTTAAACAAATGTTTATGTCTTTTCAATTTTCATCATTTGCAAACTATTAAATGAATCAAAATTCTTTAGGGATCAATCCTAATCTTATCAAATCAGGTATCTAAAAGAAAAAGATTACCTCAAGCAATCAGATCTACAACAAATTGTAAGAAAAATTTGAAGAAAATGCCAATTTAGGCCATCTTTAAAGGTTTTTGGAGGGAAATTACTATTGGGCATGGCCCAAGTTGGCATAGTTTTGTTGAAGCGTAGCTCCAACGAAGCAGTTATTTTTGGAAAGAAGTACAAGTGAAGCGAGGTCCAGCAGCAACCTATTTTGGGCAAATGACTCTGCAAATCCAGGGAGCAAGGTAAGGAGCGACGCAGAGTTGGAGGAAAAGGACCTGTTGCCTTATTTAAACAGAGTACTAAGGATGAACAGGACAACTGAGGCAGCTAGAATAGCGGACTGACAGTGACAGAAGAAGCGGAGCAGCTGAAAGGGACATGTCAGTATGCAGTCAGAGTTGCGGCTGTCAGAAGAAGCATCAGAGCTAGAAGTGGCGCAGAAAGGCAGTCGAAGTCAAGTGAAGTAGCTGCCGAAGTATGACAAAGTCTGGTTAGCGGGGTAATCGCACCATTTTTGGGGGTTTTTGGGTACTATAGGTTTTTTTTTCCACAATGATTGTAAAGATGTGACCCTCGGGCATGATCTATAAAAGGGGCAATTTTGTAAGGGAATGGTTGGTATTAGAGTCTTTTGATCTCTTGAGGGTTAGTCTTTGAAGAGACTAAGTACTGTAAAGAACAAGAAGAGAGGAAGAGGCTCTGCAGCTGAGTGCGCAGAGACCCAATTGTAGAGAGAAGAGTCTGCAACTATGTGCGCAGACTAGAACTGTTGACCTTTCCCATTAATATAAACAACAATTATCATGGACGTAGCTCCCATCCTGGTGGTGAACCATGTAAATAAGTGTGTTGTGTGAATGTATGAGTGTAATTGCTTATGTTTATTTTTATGTTCATGCTTATAGTTATGTGCGTTTCCTCTTTTATATGTACTTTCACATGAATGGTCAATGAGAATAATATGTTCAGTATCGAACACATATATTTGAATGCACAAGTACTCTTGAGTATGATTAAATGTGTAGTTACACAAGTGACACTAATTCAACGGAGCCTGTAGTGTGTGAAATTGTCCCTCAGTGCAGTCCCATAGTGTGTTGTTACATTGCATTGTGTAGCTTCCCGTAAGCGCAACCCCAGAGTGCGTTGTAGTATATGAAGTGAATGCGAAGTAGGTGTGACTTCACTTAGCTCACCATTTTATTATCTACTCACTCGGTTGTAGAAATGTGCTTCTACAGCCACCCCATAAATTCACCTCGGGTGAGACCTCAGTCTGTTCATAGGCTGTTGTCGAAAGGGTCGGTGAAGAAAGGTTTTGTTGGACAACAACTACGTCGAATCCAGGTCTGATCTAAGTATTGAGAGATAGAAAAGGTAGAGGACCAACAATTACAAATTTAAAGATCTCAAACCAAATACTCCCAAATATTTCCTAATTAGTGGTAAATTGATCCTAAAAAGTTTTAAAATCCATGTGAAGGTCTGCAAGTACAAAAATGATGCCTCAAAGTAGCCCTAAAAGAATGAAATATCAAAACTAGTTGACAATTCTTCCAAATTTGAACCAAGAAAGATTTAAAATATTTAAAAATATTCCAAATATTTAGCTAAATAATTACCAAGTAAGTTTCAAACTCTAATCTAAGGGATTCCTTAGCCAATCCAAGAAGAAAAAATCACAAAAATTGAGACAAAAGTGAAGAACCAAGCTCCAAAAAATAATATAAAATGGACGGCGCAGGCACAGAAAATAGAGCAAAGCATTGTTTTGAGGGTGACGCACCTTGCACACATGCAAGGTGAGTTGGTGGTGCTCCTTGCTAGTGGGAAAGGTGTTTCACTTGACCATCAATTCTCTGTATGCATAGACAAAGTACGTTGGCCCTTCAAGATCAAGAAATATGAAGTGTCGAGCCCAATTTTCAAGAATTTTGGCTTTTTAAGAGTTGATTTAGGACAATTTCGAGATGATAAGGGTCTTTAATCCTGGAACATAGGTTCTATAATATTTTTGAGAAAATATGTAAGCAGATCTATAAAATTGAAATACCAAAAATTTTGAAGAAATTTTCAAATTAAACCAAGCAGTGGAGTCTCTAATCTGATAATAGCATTTAAGGTAGGGATGTGTCTACACTTAATTGACTATCTTACTATGAATTAGGTGAAGTTCAATTTCAGAAATGAACAATTATCTAGCATTTCCTAAGATCTTTAACTATTATGAATTCAAACTAAACTTAGAGGGAAAAACTTTAAACTCGTGAATGGAAGGAAAAATTGAATTGTTTCATATAATGCCAAAGGAGAAAATATACTTACTTACAACCTTGATTGAGATGAATCCATTCATCTTTTCCTTGAGTTATCCGTCTCCATCCTTGCCTTTGATGAAGATGAGATTTCCAACCTCAAAATCTCCACAGCATTCCTTTGCTATCACTTTCTGTCCCCTACCATGCCCCAAATTCCTTTGTTGTATAGTATTGGGAAATGGGAATCCAAGTTTCCCCTTTCAATATGGGATAATTCATTTTCTTGATTTTTTATTATTTTTACTCAAAAATCCACTCTCCATAGTATTTTTAGGCTTTTGTCACAAATTTAGAATTCACAAGTACTTTTAATGCAATTTTGTGCATTTCTTCTCACTATTGACTGGTGGAGACTAGATTTGAGCCTTCAAGTGAGCAGTTCAATCACTAAACCTTGCCTCTTTAGGATACCTCTTCCTTCACTCCATCCTTCTAATTACAGCAGTAGTGATTAGATAAAAGAGGATTATTCTCTTGTGTACTTGTCTTCTATGTTCATGTTGTGGGTGCATAGTAAATATGTGATTCTACCTTTCACTTTGTTAAGGGTGTTAATTTGATTGTTAACAATCTGGTAATGGTAATGGAAAAATAAAATGAACAACAAAGGAAAAACTATGTTTGCTGTAAAAATCTGCTTGGAAAAAAAGGATGATGGATGCCAAAGGAGATGAAAGGATGGGGAAAACAAAATCATCATAAATTCTAACCATAAAAGATAGGAATATTACAACAATCATAGAAGTATAATCATCGCATGCTTCCATAACTATATGAGAATACTTTCCCCACCAACCTCACACACGCATTCGATGATTGGACTTAATAGTCAAAATGGAGTAATTGGCTCATTTAAGGCACATGGCAGCAAATGGATGATTTTTAAGGTTGACACCTGGTAATAGAGGATTTAATATCCCATAGGCCCCCTTTCCTCTTCCCCTCTAGTGGAATCATATCCCATCTAGTGCTCTTTACATAGCCATCTTGGACCATTTTACTATTTTTTTTCCAACATAATATTTGCATAGCTTTCGAGTTAGCATGCCAATCCAACCACATGGTCTATATATAAATATTTACATTATACATTCCTATCCATTCACTAGTCAGACCTTGGCCTTGAGCTCCACACTAGAAATCCATACATGCATATTTACATCATTTACATGATTTGATTCAATACATTCCAAGTCAAAATTGGGGGCATTACATGTATGATCCAAACCCTAATAGTAGACCTAAATGTATACCCTATAGATCCCCTTAGCTAAGAATTCATTGTGGATCTTGATAAATTCATTAATATATCATTGTGGATCCCATTAATCAATTTATGAAGATTTTAATAAAGGAAATAGTTCATTACTTACAAATCCAATCCATAGTTATTTGAAATGCCAATTCAAACTCAAAGGATAGCAGTCAAAACTTACTCTAATGACCTTTATTTCTTTATATTTAAAGGGGCCATGTAAAATATATTGATTCTAAAAAACTATGCATCAAAACCATCTAGAAATATAATAAAAATAAGTAATTAAATAAATGACTAAAGTGTTGCTTTGTCCTTAATGGAATGTTAACAAAAATATCAATCCCTGAATTGAATATAATACATAATAATTTTGTACTAATATCTTGTGAAGGAGTTGATAGCATTGGGAGAATATTTCTTGCTAGTTAACATAGACCCATGTTAACCTTGGATCTATTAAAATTTTCAAGGAACCATTTCGTTAATCAAACCCTATCACCCTTGGTATTTTAAGGAGAGCGTGATTATTACAATGTGAAAACTTCCATTAATTATGTCATGATTATTACTCACTATCAGTAGGTCAATTGTTGGCCATATCTCAAAGACAAGTTGGCTAGATGCAATATGTGCATATAACATAGATATATATATATGTAGCTACACTTGAAAGTTACTATAACCATTACACAACCACTATAACATATATTAAGTGAGCATATCCCTAGACTAGAGTTTGTAAAGTTGGATAGAAAAGTGCATTCAAAGTGCATTCAAATAATAGGAATCCAAAGTGTGACCTAGTTTCTAATTGAACCTTGGACTGCCTCATGAAAATAGTATGGGCTTACTAATTCTAGAAATTAAACTCATATTGGGACAATATTCTTCAAATTCATTGTTAAATTAAAACATGCCCTCATACATGAAGATAAATTTCTTGTTTCCCTTAAAAAATATTCTTTAGAGAAATAAATTGCCTCTCCTAGCCCTTGAAAAGAAAAAAATACTAGAATAATTCATCACAATCACACAATTCATTGTGCGCCTAAGTGACACCCTAACCTTTTGGCTACTTGGAAATCAAATTTATATTTATTTATAAAAAAATCCAAGTAGCGTAATGGTCATGGATATTTCTCATCATCAACATCATCATGGTTTCCAGATCATTGCCACCATCATCATCCTCATCAACCTCATTTTCATCATCATCATCATCATTATCTCATGGAATATGACATAATTAACCTAACTAAATATAACCTCGTAGGTCTTTATATATATGTTGGAATATTCTCACCATCTCATTTTGGTCTTGCATGTATCCATCGATTCCATGCATTAGCAGTTGAGTCTCCTAGCACATATTCCTTACTTTGGTCTTGCATGTATCCATCCATTCCATGCATTATCAGTTGAGTCTCCTAGCACATATTCCTTAATTTGGGCCCCCCAGAGATTTTTTTTTACCATCATTAGACCTCCTATCCACTCATAGCACCTTGGTTACATCACTGAAGTCCAAATTCTCCCTCGTGCAATATTGTAGGATTTAGCACAGTCAGTTCCATGATTTAGAGCACCTTGTCCCCTTGATTTCCTAGTTAACTGACTGTTACACCTAGTTTCACTGCTACTGAGTGTATGAGAATCTATTTTGACCAATACAAGTCAATATTTCGTTCCCTTGGAGTCTCCTCCCCTATTTTGGTTCCCACATGATTAAGTTATGTTCAGTTCTACCTTAGTTAACTGATTATTCATCATCGGTGGCCACTGAACCTTATCAAGAGATGGTTCCAATGAAAACTAAGCCTATACTTGAGGTGAATTTGAATCCTCCTAGTGTTTCGAATTCATTATATTGTAACATTCTTTGATTTCCATCTTACATTTGATTAATGTATCAACAACAGTGTTTCATGTGTGTTTCAGTTTTATGAGTGAATTGATCATTTTTTTCTGCTAATTCTTCTCAGTAATAACAGTGTGAAATTGTGAGGTTTGTTCAAGCTCAGTGATCTATCCCTATGGAATTTCACATGGTATCAGAGCTCGTGAGAGCTTTTAATTGTATCAGTTCTAGCAGTAGAAACCATTCCAGTAGTAGATTGAGCAGTTGCTTTCAGTAGAGCACCAGAATCCTCTAGATTTCCACCGTAAATCCTGGTGCCATTGCATTGAATTCATTGGAGAAATCCTTTGAGGTTTATCTAGGTTTGAAGGATCTGGATAAAAGTGCCTACTGTCCTAAAGCAGCGTTCAATAGATTCAATAACATTACTCCAAATATTTTTCCATTGTTTTTCCACGTATTCTACAAACAACTTCCATGAATTTGAAAGCAATTCCTCCTCTATCTCCATTCAACTGTGATGAGTGGAAACGAAAGATGATAGCATATTTGAAGAGACAAGGTATTTTTTATATGTGTATTGGTGTTATGAGAGATTTTGCTTCCTATGAAGAAGAAAATGATTGGGTAAATGGATGTGATAGAGCCTTTGGAGCAATGTGTATTGCTATGTCTCCTAGTATGTGCTACCTCATGGAAACTATTGAATATCCAAGTGATCTATGGGACCAAATGGACAAATAATTTGGAAAGCATAATGAAGAGATTGGTGAAAATTATTTGGATACCAATCCTAGTGATACCTCCTTCAATGTTCTCTCTAATTATGTCTCAGACTCAATTATTATCTCTCATGACGAAGTTGTTCAAGATGAAGAAGAAGCTATAGATTCAACACAGAAAGTTCATGTTGAAGACATTCCTTCCTTTGTTTCTCTAGAAGTTGAAGACAGTTTCGAACTGTCCCCTTCCCATGTAGCTGATGCAGATAAAATTGATACAACTAATGAAGATGATATTTTTGGAGAGATTATCCATTCCTCACTCATGTTCTCAATGTCTTCTATTTCAAATTATGAGAAAGATAAACTATTTCATGCTCTATAATATGAAGAGGTTCTTAAATCCTCTCTTTCACATGATTCTATTGGTGTGCAGAATGATGATCTATTGAATGTTTTGGAGGTTAAATCAAAGTTTGGAGGTGATGCATTCACCCTCCTTGATCACATGGTTCCTATGTACTTCTATTCGATCATTGACACATGTTCTCAGATTTTCACTGAAGATGGAGGACACTACCATTCGCTTGGGTTCAAGTATTAGGCACATTTTGGTGATTTTGGTTTTGATCTCACCCTTTTTGGTTCAAAGGAGATCACAAGAAACCATATATCAATTCTTGGATCCGATTTAAATTCCACTGATCATAAGTTCAAGTTTCAAGAGAAATTAGATCTTATTGGAGTTGATCCTACCTCAGTTGGTTCAAATTATGGGTTCTAGGATGATCTTCATATTTTTGTCTGAAGGACAAGTTCAGAGAGCTTCCATATTTTCTTGCTTCCATGGGTGGAGAATTCAAGCACGTGCCTTAAGAGCATGATCTTATTCTACCAAGGAGGAAGATACCTCTAGACATCTTTATCTCTGGAGAGCATCATTAAAATTTTGGTAGGTTTGAGTCTATATTGAGGGGGGGTTTCCCATTGGGTTTTCCTTCTTTCCTCACTTTTTTAGATTGTTGTATGGGGTGACCTTTGGTCTCAGTGTTATACCTCAATATTACACATTACATCTTAGTGTCGTACCCTTGCACTAGCAACCTAAATGACACTTTCCTTTAATGATCACCTGGACATCTAAGAATGAAGACTATTGACTGAACACTAAAAGCAAACATCTCACCTACCACATGTCACCCAGACAAACCTCATCTGAGGAAATTATCGCGCTCTGCTCAGTTATAGGGGCACGATAATTAGGGTTGCCTCACCTTGATCCTAACTTAGTGCACGGTACTACCGTGCTATGCTCAGTTCTAGGGGCGCGGTAATCCATTTTTAACATTTTTCCTTGGATTTTGGGATCTTAACTTTCGAGAGATATCATTGGGATTGCCAACTTTGATTCGATCTCAACTACTATCTATGTTTAGTGGACCTGATCCACTAAATACTCTCTAGATCCATATTACTCTCTTGTTGGTTAACCCTCCCACACACTATAAGAGAGAGTCATTCCATGGGCCAAAGGGAGGACTTTTGGGGCATCAAACCTATGATCATAAGCCTTTTGCAGAGATAGATAGAGGTAGAAGAACTTGGAGATAAAGTTGACTTGGACATCAAGAAACTACTTTGTAAGCACTCTTGAGTTCTCAATAAAATCTAATTTGTCTTGTTTCCCTATTTATGTGTATTGATCATGATTCATTTACATAAATTGTATTCAGTAGAATATAGATCTAACTTGTGATTCAATTATTTGGGAGATATTGTGCACTTGTTTGTTGTTTTGATCTTTACAGGTCCATCACGAAGACTTTGGGATCAAAGACTCGATTGGACAAACATCAGAACATAAGGTCAGTCATCTTCTTTCTTATCTCAAATATTAAAGTTGAAAGTACTAGTTTAAGATCTAGGGAATGAGGTAGCATTTGTTTCCTTTTTGTCTTAGTTTAGAGTTGATATTTGTCACTTTATCCTAAGAGGGCTTCTTCTTACCCATAGGAAGAAATATCTACAACAAAAACTGGCGACTCCGCTGGTTTGAACCCTTTTTTGATTGAGTTCTTTTACTTTGAGTCATTTATGATTGTGAATTTTCCCTTCCTTCAAACCAGTAGTGAAAGTTGGTCTTTTTGACCTCCATTCACCCCCTTTCCCTCTGCATTAGATCCCTGCCTTTGATCAGTCAGTCCTCTAGGTCTGCACACCCTTGAAAAGTTAAAAACTTTTTCTCAACCTGCGCCCTTTTTCTCTTTTGGAGAATTATCGCGCCCCCATTATAGCCTACAGAGCGGTAGTTTACTATGTACCACACCCTTAACACTGTCTAGAGCGTGATAATCTACCAGTACCGCACCTGGTATTATGTCAGACACACGATAATCTCTGCATTAAAGTTTGTTTCTCAGTTTGTCTGGTTCCTACAAGTCATTTGTGACATTCTCTACCTTTGTTTGTTTTTCTATTTCTCACCAGAACTCTGCAACTTGCTTAGCCACAGCAAAGTGTTTGCATTTCATTGTTTGAAGCTTTGTAGACAACCTTGGAACTTTGGGTTCATGGTCATTGATAATCACCATATCTACTTTTTATTTCGAGTTGCTTCTTGTCTACGTACTCTCTCAATGTCCATTAGTTGCAAGTCTTTAATTGTTTGTTTTCATTCGTTTGTGAGCTTGTACTTCTTGAGTTAGTGGCACCATACTCATATTGATCACCTCCTCATGATTCTTGCATTGGCTTGATCCTTTCATGATAATCAAGTTTTTGTTACTATTGGTCTTTCCTTGATTATGCAATTTTTAAAGATTACATTGTTCTTGTAGAAATATTTTTCCATTACTGTAATCACAATCAATATTGGAAATCTTCTTCTGGAACATTGTCTTGCTTTCATTGAAAAGATCAAGTTTATACTTTTGCATATTAGGAAGTGAATCACTTGTCATTACGTGTCACATAATCTCTCATTTAGAAGCATCAAACGTTGTAGATAAATCACATTTGAAAGTAGTTTTCATTCAGTTTGGCTTATCTGAAAAAATAAAAATAAAAAGTTTGTTTTGAAGTGTTTTTCATTGTTTTTGAAAAGTTCATGCATTGTGATCGAAGAACTCTCCCTTTTTTCTAGCTATATTTCATCGAATAGAAAGGCTCATTTCAATTCATTTTTACTTGCATGGTTTGAGTCATCATAAAACCACAAGTTTCACTTCCATTTACTCGATTGAGTAATACAACCACTAAAATTTACACTCCCTAACTCAACACACCATAACCTCACTTGAGGAGAAAAAGAATTTGTTAGTTAGGTAGGACACTGGGGATAGGAATCCAAATAATTCCCCCTTTTCATCTCCATCTGAGACATAGTTGTTGTCCTCTAGGGTACTAAAATCCTCTTGTACTTGTTGACACAGTCATCAACCAGTTTGTGGAGGGGCCTCCTGTTGTTTCATGGGTTAAACCGCTACAAGATCAAGAACCAGACGTACTCTATGGAATTTCGCACTCCACTTAGCCCTAAGGAAACATCAATCATTTTTTTCCTTGTATTCTCGGCCACCATACTGGTGATACAAGGGTGATAAAGCAGAAGCACCAAAAAACTTTTCCAACGTGTCATGAATGAGGTAGCTTAGTGACTTTTATACTAGGGCTCTCTTACCCAGGATCCCTTTCGGTAGAGGGATATCCTTCCATTATTGGTCTCTCATTTTGTATTCCTCGACTTCTATTTCATCACCTTGCAAAGGATACTACTTGTTGAGGTCTCCATCTCTTAGTTAGGAGGTTTTGCTTGCTATTTCATCTTCTTAGAGGGTCATTTTTCTTTTTAGTGATTGCTTGTTGGCATTCTAGCCATTTTTTGTTTTAGCTTGCTTACTGTGACACTGGTCTCAATATAGTTTTTAGAGCTTGATTTTTTGGCCTATGAGCCTTGCCTTTTTCTAGCTCTCCTTTTTCACACTCGGTTGCTTCAGGTTTTTTGAGTTCTTTTCTACGAGACTGTCCCCGAAACTTGTATTCCCATCATTATGTTTGATCCATGGAGATCATGAAGGATACAGGGACGAAGCCCACCACCACCACCACAGACTTCTGGTCCACCTGCATCACGTATTCCCGCCCCTGCCAGTCGTGGCACTAGCCAAGGGAATGTTCCACCACCTATTCGCACTACATCTTCAGTCCCTCTCATACCTGTAACTCACAGCACTATCTCAGAACCCCTTGCAGTTCTTGAAACCAGTAACACACCTGAGATTCTAGTTGTCCCTCAACCCACTGTCGTTATAGAAATTCCTACCACAGTAGACAACACCACAGCTTCTGAAGTTAGTACTGCACATAACACTATACCGAAGGCCATCACCCTCCTAGATGTTAGCACTACCCCACCAATAGATACCTTCTATGATGTTCCTGAAGGATCTGTTGGAACTATTGAAGGATCTGACGAAGATGTGTCTGAGTTGATTCCAGTCCCGAATGGATACGTTGAAGTTATTGAAGAAACTGAACTACCTAATACACCTTTTGAACCTGAGTTTGAATTTTTTACTTCCTAGGCGGAGCCTCTACCTTCCATCACTACATCGTCAAGTGTCCACACTCAAGAAACCGGTTCTTCTAGCAATATACCCTTCATCGTATCCATCCCTGATCTCCCCTCAAGACAATAGATTATGGCGTCGATCCAGTCTAGCATGGTTAGTCTCGCTAAATCCCCTTTAGCATCAGAATAATTCAAACGTGATACAGAGCAAATTCTCTCGTCGGCTTTGCAATACCCCCCTGCGACTCATCCTCCTAGCTACCGAGATCGTCACATTCCATCTAGTACAGAGTTTCATCACTTTTATGCTGATGGCTTCAGACCTTCAGATTTTACTTTACCCCATTCATTTCCGGACCCCTCATGAGATACAAATCTAGGCCTAGGCCCCGATCGCCCTCCTATTTTCCAAGACCCCATGGACGTGACTCCCGATACCCCTCAATTAAATTCCCCACATTTGCTAACATCCAATATGTTTGGCGTACCTTCACGGGACACACCACTTATGAGGGATAACTGAGTGTTCTCTCCGTCCCCACTTGTAATGTATGGAATACCCCCCCCCACAAATCGGCACCTTTGGCGCCATTGACCAAACGACAATACGCCATCTTTCTAGCATTGGAAGAACATCTAGTCATATTGCTAGATCATCCATATTGACCGAAGGTTCATCTTCCTCCACTATTTATACCATTTCCAGAGGCGAACAACCGACTATCGGAACCATCGATCCCAACAACCAACCCCCTCCAAGAGGACCATCAAACCCACCTATAGGAGCACAACCATCGTTTGGGAACACTAGTCCCAGTCACCAACCCCCTCCCGTTGGACCGTCTAATCCACATGTTGGAGGACAACATCTTGGTACCATTCAAAGCGGGGACACTCAACAACCACCTCCTTCTTTTCCATCGGCTCAACAAAGCCCCTTTATTGGAGTACCACCACTTGTTAATGCCCCCATTGGCACCATCCAACAATCCTCTCAAGTAGCAGCGTCTGCTCAGTTAGGCATGTATAATTCACTTGGAAGTGGAAAACCTCATGCCGGTATCCCAACCTACTCAACCTACTCAAGCTGGGGGGAAACCTACTCAACCTTATATTCCCCCCAACCTGAACTTCGACATTCCTTATCCTTCAACCACGAATACTCCATGGAACCCACCGCTTCAGCCTCCACCCCTTTAACAAGGTGGAACCAATATCCCATGGACACCATTCTTTCAGGCATCCCCTAACCCTAGTATGGGTAACCCTCCACCCAATCAAGGTGGCGGAAACATTCCTGGGACACAACAACCCCAGGGAACCATACCCGAACAAGGAATGGGAAACATTCCTGGGACACAACAATCCCAAGGAACCATCCCACAACAAGCAATGGGAAATATTCCTGGGGTGCAACAATCCCAGGGAAATATACCCATCATCCCTACTCAGCAGAACATCCAGCAACCGGTTGCTACTGTGATTTCGAATCAAACGATAAATCCCATGATTTCAAACACACCACCGGTTAACCAGATGGTCTACTATCCTATTAGGAACCCATGTCTTTACTTTGTTAGTATATTGTTGTTGGACGCATATGCTTTGTAAGTCATCCCATAGTATTTTTTGATCAATAGTTTATGTTATTGTTGTTGGTGCATATGCTTTGTAAGTCGCCCATAGTATTGTTGATCCATAGTTTGTAGTGGCCCATGGTTTTGACCCATAGTATTGGCGCCTAGACTTAGTATATAAGTGTGTGTTGAGACCTATGAAGGCACCGTGAAGTTATTTGTATTGAGCTTGCTCATAGGAGGTTTCCCCTTCGAAGTGGCCTGTGATCAATATAAAAGTGATTCTGAGTTCTGTCATTTCTGCTATTTCGCATATTTTTATTAATTAATTGTTGCAGGTGCATCACATCTGGTATCAAAGCACTTTCTTGGGCTCGCTGGGTGAAATTTCTGCCAAAACGTTTTTTCGCATCTATTGCAAGTTCGGATTTGGGAATAATCCCTATCCACTTAACTGTGGGAAGTACTTGGGCATAAGCCATAAAACTCATTGTGAGGATTACCACAGGAACCCCGAAGTAGCTGGCCCATTGAGAGGACCTGCCAGCGAAAAGGGCAACGACCCCTACCTGATTGACTAGTTCCCACCCGTGAGGTAAACCAAGAGATGTTGTTTGTGGCAAAGCGGTTATCAGTTTTACCTGAGCCGTGGAGTGAGGGGTACTGCCCCAATACGCAAGCTGTCAGACAGCATTGGTGGCCAAGTGAAACCCTTGAACTGTTTGGAAGTTGCACATACCTGGGGTCCATATCTATTTTCAGCTGAACTATTGTCAATCGTTGCTGCGCCATTTTAGATCCAGTCGTTCATATGCAATTTGCAAGCCATTCCAGATCCAGCCATTTTCAATCCATTCGGCGCCGTTTCAGATCCCTTCCGAGCCATAGCCGCTTTTCTCCATATCTCCCTTGTTTTCACTCTATTTCCCTTGAAATTTTTGGGGAACCCCTGTCATCCAATTCTGCATATTTCATTCCTAAGGACCATATCCCCAATTCCCCTTCCCAAAGCCCGAAATCCCACATTTGTCTATTTTTAGGGTTTTCGATAACTTCCTCAGCTTTCACCCAATCACCTTCAAATTTTACCACAGAGTTCCTTTCTGAATTCTGCTTCTTTGTTCCCCTCTGCCAAATTTTCCCATTCTTTCACCCCGCTTCTGAAATCCTCATTTTTGCTTCCCTGTCTATTCGACGATGTCCAAAACCTAGTCAAACCTCAATTACCCTTCAGATTTTTTCCCAAGTCCATATTTTCCTTTACTGAAGTAGTTTCTGTTTTTGTTTTCCTACCTAGTCAACCAAAAGAAAAAAATCCTAGTTATGGTTGTCACCCATGCAAGAGCAAAAACCATGGAGGACGCACTTGCAGCCATCCAAGCCAAACTCCAGGATCTTGATGAAAAATTTCTCGGCCTCCATCTTGAACATTCAGCTATGAACAACAAACGTCAGTCCGAGTCTTCATCAGATAATGGGTTCTCTTCTTCTAGCAATTTTCATGGTCTGAAGCTTGATTTTCCTCGCTTCAATGGTACCAATCCAATTGGATGGATCTATCGTGCAGAACAGTATTTCAGTTTGCATAATACTTTTGATGTCAACAAAGTTCTACTGGCATCCTTTCATTTGGAACAGGAAGCTCTTCAATGGTACCGTTAGTACATCACGGCTCATCCAGAGCCCAAATGGCCAGACTTTTGCCAGCTCCTTTTGCAACGATTTAGTCCTAGTGCTTTTGTTGACTTCACAGGCGCCCTCACTAAACTTCGCCAAATTGGAACTGTGAGAGAGTATCAAATCGAATTTGAGAATCTAGCCAACCACACCGAAGGATTGTCTGATGACTTTTACCAAAGTTGTTTTATCAGTGGTCTAAAGGATGCCATCCACTCTGAGTTCAAAATGTTCTGTCCCAACACAATGATGGAAGCCCTAGGGTTGGCTAAGTTGGAAGAAGACAAGATTGCAGCCCAACAATGCTCCAAGCCCACTTTTGTTCCCTTCTGAAATATGGGTTCTCAAAGACCACCTATACCGTAGGCTCCTCGACCAACTCCTATCAAGCGTTTGTCTGAAACAGAGATGCAAGCACCCAGAGAAAAGGGGCTTTGCTATAATTGTGATGAGAAATTCACTAGGGGACATAGATGTGTTCAACAAAATCTCTATCTCTTGGATGTGGATTCTCCGCCTGCCTCTGAAATTGGTGACGAAGATCTAGAAACACTGGATGCTCCGGTCGACATTCAGGAACCACCTATTGACCCTCCGTCTCAGGATGACCAGCTAGAGATACCTCTCCATGCTTTAGCTGGAATCACCACCCCCCAAACAATGTGAGTCAGGGGTTACTTCAAGAAGCTTCCTCTTACAATACTCATTGATTCTGGTAGCACTCATAATTTCATTGACCCTCGGATCGCCAAACAAGCTGATTATTTTATCCATCCTTGCTCCAACTTTGAAGTCATGGTTGCCAATGGGGGCACCTTACCTTGCAAAGGGAAGTATCGAAATCTGCATATCTCTATGGGAGATTATACTTTGCGCTCTGACATGTTTGCATTGACCTTCGGTGGATGTGATGTGGTTTTGGGCGCTCAATGGCTACGCACACTTGGCCCTATCTTATGGGATTTTGCTGAACTTTGGATGCAGTTTTCCCTCAATGGCCAAAAACACACCTTGACAGGATTACAACTAGGTTCTCTTAACATCATCAGTTCACATCGCATGGAAAAACTCCTCAAGAAGAATTCACATGGTGTCATCGCTCAACTCCATTCCATTCAGATGCAACCTTTAGTGGTCTCCACTACTTCTTTGGATCTACAACAATTTTTGGATCGATATACAGGTGTTTTTGCTGAACCAGTGGTATTGCCACCTTCCAGGCCAGAATACCATTGTATTCAGTTCCTTCCTAGCAGCGTTCCTCCCAACATCAAGCCCTATCGCTACCCATTTCACCAAAAAACATAGATTGAAATGCTCGTTCAAGACTTATTAAAGCAAGGTATTATTCGCCCAAGCACTAGTTCCTTTTCTTCTCCAGTTATTCTTGTCTGCAAAAAAGATGGGTCATGGTGCCTCTGCATTGACTTCCGAGCACTTAATCACCTCACCATCAAGGATAAGTTTCCAATTCCTGTTGTTGATGAGCTTCATGGGGCTCACTTTTTCTCCAAGTTGGATCTTCGTTCTGGGTATCATCAAATTCGGGTTCATGAGGATGATATCCCTGAAACAGCTTTCTGCACACATGATGGCCATTATGAGTTTTTGTTCATGCCCTTTGGCCTCACTAATGCTCCTTCCACATTCAAGGCATTAATGAATAAAATATTTCGACCCTATTTGCGGATATTCATTCTGGTATTCTTTGATGATATCCTCATCTACAGTAAAACATGGGATGAACATCTCCATCATCTGGATCTTGTCATGCAACTTTTCGCTGACCATCATCTCCATGCCAAGTAGTCTAAATGTGTTTTTGGACAGAAGGAAGCTGAGTATCTCAGGCACATTATCTCAGCACAAGGGAATCGCGTGGATCCTTCCAAAATCGATGCCATGAACAATTGGCCGCATCCTCAGACACTCAAGAGCCTTCGTGGTTTTTTGGGGTTGACTGGCTACTACCGCAAGTTTATCAAGGATTATGGGAAGATTGCAGCTCCATTAACTGCTCTATTGAAAAAGGATGCTTTTACATGGACACATGCTCCTCAGTGTGCATTTGACAAACTAAAACAAGTTATGTGTACTACACCTGTTCTAGCTATGCCCGATTTTTCCAAGTCCTTCACTATTGAGAGTGATGCTTGCGGCAATGGACTTGGTGCTATTCTCCTTCAAGATGAACACCCCATTGCGTTCACCAACAAAGCCCTTTCAGGTAAGAATTTAGCTGCCTCTACCTATGAGAAGGAAATGATGGCTATTTTGCATGCAGTACAGAAGTGGCGCCCATACCTATTAGGGAATCATTTTTACATCAAGACTAATCACCAGAGTATGAAATATTTCTTGGAACAGCGTGTCTCCTCCCCGGCACAACAGAAATGGTTTAGCAAACCCATGGGTTATGACTATGAGATCACTTACAAGAAGGGTAAAGACAATATTGTGGTAGATGCTCTTTCTCGCACATTTGATTCCCAAGGTTCTCTTTCAGCTATTTCTATGCCTGTTCCAAATTGGTTGCAATATGTTCAACGGGGTTATGTCAATGACTCTTCATTATCTCAAATCATCCAACGCTTGACCAACAACCCTTCTGTTGTACCACATTACTCTTGGGATGGTGCTTCTCTGATATACCAGGGTCGTCTGGTGCTTCCCCAGAGCACAGATCTTCAACAGGATGTCTTCTATGAACTCCATGCTTCTCCATCGACAGGGCACTCTGGGTTCCTCAAAACGTATGAAAGGGCACGGCATAACTTCTTTTGGTAGGGCATAAAAAGGACAATTCAACAGATGGTGGCCGAATGTGATACCTGCCAGCACAATAAGGGTGAAACAACACTCCTTCCAAGATTGCTCGAACCTTTACCCATACCTACACGGATTTGGACAGATATTTCTATGGATTTCATTGAAGGGATCCCTAAATCTGGAGGGAAGACAGTGATTCTCGTTTTGGTTGATTGCCTCTCCAAATATAGTCATTTTTGTGCTCTCAGCCATCCCTATACAGCCTCTTCAGTCACTCAAATTTTCCTAGACCAGATCTTTTGTCTTCATGGCATCCCTTCTTCCATTGTCTCGAATCGTGATGCAACTTTCAACAGTCATTTTTGGACTAAACTATTTCGCCACACTGGCACCAAACTGAAGATGAGTTCAGGTTATCACCCACAAACAGATGGTCAGACTGAAATTATCAATAAATGCTTGGAAACTTATCTTTGTTGCTTCACCTCTGAACAACAACATCAGTGGGAAAAGTGGCTCCCTCTCGCTGAATGGTGGTACAATACCTCTTACCACACTACCTCTAAAATGACCCCATATGAAGCAGTCTATGGTCAGGCACCTCCAGTTCTTCTTCCATACACCCCCACCAGTTCACCAGTTCAGGAAGTTGACATGGTCCTTTGAAACTGTGATCAGATTCTTCGCACTTTGCGGGACAATCTTCACATGGCAAGAAATCGCATGAAGCAACAAGCTGATCAACACCGTTCTAAGCACACTTTTCAAGTCGGCGATATGGTTTTTCTTTGTCTCCAACCGTACAAACAGTCCTCCCTGAAACTCAAAGGGAATCATAAGCTCACTCCAAAGTTCTATGGGCCATATCGGATTCTTCAAAAGATTGGGTCCATTGCTTATAAATTGGAACTTCCTCCTTCTTCCCGCATTCATCCAGTCTTTCATGTCTCTTGTTTGAAGAAAGTTCTTGGCACCAACATCAGTGGACAAACGATTTTACCTGAACTGGATAATGAATGATCCATCCTTTTGGAGCTGGAGGCCATCCTCAATCGGTGCACTCGTCAGCTTCACTCTCGCTCTATCACAGAGGTCTTAATTCAGTGGCACGGCATGCAACTAGAGGATGCTGCATGGGAACCACTCTTTCAGATTCAACAACAATTTCCACATCTAAAGCTTTGAGGACAAAGCCTTTTTTAAGGGGGAGGGGATGTTAGGAACCCATGTCTTTACTTTGTTAGTATATTGTTGTTGGATGCATATGCTTTGTAATTCATCTCGTAGTTTTTGTTGATCAATAGTTTATGTTATTGTTGTTGGCGCATATGCTTTGTAAGTCGCCCATAGTATTGTTGATCCATAGTTTGTAGTGGCCCATGGTTTTGACCCATAGTATTGGCGCCTAGACTTAGTCTATAAGTGTGTGTTGAGACCTATGAAGGAACCGTGAAGTTATTTGTATCGAGCATGCTCATAGGAGGTTTCCCCGTCAAAGTGTCCTGTGATCAATATAAAAGTGATTCTGAGTTCTGTCATTTCTGCTATTTTGCATATTTTTATTAATTAATTGTTGCAGGTGCATCACATATCCTCAGAACTTTCAATAGTATACTGCGCGAAACATGTATGGGTACAATACACAGCAGTATGTTGTGCAAGGTCCTACGGGCATCCCTACACCATACAAATACTACTCATACCTGCAACCCAATCGTCAACTTCCTTTCTTGGCCATGCTAGACTTACCTGATTTTTCGAGGCTTGTCAATGATCCCATATGCCATGAACCACATTGGCCACCCATCCCAGCCAAGCTACCATCAGACATTCCTAAGTTTGATGCCAAACCCAGGGAATACCCCAAGAATCACGTAATGACCTTCCATCTTTGGTGTTCATCGAACTCATTGATGCACAACTCCATTCGGTTACAACTCTTCCAGCGTACCCTCATTGGCATGGCATCAAAATGGTAAATCGACTACAACAACACTACTTTCACAATTTCAATACCTTGGCTATGCACTTTCTGACACAATTCCAGTTCCCCATTCGGTACGAGACTGGAACAAATCTATTGACCTCACTATGTCAAAACACTTCTACACACATCTCAAATCACATCCATGAATGGTGTCGACGTCGTAGGTTAATAAAGGCACCAACAACAATCCCAAACCACGTCGGAAAGCAAAGTTCCCCTGCCTGATTTTCCAAGAAGATCACTACACACGTGATTGTCCCTACAAGGAGGAAGTCAACAAATGTGTTAAAGGATCCTCCCGCCTGGCAGTGTTAATTGATCCTTTCCCCCAACAGCAACAGCAAATGGTTTCCCACGATCCCCCACAAGGGGGCAATCCGAACAACCCACCCCGCGGAGAAACGTCCGCCAACCGCAAAATTTTGATGACGAGTAACAAAGAGATTATTCTATCTACTCGAGAAAGGACATACGATACCTCTTCAAGTTCAAACAAACCCAAGACAGCCAATGGTAAGTCTCCTTCTGAATATCCTTCTATCTCTCCCCCCAACGATCACCTCCACATTGAGAGACCAGCCACAGATACAGTGCTCCACCCACCCAAGGGCACCATCCGAAAAGAGACATTTAATCCTAATGCGTGAGCAACCCAAAATTACAGTATTGTTGAGGACCTAGCTCAAGCACCATGCACGATGTTGACTCTCGAGGTTCTCCAACACTGCCCCACGCAGCATAGAACCTTACTTTCAGCACTAGTGGCAGTGGACCCAGATACTTCGAACACAATTATGTTTAACTTGGAGTATTTTAAACCCCGACTTTCTCACCAGTTAGCCTTCCAGGTTCACATAAAGATCCGTGGAAACAACATCCATCGCACTGTCTTAGACAAAGGTGCTTCCACGTTGATCATTTCTTTGACTTGTTGGAGAGCCCTAGGCTCACCTGAAGTTACAACTTCCCCCACTACTCAAAGCATTCAACGGACACGGTTTTCAGCCCTATGGACTCATCCCTGCGATTGGCGTTGAACTGGGGGAAAAACAGTATTTGTACATATCAAAGTCGTAGATGCACCATTGGATTATAATATCCTACTCAGAGGAATTGGTTCTACACCATGACCGCCCTCACATCTACCATCTTTCGACTAGTACAATTCCCTCATGAGGGGAATGTTGTCACTATAGATCAGTTAGACTTCTGTACTCCAGACACTCATTCAAACTCTACCAACACTATTCCATTATTGGATCAATCCCAGTATCGTTTCAGAAATGTTAGCATTGGTCTTCTGAAGAATTCCTCCCTCATCGGAGTATTCCTAGAGATCAGATCCCCGGTACAATCCGTCAACATGATATCGTTAGGTATCACCCCACCCAATGATTCTTGGGTGATACCGAGTCCTACGGAGATTGAAAACTATAGCGACTCCATGCCTTTAAACAGGAACCTCTCAACTTATGAGGCGATACAATCAACCATAGCTTGGATCGACCCTACTACGCATCACATCATGGAACAGCTCTCGTCTGAGGCTGGCCCATCGTCGTCACTCATCGATCCTTTCGCATTCATTTTTCCTTCTGACAAAACAATTATGGAGGTTATGTGCATTGATGAACCACCCTGGGAAGATTACCATCATCGGTCTTCTTTTCCTACCATCCAGATGATCGAGCAAGACAACAAACCCAGCGATTCACTTGAAATTGTTAAAACCAAGTTTCCCACTTCAGTTGATGATATATTTTTTGAAGGAAACTTGGCCAATCTGATGGAAACTACTCCTATTAACATTTCAGTGAGCTCTAGTGTCGTGGTAAACATTCACATAGGCAAGACATGTACTCAAACTGAGATAGAGTTCTATACTGCCTACTTTAAAGCATTCCGAGATGTTTTTGCTTGGAGTTATGAAGAAATGCTAGGAATAGACCCCTCATCATGGTCCACAAGATTCCAACCTTTCCTGGTGCTCGACCAGTTCGGCAGAAACACCGTCTCATCCACCCCCGTAAGGAAACGGCTATCAAAGCAGAAGTTGAAAAACTTTTGCGCGCTGGTTTTATCTATCCCGTCCCGTTGACAGAATGGGTGTCTAACATCGTTCTCGTAGCCAAGAAATAGGGTATGATTAGAGTCTATGTCGATTACCATGACTTGAACAAATCTTGTCCAAAGGACAACTACTCAACTTTGTTCATTGACCAGATTATCGATAATTGTGTCGAGAGTGTCATCTTTTCATTTATGGATGGCTTCTCTGGCTATAATCATATTGATATACTCCCCGCTAACCAACATAAAACAACCTTTATCTGCCCATGGGGAACCTTCGCATACTGAAAGCTACCCTTTGGCCTCAAAAATGCCGGGGAAACTTTCCAACGAGCAATGTCATACACATTCACGATATCAAGCATATTGTAGAACCATATCTTGATGACGTCCCCGCTCATTCTCAGACTCGGGAAGACCACCTAGATCACTTAGGCGCCATATTTACTAGGTGTCGCCACTACAATATCTGTTTGAATCCACACAAGTGCATGTTTTGTGTTGAAGCTGGAATACTTTTGGGATTCATAATCTCCAAATATGGTATTCGATTGGACCCTGCGAAGGTAGAAGCTATCCTAGCCCTGCCTTCCCCCATGAACATACCAGAACTTCAAAGTTTATAAGGGAACGCAAAATTTCTACGTCATTTCATGTGTAATTTTGTTGAGATTACAAAAGGCTACATGAGGCTTCTAAATAAGAACATCCCATTATTTTGGGACGAAGAAGCCCAACGATCCTTTCATAATTTAAAAGCAACCTTAACCAAGGATCCCGTAATTCAACCCCCCAATTACACACGAGATTACGTTTTATATCTCGCAGCTTTGACTTCCACCATTGGCATGGTGTTAGTCTAGGAAGACGTTAACAACACAAAGCATGTGGTATATTATCTTAGTAAGAGTCTCCTCGACTCCGAAACGCACTACTCACATGTTGAAAAACTGGCTCTGGCCACAGTTTTTGCTGTCCATAGGTTTCATCATTACATTCTACTCCATCGGACCATTTTCATAGCGGATTTCAATCTGATGTACTTTATCCTCACACGTCAAGTGCTTGGGGGAAAATACTCTTGTTGGATTGTCATCCTGCAAGAATTTGACTTAAATTTTCCAAAGCCAAATCCAAGAAATCTTTGGTCTTTGCAGAGTTGATTTGTACTTTTCCCCGTGTCACTGAGCAACCAGAGCCCATCGATTCTCTTCCCGATGAATCGTTGTTTCTCATTGGCACGTCTGACCCATGGTATGGGGATATCAATATACTATATCACCAAACCCAATGTTTTCGGCCCAAACTTAACTGTGATGAACGTCGACGCATTTGACACCATGCCAAGTACTACCTCATCGTCAACGATACCCTTTATCATCGTGGTGTTGATATCGTTCTCTGACGTTGTTTAACTTTGGACGAAGCTGAACACGTTCTTAATTACTGCCACTCTGGAGCATGTGGCGGTCATCTCTCTGGGATGGCTACGGCCCAGAAGATTCTATGAGCGGAATATTTCTGGCCCTCGATTTTCAAAAATTGCATTGAAACGGTCAAGAAATGTCCACCCTGTCAATTCTTCCATAGAAATAAACACTTGCATCCTGCTCCACTCCACCTTGTTGTTGCCATCGACCCCTTCTCCAAATGGGGCATTGATTTTACGCAGTGTAAGCCCACTTCAGCCGGGGGCATAGCTACGTTACAGTAGCTGTTGATTATTTCACAAAATGGGCTGAAGCGATGCCTACTTTTGCAGAAGATGGTAAAATAGTAGCAGAGTTCATATTCAACCACATTATAGCTAGGTTTGGAGTTCCACAGTCTATTGTGACCGATCATGGTTCCCACTATAGAAACCATATGATTGAAGAATTGAGTGCCAAATTGGGTTCTCGTCATGAAAACTCAACCCCGGACTACCCACAGGCCAATGGCCAAGTCGAAGCCATAAACAAGGTTTTGAAACACATGATTCAACGCATTATGGGTACTCATAAGTCCAATTAGCACTTAGCTCTCTTCTCGGCATTATGGGCCTACCGAACCTCAGTGAAAAGTGCTACCAGGTTCACACCATTCCAATTGGTGTATGGCCTAGAAGCCATTTTTCTAATTGAATGTGAAATTCCGTCACTCAAGATAGCCATAGAGCTACTTCCCAATACCACTTCCGAACAAGAATGGTTTCTATATCTATCCAAGCTAGATGAAACCCATTGCGATGCTATTTTAGTTAATGAAGCCCATAAAAAACACGTCAAAGCACAGTATGACAAATCCATTCGACCTTGGATATTTAACGAAGTTGACCTTGTACTCACGTATGACCAAATGCACGACAAACTAGGAAAAGGAAAGCTAGAGTCCATGTGGTACGGCCCCTTCACTGTTAAGCATGTATTGGAAAAAGGATCCTATGAACTCTTCGATTGTGACGGTACACCATTGGCATGGCCCCGCAATGGGCTGTACCTAAAACGTTTCTATGCGTAGGTTCATCTTGCGTGAGACATGTTGTACATAATGTACTTAGCTTGTTTTTAGTTATTTCTTTTGTGTGTGTGTGCATGGATTTTATTTCATGTATCCTCATTTACCTCGACTTGTGATTTTATGCGCAGATGTCTTCCTACTATGGATTCACTGATGGTGCTAGCCAACACACCCGGAACCTTGCTTCCACACATGGATTATCTTTTCTCCTACTGGCGAGTTGGTATCTTTAGGGGGCACTTGCTTGGGCCCCACAACCAACAACATTGCAGAGTACCATGCAATCATTGGACTCTTAACCGAGGTTGCTTCCCTTGGAATCGACTCCTTATCAGTCTTTCTAGTCTCCCAACTCGTGGTGTCTCCTTTGAACCGCATCTACACTGTCCGTGATCCTATATTACTTCACTTATTTAGAAGGGTACGCCTCTTGGAACTATCTTTTGATTACATTTCATATCAACATATACCAAGAGAATTCAATTTTGTAACTGACTTATTGGCTAACTATATTTTGGATTGGCATCTAGCCCATACATAAAAATACATCATAAAATAATACACAATCCATTGTAAATGAATAAATCATAAAAATAAGTCCACATGTATATAATCGCATACCAAAGTGTTTTCTAAGTATATATGATAAAGTTTGTGTCTAAAGACAAAATTTGGGATCCCGTCCCATACAAAAATTTGTCTCTCTGGCCTACATATCGTGTACATGCCACAAAAAGGTAAAATACTACTGTCTAAGGAGATCTAGGAGATCTATCGTGATCATTCCAAGATTCCTCGTATTGCTCATGGTTGCAGACCACAGCCCTAGCCACCCTATGGAGGAGTAGGCCGATACATCTAGGCACACCTACAATATGCCACTGGATATGAAGAGGAACATCATCTACCCTCACAGCGGGAACTCCAAAGGTCAAACCCTGAATATTTTTCTCTATATCACGGATCCTCCCCACTTCGCCTTCATCCTCCTCCTCAGCAACTACTTGGTGCTCAACCCCACCTCGACGCAACGGCGAGTATCCCGCTGGTCTCCTTGGTCTATGATCTGCAACATGCACATGTACATACGTTAGATCCTTTTGCACAATCAAAAAATCACTAAAAATTATATATTTCAAAAAATAAAAAACACATTTCGTGAAGGTCATACCTGAGTTATCCCAATCCTCATCATTGGGCAATGCCAAGTCAATGTCCTCACGGAAGTCCACCCCTGCATAAGGGTAGTCCTCAATCATCACGATCTGCTCCTCGATCCACGAAAAGAAGTCCTCTCCAAAGGCTAAGATTTGCGGTCCCTCGAGCCACCTTGCATACTCACTTCATCAACCCATCCTAGGCTCAGTGACAAGGCAGATAGGCATGGCTACCTGCGGATGCAACAATGGCACCCTCTCCAGAAAGAAGGTGACCAAGATACTCCCATACCCGAATTGGTGAGTATCCCCATTCCTGCACTTGGTAACTTGCTCTTTGAGGTTGGCTAACACCCCCTCACATCAGTTGAATAAAGTAGGTGCCATGCACTCTATGGAAAGGTTCATCTGTGCTCGAGACGCCTGATGCAGGCTTACACTACCCGCTACTTGAGTTATGGTGAATAGTACAGTTCTTAATGGGAGCTCCATCACATCTTTGATAGCTACTTTCCCACTCTTTTTCGACAAACCCTGTCGGCAATAACGAGCGATTAAATCATTTGTACTCTCTTCTGAATGCGTGTGCCCCGTCAGAGTCACCCGAGCTCCTCTCCTAGAGAGGCCAGTGAGGAAGTAAATATCCTCAAGTTCAAACTCAAGGGTTTGCTCCCCAACTCAAAAATCTTGAATGTCGGGTTCCCAAATTTGTATTATGTGAGTGAGAAGTTTTCCTTGCTTACGGATACCTTTGGTCTTGAAGAGTTTCAATAACCTGCATGCCCGTAATGCATTCAATGTCACTTGATCATTTGCAGCATCTAGATCATCAGATTCGTGCTCCCTTCCTTCCAACTAACCATTTTGCTTCAAACGAGATGTGAACTCCTGGAAAAGCCAATTAAAACATTTATGAGCGATCTGGAAGGTTGATCTCATCACAAACTTGAGAAAAAACCAACAAATGTTTTCTTTTTTTTTGCGATTATCGCACATGGGCTTCATTCGGCCGCACGGAAAAGTCACATTACCATGCCTCTATGTCTCACTATTGTGCAGTACCACCGTGCTTCCCGATAGAGGGAGGCCGCGGTAATTTATGAGGCGAAAAAATCCCCCTAGGGCTTCCTCAAAAAATTACTAAATTGATGAGAAAAAAATGCAGACATGAAAAGAAAGACGAGCTTAAGAGCTCTTACCCGGTGCAGACGGTTGTCCAAACGGTGCCTCGGATCTTCAGATATGGTCACTTGAAGTTTTTCTTTCTAATAAGTGAAATTCCCTCTATGGGAAAAAATAGCAAAGTGAAAATGGTAAGTTTCTATTTTTTACCTCTTGCTTATATAAGTTACATAACCTATTTTTTGCTCATTATTTTATTAAATATCTTTTTAGGTCAAATTCTCCATATTACTAGTGTCTGTTTCCAAGGTTTCCTAAACCATTTTTGATAGGTTCTCTCTACTTTGTTCACACTGGCAATTTATAATTGTTTAGACCTTCATTTGAGTTGAATTTATCTTTTTCATGCTCTAGATTAAAAACTGAAAAAGATTCCAAGTGCCTTTTCACATTTATCTCGTGCTTATTAAACCCAAGTAAACAGTGTCGAGCTTAGTCGACTTTACTTGTGCTCATAAAACGATGAGGAAAGTACATTCTGCTCGAGCTTAGTCGACTTTACTTGTGCTCGAGCTTAGTCGACTTTACTTTACTTTACTTTACTTGAGGGACTAAAATTACGAAAAAGTACATTCTGGAGCCTTCTTTAAGTTTTTTAGGCTCTCTAAATGTGAAAAACTGTCGATTTTTCCTTCCTTGGACTCGTTAAAACTTAACATCGAAGGACCCACTTTGGGATGAACCCCTCCTTTCTCAGGTTGGTAAAATATCTGAGATCGGACTCATCTATGAGATGAGATATACCAAGCATCTGTTATCCTCCTCAAGCTCGTAAAACAACAAAGAGGTATTCGTCCATCATGTCGAGGGAAATTGGGAAATGAGTCAAGTTTATCTTGTTGGCATCTCGTCAGTCATCACCTTTGAACATGGCATGCATTTGTCCCTTGTCTTCTGTTGGGTATTTATCTTTTCTTCTGAGTTATGGTCATCATCTCGAGTTGTCTCCTTAGCCACAAGCCTACTCTTCACATGTTTATTCTCTGCTATTTACACTCCCCGTTGCTAGGTTCCATTTCATGTTGTTATATGTTCAAAGGGTTTGCATTGCTCTGAGTCATTCAGTATGTCATACCTTCCACTGTGTCAGTACTTTTCCTATTATTCCATTATCACATACTATCTCTTGTTTTGATTTCATGTCGGATGTGGGAATCATTATGGCCCACCTTCAACGATTCTATTCCTGTCGACACCAAATCACTATCCAGTAATTGGGCTTAGGAGTCAACCACTAGTACCTTGGTACCTACATGCCTCAATGGCAGGTTTCCTCATATTCGATAGTAGGCTACCATCATTGATCTCTGATCAAATAATCTCTCGAATGCTCGATGTCAACTCATTTATTCGCATTTAATTTAGATGTACTATAGATACCTTGGGGATCATTGTCATCATTGGTGATTTCCCTTGCATTTGTTAACGGTTCACATCATTGACCGGTAATCAAATGGTTTCTACCATGTTCGACTTCAACACCTTGTAATCACATGGCTATATTCATATCACTCGTGATCGGGTAGAAGACCCTAGACACCTTTTGTATACTGATTATGTCCAGGCTGCGATGGAAATCTTTTGTATTGTCACACAGATCCACTTGTGTATTGGCCATGGCTATGTCATTACTGTCTCATGGATCTACGATTTTTCATAGTAGCCATGATATGTTTACAGTCTATATCATCTCAGAACTCATGGATCTGCAATGTATTGGTCGGCAGCCATGCTTTGAGTCAATTGTTTCCGAGCATGGGGATGCTCGCCTCGGTGGTATATCTGACATTCTGTTTTTGTTTTAGCTCCTTGTTGCTCCCCTTGATGCTATCTCCGCAAAGTATTTGTAAAGTATTTCGGCCATCAGTCTCTTCTGACCTCACACTTTAGGGGGAATCTGTTATACCTCAATATGACACATTACATCTTAGTGTCGTACCCTTGCACTAGCAACCTAAATGACACTTCCCCTTAATGATCACCTGGACATCTAAGAGTGAAGACTATTGACTGAACACTGGAAGTAAACATCTCACCTGCCACGTGTCACCCAAAGAAACCTCATCTGAGGAAATTATTGTTAAATTTTCAGAATTTACTTCAATCTGATCTAGGATATTAACTGAGAGAACAACATGTACAGCAAATCTACAGCATATCAATCATGGACACAATAATGAAAGCACACAAGAGACATATAGTTTACTTGGGGCAAACCATAAAGGTGAAAAACCCCAATAACTTCCTCAGAGATAGATAGAGCAATGATACAACCAGAATACAAGAGATAGTCTTCTCCTAGCAGTAGAGCCTCCTTCTCCACAAGTGCACCACTCTCCCAAGTGTTAGTGAGAGAATAGAATGTGTAAAATGAGAGAGACACACTCTCTATTTATACACTAACTTGACTTGACCTTTACTCAAGTAGGTCGGCCTCAACTTAACCTCTTAACATAATGTTGACTGGGCCGACCCCCACTAGGGTGGTCTAATAACCCTTTGACCCACATGGCCGACCCCTAATAGGGTGGTCTAATAACCCTTTGACCCACATGACTTATACAGGACCAACCCCAACAAGGTGGTCTAATAACCCATCAAGTATAAGTTACGACACTTGCAATATAAATCACGACACTTCCGTATAGAAGAATAATAACATCTCTATAGGAATACAATATACATATATATGAAATGCATTCTGAAGTTACATATACATCAACACTCCCTCTTAACTAGGAAGGTATTTCTCGACACAGGTCTTCTAGCACAAGTCTTCTTCTCTGGATCATCGTCACTGGATAATCGTCATCGAGTCATCATCATCGTCACTGCTGCTGCTATCTGAATCTACTCATCATAGGAAGTTCTACATATCCAGTCCTTTTTCATACCGGATGTAGGCCCACCACCTGCAGGTCTTCATCATCACTGGCCATACTGTGGAAACCTCAGGACTTATTACGTGCGTCACAAAACCTCGAAAGAGCATCCCAGGTTGTTACGAGCACACGGCTCTACCTATAGGATCTCCCAGGGCCATATTATATGTGACCTCACCACAAAACCTCGCAAGAGCATCCCAGGCTATTACGAGCACACAGCTCTACTTATAGGATCTCCCAGGGAAAGATTATATGTGGTCATGGAAAAACCTCGCAAGAGAATCCCAGGACTTATTACGGGCACATAGCCCAATTTATCGGATCTCCCAGGGACATATTATATGCCATAGGACAAAACCTCGAAAGAGCATCTACCAGATATCCCAGGGCCAGATTATATGCCATAGGAAAAACCTCGAAAGACTATCTGCAGATCTCCCAGGGACAAATTATATGTCCTCCCAGAGCAAAACCTCGAAAGAGCATTTGCCAAATATCCCAGGGCCAGATTACATGCCATAGGAAAAAACTCGAAAGAGTATCTCCAAATCTCCCATGGCCAAATTATATGCTCATCTGCACAACCTAATCCACGGCCATAGAGTATCAACCTGATACTCACCATACTTCATCCTGATGTACACATGATCATCCTGATCATCATCACTGCAACATCCCGCTGCATATCATTTGGAGCAACATCCTGAAGCTCATCATCCACGATCATCCTGGTCATACAATGCATCTACCTTATGCATACCAAGTATCTACCTGATACATATCATCATACATGATCCACCTGATCATACAATGTATCCACCTGATATAAATACAAATACATGATCCACCTTATAACACATGATACATATCAACATACATGATCTACCTGATCATACAATGTATCCACCTGATACATATATAGATACATGGTCCAAGCATCCAACATGATGCTTATACAAAATACATACAAATTATCCAACCAATCATATCCAGCATCCAACATGATGCGTACATACATATACATATAAATGATCCAACTGATCATATACAACATCCAACATGATGCATACATACATATACATATAAATGATCCAACTGATCATATCCAGCATCCAACATGATGCATACATACATATATAAATGATCCAACTGATCATACAAAGTAGAAACCAGAACATCATCCTGATGCTCATCATCTAGCGCTTACATCCACAGCCATGTGAAGGATCCTCCTTCCAACATGCTTGGAATGGCTTCAGCAAATGTGTCCATCACTTCTTCCTCGAAGTGTCATCAATCTGAAGAATGCCAAGCCTCTCCCTGAAGTACTCGAACTTCACCCTGGCTAGTGGCTTTGTCAGCACATCTGCAATCTGCTCGTCCGTCGCAATATACAGGAGCTTCACAGCTCCTCTCTGCACCATATCCCTGATATAGTGATATTTGATCTCTATGTGTTTCGACCTGTCATGAAACACTGGGTTCTTGGACAGCTTCACACAACTCTGGTTATCACAAAAGATACTAGTAGCATCCAACGGGAGATCAAATAACTCAGACAGTAGCTTCTATAGCCATACTACCTCACAACTAGCTGAACAAGATGCAACATACTCTACCTCAGCTGTACTCAGTGCTACACAGGACTGCTTCCTACTAAACCAAGAGATCACACCTCATCCCATACTAAAGCAGCATCCAGATGTGCTCTTCCTATCTGTAGTACTGCCAGCCCAATCTGAATCAACATAACCCTGTAGGTTAAACTTTTGATTTGCCTCATACTTGAGCCCATAATCCACTGTACCCTTCAGGTACCCCAGAACATGCGTTACAACAACCAGGTGAACACTCCTCAGATCTGTCAAGAACTGACTCAATGTGTTCACGGCAAAGCAAATATCTGGTCTCGTGTTCGTCAGGTACATCAAGGACCCAATCATCTGACGATACATAGAGCCATCAACCGGCTCAGATGAAGCATCACATAGAAGCTTCAGATTCGATGCCATAGGTGTGGCCATGGCCTTGCAATCCATCATCCTGAACCTCTTCAGGACCTCTACTGCGTACTTCCCTTGTCCAAGGAAGATTCCATCTGCACCCTGCCACACCTCCATGCCAAAAACAAATA
This sequence comes from Larix kaempferi, assembly GCA_027924585.1. NCBI lineage: Eukaryota > Viridiplantae > Streptophyta > Pinopsida > Pinales > Pinaceae > Larix > Larix kaempferi. Next base: position 1,315,661 of record BSBM01000858.1, on the reverse strand, counting down.
GTGCATCATCCCCAAGTTCTTCATCTCAAACTCGACAGCAAGCTTCCGCTGCGTGTCAGCAATCAATCTATCTTCACCTATAACAAACAGGTTATCCGCATACAAAAGTAGTATCATTGAATTGCCTTCCTCAACCTTGTAGTAAAGGTTGGAATCTGCTTTACTCTTGGTAAATCCAAAACTGGATAGAAAGCTATCTATCCTACCAAGTTCTGCACACATATATGACTACACCATTCAAGACGACTATCTTGAAATCCATCTAGTGTATCTTCTATTTCATCAATTTTATATTTCTTTATGCTGCCATATGCAGCATGCTTGATCTGATAGTTCCATTTGGAAGTCACAATATACTTCCCTTCAACTCTTGGGACCGCATCCCAAACATCATTCTTCATGATCGACGGATCATGGCATTCTTCCCGTATCATGGGAACTTCAATATCTTCAATAGATAATTTTGTTGCTTGAACAAATGTTGTAGTCCTTCTTTTGTAGGTGAAGGTATACGGTCTTTTCTACAAAACAAGTTAAATTGCATGATTAGAAACATCTCATAATTTTCAGACAAATTATTACACATAAAGAAATATGTCATATAGTCATGCAATTATCTTAGCCAATGCTTCAATACAACATTTATCCATGTTCCACAACTTTCTAGATGCCTTCCAGTCTCTACTAGAACATTGTTAAGAGTTTGCACTACTCCCAACATGTCAGCAAAGAGGTTTCATTCTAGATAAGTAGCACTGGAATGTTGTACAGTGCCATAGGCCACTTACCCATCACATGCATATTAGTAATATACTGTTCATTAATGCAATCATTCTAATATGCACAATACATATCCTAAGTCTAGGAACATGAGCATCTACATCATTGAACAATTTTATTTAAACAAACAAATATGCAAGAAATGATAATTAAAAATACTTATCTTTGTTTGGTTGCTGGGTGGACTCCCTCTGAGTCTTTGCTTCCTTGCAGGAGCTGCTGAAGTAGCTTCTTCTACACCTTTATGTTGTGGAATGTAGAAAGATGGTCAACTCCCTCAGAATATCTGCATCCTTGCAGAAACTACTGAAGTGTGCTCCTTTGCTTTCTTGCAGGAACAACTGGAGTGTGCTCCCTCTTGATCTTTGCTTCCTGGATTACCTTTCCTTGAACTTACATCCATCCTTAATCACTATGCATGCTTATTAGTATCATCATTGTGTAAACCCGTGATTACTCAAACCTATACCTTCATGATTCTTCTGGTTAGTCATATCATCAATTATGGTAAGAAATATAATATGCATACAGCCATGACTATTCAAACCTATGACTTCATGAATAATCATTATCAACAACACAACAGTATAAGATCCTAACACAAGGTAGGATTCTAGCTTGATATAGGAAAAGCATACCTGGATTAGCATGCTAGCTAGTTATTTCTAACATACCTGCATAATGTCTTCTAGTTCTCTTCAGTGACTTGTGCTAGTAACCTGCATGTCTCATAGGTTAACCATTGTAGGACCAAGTTATACATACCTCGAAAGTAGATCTTCTATGTGATCCATGACAATGGATGAATCTTTGTCTTCATGTCACCATGATCATATATTCTTGAAGTAGAACATGATTTGTCTTTCTTGGTGTACATTTTATGTTAGCAAACAACATAAACCTCATACAACATCACAATACATTAGTACATTCATAACTGTCAAAACCTTAATCAATGAATATCTTCTATTAAGGTGATACAACAAGTCTAGTAATTAATCAAGATTGTACTATAATGATATGAAGACAAACATATGATAAAATTAACCATGAAACATACCTGTAAGCCATACCTGTCAAGATTGCTTGTAATGTTCTTATGGAAGGCCTTAGCCTCATCTCCCTCTGAGACAGAAACTTCTTCACTTATGCAGGTGACCAATCCATCTTCTTCTAGGATTAACCCAATCCACTTGATTTGCAAGAACTGGACCTGGAGCGGGATTAGGGTTTGTCAAAGAAAACCCAAAAATTCAAACTTTGAATTTCAAACTTCCGAAAGGATAGAAATATGTGCCTTGATGAGCTGATCAAGTTGGTATATTTAGAATTTGAAAACTGCAAAGTTTCACCCCTCGAAATTGCCTTTTAGATTTCTGGATTCACTAGAGAAGACCTTGAATTAGGGTTTGAGTTTCCCGGAGCTTCACCCAACCAAAAGATTTGATTCAAAGTTCTAAGCTTCGATTTTTCTGAGGAGCTTCCAGCCATGGTCACAGATTTCCAAAATTCCAAGTTTTGCAGAAGCCCTAATTTTCCATCTTTTCGATCAAAGTCCCGAACTGGGGTTTGATCAAGCCTGGCCTTCTTCCCAACAAAAAAAAATGATCTTGGTCTCTAAATTTTGATTTTGATGAGTAGCATCCATGCGTGGTCTCCAATTACAAAAATTCCAACTTTCTCCGAAGCCCTAAATTCTGGAAGCCATGAATGAAGGTGCTCAAAAATAATTCTGTTTTGACAGAAATATGTACCTGATTGTTTCTGGTGTAACTCTGAACTTTTTGATCCACAGGGTCTGAAACATTTTCCTGAGATAGCCTGACATGTTATCTTTCCATCCCAATAGGTCTGACCTCAATTGGATTCTCTGAGAGAGAGTTATTCCAAGTGTCACAATGTGACCTGTTTATGAGATAATACAGGAGAGCAAACTTTTACGGCGTTCCATGTGTCACTGGTTCAACTTCGGCCTCTGAACAATTTTCATGAGATAGCCCAACCTGTTATCTTTCCATCCTGATAGTTCTAACCTCAATTGGATTGTCTGAGAGAGAGTTATGCCAAGTGTCACAACGTGACCTGTTTATGGGATAATGCAAGAGAGAGAACTTGTACGGCGTGCCATGTGTCACGGGTTCAATTTCAGCCTCTAAAACATTTTCCTGAGATATTACCGTCTGTGTTCTACCTCTCACATTTTACGAAATTGCATTTGGAGCTTCCTAGCCCAAGTTATGACCTTTTTTCCAAGGTCACCTGATTTTGACTCAGATCTGAAAGAGGCCGAAACCCTATATTGTACAGATCATAAATCACAAAGTACAATGAATTTGAGGTTTTACTTTGGACACAAGGTATATGGGGATCTGATCTTCGACCTGTAGAATTTTCATATCTGAAAACTTCACCAAAATGGATTTATAGCGAAAGTGCTACGATGACTGGTTTTTGCTATATCAAGCCCTAGCATCGTAAGTGCAACAAGTGTCATACATGCCATATCATGCCTTCTTTCAGGCTAGCTCTAATACCATGTTAAATTTTCAGAATTTACTTCAATCTGATCTAGGATCTTAACTGAGAGAACAACATGTACAGCAAATCTACATCATATCAATCATGGACACAATAATGCAAGCACACAAGAGACACAGAGTTTACTTGGGGAAAACCATAAAGGTGAAAAACCCCAATAACTTCCTCAGAGATAGATAGAGCAATGATACAACCAGAATACAAGAGATAGTCTTCTCCTAGTAGTAGAGCCTCCTCCTCCACAAGTGCACCACTCTCCCAAGTGTTAGTGAGAGAATAGAATGTGTAAAATGAGAGAGACACACTCTCTATTTATACCCTAACTTGACTTAACCTTTACTCAAGTAGGTCGACGTCAACTTAACCGCTTAACATAATGTTGACTGGGCCAACCCCCACTAGGGTGGTCTAATAACCCTTTGACCCACATGGCCGACCCCCAATAGGGTGGTCTAATAACCCTTTGACCCACATGACTTATGTAGGGCCGACCCCAACAAGGTGGTCTAATAACCCATCAAGTATAAGTTACGGCACTTACAATATAAATGACGACACTTCCGTATAGAAGAATAATAACATCTCTATAGGAATACAATATACATATATGTGAAATACATTCTGAAGTTACATATACATCAACAATTATCATGCTGTGCTCAATTATAGGAGTGCGATAATTAGGGTTGTCGCGCATTTCTTCTACCTTAGTGCACGGTACTACCGTGCTATGCTTAGTTCTAGGGTCGCGGTAATCCATTTTTAACATTTTGCCTTGGATTTTGGGATCTTAACTTTCGGGAGATATCATTGGGATTGCCAACTTTGATTTGATCTCAACTCCTATCTCTATTTAGTGGGCCTGATCCACTAAATACTCTATAGATCCATATTACTCTCTTGTTGGTTAACCCTCCCACACACTATAAGAGAGAGGCATTCCATGAGCCAAAGGGAGGACTTTTGGGGCATCAAACCTATGATCATAAGCCTTTTGCAGAGATAGCTAGAGGTAGAAGAACTTGGAGCTGGAGTTGAGTTGGACATCAAGCAACTACTTTGTAAGCACTCTTGAGTTCTCAATAAAATATAACTTGTCTTGTTTCCCTATTTATGTGTATTGATCATGATTCATTTACATAAATTGTATTCAGTAGAATATAGATCTAACTTGTGATTCAATTATTTAGGAGATATTGTGCACTTGTTTGTTGTTTTGATCTTTACAAGTCCATCATGAAGACTTCGGGATCAAAGACTCGATTGGACAAACATCAAAACAGAAGGTCAGTCATCTTCTTTCTTATCTCAAATATTAAAGTTGAAAGTACTAATTTAAGATCTAGGGAATGAGGTAGCATTTGTTTCCTTTTTGTCTTAGTTTAGAATCGATCTTTGTCACTTTATCCTAAGAGGGCTTCTTCTTACCCATAGGAAGAAATCTCTACAACACTCAATAACCAGGGACCTAATTTTTATTTATTTTTCCTCATATTTCGGCTTAAGTGGTAGTGTTGGAATATTCTCACCATCTCATTTTGGTCTTGCATGCATTTTGCATGCATCCATGCATTCCATGCATTAGAAATTGAGTCTACTAACACCTAGTCCTTGCATTTCCCCCCCCCCGGAGCTTGTTTTTGGCCATCATTAGAGCTCATATCCACTCAGAGTACCTTGGTTACATCACTGAAGTCCAAATTCCCCCTCATGCATGATTTTAAAAGTTAACACAGTTAGTTCCATGATTTAGGGAACTTTGTCCCCTTGATTGCCTAGTTAACTGATTATTACACGTAGTTTCACTGCTACTAAGTGTAGGAGCACCTATTTTGACCACTACAAGTCAGTATTTCACCCCCTTGGAGTCTCCTCCCCTATTTTGGTGCCCACATAATTCATTTATGCTTAGTTCTACCCTCAGTTAACTGATTATTCATCATCGGTGGCCACTGAACCTTATTGGGAGATGGTTCCAATGCAACTAAGCCTATACTTGAGGTGAATTCGAATCCTCGTAGTGTATCAAATTCATTCTATTTTAACATTCTTTGATTTCCAGCTTACATCTTATTAATGTATCAACAACAGTTTTTCATGCGTGTTTCAGTTTTATGAGTGAATTGATCATTGTTTTCTGCTAATTCTTCTCAGTAATAATAGTGTGAAATTGTGAGGTTTGTTCAAGATCAGTGATATATCTCTATGGAATTTCACAATATATTCATTAATATTATTTTTATTCATCAGAATAAAAAACAGAATTATCAAGATCTGAATCGTTGAAAGGATTGTCCATAACAACATCATCATCACCTTCTTCAACTTCTTCAACTTCTTCATCCAACGCATCTAACTATTCATGATATATTTTATCTTCAAATTCTTCATCTATGACATATACATGCTCTTGATCTACATCACGACCTTCAAATTCTTTGACTTATTAGTCCGACGCATCTACCTACTCTTCTACATCATCTTCTTGATCTTCTTCAATGCCGACTTCTTCCAATACAATATATTTTACAGGCTTTCCTCTTGGATCATACCTAACTATATATGACCAACCTACATTATTTTGTGTATGCGAATAGAATACATGCTCACAATTAATTGGAAGGACATAAGGCTCTATACCCGACTCAAATATATTTGTAATAATCACGGTAAATCCATTATCATGCTTGATAACAATTCTACCAGGATCATATTCATTCATGTGTAGCCTGTAACAAAAAAATTCGAAGATAACTACTTTGAAGGATTGAAAGTCCAACTCAAGTATATCTTTTAGGTAGCCATAGTATCTATTTCAGGTACTTCCAAATGATTTTCAATGATGTATGAAACATTAGTCACTTGGAAAGTTGTAGTTATCCCACAATCATGGGTTTTCTTCTTATCATCCAATTGTTTGATACGAAATTTGGTTCCATTGCACAACATCGCCTTGTGGTGTTTCACCTACACCAATATATATGCCCAACATGTTAAAAATACAATATAGACCATTAATAAACATATCAGTTAGACCAACAAATGCTTAAAAACTTGAGAAAACATAATACAAGCACATCTGATATATGTAAAAAATACCCAAAATGTGGGTAATGATCACCTTTTTATCTTTTGCGCCATTTTCCAAATCAATTTCTCTTTGTGTAAGGTTGTTACCTCGAAATGATGATATCTTCTAATCAAATACACCACCCCATCCCATGATAATTTACCATAAACTTCTATGTTTTTTGTATCCATGTGTCCACCTAGTCAAGATTATTCACAATGTATAAATGTAGTGCATCCCACTCTCGAGTAGCTATATCAAAAAAAGACAATTGAATAACTAGGTACTTAATAAATCATGGATGAATAACATTAAAGAAGTACGAAATTGGAAAAATATAATATACACTATTGTATAAGTTGATCTCTATTGTTTGGTTACCTTTGACTTTCCTCAATCTACTATTCCCGAGCAAAAAATACCCTTCATATTTTTTCTTGGAATCAACATCTCAAATGCGAGGCACATTAATATGAGGCGATGCTACTTCATGAATATACTCACTAATATACACCATGGATTTATATACCATATAGCCCTCAACCATAGAGTTCTAAGAACATTATCTTTGTTTAATAAAAGCTTTCAATGCCTTCAAGTGCCTCTCCACCATCCACATTGACCTTGTGTGTATAGGTCCACATATTTCAATCTTCTCAATTTGGTGTATGAGGTAGTGTTCTTGTGCATTGAAAAAGGCCGGAGGAATATACTTTTTCAATTCATACATTAGCCGATGAATTTCCTTTTCCAATACCTTATATCATCTTTATGTACTTCTTTAGATGAAAATCACTTACACATGTCGATGCACTTAATTAAATTGCAAGAATATTCAAAACAATAATAAATTGTGTACATGTATAATGCAAGTAAAACACATATATGCTAATTGTGTACTAATTAACCTTCTTATTATAAATTGTGACACCCTACCTCATGTACTTATCGAGATCATATATAACTTGTTTTATGTTGTTACCAAAGCTGTCTAGGAGAGATAGAGGTAGAACAAATTACAACATACAATCAAGACACATACTCATTATTTTATTCAAAAATTAAAAACAACAACCAATTTCTTAAAAGAGGGATTAATTTTCCAAATTACCTTTTTAAACGTATGCCAATCATGAGTTTTTACCCTACCAAATTATCCTTTCTTCTTTAAGATATTCTTTATGTTGGAAGAAAAACCACTGGGAAATGTTCCTGCTCTATATATAGCAATGGAATATTGTCTGGTTTTCCATCATTGGAATAATTAATCAAATTTCCCATTACATGATTGGATTCCTGAATGTCACTACAAATTTTGGTGATTTTATCTTTATCACTCCTTCCATCTAGAATTCTCCATAATGTTTCTGAACATTCTTCTTCATATGCATTGTATAAAAAAAAATAAGCAACTTGTAGGTGGTCATAGTAGGGAAACCTATTGAATTGGATGGAGTATCTTTTCATTCCCCATGTAGGAAGCTCATTAATGTATCGATGACCTTTACAAAACATAAATAAACATAATTATTAAGTATTAGATAGCATAGAAATTAATAACTGAATATAAATATTTCAAGTTTCATAATATTGTTACACATGATATGGAATCTGATTGCTTACCTCAACGATGATTCTTAGTGTACTCCGATTTCCATAGTTGAGGTGTCATTCTTTGAGGTTTTTTTCTAGTTTCTTCCCTCCCATTAAAATATATATTTCTCGGTAGTTCGATACATATGGTTCTTAGGGAGAACGTATATATACTTATCAAACACTTCATTTCCTAAAATTCTGGAGCATCGAGATATCAATATGAGACCACATACCAGGAAAATTTACCCTTTGTAAGTAGACCTGCAAGATGTGTATTATGTTAATGCTATAATTATACAAACCAATTATTCAAAAAAAACATGAATCATTGATCAAATTAAATATTGTTACAATGTATTACTTTAATACTAATTACCACAAAAATGTATTAGTCTTAGGGCATCATGAATTGTCCATGTAAGTATTCCATGGAATTGAAATTTTCTTTTCCACCCTATTGGTTTGGAGATTTCGTACATAGTGATGCGAACCCATAGATTTAGGAGTTCATACATAAAAGGCATAACAAATGCACCCATATCTTTAACTTCGTACTTCCCTAATAATTTGAAAATACACACCTTTATTATATTAAATATATAATAAATTAATATATGTAACAAACAACTAAAGTACAATTGACATTATATGTATACTTAAAAAATTATTTTGAACAAAAGCTTAGAATAATCATTGCCAACATTGTGTTCTCCCTCTTTATTGACATTCAAGGAGGAAGGTTATTGTTTATAACAAAAATAGGCAACATTGAGTAAACATACCTCATCTCTTCAAATGGATTGACACCATTATTTGTCAATGAAATCCTAACATTATGAGGTTCTTATTTAAAAACTGACTGTTACCAACTATTTTGTACCATAGTTGGACTTCTTGTGAGCCACCAATTTCATGAACATGTCAAGTGTTCGTCATCATTGTTCAGAAGTTTAGAAGTCTTTTGCAGGGCCAATTTCAGCCTCTTTGTAATAATTTGCATGTCCAGACCCCCTTGGGGGAATTATAATAAGTTGGTCTAAGCATGGTCATTTTTTAAAATACTTGGCCTACCTTAGGTTTGGAAATCAGGGGGATACTCTAGAGTGTTTTTTCTTTAGGAATTATGTGTTGCGATTCAATGGCGTATAATTGCTGAGTTTTTCACTCACACCTCCAAAGTTTGAGTATTTACCATGGTGGTCGAACTTAGGGAGGTTATTAAAGTCTATCTGTCGATTTATTTTTCACATGATATCCATCAATAATAAGTCATATGGACATGCACTAGGTCCCCTAGGAGTTTGAGCCGATTCCAATAAAAGTAATTGTTTTTAGTAAAATTAGACCATTTTTAATTGTTTAGATGGAAAAATTCAAAGTGTAATAAAAGCATGGTCTGGAGCCAGAATTTGACGCGGGGATGCTCGTTTTCACGCTCAGAGCGTCCTCTTTAACCTAGGACCCACTTTTCCTAGTGTAACGTCCCCCTCACCCAATCCGACCATTGGGAGGGGACGTTGGTAAAACCTGGCCTCTAATAATTTGCCCCAATGCATAATACAATTTTCAAATAAAATGGAATGTGTGCAAAAATGTAATAAACATGCACAGCAGAAATAGAAAATCTAACTACACACATTTAGCATGCAATTACCAGCATAAACATTACATGCATCAAATAAAACAGTTCAGATTCAAATACATAAGAGTACTTATATTTAAGAAATGCAGATCCAAGCAACTGGATGTGTAAGAGCACTTTTCCACCCAACCATAGGCACTTAGTCCAACATATACTCTTTATGTTGTTGAGGCCACCCCCAAGCTGGGCTATGAGGCCACCAGGGCGAAGGAAACACTTACAGGATTCTATCTCTAAGCCCACGACCCATTCTGCTCTCTATGCTTAGCCTTGAAATGCTCATCCACAGCTCTACAGGGGTCTCACTCATCCCTCACGGCCTTAACTTCCACAATACCTACCCCACTCAACACCCTTCTAGCTCAGGCATCCCCTTCGTCGATCCACAGTTCCCTTGGGCGATCCATCTTGTTGGGTGCTTCTAGTGTGTGCATAGAAGAAGTCCAACCTGATATGGCTGCTAAAAAACCACCTGTATCCTTGATCTGTGACTTCTCAAGCACCTACAATCAGCATAACTCCATGGGTAATGTTCCTAGCTTGCCCAACCTCTCAGCTCACCTACAACCAACTATATTCCCTTCCAAAAATGCAGCTTTTTCTTCTAATTCAAAATTTTGGGTTTAACACACAATATGGTAACATGGACATGAACAACAATGGGATAACTCTACGTAGTGTAGTATCTTGCATGCAAGGGAATGAGAATGGAATAATGATCAAAATAGTGTTGAATCCAAGGATATGAGGTGAGGGTGAAAAGACAGCTGACATGGATTCTGACCATAGAAGAAATAGGACTGCGGACAGGTGACATAACTGTCACAACCCCCATGCTTCAATAACTACAAGAAGTGACTTTTCCCACCAACCTCACATGTGCAATCAATGATTGGAAAAATGGTCAAAAAGGAGATAATTGGCTTATTCCCATCACATGACAGAATTTTGGGTGATTTCTAAGGTTGACACATGGCAGCATAGGATTGGGTTTCCCATAAGCCCCATTCCTCTTCCCCTCTGGTGGAATCATATCCCCTTTGTTGTTCTTTGCACAACCATTGTTGGACCATTTTATTAATTTTCATCATAATATTTACATGCATTTCGAATTAGGCATAAAATCCAACCAAGTAGTCCAAATAAAAATATAACAACATACATGCCTATCCATTCACTAGTTGGTCCTTGGCCTTGAGCTTTGCACTAGGAATTCACATTAGCATATTTACAGCATTTACATAAGTTTGGATAATACATTCCAAGTCAAAATTAGGGGTATTACACCTAGGTTTCGGGCGATTAAATTGTCATTTGTGGCATTTCTTCTTAAAGATGCGACCAAACGGAATTTAAATACTAAGTGTGCTACAAATTGCACAAAAGACAAAAGTTGGAAAATCCAAAAAATCATTAAAAAAACATTTGGAAAAGGTGGCAGCCACCTCATCTTCAATCACAACAACCAAAGCATTAGTTAACATCTTGTTCAATGAGTAATTAGCTCCTCTTTCAAAGGGATGCACACCCCTCTCTCACCATCACTCATGGGCTCCCCCTTCTCTTGGATTTCTATTTAAGCAAGGCTTTCTCCATTGCTCAATAGATGGAATGCAAGGAACCTATGCTTATCTTTGTAATGCATTTTTTTATCATTTTGGAATAAAAGTTGAGACTTTGGAGGTCCATGTGTGCAATGATTCTTATGGCGAATGCATGATTTAATTGTTGAGGTAATACCCTTATGATCTATTTCCTTCTTATCTAGCTTAGAGTACTATAATTCTATTCCATGGAGTAAGCATTTGAAGGATTCAATTTGTTTGTTGTGTGAGGTTTTCAAATATTTGAATGAACAAACTTAGTAAGTTATACTGATGTTTATTAAATCTTTGTTTATTTAGCACACTAGATTTGAAGTTCTTTTTGTATATTTGCAGGTTCACCAAGCGTGAAGACATGCTTGAGCTCAACTGCATCTTGTTTGGCTTCACAAAAAATATTTTGGGTCTAATTCTCTTTGTTTTGTAGGATCTCCAACTTCTTATTCAATATTCAAGCTTGAGTTTGAATCATTCTTCTTTCCCTTCAAAATTTCAAATCAAACTCTTTTCCCTTATTTTTGTTTACAAAAAGAAAGTAGATTTAGATCTAAAAGTGTTATCATTTAGAATCTATTTGTTTCAATACTAGATCTAAAAAGAGTTTCAAGTCATTCATAAGTTAGATCTAGTTTCCATTAAGTACTTGTAGCAATCTTTGAATACTTATTTCAAGTACTAAAGTGTAAATCTTTTGATGTATATTCATGTACTAATGCATTAACAAATCTTTTTGTTTGTTGGTTTTTCTTGGTTGTTTTACAGGAAAAAGCAAGGAAAGAAGGTCCTTTTAAAGCATAAACTCATAAAATATCTTTCCTCTTCAATCCCTTGCTATCCCTTTTCCTTCTTGAAAGGCTTAAAGTTTCTTGAATCTCGCAATTTAAGTGTATCAAGAGCACTCTCTATCATAGATTTGTTGATAATTTTTTTAATAAAGTTTAATAAAAAGCAAGTGGGATTACGGCTCCCACACCCTTCTTCCCCCATTTGGGGGAAGCCCGTATCTTTCTATTTATTTTTCTTTTTACCTGCACAAAACTATAATACTATCATGTTAGATTAGTTTTATTTACTTAAAAATTTTGTCACAAAAAGTTTTCCTTTACTTAGTTTAAAGAGTTTACCTTTTGTTTTATAAATATCAAAATCATCAAAAGTTTCGTTTTTGCAAGTTAGCTAGTTTTGCTTAATTAAATTTTTGCATCTTTCTTTTTGATAAAATTTTAAAAGAATCAAAATCTTCTGAATCTCTCCAAATGTGAATCAAGAGTGCTCTCTATCAAAGAGTTTACTTTTTCTTTGTTACTAACCCCCTTGCTCTCCCGAGTATGGTCCTAGATTTGAAAGAGATTCTTGGGTATAATTTAGATCATTTCAAGTTTTTTTACTTTGCATTTACAAATTCTGTGAGTCTTAAGACTTCTCAAAATCTCTTGAATCTCGCGTTTAGCGGATCAAGAGTGCAATCTGTCGGAGAGTCAAATAAAATTTGAATTAATGTTTTGCAAACACCGTGTATACTCTAGCCATTGTAGGCTAGTCTGAGATTTGGGATATCAAAAATGGGTTTTTTTCGCACTTATCAAATTTTTACATTTTAATTAATCCACTCATTAATACAATCAAGTATCGCAAACCAACGAAAATTTGGCGTTGCCTCAATAGTGGTCGAAAGTGGGGAAACTTCAACTAAGGAAGCGGGAACAACTGGGAGGCGACCTGGGAGCATAGTTAGACTACACCCTTGTTGGTGTAGTGTTGAACACCGCTCTCGAGACTCCATTCCATCCCACACATCCTTGTACGAAGCCACCTAGATCACATTCCGGACATATTCCCTTTACCGCAAGGTCTATCGAGAATCCCCCCATCCCACAATAAATCAACCTCATCTTTCAAATCTATAATAAAATAAACCAAGAAGCACTCACACAACAATCCTTTTATCACTCCAACAGACAGTGACTCCATTAGCATTGATCTTTCATCGGCAACAATTGTTCAAGTCTTTGTTTTTTATCTATCTCGAATTGTTGTTCATCTTATTATATCATGTTGTGGATGCTATTTTGATTAAGTTGGAAAAGTTGTTGTTGTCATTTATTTATATGTTGTGGATGTGCCATTGATTTAATTTGGCGAATGAAAACTTGGTTTAATTTTGCATAAATCAAATACTTGGTTCCAATTTGTCTCAAATAAAAAACTCCTAAAACAACATCCATTCTAATCACATCAAACTTAAACTTTAAAAATCCTTAGAAAACCTTTCTTTAGTAGGGTCTACCTGTTAAATTTTTAGTATTAAATCACAATACTATAGGATCTTTGCTGAGAGAATAACATCTACAGTATATCAATGCATGACAATCATAATATGACAAGCATCACAAGCATCACAAGAATCAAAAGCATAGAGACAAGAGACACAGAGTTTCCGTGGGGAAAACCCTAAGGTGAAAAACCCCACAACTTCCTCAAAGATAGAGAGAGCAATGGCTCAACCAAAATACAACCAAATAACACTGAGATAGTCTCCTAGCAGATGATCCTCCTCCTCCTCACTAGTGCGCCACTTTTCAGAGAGAGAGATAGTTACTTTTCCGAGCGAGTAAAATAGAGATCTCCTATCTCTATTTATACTCACCTTTTTGCCCAGTGACCTACTGGGGCCGACTTGTCTACTTGGATACATCCACATTATATTATATATTAATTAGGGCCGACCCCATAAGGTGGTCTAATAACCCATCGGCAAGTACACACACTTGCGACACTTGTCAATCCACATGACGACACTTCCTTATAGAGGAATAACACATCTCTTATAAGGGTACAATAAATATATATATAATACACAGATGAAATACATTCCGAAGTTAGATATACATCAACACTCCCTCTTAACTAGGAAGGTATTTCTCGACACAAATCTGCTAGACAAGTCTTCTTCTCTGTATCATCGTCATCGATGCATCGTCATCATCATCGTCACTGCTGCTACTATCTCAACCAATCTCTGACTCTACTCGTCATAGGAAGTTCTACAGAGCCAGTCCTTTTTCATACTGGATGTAGGCCCACCACCTGCAGGTCTTCGTCATCACTGGCCATACTGTGGAATCCTCAGGACTTATTACGTGTGTCACAAAACCTCGAAAGAGCATCCCAGGATGTTACGGGTACACAACTCCGACCTATAGGATCTCCCAGGGCGCTATTACATGTGACCCCACCACAAAACCTCGAAAGAGAATCTCAGGATGTTACGGGTACACAACTCCGACCTGAAATCTCCCAGGGCACAAATTGCATGTGGTCCACCACAAAACCTAGCAAGAGCATCTCAGGATGTTACGGGTACAAAACTCTGACCTGAAATCTCCCAGGGCACAAATTACATGTGGTCATGGCAAAACCTCGCAAGAGCATCTCAGGATGTTACGGGTACACAACTCCGACCTGAAATCTCCCAGGGCCCAAATTACATGCCATAGGACAAAACCTCGCTAGAGCATCTCAGGATGTTACGAGTACACAACTCCGACCTGAGATCTCCCAGGGCGCTATTACATGTCCTCCCAGAGCAATGTCTCGAAAGAGCATCCCAGGGTGTTACGGGTACACAACTCCGACCTATAGGATCTCCCAGACATGCTCATCTGCACAACCTGAACCACGGCCATAGAGTATCAACCTGATACTCACCATACATCATCCTGATGTACTCATGATCGTCCTGATCATCATCACTACAACGTCCTGCTGCATGTCATCTGGAGCAACATCCTAAAGCTCATCATCCATGATCATCCTGATCATCACTGCAACATCCTACTGCATGTCATCTGGAGCAACATCCTGAAGCTCATCATCCATGATCATCCTGATCATCACTGCAACATCCTGCTGCATGTCATCTGGAGCAACATCCTGAAGCTCATCATCCATGATCATCCTGATCATCAATGCATCCACCTGATGCATACCAAGTATCTACCTGATACATATCATCATACATGATCCACTTGATGCATACCAAGTATCTACCTGATACATGATACATATCACCATACATGATCCACCTGATCATACAATGTATCCACCTGATACATATACAGATACATGGTCCAAGCATCCAACATGATGCACATACATACATAAATGATCCACCTGATCATATCCAGCATCCAACATGATGCATACATACATAAATGATCCAACTGATCATATCCAGCAGAAACCAGAACATCATCCTGATGCCCATTATCCAGCGCTTACATCCACAGCCATGTGAAGGATCCTCCTTCCAACATGCTTGGAATGGCTTCAGCAAATGTGTCCATCACTTCTTCCTCGAAGTGTCCTCGATCTGAAGAACGCCAAGCCTCTCTCTGAAGTACTCGAACTTCAATCTGGCTAGTGGCTTCGTCAGCACATCTGCAATCTGCTCGTCCGTCGCAACATACAGAAGCTTCACAGCTCCTCTCTGCACCATATCCCTGATATAGTGATATTTGATCTCTATGTGTTTCGACCTGTCATGAAACACTGGGTTCTCAGATAGCTTCACACAACTCTAGTTTTCACAGAAGATACCAGTAGCCTCCAACGGGAGATCAAATAACTCAGACAGTAGCTTTCGTAGCCATACTGCCTCACAACTAGCTGAGCAGGCTGCAACATACTCTGCCTCAGATGTACTCAGTGCTACGCAGGACTGCTTCCTGCTAAACCAAGAGATCACACCTGATCCCATACTGAAGCAACACCCAGATGTGCTCTTCCTATCTACAGCACTGCCAGCCCAATCTGAATCAACATAACCCTGCAGGTTAAACTTTTGATTCGCCTCATACCTGAGCCCATAATCCACTGTACCCTTCAGGTACCTCAGAACATGCTTTACAGCAACCAAGTGAACACTCCTCGGATCCGTCAGGAACTGGCTCAATGTGTTCACAGCAAAGCAAATGTCTGGTCTAGTGTTCGTCAGGTACATCAAGGACCCAATCATCTGACGATACATAGAGACATCAATCGGCTCAGATGAAGCATCACATAGAAGCTTCAGATTCGATGCCATAGATGTGGCCATGGCCTTGCAATCCATCATCCCGAATCTCTTCAGGATATCTACTATGTACTTCCCTTGACCAAGGAAGATTCCACCTGCATTCTGCCACACCTCCATACCTAGGAAATAGTGCATCATTCCCAAATCTTTCATATCGAATTCAGCTGCAAGCTTCCTCTTAGTATCTGCAATCAGTCTGTCATCTCCTGTTACGAATAAGTCATCCACATACAGGAGTAGAATCACAGGATTCCCTTCCTCAACCTTGTAGTAAAGGTTGGAATCCGCTTTACTCTTGGTAAAGCCTAAACTAGATAGGAAACTGTCCATCCTACCATACCAGGTTCTGGGAGCTTGCTTCAAGCCATACAAGGATTTCTTCAATCTGCACACATATGAATTCCTGTCAGGTCTTGGGACTGCATCCCAAACATCTTCTTCATGATCTACGGATCATGGCATTCCATTTCTTCATCCCAGATCCTGGGAACTTCAATATCTTCAATAGATATCTTTGTTGCTGGAACAAATGTTGTAGTCCTTTTGTAGGTGAAGATATACGGTCTTTCCTAAAAAACAAGTTAAATTGCATGATTAGAAACATCTCATAATTTTCAGAACAAATTCTTTACACATAAAGAAATATGTCATGCAGTCATGCAGTTATCTTAGCCAATGCTTCAATACAACATTTATCCATGTTCCACAAATTTCTAGATGCCTTCCAGTCTCTACCAAAACATTGTTAAAAGTTTGCACTACTCCCAACATGTTAGCAAAGAGGTTTCATTCTAGATAAGTAGCACTGGAATGTTGTACAGTGCCATAAGCCACTTACCCATCACATGCATATTAGTAGTATACTGTTCATTAATGCAATCATTCAAATATGCACAATACATATCCTAAGTCTATGAACATAAGCATAATATTATTAAACAAACAAAATAGGCAAGAAATGATAATTGAAATACTTATCTTTGTTTGTTTGTTTGGGTGGACTCCCTCTGAGTCTTTGCTTCCTGGTAGGAGCTGCTGAAGTAGCTTCTTCTACACCTTTCTGTTGTGGAATGTAGGAAGATGGTCAACTCCCTCTGAATATCTGCATCCTTGCAGGAGCTGCTGGAGTGTGCTCCCTTTTGATCTTTGCTTCCTGGATTACCTGTCCTTATATTCATCTTTGCTGACATCAATATTCTTGAACCCAGAAAAGACTTCTTCTGGTGTCTTGTTGTCCAATATCTTGTGGGGAGTTCTTTTCTGCACATATACAACTGTTCTAACTGCTTCTGCCCATAGATGCATAGGTAGATCCTGGTCATGTAGCATTGCCCTTGCTGCTTCCATGGCTGTTCTGTTCTTCCTTTCTGCAATTCCATTCTGTTGAGGATTATAAGGAGCAGTCAACTCCCTCTTAATCCCTGAATCACTGCAAAGATTCTTGAAGTTACTTGAGGTGAATTCTCCACCATTTTCAGATCTGAATGTCTTGATTTTCTTGTCAGTTTGATTCTCCATCAAGGTTTTGAATTCCTTGAATTTATCAAGCACCTCATCTTTTCCCTTCAAGAAGTATACCCAAGTCTTCCTGGAGAAGTCATCGATAAATGATACATAGTAAACATACCCACTCAGGGAGCTGGATGACATAGGGCCACATACATCTGAGTGTATGATTTCCAGGATGTCCTTGCTTTCACTGCTTGGGAAAGCCTTCTTAATGTTCTTACCTTTTTGCACATCCTTTGCAAACACCTTCATGTTTGGTCTTGAATTCAGGAAGACCCTCTACTGCCTTGCTTGCAATTAGAAGTGCCCTATAGTGCATATGAGCAAGTCTTCTATGCCAAAGTTCACTTGGCTCCATGGATTCATGTACCATGGCATGTTCAGGTTGTCCCTTCAATTTATACAAGCCTCCCTCTTGCTCTCCAATCACTACTGCATCATCTATGGTCTTTCCCTTTGGCCACATTAGGACTTGGCCATCCACAAATGCAACCCTCATACCTTTTGCATCCAATGCAGAGATGGAGAGTAAGTTCTTCTTGAGCCCAGGTACATAAAGTACTTCTTTCATCTTCAATGATTTTCCAGAATCTAGGTTGTAGGAGGCTTCACCACTTCCTTTGATTGGGTATTGATAATCATCCCCAAGTTTCACCTTATGGGGTGATTCATGTTCAGATAGGTTCACAAAGGATTCTTTAAACCCAGTCATGTGTTTGGAAGCCCCACTATCAATCAACCAATCATTACATCCATGGGAGATGGTACCTATAAGAGCAGAAATTAGAACATATTCTTCTTCACTTGATGAGTCATCATCACTACTACTCTCTGCCCTAGCCTTCTTCTTTGGAGGTTCATCATCTTCGGCAGCATGAGCATGAAACCTTCTTTTGCTGCCCTTCTTCTTCTTACTGGAGTTGTTGTTATTATCCCTTTTGTTCTTGGGACAATCTGAAGCAAAGTGACCCTTCTCATTGCATGTGAAGCATCTTAGGTCCTTCTTACTCTTTTGATGGAATCTTTTGTGGTGAGAGTGATCCTTCTTGGTTTTGCTTGTCTTGGTGTGAGCTGCAAGAGCTTGATCTTCTCCTCCCATCTTTTCCTCACGAGCTATGAGTCTAGCTTCTTCTTGAGAGCATTCTTCCCTCAATCTGTTGAAGGAGATCAATTTCTTCCTTGCACAAATTCCTTGAATAAAGGAATCCCATGATCTGGGTAGGCCATTCAGAGTGGTCATCACCACTTCACCATTCTCCACCATTTCATCCACTGCTTCTAGTTGTTCCTTGATCTGGGAGACCCTTGAAAAGTAAGATTGAATGGTTTCTCCATTCTGAAACTTCACTGCTTTCAATTGGTTCTGCAGGGTCATCTTCCGATTTATGTTCTTTCCTTCAAATAGCTTGGTCAAGGATTCAAACATCTCTTTGGGTGTCTTAAGAGAAGACACATGAGGTATGAGATGGTCTTTGATAGAATCAGCAATGATTCTCTTTGCCTTGATCAAGTTCTTCTTGTGCAATGCCTTGGCTTCTTCATCCTCTGGGATAGGGATGTCTTCTTTCACATATGAGTCCAACTCATTCTCTTCCAGGATTAACCCAATCCTATACTTCTAGGCTCGGAAGTTGTCAGCCCCTTCAAGCTTATCCTCAAGCTTAGTGTGGAGAGACATCTTTAAGAGTACTTCACATGGAAATAGAAAAGGTTTAGGACTTACCACTTGAAGTGCTGAAAACTGGATCTGGTCCCGGATTAGGGTTTGTCAGAGAAACCCTAAAAATTCAAAATGTGAATTTCAAAATTTCGAAAGGATAGAAAGATGTGCCTTGGAGAGCTGATAATCCTAGTACATTCAGAATTTGAGATTAGCAAAGTCTTGCCCTTCAAAATTTCTTTTTTGTCCTCCCGGGTTCACTAGGGAGAGCCCTGAATTAGGGTTTGAGTTTCCTGGAGATCTACCAAGCCAAAAATCTCGATCCAAAGCTCTAACCTTCGATTTTTGCAAGGAGCTTCCAGCTGTGCCTCCAGTTTCTAGAAATTCCTATTGTTGTGGAAACCCTAATTTTTAGGGCCAAATCTGAAAATGCTCGAAACTGAATTCTGATTGGACAGATAGATGCGCCTTGATGAGTAGATCCAATCTACTATACTGAATTTCAAAAATCTGTGGAGAGAAACCCAATAAACAAGGAATACAAGCTTCCGTCACTGCAAAATGTCTTCTTCTCAGTTAAGCTCTGATACCATGTTAAATTTTTAGTATTAAATCACAATACTATAGGATCTTTGCTGAGAGAATAACATCTACAGTATATCAATGCATGACAATCATAATATGACAAGCATCACAAGCATCACAAGAATCAAAAGCATAGAGACAAGAGACACAGAGTTTCCGTGGGGAAAACCCTAAGGTGAAAAACCCCACAACTTCCTCAGAGATAGAGAGAGCAATGGCTCAACCAAAATACAACCAAATAACACTGAGATAGTCTCTTAGCATATGATCCTCCTCCTCCTCACTAGTGCGCCACTTTTCAGAGAGAGAGATAGTTACTTTTTCGAGTGAGTAAAATAGAGATCTCCTATCTCTATTTATACTCACCTTTTTGCCCAGTGACCTACTAGGGCCGACTTGTCTACTTGGATACATCCACATTATATTATATATTAATTAGGGCCGACCCCATAAGGTGGTCTAATAACCCATCGGCAAGTACACACACTTGCGACACTTGTCAATCCACATGACGACACTTCCTTATAGAGGAATAACACATCTCTTATAAGGGTACAATAAATATATATATAATACACAGATGAAATACATTCTGAAGTTACATATACATCAACACTACCCCCCTTGGATTCGTTAGGATTTTTCCTAAACGAAATATTCAAGATCAGGTGACATCACCTGACTCTTTTCTTGCCTTCAAGGCCACACCGAGCAGCTTCAAAAGATTTATGTTGCGCTCCCCCCCAGGTGTGCAATCTCGACGGAAACACTAACTATCTTTCTTCAATGTCCCCAAATGTGGTACCATTTGCAAGCATTTCCATAGAACTATATTCACTCCTATTTTGCGCATGGTAATCCATAAATTGTGCCATGTTTTTTGCACCCGAACAATCGTTGGAAACATGAAATTATGGGAATTACACTAATGGCTTCATACTCCATTCCTAAATCTTTCATAATGAGAGACAATTCTTGGTATGTGCGAGGTAAATTTGGTGATGGTAGGAGAATATCACCTAACAATTTATGACAATCAAACAAAAATTAAAAGTGGTGAATATTATTTATCAATATTGCATCAACCTTTATACAATATAATTAACACTAAAAACAAAAGAAGAAAATGATAATCATATATAAAGAATTATATTACATACCTTAGGATCTGTGTGAGGCATGTCATTTAACAAACCGTTTAACACTTTTAAGTTCACCAACAATAAAATCATAGAGATAAGATTTTTCCTTGAGCTTAATTTGATATAATATTTTGTGTGCCTTATCTATCAAAGGTACATCATGAACATGTTCATCAAAGTTATCATCCATTGGCGAATCATGAAAGGTGTCGTTGATCAATCTATTTATCCTATCATTTTGAATTACATTAGTATCATCGTTCTCCTCGGCCATCAGATTAACTTAGTGTTCTCTAATATTATCTGCTCTATGATCATCTCCATCGGCTTGATGTACTACAATTTGGCTCATGGCAACATGCTCGTTGTCTAATCCATTAATCCTAAAATGCTTTGTATTTGTACTTACAAATAAACAAGTTGCTTTAGTATATAAATGACACATACATAACACCTCCCTTCTTGAATTTTATGGAAAGAGTGCCTTTTCCAATTACTTATGCTTTGTTATCATTGCCAAAATTAATTTTCCCTTTGAAATTGTCACGTAATTTTACAAACATATCTCTATTTCCAGTCATGTGATTTGAGTAGCCACTATCTAAATACCATACAAACTCTTCTTTAGATTCAATGATATTATATGTGAGAAATAAATTTTGAGTGTTCTTACCATGATCGTGGCTAAAATTTGCTTGAGGCTTCTCGTTTTTTTTTTAAACAATATTGTTCAAGGTGGCCATCTTTGTTACAATAACTACAATGAAAATAGCCTCTCCCATAGGTATTGCTTTTTCCTTTTACCTAGGCCTCCTTTTCCTCTATCTCTTCCACAACCTCTACCTCCTCTATAAAATGATGAATAAGAAGTGGAAACATCATTCATGACGGTGGAAGACTGCTTCTTCTTGTCATCAATCTTTAATTTATTTTGAAAGTCTTGATCCTTATGCTTGTCATTTATTTTTAATTGATCTTCATATACTTGAAGGCTTCCAAAGATATCAGCAAGGTTTAGTTGTAATAAATCCCTCGACTCTTCTATACAAATAGTGACGGGATTATATTTTTACTTAACACCTTTTTGTTAGGATATCTCATCATTCAGTTATGTACTTTGCATGCATTTTGCATTTTGCATGTATGCATTTGCATGCCTCTGCATGCATCCCAGTCACCAGTTTGATGCCTCCAGCACCTAGTCCCCAGTCTGCCAGCACCCATGAGCTTCTTTCCTTGTAGTTTTATCCCTACTAGTCAGGGAGGTTCCCATTTCTCATCTACCACTTGAGAAAGGCGCCCTTCTTCACCTACCATTCAGTTCACTTCAGTTAGTTAGTTGTCTTTCCTTGATTTGAGGCTAGATTGACTCCTAACTAACTGTATCACTCCATTGGACCCCCAATGTGACTAGATTTCCTATTCTGACTATAGTTATCTCCTCATGCACCCTCCACTGAGCCTCCTTCATTCAGTTAGTGCCTACATGTGTCAGTTACACCTACCACACTCAGTTAGACTCAGTTTGACACCTGGTTGACCGTTACTTGTGCATTGATGACTCCACTGATCTGCTGTTGAGGACTTCTAGTTGGAGCCAAGCTATTCCATGCAATATATTCAAATGACCTCCTTGGTTAATTCGAATTGATCAGTCATTGTTACTATATTGTATTGTATTCTACCATTTTGAGTTCAATAGAGCACTGCTACAAGCCTTTTGCACAGTTTACACTTATTTTCTGAGTTTCATCTTTGTAATTGATTTACTTGTTCAATTAGATCTAATGTGCTTAATTTCACATGGTATCAGAGCCATGGCAGGGAAAAGACTTCTTTTCTACAGGGATTATTCATGAAGATTGAGCAATTTTTGCTCACTTTGCAGCAGTTTTCTGCAGTTGCAACACTTTCTAAAGTTGCAGCCATTGCTCCATAATGGTTCTTGTTTGCTTGTGATTTGCATGTTTCTTACTTCCTCCATTTGCATTCGCTATTGCAGAGATAGAATATTCTTCTTCACAAAATCTTCTTACTCCATTCAACTATGATGAATGGAAACCAAAGATGATTGTGTGTTTGAAGAGACAATGTCTTTTTGATGTGTGCATTGGTATTACAAGAGATTTTGATTTCGATGAAGAGGAGAATGATTGGGTTAATGATTGTGACAAAGCTTTTGGGACAATATGTCTTGCTATGTCTCCTTGTATGCGCTAACTCAGTACTACTGCTGAAAATCCAATAGATCTATGGGCCCAACTCAATAGAGAATTTGGAAAGAAGGAAGAAGAGGTCCAGGCTAGCCTTTTGGAGAACAAGCCCAGTGAGATCTCCTTATGTGTTCTCTCCGATTATGTCTTGGCATCAACAATTGTTCAATATGAAGAAGAAACTGTAGATTCAACACTCATTTTCTCACTATCTTCTATTTCGAATTCTGAGCAAGAAAAACCAACTCATACTCTAGATTCCGAAGAGGTTCTTGAATCCTCTCTTTCACATGAGTTTGTTGGTATGCAAAATAATGATCTACTTGATGTTTTGGAGGTAAAATCAGATTTTGGAGGTGAACCATTCGCCCTCCTTGATTGCATTCCCCCTATATACTTTTGTTCTATGATTTGCACAGTTTCTCAGAGTTTTACTAAAGATGAAGAGCACTACCATTTGCTTGAGTTCAATTCTCATGCAATTTTTGTTGATTTTGGTTTTGATGTCACCCCTATTGGTTCAAAAGAGATCTCAAGAAACCATTTGTCAAATCTTCGAGTTGATTTAACTTCCACTAATAAGAAGTTCAAGTTTCAAGATCTATTTGATCCGATTGGAGCTATTCCTACCTCACTTGGTTTGAATCACAGGTTCCAGGATCATCCTCATATTTTCAGATTTGTTCTCACCATTTTCGCTATGAAGAGCAAGTTCATAAAGTCTCCACATACGCTTGTATCCACTGATGGAGAATTCAAGCACATGTTTTTGGAGCATGATCCATTTACTCCCAAGAGTAAGATACCTCCAAACATATCTACTTGAGTTTGGAGCAGTTAAATGTTTTGGTGTGTTGCAGTCCATTTTGAGGGGGGGGGTTTCCCATGAGGTTTTCTCCATTTCCTCGGTTCATGGACTATTCTTTATTTGGATTATTATTGTATCGGGGTGACCTTTGGTCTCAGTAACCAGGGCCCTATTCAGTTATTATTTTTTACATCATAGTATAGCTTGAGGGGGGTGTTAGGATATCTCATCATTCAATTATGCATTTTGCATGCATCCGCATGCATCCCAGTCACTAGTTTGATGCCTCTAGCACCTAGTCCCTAGTCTGCCAGCACTCGAGAGCTTCTTTCCTTGCAGTTTTAGCCCTCCTAGTCAGGGAGGCCCCCACTTCTCATTTACCACTTGAGAAAGGTGCCCTTCTTCACCTACCACTCAGTTCACTTCAGTTAGTTAGTTGTCTTTCCTTGATTTGAGGCTAGATTGACTCCTAACGGACTGTATCACTCCGTTGGGTTGGACCCCCAGTGTGACTAGATTGCCTATTCTAACTCCAGTTAGCTCCTCCTGCACCCTCCACTGAACCTCCTTCATTGAGTTAGTGCCTACATGTGCCAGTTACACCTACCACACTCAGTTAGACTCGGTTTGACACCTAGTTGATCGTTACTTGTGCATTGATGACTCCACTAATCTGATGATGAGGACTCCTAGTTGGAGCCAAGCTATTCCATGCAATATATTCGAATGACCTCCTTGGTTAATTTGAATTGCTCAGTCATTGTTACTGTATTGTGTTGTATTATACCATTTTGAGTTCAATAGTGCACTGCTGCAAGCCTTTTGCACAGTTTACACTTATTTTATGAGTTTCATCTTTGTAATTGATTTACTTGTTCAATTAGATCTACTGTGTTTAATTTCACACTTTTCAACTATCCACCTATCTTTAAGAGATTCACCATGGGCATGAATAACCTTCACTATGTTTTGCACTCTAATAACAAAAACTTTAACATTTTCATTTTTTTTTCATTGTAAGAGACTCAAAATCTCTAATAAGTATTTGGAGTTTGACAACTTTTACCTTTACACATCCCTTGTATGCCTTCTCCAAGATTTCCTAAGCATCATGGGACTTAAATGCATTCTGCACAATATTTGGAATATGGAGATATCAAATCCAATTTTGATCAACAAAAAGAGCATTATAGGTAGTTTGATCAACGAGGTCGTATAGGCTACAAAAACTTACATGAATAGGTCCAACTTCTCATCTTCACTCTCCAATACACATAATTTTCCCCAATAAAAAAAAAAATATAGTATTACACTAGATTGTTGTTATGAGCAATCACCTTCTTCTAAAGTAAAATAAAAATAAAAATGATAAACAACCAAAAACCGGGTCAATACCAAATAAAAAATCTAAATAAATAAAGATTTATAAATTTCTATGAAATCAACCAAAGAATTTTATCCAACAAGGTGCAGCCGCTGCATAAATAAAAATTACAACATAAATGCTCTATGTGATTGAGAGCGTACTGCAAGAATGAGCCAATAAAACTTCACACAAAAATCATAGTTGCTAAAAAAAAATATTACATTGTTTAAATAAGGAAACTCAATCAGCTAATAAGAACGTGGAGAGTTAAGTGGCACTTTTAAAGTGCCATGTGGAGATGATGAGTTAACAACGCAAAGATGCCCAAGCAGATGCCTAAAATCTAGGCATCAAATGGTTTCATCAGTCTTGTGCGAGCACTTAAATTTGAACTTGAATCTTCTTCAAACTTCAAAATAGCAAAAAAATTGTGAACGTGAAACTTCTTCAAATCTCGAAATGACAAGAATAGTGGCTTTACCGATTAACGTACAAGCCTAAACCTTAGTAAATTATATTCATTAACAATTCGCCATTCATCATAAGACTAAATGTCTTCATGAATGCTTCATGTTAACACCATTCATTAAATTTATCAATCACCATTCATTAATTTTCATTTACTGAATTCTTCATTCACCGATACATATGATTGAATGGAATGGAATGTAATGTAAATTGAGAAAATATGTTCTAGTTACAAAAATTAAAAGTAGTTTATATTTATTTTAAATTTAGATTTATTAAAGATAATAAAAAAAAAGCGATAGCAACCTAGTTAAAGTAGAAGAGGTGCATTCTACCCTTTAAGAAAGAGAGATGTGTAACTCCTTCTGTGCTCATTATGGAACTGACTCTTGTTCTTTTAAAAAAAAAAATTATATTATAAAAATAACACGTGCAAAAAACATATATATAAACTTTACAAATTAGATAAATTAAAAAGCTTCCTCAACATTTACACTCTAAAATATGGTTTGTACTTCAAAAGAATTAATCCATTTAAATGATCAGCAAATTCTAATAATAATTATTATGTTAATAGATACAATAAAATATATAAAAAAATTAAAGGAAAGGCGATAAAAGATTTGACGTGGACTTAGTTCAAAGAATAATGATGTCACATCGGATAAGTGGCCTTTTACTGGTACGTACATACCATACTGGTTTTACTGAATCTAACAACCATACTCAAAGTCGACATCTACAATAAACGTCCATCGTCCCCAGTCCCCACACTGGGCGATCGGCTGCAAATCTTGTCGAATGATGGGCAGAGGGAAGATTGAACATCATAATGATGCTCTGCTCGACGTTAGACGACGGCGGGGCCGTGGACAATACTTGAATGATGAAAAGAAAGGCAGAAGGACGTAGGCCTGATGATGGTGACGGTGATGGAGTCGGGGACAGTTATCTTGATTCCAATTGATTACATGTAGTGGCTACAGAACTGAATTGATTGATTGTATATACTGCTCAGCCTGAGGCTGTGGCTGAGGTTGAGACTGCACTGCTTTCATTTTGTCAAATCTTCAATTTGGTTTTATTTCGTGATTCCAGCCCTTGCTTCGTACTTCGAGGAGCGTCCTGGAAAGGATGGTGTGGCCCAACATCATGCACCGTGTTTTCCGTGTGATGTGAGTCGACCGTGGGCACTGAGCAATGTGCATTTATTTATGTTCATCGGTTCCCACAACCGCGACGACGCCCGGCCCCCCGTGTTTGCCGGTCAGGCGTGCAGTTTCCTGTACCATTCGTGAATTCTATCAAGAATATCATCACCACTGACCAGCTTGGCAGCTCCTGCACAATTGATCAATTCCTTTGCTGGACAAAAATAGTATTTGGCTTTTCTGCATACACAGCTTTCTCGAGCAGTGATTTACAAAGAGGTCACGCGCTTTCTGCCATGTTTTACTGATAATTAAGTGGCGTTTCCTGCAACATCGATAGCCAACAACTCTTAATAATAATGCTGTAAAAATTGGGGAATCTTTATTTCCAAGTAGTTTAACTTGTACTTAGATCAAGATGTCCATTGTTGGAGAGGAATCCTATTTGAATAATGCTATGATGTCGGACTTCCCATCTGTTACAGATATTGAGATTTGATCATGGATTTTGTTAGGCTAAAGGTGTGCATCCTCAGGTATCCAAAGGAAACAGTGCGGGGTAGGCAGTTCACAATTTGTTTTTATTTTCATTAATATGGTTGGAGAGTTGCCGGGTGATAATTATGTGTACTACTTTCCCTTCCTAACTTGCATGGCTGATAGTGATAACGTAGATGGAACTTTCTTTTAGGAAGGAATGATGTAATTCCTCGCTAATTAATATTTGTATTTAAATTAGTAAGTCATATTAATTATTAATATGATTTGAACTCGTGACTTTTAATTTATAATATCTGATTTTATATCAAGTGAATTTCTAATGAACCATAATTTTGCGAGTATAATATTAATTAAATAATAATAAATATATTAATTAAATATAACGGTTAACCATGATTGATTATTGTTGATTTTGGTTGACGATGGTTGACTTTAGTTGACCATGCTTAATTATGATTGACTTTAGTTAATCATAATTGACTATGGTTAAACATCATTGACTTTGGATGTTTATGATTGATTATGCCTTCCTAACTTGCATCGCTGATAGTGATAAGGAGATAAAACTTCATTTTAAGAAAGAATGATGTAATTCCTCCGTAGTAAGACAATTAATAATTTATTAAATAATTAAAAATTAAGAATGATATAATGTATATATATAGTTTTAATTAAAAGACATAAACTTAATTTAACTTTAAAATTTATTTTAAATTTGAAATTTGAAAAAATAATTATGTTTAAAAAAATTGATTTTTAAATTTTAATAATAATAAATTAAGATAAATTTAAATTAATTGAAACAAAATATGTTTCACGGTCAAACAATCTTCAAATAATTTAAATTAATTGAAACAAAATCGGTTCACTGTGAAATAATCTTATCCTTTCAAATATTTTATAATTGAATGTGTATTTACATTATTCAATATAATCTAAGATCTAGTGTTTATTTCTCATCAGGTTATATAAAAAGGTTATTGTCAAATTTAGAAATAATGAGGGTTCTAATATGGGTATGATTACTAATATAGACAAGATAAAAGTTATAATTATAAAATCTGAGAAAGACACCTATCCAAATTTTATTTATGATAAGGAAGTGACTTCTTACAAATATCTTGGAATTGATATTCATCATAAGCTCAATTGGAACCATATCATTGAAATGATTAATGGAGGATGGAAAGCTTATTTTGGTCATGAAAATAATTAACCTGGTCATGTGGGATTAAAAAAAGTTCCTCTTTGAAACTCTTGTCATTCATGTTATCTTATACAGTTGTGAAGTATGGGAGTGCAACATTTCTAAAGAATCTTGAAAAAAGATTGAGCAAATCCAAAAGCGGTTTATAAATTTTAACCTCAAAATTAGAAGCAATACGCCTTATCATATTCTATTCATAGAAGTGGGTATTTCTCCCATCGAGAGCATGGCTATGACTAGGTACTTGATGTACAAGCACAAGATAAATAACATGGGAGACCAAAGACTTCCTAAAATTACTTTAAATTCAAGTCAAAACCAACTACGCCTCAAGCGGAGTTGGTGTAAAGATACAATGGCTTGGTTAGACCATTGGGGCATTGATGAAAATGACACTTTACAAAATATCGATAATGTCAAAAATATTATTACCTTTAGGTTTAAAGAGAAATTGTGGTGTGAGGAAAATTTAGCGCTTAAGAGAAAACTAAGATACTATAAGGAGGTCATTAACCCTAATTTGGAAGATCAGAAATATTTCTCGAACTCCCATGAGCTTCATAGCGAAAAAGGGCATTGGTCTATTCCCAAAACTCCACGGGAGGAAAGGGTTTTCCATCTTTGTGAATCTATGAGCATTGAGGATGAAAATCATTTTCTCTTAGAGTGCCCTGCTTACACCCACATTATATATGAGTTTCATAGTATTTGTTACAATACAAACCTTGCTAACCTCCTAACTTGCCAAAACTATAGCGAGCTTGGAAAGCTTCTTACCAAGATTTTTGAGTATAGGAAGAAAAGTTTAAAGCAAACCAAGTAATAACCTTCTTAAGGTATAATAAGTTGGTTTATAGTGAACGTTAATCATCATCATCATCATCATTATCATCAATATCAATATTAATCTTGAAAATTAATAATTTAAAAAATTATAAAAACTTGTAAGTGTTTTCTCATTTAAAATATAATCTTATATATTAGTTTTATGTATTTTGTAGTATACATTGTTTATTAATATATTGTGTTTTGGTAGAATGATACTAAGGTGTACATGTAGTAATTATTGTAATTTATTAGTATATTGTATAGTTAGTGTTGTTCAAATGATATTAAAGGTAGGAAAATGACAAAGTAGTTGTTTTGAAAATAAATATTATTAATTTTTTTTAAAGGTGGTAAAATTTAACTTAATTGTTATTGGTAGTGAAGACAACCATGTACATTTTGGAATGTCACCTCACTCATCATCATTATTAAAAAAACATGTCCATAAGGGAGTAGATTTTTATTCTTGTTAGATGTTTCTGGGTTTTGGACTATTAACTTGTTTCTTTATCTTTGAGAAAGACAAGCTCTTAGCCAATCATAAGCAAGTTTAGGTCTTTACTCCAAGACCTGTAAGGACATCCTATAATATCTTTGAGGTGACCTATAAGGACACCTATAATATCTTTGAGGTTAGATCAAGATCATTTGATATCAATTATCCACCTAAATTTAGCTCCGTACATGAAAATTCAAAATATACACAATTATGAGATAATGGTTTGGTTTCATACATATGAGTTTGTTTTTATAAATCTATTACTAATTTGTGTAATATAGATAATTTTATGTATTATATTTAAAAAATTATTAAATTTAAGAACAACAAACTTCATGACTTATTATGTATTATATTTAAAAAATTATTAAATTTAAAAAAAAACTATTAAATTATTATATTTAACAAATTGTTATATTAAAAATTAAAAATTATTATGTGTTATATTTAAAAATTATTAAATTTAAAGCTAATAATTAAATTAAAAAAAAATTATTACATATGTAAGAACAACAAAATCCATAATTTATTACCCCATAAATCAAATAGATCTCATAAATTTTATTTCCAAGTTACTGAGTCATATAAAGTATAATGCATGAGACTTACACTTGGGGTACTCATATATTCCTATCCACCAAAGAGGTGCATTGTGTGATTCACTAGTATGGTGCATGACTTTCCATATGGTGATGCAATGCCTCTCAAGAAATGCTCTAATCTAATTGACCACCTTAAATGAATTTGAATAAAGAATAGTTAATGGAATGCACACTACCACTAAATCTATAATACATAACAAATTGATAACATGGAAACTACCACATACACCTTGGGTAGGATCTCCTTCCTTTTAGAGGGTTGAATATGCTAATGCACTCGACTACATTGAGCTTGTGTTGGCACTTTATGTGGACCTGGGTCCATCATAGAGTCAAGCATGGCTCCATTGTTAAGACTTTAATTAATGCAAAGTAATAGAGATGCAATGGAGGTTAGTGAAGGCCAAGATTCAAGATTAGCTAGAAGAAAGAATTTATGAGTTCGTTTGTTAAAAAATGCTTGTGTAGAAATCAATGTAGCAAGATTTATGCATAGCATTTGTTTGAGTATCTACATGAGATTGTTTGGATGAAATTCCTAGTCAGCTTGCATGAAAGGTTGGAAAGGATCATGGAGAAAAATCGACAATGGTTTCTACAGTCAAGATTTGTGTGAACTACCAATAACTTGCTAAAGATTGAATGGTATGAACATAAGTTGACTTGAGTAGTTGATTTATGGTATAAAAGTGTAGCAAAAGGTTGTGATTTGAAGTTTGCAATAGAATGCCATTAGTCTTTGACTAAGGAACTTGAATTATTTAAGTAAGGGTAATGAGGAATATTAATTGATGAAATACTAGCGTGGATAGAAGTAGGTCTAGTGGAATGAGGTATGTTTCCAAGGCTCGTTGAGATGGAAATGCAAGCCAAAAGGGGGTGTGGAGTGAGAGGAGGACTTGATGGGAGAGTCATTACTATAAGCTACTTGAAGGATTAGTGATAGTAAAGGTAGTGGACCCTAAAAGAGAATGATAGAAGCAATGACAAAGATAACTGAGAATTGATGGTGTGAAGAAATGGAAAAGATCCATCCTAGGTAGGATTCATTAACAAGAGGATATGGCCTTGATTTGCATTCATAGTGTGAGATGATGTAGAGGACAAGAAGGAGCTTTGGTTGGTGCTGAAATTGACAATTAAGAAAGTGTGGTGTTGCGATTAAATTAGGAGTTCACAGAGGTGTAAAGAAATTTGAGAGAGTTGCAGAGGTGGCAACTACATGATGGCATGGGAATGCAAGCTCTCAGACTATAGCTGTAGAGAGTTTGGTTGAGCTTGCTAACTTCGGTGTTACTATGGAAGTAATGTAAAACAAGAATCAAGAAGAGGTGCATTTGAAGATGCTTTCAAAATCGAATTATTCTGGTACTATAAACCTATAGATTGCCATATTTTTTAGGAATTAGAATGAAATGGAAGTGAATCCAACCCCTCCTACATCCTACCTCCCATTGTCTTTTATTTATAATGATATTATGACCATTATTGTACATAGTGAAAATGTGCATGGTTGATCAGTAGTTCAAGTAACCTTGATATAGTAGTTGTGAACAATAGAAATGTGACCTCTCAAGGGAGTTAGAAGTTGTATTTGGTGTTTTTTTGTTTTGTAAGTGTTGTAGAACACGAATAATTAATACAATATCCAAGGCCTAATGGATTTTTGTTGGTATAGAGTCATAAGAAAATACAAAAAACTCAACCAAATGAGCCATCTTTGTGGCTTCCTATATTCCACAATAGAGGTGATGAGGACATAAAATACCACCAGTTCCTTTGTGATGCCATTTGGAGTGCAAAAAATGCCATGGGTGCATTGGGTTTGGTGGAATTCAAAATGACACTGATGTTAAATTTTCTGAATTTACTTCAATATGATCTAGGATCTTAACTGAGAGAACAACATGTACAGCATATCTACAGCATATCAATCATGGAGACAATAATGCAAGCACACAAGAGACACAAAGATTTACTTGGGGAAAACCATAAAGGTGAAAAACCCCAATAACTTCCTCAGAGATAGATAGAGCAATGATACAACCAACCAATAGAGATATCCATAACCTAGCAGCAATCCTCCTCCTCCATAAGTGCGCCTCTCCTCCTTGAGAGCATGTGTGAGAAGTGAGTGAGTAAATAGAGTGCCTCCCGCACTCTATTTATACTTGACTTGACTTGCCTTTTTACCTAACTCATGTAGGCTCGAACTTAACCACATAACATAATGCTGAGTGGGCCGACCCCCAATAGGGTGGTCTAATAACCCTTTGACCCACATGGCCGACCCCCAATAGGGTGGTCTAATAACCCTTTGACCCACATGACTTATACAGGGCCGACCCCAAACAAGGTGGTCTAATAACCCATCAAGTATAAGTTACGACACTTACAATATAAATGACGACACTTCCTTATAGAGGAATAATACCATCTCTATAGGAATACAATATACATATATGTGAAATACATTCCGAAGTTACATATACATCAACACTCCCTCTTAACTAGGAAGGTATTTCTCAGCACAGTTCTTCTAGCACAAGTCATCTTCTCTGGATCATCGTCACTGGATAATCGTCATCGAGTCATCATCATCGTCACTGCTGCTGCTATCTCAATCAATATCTGAATCTACTCGTCATAGGAAGTTCTACAGAGCCAGTCCTTTTTCATACTGGATGTAGGCCCACCACCTGCAGGTCTTCGTCATCACTGGCCATACTGTGGAATCCTCAGGACTCATTACGTGCGTCACAAAACCTCGAAAGAGCATCCCAGGATGTTACGGGTACACAACTCCGACCTGTAGGATCTCCCAGGGCGCTATTACATGTGACCCCACCACAAAACCTCGAAAGAGCATCTCAGGATGTTACGGGTACACAACTCCGACCTGAAATCTCCCAGGGCACAAATTACATGTGGTCCACCACAAAACCTCGCAAGAGCATCTCAGGATGTTACGGGTACACAACTCCGACCTGAAATCTCCCAGGGCGCTATTACATGTGGTCATGGCAAAACCTCGAAAGAGCATCTCAGGATGTTACGGGTACACAACTCCGACCTGAAATCTCCCAGGGCCCAAATTACATGCCATAGGACAAAACCTCGCAAGAGCATCTCAGGATGTTACGGGTACACAACTCCGACCTGAGATCTCCCAGGGCACAAATTACATGTCCTCCCAGAGCAATGTCTCGAAAGAGCATCCCAGGCTGTTACGGGTACACAACTCCGACCTATAGGATCTCCCAGACATGCTCATCTGCACAACCTGATCCACGGCCACAGAGTATCAACCTGATACTCACCATACATCATCCTGATGTACTCATGATCGTCCTGATCATAATCACTGCAACGTCCTGCTGCAAGTCATCTGGAGCAACATCCTGAAGCTCGTCATCCATGATCGTCCTGATCATCAATGCAACATCCTGCTGCATGTCATCTGGAGCAACATCCTGAAGCTCGTCATCTATGATCGTCCTGATCATCAATGCAACATCCTGCTGCATGTCATCTGGAGCAACATCCTGAAGCTCGTCATCTATGATCATCCTGATCATCACTGCAACATCCTGCTGCATGATCTACCTGATCATCAATGCATCTTCCTGATGCATACCAAGTATCATACATGATCCTCCTGATCATCAATGCATCTACCTGATGAATACCAAGTATCTACCTGATATATATCATCATACATGATCCTCCTGATCATCAATGTATCCACCTGATACAAATACAAATACATGATACATATCACCATACATGATCCACCTGATCATACAATGTATCCACCTGATACATATACAGATACACGGTCCAAGCATCCAACATGATGCATAAACAATACATACACATGATCCAACTGATCATATCCAGCATCCAACATGATGCGTACATACATACATAAAATGATCCAACTGATCATATCCTGCATCCAACATGATGCGTACATACATACATAAAATGATCCAACTGATCATATCCTGCATCCAACATGATGCGTACATACATACATAAAATGATCCAACTGATCATATCCTGCATCCAACATGATGCGTACATACATACATAAAATGATCCAACTGATCATATCCTGCAGAAACTAGAACATCCTCCTGATGCTCATCATCCAGCGCTTACATCCACAGCCATGTGAAGGATCCTCCTTCCAACATGCTTGGAATGGCTTCAGCAAATGTGTCCGTCACTTCTTCCTCGAAGTGTCCTCGATCTGAATAACGCCAAGCCTCTCTCTGAAGTACTAGAACTTCACCCTGGCTAGTGGCTTCGTCAGCACATTTGCAATCTGCTCGTCCGTCGCAACATACAGGAGCTTCACAGCTCCTCTCTGCACCATATCCCTGATATAGTGATATTTGATCTTTATGTGTTTCAACCTGTCATGAAACAATGGGTTCTCGGACAGCTTCACACAACTCTGGTTATCACAGAAGATACCAGTAGCCTCCAACGGGAGATCAAATAACTCAGACAGTAGCTTCCGTAGCCATACTGCCTCACAACTAGCTGAACAGGCTACAACATACTCTGCCTCAGCTGTACTCAGTGCTACGCAGGACTGCTTCCTGCTAAACCAAGAGATCACACCTGATCCCATACTGAAGCAGCACCCAGATGTGCTCTTCCTGTCTGCAGCACTGCCAGCCCAATCTGAATCAACATAACCTTCCAGGTTAAACTTTTGATTCGCCTCATACCTGAGCCCATAATCCACTGTACCCTTCAGGTACCTCAGAACATGCTTTATAGTAACCAGATGAACACTTCTCGGATCCGTCAGGAACTGGCTCAATGTGTTCACAGCAAAGCAAATGTCTGGTCTCGTGTTCGTCAGGTACATCAAGGACCCAATCATCTGACGATACATAGAGACATCAACTGACTCAGATGAAGCATCACATAGAAGCTTCAGATTCGATGCCATAGGTGTGGCCATGGCCTTGCAATCCATCATCCCGAACCTCTTTGGGATCTCTACTGCATACTTCCCTTGTCCAAGGAAGATTCTATCTGCACTTTGCCACACCTCCATGCCAAAAACAAATAGTGCATCATCCCCAAGTTCTTCATCTCGAACTCGGTAGTAAGCTTCCGCTGCGTGTCGGCAATCAATCTATCTTCACCATACCAAGTTCTGGGAGCTTGCTTCAAGCCATACAAGGCTTTCTTCAATCTGCATACATATGACTCCCTGTCAGGTCTTGGGACTGCATCCCAAACATCTTCTTCATGATCTACGGATCATGGCATTCCATTTCTTCATCCCAGATCCTGGGAACTTCAATATCTTCAATAGATATCTTTCTTGCTGGAACAAATGTTGTAGTCCTTTTGTAGGAGATGGCATATGATCTTTCCTACACAACAAGTTAAATTGCATGATTAGAAAACATCTTATAGTTTTCAGAACAAATTCTTACACATAAAGAAATATGCCATACAGTCATGCAATTATCTTAGCCAATGCTTCAATACAACATTTATCCATATCCCGTAACTTTCTAGATGCCTTCCAATCTCTACCAGAACATTGTTAAGAGTGTGCACAACTCCCAACATGTCAGCAAAGAGGTTTCATTCTAGATAAGTAGCAATGGAATGTTGTACAGTGCCATAGGCTACTTACCCATGCATATTAGTAGTATACTGTTCATCAATGCAACTATTCTAATATGCATAATACACAACCTAATTCTAGGAACATCAGTATATTCATTATTGAACAGTATTGTTTAAAACAAACAAATATGCAAGAAATGATGATTAAAATACTTATCTTTCTTTGTTCGTTGGGTGGACTCCCTCTGAGTCTTTGCTTCCTTGCAGGAGCTGTTGGAGTCCTAATTTGAAGTAGCTTCTTCTACACTTTTCTGTTGTGGAATGTAGAAAGATGGTCAACTCCCTCTGAATATCTGCATCCTTGCAGAAACTACTGAAGTGTGCTCTTTTTCTTTCTTGCAGGAACAACTGGAGTGTGCTCCTTTGCTTTCTTGCAGGAGCAACTGGAGAGTGCTCCCTCTTGATCTTTGCTTCCTGAATTACCTGTTCTTGAACTCATATTCATCCTTGGTCCCTATGCATGCTTATTAGTATCATGATTGAGTTATCCTTGTGATTTCATATAAAATCATACATTCATTAGTATAATATTAAAACACAATAATCTCAAGCATGTATAGTCATGATCATTTCAAACAGAAAATAATAAGCATTAGCATTCAAGGATTCTTATGGTTAGTCAAATCATAAGAAACATAACATGTCTAAACCTGTAATTACTCAAGCCTATGACTCTTCAGGTTAGTTGAATCATCAATCAAGATAAGATATAAAATGCATAAAACCTGTGATTATTCAAGCCTATACTTTCATGATTCTTCTGGTTAGTCATATCATCAATTATAATAATATACATCCAACCATGATTATTCAAACCTATGACTTCATGAATAATTATTATCAACAACAGTATAAGATCCTAACACAAGGTAGGATTTTAGCTTGATATAGGAAAAACATACCTGGATTAGCATGCTAGCTATTTATGTCTAACATACCCGCATAATGTCTTCTGGTTCTCTTTAGTGACTTGTGCTAGTAACCTGCATGTCTCATAAGTTAACCATTATAAAACTAAGTTATACATACCTCGAGAATGGATCTTCTATAAGATCCATGGCAATGGATGAATCTTTGTCCTCATGATCATATGTTCTTGAACTAGAACATGATTTGTCTTCTTGGTGTACCTTTCATGTTAGTAGACAACATAAAACTCATACAACATCACAATGTGTTAGTACAAACATAAGTTTCATACTCCTAATAAATGAATGACTTCTATCATGCATTCATAATTTTATTAAGGTGATATGACAAGTCTAAAATCAAGATTGTACTAACCGTGATAATATGAAGACAAGCATACCATAAACTTAATTATGAACAAATCTCAAAACATACCTCGATGAGTCATACCTGTCGAGATCGCTTGTAATCTTCTTATGTAAGGCCTTAGCCTCATCTCCCTCTGAAACAGGAACTTCTTCACCTATGTAGGTGACCAATCCATCTTCTTCTAGGATTAACCCAATCCACTTGATGTGCAAGAATTGGACCTGGAGCTGGATATGGGTTTGTCAGAGAAACCCTAAAAATTCAAACTTTGAATTTCAAACTTCCGAAAGGATAGAAATATGCGCCTTGATGAGCTGATCAAATTGGTATATTCATAATTTGAAAACTGCAAAGTTTCACTCCTCAATTTTTCCTTTGAAACTTCTAGATTCACTGGACGTGACCCTGAACTGGGGTTTGATGAAGCCCACTCTTTTGCCCCATCAAAATGTTTGATCCAAAGCTCTAAGCTTCTATTTTTCTGAGGAGCTTCCAGCCGTGGTCACAGATTTCAAAAATTCCCATTTTTACAGAAGCCCTAATTTTCCACTTTTCTTATCAAAGTCCCGAACTAGGGTCTAATCAAGCCCGGCCTTCTGCCCAACCAAAAATTCTGATCTTGGTCTCTAAATTTCTATTTTGATGAGTAGCATCCAGCCGTGGTCTCCGATTACAAAAATTCCAACTTTCTCCAAAGCCCTAAATTCCGGAAGCCATGAATGAAGGTACCAAAAAATAATTCTGTTTTGACAGAAATATGTACCTGATTGTTTCTGGTGTAACTCCGAAATTTTTGATCCACAGGGTCTGAAAAAGTTTCCTGAGATAGCCTGACCTGTTATCTTTCCATCCTGACAGGTCTGACCTCAATTGGATTCTCTGAGAGAGAGATATGCCAAATGTCGCAACGTGACCTGTTTTGGGATAAAACAGGAGAGCGAACTTGTACGGCGTGCCACGTGTCACTGTTTTAACTTCAGCCTCTGAAAAAGTTTTCTGAGATAGCTCGGCCTGTTACCTTTCCATCCTGACAGGTATGACCTCAATTGGACTCTCTGAGAGAGAGTTATGCCAAATGTCGCAACGTGACCTGTTTATGGGATAATACAGGAGAGCGAACTTGTACGGCGTGCCACGTGTCACTGGTTCGACTTCGGCCTCTGAAAAAGTTTTCTGAGATAGTTCAGACTGTTTACTACCTGTCACTTTTTACGAAATTTCATTTGGAGCTTCCTAGCCCAAGATATGACCTTTTTCCCAAGGTCACCTGATTTTGACTCAGATCTGGAAGAGGCAGAAACCCTATATTGCACAGATCATAAATCACAAAGTACAACGAATTAGAGGTTGTCCTTTGGACACAAGGTACCTGGATATCTTAGCTTCGTCCTGTAACAATTTCAGATCCGAAAAATTCGCCAAAACGGATTTATAGCGAAAGTGCTACGATGACTGGTTTTTTTTGCTATATCAAGCCCTAGCATCGTAAGTGCAACAAGTGTCATGCATGCCATATCATGCCTTCTTTCAGGCTAGCTCTGATACCATGTTATATTTTCTGAATTTACTTCAATATGATCTAGGATCTTAACTGAGAGAACAACATGTACAGCATATCTACAGCATATCAATCATGGAGACAATAATGCAAGCACACAAGAGACACAAAGATTTACTTGGGGAAAACCATAAAGGTGAAAAACCCCAATAACTTCCTCAGAGATAGATAGAGCAATGATACAACCAACCAATAGAGATATCCATAACCTAGCAGCAATCCTCCTCCTCCATAAGTGCGCCTCTCCTCCTTGAGAGCATGTGTGAGAAGTGAGTGAGTAAATAGAGTGCCTCCCGCACTCTATTTATACTTGACTTGACTTGCCTTTTTACCTAACTCATGTAGGCTCGAACTTAACCACATAACATAATGCTGAGTGGGCCGACCCCCAATAGGGTGGTCTAATAACCCTTTGACCCACATGGCCGACCCCCAATAGGGTGGTCTAATAACCCTTTGACCCACATGACTTATACAGGGCCGACCCCAAACAAGGTGGTCTAATAACCCATCAAGTATAAGTTACGACACTTACAATATAAATGACGACACTTCCTTATAGAGGAATAATACCATCTCTATAGGAATACAATATACATATATGTGAAATACATTCCGAAGTTACATATACATCAACAACTGATAAGAAAAGCATTGTAGTTGTATATGAAGTGTAAGTAGAGCACTTCCACCTTGCATGGTGTGACTTTTGTTAAGATGACAGTGGACTTCAATAAGGATATTTAGAAGACAAAGTCAAATAGAAAATCCTTGTAGAATTAAAGGAGCTTAAGCAAAATGTGGGGAACGATCATTTGAGAGTATGACCATCAATATCAAGATTTGAAGAGTCAATTGAGCTACATTATTTAGGAGGTGGAACACAAGGAATGATTTAATAATGTGTTTCTACCCCATATGCATACGCCATTTCTAGAATAATGGTTGTTGATACAATGGGAAGCCTTGGAATTTACTATGCAATTAGAGTCTATAAGTGGATTGGTAGAAGCCTCAATTCCAATATTAGTTTCAAGGTTGGTGGAGTTGACTTACAAGTACTAGATTACCTAGCCAAGTGCATCATAGGTAGTGTGGTGTACATTATGAAAGACAAAGGGTCACCTAGGGAATGGTTTCCCCATGACCCAATATAATGCATGACAATGGTTAATTCATTAATGGGAAATATGTCAATAAAATTAGATGTTGGACTCTATGAAATATGTAGAAACCTAAGACATGGCTCGCATCATCACTCGTTGTTGCAGTCGTACAACATTGTGGTGTTAGTACATTGTGACTTTTACAGGGTAAATAATCACTATACAAAGGACTATCACACATTATCTACACTCATTTAGAGATTTGAGAATAATTTATTGTGGTGAAGTTAGTGGTAGGTGGAAATAAAGAGCAGAATCAAAATTAGGATAACCAAGCATCAAGGACTAATGTGAATCAAACTATGCCACTGTGTTACAAATGTAATGATGTAGGGCACATTGTACACAATTATTTGTAGACACGTAAGTCTATTTTGGCCACTATCATAAGATTGGAAATAAAATTAAGGATTGTCCTAATTTAATTGAAAAGTGGGAGGTATGGGATA
The DNA here is from genome assembly GCA_027924585.1 of Larix kaempferi. Lineage (NCBI taxonomy): Eukaryota > Viridiplantae > Streptophyta > Pinopsida > Pinales > Pinaceae > Larix > Larix kaempferi. The sequence continues at coordinate 1,274,700 of BSBM01000858.1, read as the reverse complement.
ATAAGCAATGTGGGGTGAACATCGTTAATTTTGAATGGTGAATCCTTAGTTGCAATGAGGTAGGACAAGCATATACTGGCATAAATATCAATCGGGGTAGAGAAAAGACATGAGTATATTGTTGGGTATGTGGTATATTATTTTCATGGGGGTTTCACCAAAGTATAGATCTCCTTGGAAGGGGGGGGGTGGCAGTGGGGCGGTAGGACCTCATTTTTATTTATTTATTTTTTTTTGGGGGGGGGGGGCAAACCATTGTGTAATTTAATGCCAATTAATGGATAGTGGTTGTAATATAATCCAGATTAACAGATTAGGGTTTTGAATGTTGCAAAACTTCTAAATATTGCATTGTGAATTGTTAAGATAATACAATGAGAAAGAGCGAGGCATGACTCTAAGTTTTGTTGGTTTTTCTAGTTAAGGGTTTCTAGGGTAAATCTCTGTGTACCGTGTGTGTATTATTATTTAATTTATGTTTTTCGTCATAATATATATGCATAGTTTCACTTCACAAGTTTAAAACCTACCTTTGGTATCAAAGCACAATTATTGTCTTCAAGGGGTTTCCTTTATTGGTAAGGGTTCGACTCATGTTTTATAGAGCAATTTTACCTTGGGTTTGTGATAAACATGTGTTTAGTGGGAGATATGCGGTAGTTATTTTTGTTTTGAAAGAGAATGGTGAGAAGTTATAGAATTGAGATTGAAAAATTTAATGGTCATAGATTTGAGATATGGAAGCTCAAGATAGAAAATCTTTTTTTAGATCGAGAACAGTGGGTTGCCATGGCGAAAAAATATTAGGAGAATCTAGAAAGAAAGGAGAGTGTACAAATTTGACTTTTCCTATCAAATTTAGTGTTAATGAATGTTGCTAGAGAATAATGAAAATAAGTCATGGGATAAGTTCGAGAGAATTTATCAGTCAAAGCCCCTAGTAAACAAGTCATTCTTCAAAAAAAGTTTATCATCTGAGGATGGATAATAGAAATTTAGTGGCAGGTCATCTAAATGTATTTAATACTCTGGTAAGTCAAATTGTGTCTATTCATATTAATATGGAAGAAGAATATAAGTGTATTACCTAGTTGTTATTTTCTTTTCTAGACTCTTGGCATAATATGATTGCAGAAATTAGTAGTGTTACTTAATCCATATTAAAGTTTAATGATATAGTAGCATCCTTGTTATCAGAGGAAATGAGGTAGAAAACCATGCATAATTAGAGCATGGTTTCCTTGTTCATGAGAAGTCATCCCCAAGATATAAATAAAAATAAGCCTACAAGGGAAGATCTAAATCTCCAAGAAAATATTTGAGGAAATGTTGGAAATGTGGTAAAGTTGGCCATTATAAGAAGGATTGAATATCTAAAGATATTGATAAAGGGAAGGGATTTGATGATGACCCTTCCATAAAGGTGAAATCCTCCTTAGAAGAAGGAGGATATGTGTACATTGCTTCTACAAGAATCCATTTAGATCATGATGTATATCATATTGACTTAGGTGCTTCTTTTCATATGACTCTTTGAACAAGGAGTGATTTTGTGAATATTAGAAGTACAATATAGGTGATGCTTTCTTAGGAGATGACTAGATAGATAGAATCATTGGATGTGGAAGAGTTAATTTATTGCTCAAGGATGGAAGGATTAGAACTCTCCTTGGGGTTTGGCACATTCCAAATATGTCTAGAAACATGATATCCATTAGTAAGATATTGAGTGATGTAGGTGTATATACTACTTTTGGAAAAAAAACACGCAAAATGGTTCTAGGAGAAATGGTCTTAATGAGGGGTTTCCAGAATGAAACTCTATAAATGATGTTGGGAACCACTATCACTTATGGACCATGTAATATTTTTGTTGTTTTTGAGGGTGGAAATAAATAATACATAACCCCTACCATCTCTAGAAAAAAGACAATGCTATAGAACCAAAGACTGGGACATATGGAAGAGAAATGAATTCAAGCATTACATGGTAAAGGTATGGTTGAAGGTATGTATGATTGCACAATATATTTTTATTTATGTGAACATTGCATAGATGGTAAACATAATTGGGTAAGATTCGAATCTGGTGCTATAGGATCAAATGGAATCTTAGAGTTAGTACATAGTGATGTTTATGGACTTGTACCTATTCCATCATTAGGAAAATTGTATGTATTGTATTTCATTCATAGATGAAATCTCAATGAACACATGTATTTATTTCCTCCAAAAGAAATCCAAAGTCTTTGATAAATTTAAGGATTTTAAGGCTCTTGTAGAGAAACAAACATAGAAGAAAATAAATGTGTTGAGGATAGATAATGGTGGAGAGCTTTTCATAAATGAATTCAAGGAATTCTATAAGAATTGAGGGATAGAAAGGAAAAAAACTACTCCATACACACCTCAAAAGAATGGATTTGTAGAAAGAATGAATAGGATGTTGATGTAGAAGGCAAGGAGCATGCTTAGTGGTGTCGGGTTAGGATAGGAATTATGGGCATGGGTAGTGGATACTAGATGTTACTTAGTAAATTGATCGTCCACATCAAAATTTGTTAACAAAACTCTACATGAGGCGTGGACTAGTAAGAAACCCTCTCTTAAAAATCTGAGATTTTTTGGGAGTGATTCTTATATACATGTTCCAAAGGAGAAAAGTAGTAAGTTAGATAATAAAGTTGAAAAATGTATTTTTATTGGTTATAAAGATGGTGTGAAATGTTTTAAACTTTGTAACCCAGTAACTAAGAAGATGATTTATAGTGGGGATTTTGATTTTAGAGAGGTTAAATATATTCCCAAAAAGTAAGTCCTACCAACATAAAAGAAACCAAAGAAAATAGAGTTTGAGTTGGATGATGAAGAATCTAACTCAATAGAAGTAGATGAATTAGAAGAAGAAGATGCTCATACTCTAGATTTGAGGAGATCATCTCAGGAAACAAGGAAAACATAAAGGTATTCCCCACCCGATTTTCATTCTATTTTTGCTTTATCTTTTACTATTGATAATCCTAGAATTGCTAAGGAAGCATCTAATTTAGAGGATAGTAAAATATGGAGGAAGGCTATGGTTGAATAAATCGATTCCTTGGATAAAAATGAAGTTTGGGATATAATGGAGTTGATATATGGGAGAAAACTCATTGGTAGAAAATAGATGTTTAAGAAGAAGTTGAAAGTAGAAGGTAAAGCGGAGAAGTATAAAGCCTGATCAATAAAAAAGAGTTATTCCTAGGTAGATGGAGTTGATTTTGATGAAAAATGTTTCTCCCATTTTTAAATTAACTTCTATTAGATTCTTTTTCCTACTACTATCATTTTTTTTATCTTGAAGTGGAGTAGATGGATGTGAAGACAACACTCCTACATGGGGATATTGACAAATAAATATATATGAAACAATCATAAGGTTGTACAATGAAGGGAATAAAAGAGTTGGTTTGCAAGCCAAATAAGTCCCTTTATGGTCTAAAGCAATCTCATTGGATATGATATCAAAATTTTGACATATACATACTTGGAATATATTTTGGGATAAGTAAGGATTATCATTATGTATATTCCAAGCAGGTTGATGAACACTTTTTAATATAGTGTTATGTCGATGACATGTTGTTGATTAGTGTTAATGCTTAAATTTTGAACATATGCAACATTTTCACTAATATTATAGAAAGACGTAATCAACATACACCATGAAGCTCATCGAATACATCCTCATGAGATCCACAAGAAAAGCTGAGCCTCATAATGACAAAACCAATCTTTATGGACAATTGTGTGACTTTTGCATTGGGAACCCATGCTAATAACACAACTCTCTATTCAGAAACCTACATGGATCTACGTGAATTTTCCTTTGAAATTCATGTGATTGTGAAAATGGAGGGACCACTTACTTTGTGTGGAGCATTCAAGGATTATAATGATTCTCTTGGCTTCAAAATTTGACCTGGACTCCTCACATGCTTGGGAGCATTCAATAACCCCCTTCATGTACTTGGAGAACCAATTCACTAGAAAGAGTGTTCACATTGGGATCTAGATGTTTCTTGGCCTCCATTTGGCCTATAAAAGGAAGCCATGGGCATTCATTCTATAAGAGAAAATCAAGAGAAAAATTATGCAGCATGAATTACATTCAGAGCTCAACTTTAAATCCACTTCTTACCTCTAGTTAGCATTCAAAGATCCCTTTCTTTCTTCTCCATTGTTAGCTCACTCAGTCACACAAACAAGAGATCTAGAGTCTCCTCTTGCTCCAAGTATTTTCTTTTCCTTGCACTCCTAATGATCTTGGAAAATCATAAAGGGGTGAAAGGTTTGAAATACCTCCCTTTTCACATTTACTTCATTTAATTTTCATCAATCTTGTAGTTGTTGTTATTTGCAAAAATCATTCATTTCACACTTAAAGTTTAATTAAGCAAAGTAAAGAACGATCAATGTTCACATGCCTTTGATTTATTATGATCTTTAGTTAGTTTCAAATTTCACTTCTATTTTGCTTTCAAACACATGTGTGAATCCCACTTGAGCACACACCAAGGGCCCTAAAAACTCTTTTATTCAAGTATGCTCTTCAACTTGCACTCACAAGTGATCTTGATGAATCATAAAGATTAGAAGGTTTAAAATACCTCCCTTGTCACACCTTTAAATCAAATTTGGACCATCATAAAATCAACATCACATTGTAATTCTCAACCAACTAAAATACTCCATCAATGAGGTCACATAACAATATTTTAGTTAGTTTAGGATTTGATTGGGCTAGGCATCCAAATAATTCACAACAATATTCTACATTTTTGAAACATAATGGTTGTTGACTTTTAGGGTACTTATTAAATCTTTCTATAATCAAGTGTCAAAAAAAACCCAGATAAGAAGGCAAGGTGCCCAAGGATGTAAAAGCTAATATATAGATATTTTTGTTCACCAGATCGAGCCACCCATCTCTTTCTAAAGGAGACACTTTACTGTTCAAGGCCAGAATACTTATCCACACTTGACGCGGGTATCTTAGTGGCCAAAACCTAGCATTATCACCAGGTGGAATTTGTGGGATGCATTTGCACTTGATTCAGATTTCATTGGTTGTTGGAAATGTTATTAGTCTTTCTGGAACATTGCCCCAACACCCCTCGTTATAACTAATTCTTTCATACCTTCACTTGTCATCTTTGGTGGGTTCATAACCACCAACAAGAGATCTATTGGAAGGACTGGTGACTATTTGAGAGGAAGGACATTAATTCAATCAGGGAATCTACATTTTCTTTCTTTTTATTACACAAGATAATATAAATGTAATTGAAAAGAACCAACTCTTAGGATCATTTGCACGAAAACTTGACACATACCCCCTCACTTGAACCATATTGCATTTGTTATCATGGTTATCATATTTTTTCATTTGTTCAATTTTGTTTAATTCCCTTCATACTCACTCTCATTTTATCACACAACCATCACCATTGCAGATTATAGATCCCCTAGGAATTTTTTAAGGCTAAACGGACTTCTTCATATCCAAGGAGGATTTCCCACATAATTACAACCCTGTAGACCACGAGGGAGACCATTAGTCTAGGAGAATAATAATGAAACCATGATAGCATCAAATTTTCTTGGACATACCTTTCTTGGATCACCCCCAAGATCACCTATACCCCCAACACCTCCACCACTCTTATTGCCACCCCCACCCGCACCACCTCCACCTCCTAGAGGAAAAAACAAATGGAAGAAAATGGTGGAATCATTAGTTCCATTTATAGTGAGATTAAATATCACTGATTTATCCAAGCTTACAAATGACCCCATTTTACATGATGCAACTTGTCCATGCATACCCCCCAAGCTCCCCTCAGATATTCCAAAATTTGAGGGAAAACAAGGAGACAACGCAACAAACCATGTGATGTCATTTCAACTATGTTTCTCATCCAACAACATCGTTGAAGACACCGTTCATATTTGGCTCTTTTAGAGGACTCTTATAAGCACGCCAACCTAATGGTATGCCAATTTACCAATTGTGACTTATTCCACTTTTGAGTCGATATCCACCACCTTCCTCATGTATTTATAACTACCTATACGCCATGATCTAGGGCTTGATATTTTCACAGAATTTAGACATAATGCCTCTACTCACATCACAGATCACATCCATGAATAACATAGGCACAAGACCCTATGCAAGAGCAATGGGAACTTATCAATGTGAATTTATTTATTTATGTTGATCGATTCCCACAACCATGATGACACTCGATCGGTGGCCCCCCATGTTTTCCAACCACGTATGACATGCAACTTACTATACCACTCATTAATTCCATCTATTAATTATGCAATAAGATGCGATCATGAATATCATCACCAATGCGTGCACAATTGATCAATTCCTTTGCTAGACAAAAATAGTATTTGGATTTTCTACATACATAACTTTCTCTAGTAATGATTTACAAATGGGGCATGCACTTTCTTTCAAGTTTTACTGATAATTAAGTGGCGTTTCCAGTAACATAGATAGCCAACTATTAATATTAATGCTAAAAAGAATGGGGAATATTTCTTTCCTAGTAGTTTAACTTGTACTTAGATGTGCAATGTTGCAGAGGAATCCTATTTGAATACTGTTATGGTGTTCAACATCCCATCTATTATAGGTATTGGGATTTCATTATGGATTTTTTTAGGGTAAATGTGTAAATCCTCAGGTATCCAAAGGAAATAGTGTGGGGGAGGCAGTTCTTCTCAAGTTGTCGATTCGATTGAAATAGTTTCGAGTATTTTCTAATTAAATGTTTATTTACATTACACAAAATAATCTAATCTAGATGTTAATGATTAATAATAATAATAATATGAATAGTAACCTTAAAAATTCATAATTCATAACATTCAAAAATTCAAAAAACTTTTGAAAATTTTCTCCTTTAATATAAATATTATATAGTAATTTAATGTATTTTGTAGTAGCCACAACCATTTATTAATATATATTGTTTTGGGAAAATGATACTAAGATATACTTGTAGTAGTTACTACAATTTATTAGTATATTTACTGTTGTTCAAATGATATTAAAGGTAGGAAAATGAAAAAGTAGTAGTTTTGAAAATAAATATATAATAATACTATTTTATAAAATACAAGTTTAAAATTGTTTGTTAATTTCTTAAAAGGTGGTAAAATATGACTTAGTTGTTATTGGTTGTTGATGTATATGTAACTTTGGAATGTATTTCATCTATGTATTTCGTATATATTTATTGTACCCTTATAAGAGATGTGTTATTCCTCTATAAGGAAGTGTCGTCATATGTATTGACAAGTGTCACAAGTATGTATACTTGCCAATGGGTTATTAGAACACCATGTGTGGGGTCGGCCCTGAAATATATATTATATTGTGGATGTACCTAGCTAGACAAGTCGGCCCCATACTGTAACTAGGCAAACAGGTTAAGTATAAATAGAGATCGGGAGATCTCTATTTGATCACTAGGAAACTCATACTTCTCTCACTCAAAAAGTGGCGCACTAGTGAGGAGGAGGATCATCTGCTACTAGGAGACTATCTCAGTGTATTTTGGTTGTACTTTGGTTGAGCCATTTCTCTCTCTATCTCTGAGGAAGTTGTGTGGTTTTTCACCTTAGGGTTTTCCCCATGGAAACTCTGTGTCTCTTGTCTCTCATGCTTTTTATTCTTGTGATGCTTGACATGCTTGATATGATTGTTATGCATTGATATACTGTACATGTTATTCTCTCAATAAAGATCCTAGAGTATATTGAATTAATGCTCAAAATTTAACATGGTATCAGAGCTAACCTGAGAAGAAGACATTTTGTAGTGACAAAAACTTGAGTTTCTTGTTTATTGGGTTTCTCTCCACAGATTTTGGAAAAGAAGTATATTAGATTGACTCTACTCATCAAGGAGCATCTATCTGTCTAATCAAAATTCAATTTTGAGCATTTTTAGATTTGGCCCTAAAAATTAGGGTTTCCACAAAAATAGGAATTTCTGAAATCTGAAGACATAGCTGGAAGCGCCTTACGAAAATCGAAGTTTAGAGCTTTGGATCGATATTTTTGGCTGGGTAGATCTCCAGGAAACTGAAACCCTAATTCAAGGCTCTCCTCAGTGAATCCTAGAAGACAGAAAGGCAGTTTTGAAGGGTGTAGCTTTGTAGATCTCAATTTCTAAATACACCAGGTTGATCAGCTCATCAAGGCGCATCTTTCTACCCTTTAAGAAAGTTGAGATTCCCATTCTGAATTTTTAGGGTTTTTCTGACAAACCCTAATCTGGGACGAGATCCAGTTTTTAGCAATTCAAGTGGTAAGACCTAAATCTTTTCTATTTCCATTTGAAGTACTATTTAAGATGTCTCACCACACCAAGCTTGAGGATAAGCTTGAAGGGGCTGATAACTTCCGAGCCTGGAAGTATAGGATTGGGCTAATCCTAGAAGAGAATGAGTTGGACTCATATATAAAAGAAGACATCCCTATCCCAGAGGATGAAGAGACTAAGGCAATGCATAAGAAGAACTTGGTCAAGGCAAAGAGAATAATTGGTGATTCTATCAAAGACCATCTCATACCCCATGTGTCTTCTCTAAATACACCCAAGGAGATGTTTGACTCTTTGACCAAGCTATTTGAAGGGAAGAACATAAATTGGAAGATGACCTTGTAGAATCAATTGAAAGGAGTCAAGATGTCGAATGGAGAAACCATTCAATCCTATTTATCCAAGGTCTCTCAGATCAAGGATCAACTTGAAGCTGTAGATGAAATGGTGGAGAATAATGAAATTGTTATGATCACTTTGAATGGCCTACCTAGGTCATGGGACTCTTTTATCCAGGGGATTTGTGCCAGAAAGAAATTAATCTCCTTCAGCAGAATGTGGGAGGAATGTTCTCAAGAAGAAATAAGGCTTGTGGCAAGAGAAGAAAAGATGGGGAATGAAGATCAAGCTCTCACAGCTCACATTAAGAAGGGAAAGTTCAAGAGGGAACCATCCCATTACAGGAAGAAATCTTCTCATCATTATCACAAAGAAAAGAAAGATCTAAGGTGTTTCACTTGTAATGAGAAGGGTCACTTTGCTTCAGAATGTCCCAAGAACAAAAGGGACAACCACAACAACAACAACTCTAGCAAGAAGAAGAAGGGTAACAAAAGAAGGTACCATGCTCATGCTGCCGAAGATGACGAACCTCCAAAGAAGAAAGCTAGGGCAGAAAGTGAAGATGACTCATCAAGTGAAGAAGAGTATGTCCTAATCTCTGCTCTCACAGGTACAATCTCCCATGGTTGTAATGATTGGTTAATTGACAGTGGGGATTCCAAACACATGATTGGGTTTAAAGAATATTTTGTAAATCTGTCTGAACATGAATCACCCCATAAAGTGAAACTTGGGGATGATTATCAATATCCCATCAAAGGAAGTGGTGAAGCCTCCTACAACCTAGATTCTGGAAAATCTTTGAAGATGAAAGAAGTTCTTTATGTACCTGGGCTCAAGAAGAATATTCTCTCCATCTTTGCATTGGATGCAAAAGGCATGAGGGTTGCATTTGTAGATGGCCAAGTCCTAATGTGGCCAAAGGGTAAAACTATTAATGATGCAGTGGTGATTGGAGAGAAAGAAGGAGGATTGTACAAATTGAAGGGACAATCTGAACATGCCATGGTGACATGAAGACAAAGATTCATCCATAGTCATGAATCACATAGAGGTGTGTATAAATTGTTTTTGCAAAGGTTAACTTGTGAGTTATGCAGGTCATTGAAGAGAACAAGAAAACATTGCTAGACATAACTAGCAAATATGGTGACCAGGTATGTGTTTCTTATATCATAGGATCTCTTAAAGAAGTATGCATGACATGATTGATAGTGATTATTCATGAAGTCATAGGTTTGAATAATCATGGGTGTAAGCATATTATGTTTCTTACCTTAATTGATGATATGACTAACCATAAGAGTCCTTGAATACTAATACTTATTATTTCTGTTTGAAATGATCATGACTATACATGTTTAAGATGATTGTGTTTTGACAGTATCAAGATTATACTAATGAATGTGTGATTATGTATGAGACCTCGAGGATAACACAATAGTGATACTTATAAGCATGCATAGAGACCAATGAATAATATAAGTTCAAGGACAGGTAATCCAGGAAGCAAAGATCAAGAGGGAACACACTCCAGTTGCCCTGCAAGGAAGCAAAGATCAAGAGGGAGCACACTCCAATTGCCCCTGCAAGGAAGCAAAGATCAAGAAGAAGCACACTCTAGTAGTTTCTTCAACGATGCATATATTCAGAGGGAGTTGACCATCTTTCTACATTCCACAACAAAAAGGTGTAGAAGCAACTACTTCAACAACTCTTGCAAGGAAGCAAAGACTCAGAGGGAGTACACCCAACAAACAAACAAAGATAAGTATTTTAATTACCATTTCTTACATATTTGTTTGTTTAAATAAAATTGTTCAATGATGTATATGCTTATGTTCCTAGACTTAGGATATGTATTGTGCATATTAGAATGATTGCATTAATGAATAGTATACTACTAATATGCATGTGATGGGTAAGTGGCCTATGGCACTGTACAACATTCCATTGCTACTTATCTAGAATGAAACCTCTTTGCTGACATGTTGGGAGTAGTGCAAACTCTTAGCAATATTCTAGTAGAGATTGGAAGGCATCTAGAAAGTTACAGGATATGGAAGAATGTTGTATTGAAGCACTGGCTAAAATAATTGCATGAATGTATGACATATTTCTTTATGTATAAGAATTTGTTTTGAAAACTATGAGATGTTTCTAATCATGTAATTTAACTTGTCTTGTAGGAAAGATCATATGCCATCACCTACAAAATAATAACTACAATATTTGTTCCAGCAACAAAGATATCTATTGAATATATTGAAGTTCCCAGGATCTGGGATGAAGAAATAGAAGAATGCCATGATCCGTCGATCATGAAGAATGATGTTTGGGATGCAGTACCAAGACCTAAAGTGGATTCTGTAGTGACTTCCAAGAGGATCTACAACATCAAGCATGATGTAGATGGAAACATAGAGAAGTATAAAAGTGATGAAATGAAAGATACACCAAATGGATTTCAAGACAGCTTTCTTGAATGGTGTAGTTGAAGAGGAAGTATATGTGGAGCAGCCACTTGGTTTTGAAATACATGACAGGGAGTCATACGTATGCAGATTGAAGAAAGCCTTGTATGGCTTGAAGCAAGCTCCCAGAACTTGGTATGGTAGGATGGACAGTTTCCTATCTAGTTTGGGCTTTACCAAGAGTAAAGCGGATTCCAACCTTTACTACAAGGTTGAGGAAGGGAATCCTGTGATTATACTTTTGTATGTGGATGACTTATTTGTAACAGGAGATGATAGATTGATTATAGATACAAAGAGGAAGCTTGCTTCCGAGTTCGATATGAAAGACTTGGGAATGATGCATTATTTCCTAGGTATGGAGGTGTGGCAGAGTGCAGGTGGGATCTTCCTTGGTCAAGGGAAGTACATAGTAGATATTCTGAAGAGATTCAGGATGATGGATTGCAAGGCCATGGCCACACGTATGGCATCGAATCTGAAGCTTCTATGCGATGCTTCATCTGATCCGATTGATGTATCTATGTATCGTTAGATGATTGGGTCCTTGATGTACCTGACGAACACAAGACCAGATATTTGCTTTGCGGTGAACACATTGAGACAGTTCCTAACGGATCTAGGGAGTTTTCACCTAATTGCTGTAAAGCATATTTTGAGGTACCTGAAGGGTATAGTTGATTATGGGCTCAAGTATGAAGCGAATCAAAAGCTTAACCTGCAGGGTTATGTTGATTCAGATTGGGCTGGCAGTGCTACAGATAGGAAGAGCACATCTGGATGATGCTTCAGTATGGGATCAGGTGTGATCTCTTGGTTTAGCAGGAAGAAGTCCTACGTAGCACTGAGTACAGCTGAGGCAGAGTATGTTGCAGCCTGTTCAGCTAGTTGTGAGGCAGTATGGCTACGGAAGCTACTATTTGAGTTATTTGATCTCCCGTTGGATGCTACTGGTATCTTTTGTGATAACTAGAGTTGTGTGAAGTTGTCCGAGAACCCAGTGTTTCATGATAAGTCGAAACACATAGAGATCAAATATCACTATATCAGGGATATGGTGCATAGAGGAGCTGTGAAGATCCTGTATGTTGCGACGGACGAGCAGATTGCAGATGTACTGACAAAGCCACTAGCTAGAGTGAAGTTCGAATACTTCAGGGAGAGGCCTAGTGTTCTTCAGATCGATGACACTTCGAGGAAGAAGTGATGGACACATTTGCTGAAGCCATTCCAGGCATGTTGGAAGGAGGATCCTTCACATGGCTGTGGATGTAAGCATTGGATGATGAGCATCAGGATGATGTTATAGTTTCTGCTTTGTATGATTAGTTGGATCATTTATATGTATATGTATGTACGCATCATGTTGGATGCTGGATATGATCGGTTGGATCATTTGTATGTATTTTGTATATGCATCATATTGGATGCTTGGACCATGTATCTGTATATGTATCAGGTGGATACATTGTATGATCAGGTAGATCATGTATGTTGATATGTATCATGTATTTGTATTTGTATCAGGTGGATACACTGTATGATCAGGTGGATCATGTATGATGATATGTATCAGGTAGATACTTGGTATGCATCAAGTGGATGCATTGTATGATCAGGATGATCATGATGATGAGCTTCAGGGTGTTGCTCCAGATGATATGTATCAGGATGGTACAGTGATGATGATCAGTGTGATCATGAGCATCAGGATGATGCTTTGTGCGATGATGATCCGTTGGATCATGAGTATCAGGTTGATACTTGGAGGTCAGAGATGATATGTGGTAGGTTGTGCAAATAGCAAGTAATCAGTCTTGGGAGATATTTCCGGTCGTGCTGCGGCACATAAATGTTCCTGGGATAGTCTTTCTGGTATTGCTATGTAGTATGTAATCAGTCCTAAGATATCTGATAGGTTGAGCTGTGTGCTTGTAATCAGTCCTGGGATGAGGTATTACTACGAAGACATGTAATCAGTCCTGGAGATCCGAGAGGTTGAGTTGTGTGCTCGTAATTAGTCCTGGGATGCTCTTTAGAGATATTGTTGGTCATGTTGTGGCACATAAATGTTCTTGGGATGCTCTTTAAAGGTTTTGTCTATCCACATGTAATTAGTCCTGGAGATCCGAGAGGTTGAGCTGTGTGCTCATAATAAGTCCTGGGATGCTCTTTAGAGATCTTGCTGGTCATGATGTGGCACATAAATGTTCCTGGGATGCTCTTTAAAGGTATTGAGGAGGAGATGCATGTAATCAGTCCTGGGAGATCTTGCCGGTCGTGCTTAGGCAGATAAATGTTCCTGGGATACTCTTTTCGGTATTGTATCCGCACATAAAATTAGTCCTGAGAGGCCACCTCTATCAGACCGTTCGCACAGATGATGAAGACCTACAGGTGGTGGGCCTACATCTAGTATGAAAAAGGACTAGCTCTGTAGAAATTCCTATGATGAGTAGAGTCAGAGATTGGTTGAGATAGTAGCATCAGTGACGATGATGATGACGATGCATCAATGACAATGATCCCGAGAAGAAGACTTGTCTAGCAGATCTGTGTCGAGAAATACCTTCCTAGTTAAGAGGGAGTGTTGATGTATATGTAACTTCGGAATGTATTTCATCTATGTATTTCATATATATTTATTGTACCCTTATAAGAGATGTGTTATTACTCTATAAGGAAGTGTCGTCATGTGTATTGAAAAGTGTCGCAAGTATGTATACTTGCCAATGGGTTATTAGACCACCATGTGTGGGGTCGGCCCTGAAATATATATTATATTGTGGATGTACCTAGCTAGACAAGTCGGCCCCATAGTGTAACTGGGAAAATAGGTTAAGTATAAATAAAGATCGGGAGATCTCTATTTGATCACTGGGAAACTCATACTTCTCTCACTCAAAAAGTGGTGCACTAGTGAGGAGGAGGATCATCTGCTACTAGGAGAATATCTCAGTGTATTTTGGTTGTACTTTGGTTGAGCCATTTCTCTCTCTATCTCTGAGGAAGTTGTGGGGTTTTTCACCTTAGGGTTTTCCCCACGGAAACTCTATGTCTCTTGTCTCTCATGCTTTTGATTCTTATGATGCTTGACATGCTTGATATGATTGTTATGCATTGATATACTGTACATGTTATTCTCTCAGTAAAGATCCTAGAGTATATTGAATTAATGCTCAAAATTTAACATTGGTAGTGAAGAAAATTGTAGACATTCTCGAAAGACACTGGACTCATAATCATTATTCAAAAATATCGCGTCCCTTAAAACATGTGATCCATAAGGGAGTAGAATTCTATTCTTCTGAGATGATTTTGGCTCTTATACCATTAATTTGTTTCCTTACCCCTAAGGAAGACAAACTCTTAGCCAATCATAAGCAATTTCAAGTCTTTACTCCAAGACCTATATAGGAACTTGTTAACGCTTAAATCTCGCATACATGTGACATTTAGGATAATGTTGCAGAAAGGCATCACCAACATACATAATGCATCTCACCAAAGACATCCTCATCAGATCCAAAAGACAAGCCAAGTCCCAAAATGCCAAAATAAGTCAAAATGGAAAATCATGCAACTAAAAGCACTCAAAACCCATGCTACTAGCGTGACTAATCTGTACAGTCACCCGCATGTACCTGTGCAGGATTTCTCTTGAAACCCATACAATTGTTAAAATGAAGGGACCACATATTTTTGTGGTGCATTGAAGGATCATAACGACTCTCTTGGCTCCAAAATTTGAACAAGGACTCCTCACATGCTTGGGAGCATTGAATATCCCTCCTCATCTATTTGGGAAACCAGTTCAAAGGATTTTGTGTTCACATATGGATCTAGATGTTTCTTGGCCTCCATTTTCCCTATAAAAGGAATCCATGGGAATGCATTCCATAGGAGAAAACCATATCAAAGTTATGCTGTTGAAATTACATTGAGAGATCCTCTTTCAATATACTTCCTCCCTCATATTGGCATACACAAAACTCCCTTTCTATATTCCCCTAAGAGGCAAGTGTTTCTCCATTGTTATATCTAAGTTATATTGCAATTGTGTGAAAGGACCTCCCTAAGGGATATTGTTGATTTTCCTTGAAGTTTGCACCTCCTAGGTGACACTATTGCATTTAGCTAAACCATTGGGAAATAAAAACCTATTTTGGCACACTCTTGTTCCATCTTGTTTGGTTTATCTCTTACCCCCCTTTTATTTCAGTTTATTTCTTGTTATTTTGTTTGTGTTTCTAATCAAGAGTTTGCTTGGCCATTTGTGGTTTTTAGATAATGAATTCTCAAACACAAACACTGGGTCCTTGATGCAACCTAAAGGATACTCTCATTTTGGGAAGGTTGTCCACCCTTTTGTCTATTTTCCCCACAACAATATTTTATGGAAACTCCACTCTTAGTTTTGTTCATTGCATGTTAGATAGGTTGTATTTTGCTAGATAACCTATTTTGGATATTGTGCAAGTGTAGGAACTTAATGTCCATCCTCTCAGTAACTGAAATTTTATGGCCCTTTGCCAAAGAGAATTTTTTTTAGCAGTAGCGAGGTTCCCGACATCTCATACTTGCTACATCATGCAAAAATCATCTCAACAGATGCACAAATCGTGCACTTGAATTGCTCTGTAATCCATGCATTAAATTCACACGACTTTCTCTTCCCTGTAATTGCACTATTTATGTGATTGTGGGTCCAAAACCCATGCCACTATGTCTTTACTTTGATTTTTATCTTTTTTTCCACAATCATCTGTAGTTTCAACAGTTGCCTAATGAACCAAAAAATATAACTCACATGTAGTTGTTATACCTCAATGTTACACATTAAGCCCTAGTGTCGCATCCTTATACCATGTGACCTAATGACGCTTCTCCCTAATGATCAACATACATTACTGGTACCCTCCTTGGTCTCATCTGGAAACCTAGGAGAAAAATAAATTGACTAAATGCCGAAGACAGCACCTTATCTGCCACGTGTCACCAAATTTGACCCTATCTGCATATATTTTCTTGCTTTGCACATTTGTTGGGTAGCAACAATTAGGGTTGTCGTGCTATGCTCAGACCTTGGGGCGTGATAATTTGGGAAATTATCCCACTATGCTCAGACCTAGGGGCACGAAAATCCCTTTTTATCCTTTTCCCATGGATCTTGGATCTCATCTTTCGAGAGATTTTCTTGGGATTATCAGCTCACGGGGGCTTCACTAGAAGGTAATATAATACCATGTTCATTCATATTGCGGTATTAAATATTCATGAAAACCTAAAAATTATATTGCTTATATATTAAGGAGCAAATAATTTTTTTTTTAATGTAACAATACAAAAATACTTTGGGGTCTTTTTTATATGGGAGGGTTGACAAATATCCGCTAGATGGAGATGGCGGGATCACGGTCGGATGAGAAATCAGGATGAGGCAAGGCTCGAGCTTACCAGTACGCAGGGAAATCGCGTCTTGAGGCATGCTTGATGCTAGGGGGTTTTGTGGTGAAGTGGGTTTCCAGTCGATCATAATCGAGAGATAGTGGTCATTGACAGCCAATTGTTACCAATAGCACTCAGCCAGTTGTTACCAATAGCCTTGGGAGGATCTGAGCCTCCAGGGCCTGTTATAGGCCCTCGATAGGCCTTGAGGGCTTGAATACCCAACCACTCGTGTCTATTATAGGCCTTGGGAGGTTTATTCAGCTTCCTAGAGCTTGTTACAGGCCCTGGGGGCTTGGATACCTATCCCACAACAGGCTTAGTCGGTGATTGGGGAACTGTAACATGCAATCTAAATGTTGTACTATGTGCATTGGCTTTAGTGACATACAAGAAGGGATCTCCTCTCTCTTCATTAGACCATTAGATGTTGCAAATCATAATGATATGTGGTTGAGTAATTGCATTGTGGGTGAAGAAATGTGCATCCACAATATACATCGAAAGAAGCAAGATGCATTGTAGAATGCATGTGGGGTCATAAGAGGGGTATCATATCAATATACTAGGTAGAAATATAAATGGGTATACAAAATGTTAATGAAAAAATTGATACATACAATATCTAGTGAAAATAGGGGTTTTTTTAAATTGGGAAGGCATATTGGGAGGGGGTAAAAAAAAAATGATTTTGGAAGGTATTTTCCAATATTTAGTGAAATTAGGGGTATTGTTTCATATGCCATGAAAAAACGTGCTATTATAGCGGGTTATTGAGTGAAGCCCCCATGTATCAGCTCTGATTCGATCCCAACCCCCCCCTCTCTGTTTAGTATGCCTGATCCACTAAACACTCATTAGATCCACCTTACTCTCCTTTTGGTTAACCCTTCCAAGTACTGTAAAGGAGAGGCCTTCCATGAGCCAAAGGGAGAAATTTTGGGACATCCAACCTATGATCTTGAGACTTTTGCAGAGATAGCTAGAGGAGGAACTTGGAGCTGAAAGTTGGCTTGGACATCAAGCAACCATTGTAAGCACTATCAAGTTTCTAATAAAATAACTTGACTTGTTTCCAAATTCGTGTGTGTTGATTATGTTTCAATTACATGATTTGTATCTAGTTATATATGGTTTCTAACTTGTAATTCAAGTTACTTGGAGAATTGTATGTGCTTATATATTGTCTAATCTTAACAGGTTCATCGCGAGGACATTGAGATCCGGGCTACAAGCCGGACAAACATCAGAGTGAAAGGTCAGGCATCTTCTCTCACTTTCTTCAATACTGAAATATTGAAATACTTGTTTAATCTAGGATTCAAGATCGCATTTGTTTCACTTTTGTCTTAGTATAGAGTCAATTCATCCTGCTTTATACTAACCGACTGCAATAAGTCTTCCACTTTCAATATCAGAAATTTCAACTTTGTGAGGGCTGAATGTAACTTGCTTCGGTGCACCAATGTGTGTCATTTGATACACAGAAAATAGATTCAAAGCCAAGGAAGGCACATAAAGAACATTCTGAAAAATTCCATGCTCTAAATGGATGGTACCTTTACCCTTTGATGAAATTTTTGAGTCATCTCCCAAATGGATGGGGATGGAGTTGTTTGGATCAAATGAAGAAAAGGAGTCAATATTTGCAGCCATGTGATTCGAGGCACCATAATCTATCAGTAGAGTGGTGGATTTTAAAACAGTTTCCATGAGTGCTTGACCTCTTTCATGATCATCATTTCTATCCTTCTTCCGTGCACCGTCAGGAAGAATTATGTTATTTTTTTCCAAAAGGAGGGCCATTTGATCTATTGCTTTCTTCATGCATGGACTTTCGGGATGAAAGCCACGGTTGCAATAAGAACATTTAGATTTTTCTTTACCCTCTTTACCCTTTTGCTTGTTTTTTGAATCAGATGGTGCATCCGATAGTTTGCTTTTCTCTCTTTGCTTGGTAGGTACGAATTTGGGCTTCTCTTTCTTTTGCTTCCCTTTTCCATTCGAATTCTTGGATCCTCCAACAAAGAGGGTTGAATCTTTGGAGCTTATGGACCCCATTTGAATTAGCTTATCATGCTCTTTGGTAACGGATTCAATGAAGGCATTCAAGGTAGGCATCTTCCAATTCGGGGTAGTTAGTCGACCAGAATTGAAAGTAGAGACAAATACCGAGAAATCTTTACCAAGCTTTGAAAGAATGGAGAGGATCATATTTTATCCTCTTTGACAACTCCACTGTTCTTGAATTGCAAAGCCAAGTGCTTGAATCTTGTGAAAAACTCATTGATGGTCTCGAAATTCTCAAGACTAAGAGCAATCAATTCATTTTCCAATTGAAAAGCTCTAAGCTCGTCCTGCTTGCCAAAAAGTTTGTCAAGTTGCTCCCATACTGCCTTTGGAGAGTTCAATCCGCTGAGATGGAAATGAAGATCCTTGGAAATGGAGAGGCAAAGAAAACCATAAGCTTCATCAAGCTTATTGAAGTGTTTTTTTTTCTCAAGCAATGTGTTTGGCTCCAATTCGAGGCCCATGGTGACTATATAGAACCCTTTTGAGTGCAATATAATCTCCATGTCATCTTTCCAATCAAAATAATTGAAAGGAGTTAGCATAGGCTTTGAAGAAGAGTATTCCATCACTGATGGCAAGTGCAATTGATGAATAAGAACTTGCAAATAACAAGATGGAGAATGCACTTGATGGAGATGATTAACCTGCAAATCACAATCAAAACAAAAATCGTAAGGTCGAACATTCCACCCTTTTAGAGTTGCATCACACCTGGGATTGGAGATTAAGCAAGCTTGAAGATCCAATGTATCAAATCCAGGAATTCTGTGGAAAACTCAAGCTTCTGGAGTGGTATTGAAGAGATATTTCAGCTTTGCATGCACATGAGCGAATGCACATGAGATTTTGCATGTCAAAACTTCAGTATTTTTGAGCAAATTCACTCAAATATTCATGTCGAACACTTGTAGAAGAGAGATCTTGTCCCTGCCATGGCTATGATACCATGTAAAATTAGTCACAACAGATCTATTGAACAAGTAAATCAATCACAATGATGTAAAACAAATTGGAGTAAAAATTGTGCAAGAGAGATGCATCAATGCTTTATAATCCAGAATAGTAGAATTACAATACAATACTGTCACAATGAGTGAGCAATTCGAATTAGCCTAGGAGGTCATTCGAATATACTGCATGGCATAGCTTGGCTCCAACTAGGAGTCCTCATCATCAATTAGTGGTGGTCACGAATGCACAAGTAACTGTTAGCCAGGTGTCAAACTGAGTCTAACTGAGTGTAATAAGTGTAATTGATGGTAATGGCACTAATGTAGAGAAGGAGGATCAGGGGAGGATGCATGAGGAGTTAAATGGACCCATAATAGGTAGTCAAGTCTCACTAGAGGTCCATCGGAGTGATAACAACAGTTAGGAGCTAGTCTAGCCCCAAATCAAGGAAAGACAACCAGCTAACTGAAGTGAACTGGAGTGGTAGGTGAGAAAATGTGCCTCTCTCAGGTGGTAGGTCCATGTTGGATGCACTAAGCACTAGGAGGGCTAAAAAAGAGTGGAAGGAAGCTCCTAGGGGATGGCAGACTAGGGGCTAGATCCCGAAGGCATCAAACTAGTGACTGGGCAGCATGCGGATGCATACAACGTACATACTGAATGATGAGATATCCTAACACATTTTATTTTTCCTCCAAATAGAACAAAGCAAAATCATTATTAAAAGTCCATGAATGTTTTTTACATATTTGAAAAACATGTATGTATTAATAATGTATATACATATAACAAAAATATTAAACAATGAGAAAAAAAATGGGTCATTGCCCCATTTTCAAACCTTATATCCTTTCCCAATTCAATTCAAACAAGGCCATAGCCTTCATTAAGCGTCCAACCCAAGCAACCCTGATTCTAAGTGTGAAGATCGAAGGCGAGCCCTAAAGGATGCGAGCCCGCGCACTATACCTCAAACCAACTCATATCTATTGCCATAGTTCTCAAGCGTTGAGAGTGCTAAGCCCAAATCTTTAAAAGGATTTGTATCCAAGCCACGTTACAAGTCAAAATCAACCTTCATTTCGAATCTGTAGCCTTCATATTTGGTTTTGTTTTTTCTTAAAAGTTATTTGTGCATCGATCATCGAGCCTCACCGCTGCCATTGCTCAAAGAACTCATACCAAGCACCAAGTATATCAAGAGACAAGTCATTAAGTTCTCAACGTGTTTATTTCCGAGGTATCGTTCAATCATAAGTTCCAACCAAACTACCAAGTTTCAAATCATTCACATTATGCATCAAGGAGAATGTGAGGCCACAACTCCAACAACACAATCCGATGAGATGAGATCCAAGAATAGACCATATATTATGCGTCAAATCTACTATATATATATCCTTATTGGGCGCGGCTATACAGAAAGCCGTGGCTCAGGTAGAGAGACCCCCAACCATCCCGATAGTCATGGCACCTCGGCCCTCAGTAAAAATGGCCATGCAAAACCAAAAACAAAACCTGGATATTCATCCAAATAAAGCAGAACAACTATTCGTTGTCAGTTGTAATGTAGTAGCACATCACTGGTTTAAAATATAACAACGATGGGGGCATTCAAAGAACAAAAAAAAATCGCTTTTACCTAGCTCTCGGATCACATCCATATAATTACATGTTCATTGAACACCATATACCAAGTCTATCTGACCACCGAGTGTCAATACCAAGCACTATTTAAACAAGATTCAACGTCGAAGTTGAAACCACGATGAAGTCTTATTCACCCAAGCTCTCACCCAAGTTGTGGGTATTTAGGAGCAGCGTACCTTCCCCTGCGCCCTTGGGCATATTTGGAGCCACAGCAAGAAAGGGAAAGTTGCGCCCTTGGGCGTCTTGGGAGCCATAACCAGAAGAGGGATCTAGCCACTGGGCTACCCTTTGCAACCTGTTAGGAATTAAATATAATAATAATAATAATAATAATAATAATATAAATCTTATTTAAATTTTTTTTTTTAACCATGGGAACAACAACCTCCCAAGGGTATATCCAACATTCCACAAGCCAGATATACCAGAAACTTGTGACTCAGCAGGGGCCGAGACCTCCGGAGACCCTTTATCCCAGGGGAGAACCTCTATCCCAAGGGTTGCCTACCCTTCAAGCCTTGTCATAACGGGCCAATGAACAACTCTACCCCCGCCGGTTTTGAACCTGTGGCCTCCTAGAAGATAACACATGTTCTTAACCATTAGGCCCACTCAGGTGCTCAAATCTTATCTAATCCTTTCCCAAGCTGCATGGTAGCACGCTGGGTTTATAGCTCCCTTCCAAGTATACCAATGTTTTCATACTTGGTAGCTCTTCCTCCGAAATCGAGAACTCTACACCGAGGTCGCGCAGAGAGAAGGGAGAAGGACACCTTGCATCACTCATCATGGCGGAGTTGCAGAGCTCCTCCATTGTAGAGCTCGCTCGCTCGTAATGGTGGAGTTGCAGAGCCTGAGTATGCCGAAAATCGATCTGAAAAATGACGGACATCGAGGGTTTGTCCATTTTAAATTTTGTGTTTTTATTAATATTATATTGCATGGCGGTAAACGATATGGGGAGGCCGTGTGGCCTTCATGTGAGTCATTTAGGTTTAGGGTAAGCTGTATAAGTTAGTAAATTATTTATTTATTTATTTATATTTTATTTTATTTTAAAATTGTTAATACAATTAATTTTTGTTGCTGTTGTTGTTATATATATATATATATATATAAACTGTTAATTGTTTAAATTTAATATATATTAAAAAATTGATTTTTTTATTATTAATTAATAAAATTTAATTATTTAAATTTGAATTGTATGATGTTTAGATTGCTTTACAATTATTTAATTTAATATATTAAATAATTAAATTACATAATTAATTAAATTAAATAAGGTATGATGGTTAAATTTATTTATTTAATTGGTTAGATATTATGTTGATTAATATATATAAAGAAGTGATGTTCGATATTATGTTAAGGATATAAATTAAATGTGGTTATAGGGTTATAAGGTGACCCAAGTTAAATTAAAAACTAGGTCAAATTAAGTGATATAGAACATTTCATGTGAGGGGTCATGACAAGTGAAACACTGGCAATAGGTGTGGTCATCGGTGACTTCCTAAGTCGCAAGGACGATGCAACACCACACCTAACCTAAGAAATAGTGTCTTAATTGCATCTCACAAAGGTGATGTTGACTTAGGGATTTAGTAGTGCTTTTGTACCCTTACCCTTTCAGGGATTTGCCTCAGTATCAGGTAAATCTCGTTTATGGGTGAAGAAAGAAAGAAAATTTCAGTCACTCTAGTAGGTTTGGGTATGTGTTTCATAATGACCTATTTAAAACCTAAAACATGTACTAATGTTGATTTATTCCATTATACATGATAATCATGGTAAGGATGCGAGCAAGTTAGGGGCGAGGTTAGGCGGCAACAATGCTTGAAAAAAACACATAGGCACCATCACTAGATACCATTCTCATTTTGCGCTCTCTTGAGGCAATAAATGTTACACTCAGGGGACTTCAAAGGGTAAATGTTACACCGGAGGTAGAAGTAGAAGCACCCGACTAAGGGAGGGGGAAATCCTGAAGTAGCATTAAACATAGTGCAGAGACCTCCTCATCAGGACATCACAGGGGAGCTTCAGAAAATCAGGCTTCCATATTTTTTGGGGGGTCATGCATGGGTACAAGAAGAGGCATGTTTGGAGGGGATGAACAAGTGTTTAGCATTGTAGGAGTACACTTCCACATCCAAATCCAAAATAACCATATTTCAACTTAAGGACAATTCTTTGAATTGGTGGGTTCACCAAGAAAGACAGTTGCACCTTAACCCAGACACTGTTCCATGGGAACATTTTGTGGATAACTTTAGAGGTAAGTACTTTCTCGCCTTTTACTAGGAATAATAGGAAGGAGCCCTTCATGCATTGGTACAAGAGAATCTATCAGTGGATGATTATGAGGAAAAATTCATGGATCCAGTTAATTATGTCCCCTACTTGACAATGATCACACCAAGATGAGCGATTTGTGTATGGGATTAATCTTAAGATTAGGGCCCAAGTGCAGATGTGGAAACTGAATTTTGTTGTCGAGGCAGTCAATTGTGTTCATTATACAGAAGAGATGCTAGGTGTGAAACCCATCAAATCATTGAATTTTTAGAAGACAGGGTTTGTAGGGAAGGCCCCTCGAATCTACCCTAGGGGAGGGTATGCAAGAACACCCCCTACGGAAACACGTCTACACCTAGATTTACAGCAGTAGACAAATTAGTGGCAGTGAGTGCAGTATCCCAATCTACAACAGGTACTCACCATAGTGCAAGGAATTATTGGGGATCAGTTGGTAGGGGAAGGGGATCCAGGGGGAGAAAACCCTCTCAAAGGTCTCAAAAGTTCATCTCACCTCCCCTGTGATAGGTTGCTTGTTGTGGTTGTGGAGGTCCACACTATCAGCGCGACTGTCCCGAGCTACGATCTGGTACAGTGCATCGAGAAGGAAAGGCCCCAATGGGGAATGGGGGCAGTAAACATCATATCTTATCAGTAGCGAATAACCATCAGACTGAACACCAATCCACTGTGGTGGAATCATCAGGTAAAGTCAATAATATTAAACTCAAAATCTTGTTTGATCCCGGTGCCACATAAAGTTTTATTTCTCCATATGCATTAGATAAATGTGGGTTGGTAGCCTACGAGCACGACGATTTCAACTTAGTTGAAATGGATTCAGGGGTAAAAAACGTAGTAGGACCTAGTGTTTACATTTGTATAGTATATATCGGGGTGTGTGCTACACAAGTCAAAGTGTATGTCACCACCGTCGGTACTTATGACCTTTATCATTGGGATGAACTGGATTGAGGAACGTCGAGCTTTCTTGGACTGTTACGGGAAGAGGGTTCTTTGTTTTGATGACAAGGTGGAGGCCATTGAGATCCAGGGTATCAAATAGAATGTGTCCCTATGTTTCATCTCAACGATGAATGCAAAATGATGTAGGAGGAAAGAATGTTAGTTGTATATCATTGAATTGGTAAATAATGAGAAGGGGGGATCCTTTGATCAATACCCAATGTTAGTAGAATTCAATGATGTATTTCCCAAGGAATTGCCCGGGTTACCTCCTGAGAGAGAACTTGATTTTACCATTGAGATTAAACCCGGTTTGGAGCCAACATCAAAGATACCTTACAGGATGACGGCCCTGGAGCTTTGCGAGTTGCAAATGCAGCTGAAGGAACTGCTAGACCTAGGATTTCTCAGACCAAGTATATCACCATGGGGCGCACCAGTAATTTTTGTGAAGAATAAGTATGGTTCCTTGCATCTTTGCATAGATTACATATATTTTAACAGATCCACAGTGAAGAATAGGTACCCGATACCTCGAATCGATGACCTCTTCGATCAAATGAAAGGGGCGACATTATTCTCGAAGATTGACATGTGATTAGGTTACCACCAACTTCGAATTAAGGAAGGTGATATACCTAAGATTGCTTTCCTAACTCGGTTTAGGAACTATGAGTTTGTAGTGGTACCCTTTGGTTTGACCAATGCCCCAGCAGTATTCATGAGCCTTATGAATAACGTATTTTGGAAGTACTTAGATCGGTTTGTGCGAGTCTTCTTAGATGATGTCCTTATCTATTCCAAGAATGAAAGAGAGCACGGGGAACACTTGCGAATGGTGTTGTCATGCTTAAGAGAGCAGAAGTTGTATGGTAAGTTGTCTAAATGTTCTTTTTATCAAAAGGAGATCCATTATCTAGGTCATATAATTTCTAGAGAAGGAATTTCTATGGACCCTGAAAAAGGTGAAGGCCATAATAGATTGGACCGTGGCAATAAATGTGCATGAAGTGAGAAGCTTCATGGGTTTAGCAGGGTACTATAGAAGGTTTGTGGAAGGTTTCTAAAAAATTGAGAAACCCATAACAACCTTACATCGCAAAGACATTAGATATGAATGGACCGAGGAATGTGATGTTGCATTCATTGATCTTAAAGACTACTAACGAGTGCACCAATTATACGAGTTCTTGATATAGATAAGGACTTCATAGTTTGCACAGATGCTTTGAGGCAGGGTTTGTGTGCTGTGTTAATGCAAGAAGGTGGGGTAATAGCTTATGCGTCAAGGAGGTTAAAACCACATGAAGAGAATTACCCCACCCATGATTTAGAATTGGCTATCGTGATGTTAGCTTTAAATATTTGGAGAGATTACCTTGTTGGACAAATCTTTGAGCTCAAGTTTGATCACCAAAGCTTGAGGTGTATCTTCACCCAAAGAGACCTAAATGCTAGGCAAAGGCGATGGAGTGAATTTATGAGTGAGTATGATTTTGGGATTTCATACATCAAAGGGAAGGAGAATGTGGTAGTCGATGCCTTAAGCAGAAAACCAAGGATTTTCTCCCTAATACCTTTAAAGGTTGATTTGAAGGAAAGAGTATTAGGATAGTTAGTTAGGGATAGTTGGTACCTAAAGGTCCGTCAACACTCCAAAATGGGAGGCAGGTGGAACCTAATTTTGAAGGGTACGAGTTGGAAGCAGCCGTGTTGTTGCGATATCAAAGGATGACGTATATTCCCGAGGAGGAAGATATTAGGGAAAATTTACTTAAGGAATCCCACAGAGCAGTCTATTGTGCACATCCCTGTGTAAAGAATATGTATGCGGATATGAAGCAACTCTTATTTTGTGCAAGAATGAAGCATGACATGGTCAAATTCGTTGCTAAGTGCCTTGAGTGTTAGTAGGTAAAAGCTGATCATCCCACCCAACAGGACTATTGCAATCGCATGAAATTCCTATGTCAAAATGGGAGGTTATTTCCATGGAATTTGTGGTTGAATTGCCTCTTACCTCTTATAGGCATGATGCCAGTATGGTCATCGTTGATAAATTGAACAAAACTGCTCACTTTATTTCAGTTAAGGAGACCTATGATGTCACGGATGTAACGTGTGTATTCATAAGTGAAGTACTTTGTCTTCATGGGTTTCCCAAGAATATTATATTAGATAGGGATGACCAGTTCACGTCCAGGTTTTGGACAAGTTTGCAGTGGGCCTTAGGAGCTCAGTTGAACCTAAGCACAACTTGCCACCCAGAGACTGATGTGAAAAATAAAGAGTGAATCAGGTGATAGAGGACATGCTTAGGATGTATGTTATGGATCAACATACCCATTGGGAAAATCACTTACCCTTAGTAGAATTTGCTTACAATAATAGTTACCACAGCTCGATCGGGATGCCACCTTATCAAGCATTATATGGGAGGCCATGCATAACACCATTGAGTTGGGAAAGGCTACAAGATCGAGTGATTGTAGGGCTTGAGCTGATTCAGGAGATGGAAGAATGGGCGATTCATATTATACAGTGGTTAAAGGAAGCTCAAGATAGAAAAAAGAGCTATGCCGATGTGCATAGGATTGACCGAAACTATAAGGTAGGGGATGCAATTTTCATAGAAATCAGGCCTAGTAAAAGTACCATCCAGTTTGGGAAAGGAAAAAAGTTGTTAACATGATTCATAGGAACCTTTGAAATTTTGGATAAGGTTGAACCCGTCGCGTATCGTCTCACACTGCCACCCCCATTTGCATAAAAGTCATAATGATTTTCATGTATCTGTTTTACGACATTATATAGCTGATGAGTCTCATATAATAAATTGGAAGGAACTGCAGGTTTCGGATGAGGGGACCATCAGGGTAGAACCATCACGTATATTGGACCGCAGGGTTAGACAACTCAGACACCATTTGGTGGACCAAGTTAAGGTCTAGTGGGACTAGTATAGCCTAGGTTCTACTACCTGGGTGGACACAGAGACCTTGTGTCATGATTTTATCACACTATTTTGATCATAACTTTGGGTTGAAGTTTCCTGAAGGGTGGGTGTATGTGATTCCCATTTTGACTTTATCACCTGAACTATCATTATATGCTTGAATTTTCTTAATATTGTGAAACTTCGTGGGTTTGATGACATTGTGGACATATGGATTTATTATTTTTCAGAATATATATATATATATGCATGTGATGTTAATATTATGAATTATGTTCATGTTTTGATTATGTCTCTAGCATGCAAATTTAATAAATGATGGGTACATGGATACCAAGCAAAATTTATATGTTGAATGGATGGGTATGATACTAGGTGCATGTTGGCTGCTTTTGGACAGACCCGGGTTTTAATGAGGTGCAGCAACAAAACCCCTTGATGCATTGGCCCTCTCGGCAACGAGCTGCACAGCAGCTCGAGGTCTCACCCGAAGTGGCTATGGGGGGGCTAAGGAATCAAATTTCCTTAACCTAGGCGACGCGGAGATTGCGATCTTCTCCCTTTCTTCCTTGATAATTCCTTAAGGCGGACGTCTTACTCTTCCGCAGACTTCAGTGCAACAGAGCTGAATCTCTCACTTCCAGCCTAGCTGCTCGGTACCTCCACTTCAGCGCACGAGGCGACTATCCTCTGCGTCGACACTCTATGTATCCTTTCTGCTCGCGCACCCAACGCAGTGACGCATTCCTCTATCGCTGCAACGACAACGTTCTACAAGTTCCTTTGACACTTAACAATTATAACTATCAGGGAAGATTCGAGACTTATTTAACATATTCATGAAGATAACGCAATGTTCATGTACACATATAGTGAATTAAACACACAATCTGTTGGTTGTGGAGCCAGATCTTCTAGTCTCATAGATGATATTGTATCAGCCGTGTTTGTACCCCAGTTCTATATGATATGTAGGTGGACTGTACACTCACCCCAGTGGGGGGGGTGTGGGGGGGCATCGCCCCCCCACGGGGTTCCAGGGGGGTCCGGGGGCAGCGCCCCCGAAGAAACGTTTTGGGGCTGTTTTCGCCAGCTGTTTTGTGGGCCCATGGTTTTGGGTATCCCGTGGTATTTTCCCATTGTATTTCCCTTATAAAAGAAAGACATTGTAATACGGCTAGGGTTGATGTATTAGGTTTTATGCATTGTAAAGATCTTTGAGATCTGGAGAGAGACTGTGAAACAGAGAAGAGGAAGTGCAGCGGTTGTGCTGCAGGTTGTATCCCTTCATCTTGCTGGACGGTAATAATAATAAGGACTAGTAAATTCAGTGTGGACGTAGCCCAAGTTGGGTGAACCACGATATATCTGTGTCTCTCTTGTAATGTTTATGTGTGATTATATTTGCATTTCTGTTTATTGTTATTGCTCTGCGATCCTGTTTTTCTAACAATTGGTATCAAAGCCAAAGGTCTATTTGGAAGTTAAACCTGTAGGAAGCTAGGGTTTCTGGTTCGAGTGGGAGCAATGGCAGAAGAAGGAAAGTTTAAGGTCGAGAAGTTTAACGGCCAAAACTTTGGGTTATGGAAGATGCAAATGGAGGACTATCTGTACCAGAAGGATCTATTCGTATCGTTGGGAGGAAAAGCAAAGCAGCCGACGACTATGAAGGACAAAGAATGAGTGGTTCTTGACAGAAAGGCTCTGGTAACAATACGGTTGAGCCTAGCTTCGTCGGTGGCTTTCAATATCTCAAAAGAAACGACAACAGAGGGTTTGATGAAAGCATTGGGTAAGCTGTATGAAAAACCCTCGGCTTCCAACAAGGTATTTCTAATGAAGCATTTATTTAATATGAAGATGTCTGAAGGTGGATCTGTTACTGATCATTTAAATGAGTTTAATACGGTTACAAATCAGCTAAGTTCTGTAAGTGTGAACTTTGATGATGAGGTTAGGGCTCTTCTAATCTTGTGTTCATTGCTAGAAAGCTGGAATAGCTTGGTCATGGCTGTAAGTAACTCTGTCTCTGGTTCAAACACCTTGAAATTTGATGATGTTATTGGTGTTATTCTTAGCGAGGAAATGCGAAGAAAAAGCACAGGTGAGACATCAGGTAATGCGTTGACCATGGAGAGCAGAGGAAGACAAAAGGAGAGAGGAAAGAGCCAAGGTAATTGTGGAAAGTCTAAAACGGGCAGATCTAAGTCCAGACTGGGAAAGATAGAGTGCTGGAACTGTGGAAAGAAAGGACATCTGAAGAAAGACTGCAAATCTCTAAAGAAGAAAGGAGATGCACAGAAGGAAACTACCCAGGAAGCAAATGTAGCAGGTGATGTGTTACAAGATGCTTTGATTCTTGCATTAGATAATACTAGTGATTATTGGGTAGTAGATTCAGGAGCTTCATGTCATGCTACACCCCATAGGAAATACTTTCATGAGTATGTTCCTGGCGATTTTGGACATGTTTTATTGGGTGATGATGAGCCATGTAAAATTGTTGGAATGGGTAAGGTATGGATAAAAGTTAAGAATGGAACTGATTGGCTGTTGAAAGATGTTAGGCATATTCCTGCTATGAAAAGAAATCTGATCTCAACAGGGAAGTTGGGAGATGGCGGCTGTCTATCTACATTTGGAGAAAAGTGGTGGAAGATCACTAAAGGATCAATGGTGATAGCAAAAGGAGACAGAGTAGGTACGTTGTATTTATGTCCTCATAATACTGACCATTCTATCTCTTTAGCTTCCACAGGAACAGATACAGCATTGTGGCATCATAGGCTTGGCCACATGAGTGAGAAGGGGATGCAGATTCTCCACTCAAGGAAGTTGCTGCCGGATTTGAAGCAGGTAAGTTTGGAATTCTATGAAAACTGTGTTTATGGAAAACAGAAGAGAGTCATATTTCTCAGGGTTGGGAAACAGAAGAAGAATGAAAAATTAGAGCTTGTGCATACAGATGTATGGGGACCGGCTCAGGTACAATCTCTTGGTGGCTCTCATTATTATGTTACATTTATTGATGATGCAACTAGAAAAACTTGGGTTTATTGCATTAGACAGAAATCTGATGTGTTTGCTACTTTTAATAAGTGGAAAGCTTTGGTTGAGAATGAGACAGGAAAAAGGTTGAAGTGTCTCAGATCTGATAATGGAGGTGAGTACTGCGGCAAGGAGTTTGATAGTTACTGTTCATACCATGGGATTCATAGAGAGAAGACAGTCCCAGGAACACCACAGGAAAATGGTGTATCAGAAAGGATGAACAGAACGATCATGGAGCGTGCAAGGTGTATGCGACTGCATGCAGGGTTGCCCCTACAGTTTTGGGCGGATGCTGTAAATACTGTTGTTTATTTAATAAACAGAGGACCTTCAAGTGCTTTGGATGGTGGTATTCCAGAGGAAGCATGGACAGATAAAAAGGTAAACTACTCATTTCTGAGAACGTTTGGTTGTGAAGCATTTGTCCATATTGATAAAGAAAATAGAACAAATCTTGAATCTAAATCCAAGAAATGTACCTTTATTGGATATGGGGTTGATGAATTTGGTTATCGTTTATGGGATTATGAAAATAACAAAATCATCAGGAGTAGAGATGTGATATTCAATGAAAAGGTCATGTATAAAGATCAGTTTCAGGGAAAGAAACAGGAAAAGGAAAGCACATAGTACATAGTGCTTGATGAAGTTAAAGAAAATGAAGTTCCGAAGGTGCCAGAAAATCAAGAGCAGCAACAAGTACCTGAAACTCCTGCAACTGTAAGAAGATCTACTAGGTTAAGTAGACTCCCTGAACGATACTCTCCTTCAATGTATTATTTATTGATGACTGATTTTGGTGAACCAGAATGTTATGAAGAAGCATAGAAAGAAGTGGGAGCAAGGCATGAATGAGGAGATGGACTCATTGGTAGGAAACCAGACTTGGGATTTGGTTAAGTTGCCTGCTGGTAAAAGAGCATTGCAAAACAAATGGATTTACAGGTTGAAGGAAGAAGAAGGAGGTAAGAAGCGGTACAAGGCCAGACTTGTTGTAAAGGGGTTTGCACAGAAGAAAGGTATAGATTTTGATGAAATATTTTCTCCTGTTGTAAAGATGACTTCAATTAGGACTATCTTAAGTCTAGTGGCGGTAGAAGATTTGCATCTTGAACAATTAGATGTAAAAACAACTTTCCTCCATGGGGATTTGGAGGAAGAAATATATATGCAGCAGCCACAAGGGTATGAGGTCAAAGGTAAGGAGGATCTGGTATGCAGGTTGAAAAAGAGCTTGTATGGTTTGAAGCAAGCTCCAAGGCAGTGGTATCTAAAGTTTGACAGGTTTATGACAGAACAAGGTTATAGTAGATGTCATTCTGACCACTGTGTTTATTTCAAGAAGCTAGACAATGGAAGATATATTATCTTGTTACTGTATGTGGATGACATGCTTGTTGCAGGGTCTGACATGCAGGATATAAATGTACTCAAAAGGAAGCTAGCTAATTCATTTGCAATGAAGGATTTGGGTGCTGCAAAGCAAATCCTTGGTATGAGAATAATGAGAGACAGGAAAAATCGCAAATTGACATTGTCTCAAAGTGAGTACATACAAAAGGTGTTGGAGAGGTTCAGAATGCAGAATGAAAAACCTGTAAGTACACCTTTGGCTAGCCATTTCAGTCTAAGTAAGGAAATGTGTCCCAAGACACAAGAAGAGACAGATTAAATGTCCAAGGTTCCCTATCAATCAACAGTTGGCAGCTTGATGTATGCCATGGTGTGCACAAGACCAGATATTGCACATGCACTTTCAACAACAGAAGCAGAGTATGTTGCCATTACAGAGGCTAGTAAAGAGATGATTTGGTTGCAGAGGTTTATGGAGGAAGTGGGTAAGAAGCAAAAGGATAGCAGATTGTATAGTGACAGCCAGAGTGCCATTCACCTTGCAAAGAACTCAGCTCTCCATTCCAGGACTAAACATATATAGCTCAAGTACCATTTCATACGCTCTGTTATGGAAGATGAACTGTTAAAGCTGGAAAAGATACATACTAGCCAGAATCCTGCAGACATGTTCACAAAGGTAGTGACCAGAGAGAAACTGAGTTCGTGCTCGGTTTCAGTTGTCCTTCTAGCATGAAGGTGAAAAGGAGAAATTTGCCAAGTCCAAGTCCAGCAAGTGCAGCAGCGGTGGAGTTGTTGTGATCAGTCTCCAAGTGGGAGATTGTTGGTTGTGGAGCCAGATCTTCTAGTCTCATAGATGATATTGTATCAGCCGTGTTTGTACCCCAGTTCTATATGATATGTAGGTGGACTGTACACTCACCCCAGCAGGGGGGTGTGGGGGGGAATTGCCCCCCCATGGGGTTCCAGGGGGGCCCATCCCCCCTGGCTGGGGGGTTCAGGGGCAGCGCCCCCGAGAAATGGGGGTTCAGGGGCAATGCCCCCGAAGAAAAATTCTGGGGCTATTTTCACCAGCTGTTTTGCGGGCCCATGGTTTTGGGTATCCTGTGGTATTTTCCCATTGTATTTCCCTTATAAAAGAAAGACATTGTAATACGGCTAGGGTTGATGTATTAGGTTTTATGCATTGTAAAGATCTTTGAGATCTGGAGAGAGATTGTGAAACAGAGAAGATGAAGTGCAGCGGTTGTGCTACAGGTTGTATCCCTTCATCTTGCTGGACGGTAATAATAATAAGGACTTGCAAATTCAGTGTGGACGTAGCCCAAGTTGGGTGAACCACGATATATCTGTGTCTCTCTTGTAATGTGTATGTGTGATTATATTTGCATTTCTGTTTATTGTTATTGCTCTGCGATCCTGTTTTTCTAACACAATCACACAACACAACATCATAACAATGAGGATTATGAAGTTCACCTCCACGGGGAAACCACTTCCACGGGAGTCTTATATTAATCTCAAAGATAGAATTACACAATATGCTGCGCACACAGCTGCAGCCTTAGATCTTTCCAGAAAACTCCACGCACACAGCTGGGAGCCCTTCTCTTAGACCTAGTCTCTTCCTCTACAGAGATTACAATAGTTCAGACGTCGACTCAGACTGTCTGCAACTCAGGGATTAGCTTCACAGCTATCCAGTTCTAACTCTTGTCTCCTAACAACATAATAGAAGACTCACTACTAGCTAGCTTATCTCAAACAGCTAACTTACGTCTCCCCTTCTTCCCTTACAATTACACATATATATAGGTGGCCATGACGGTCGCACCTTTACAAAACTGTGGGCCTTTCCCAGCAGTAATTCCCAAAAACCCTAACCACGGACATGGCTAGGTGTATCGTAGGCACTGTTTGCAGTCACGTCGTCGTTTCCTGCAGGTTCCGAGACTTCCGACACAGATTTATGGGTATGGGCACCGCTTCATCGTTCACTGCTCCTTGTCCTTTATCTTCAATGCTTTGGTCCGTTTCTCTTTCTTGATCAGAACAACCATAACTTCTGTACTTAGCCTTAATGAGGGTAGCTGATCCCTTTACTTCGTCGCTTCATTTATTGTGGTAACTGAGATTTCTACTCAGCCACATTCATTCTTCTATGATATGTGCGCGCGAGCACAACGAATTTCGGTCCGTAGTCTGCGCTGAGCTCATCCATCTGGCACCATACTGCGCACCGTTTACTTCTACCCAAAAATTGGTGCTTATTCAAAATTAGCACTTTCCTTTCAACACTTGTGCTTTTTCCTCAAAATTCGCAGCTTTTACCATAGCTGCGGCCTAGGCTCCAATAGGCCCCTAACACTTACTTGTGGCTCGCCCTCGAGCCACTCGCACTAGCGTGTGGTTGCTTTACTTGCACATCTGCTTTTGCTTGGGTCTCAGCAAATGTTTTCTTCCACTGCGCAATAGCGGAATCCATTTCATCGACGCACTCCATAGCTGTCTGCACCATTTCTGCAGTGGCTTCTTCTTCAGTTATTGCATCAACCACCTGTTGAGATTCTGCAATTTCTTTGATCTTTGCCTCGACTTGGGCAGCGAGGTTAGCATACTCATCCATAAATGGCTGAATGCTGTTGGTGAGTTTTGCATCTTCATTTCTGAGCTTGTGCAGTTGCTGTTGGATTCTGCGCACTTCACTCATTTTCCTCATTTTTGCTAAGCCTTCCAAGGGCTTAGCTTCTTCAGTCAGAACAGTTAGGGACTGTTCTGCGGCTTGTACCTATTCAAAAAGACCAACTTTGAAAGGGAGTGTCTCAAGCTCCGTCCAATCCTCCATAGCTTGGTTCATCAGGTTCTCGGCTTCACCTGCTCTGCTCTTCAGCTGTGTGGAAGTTCTGCGCAGTGCTTCAAATTGTTCCTGCCTATCATCTGTAGACTGCGCTGCAACACGAGCTTCTAACTCGGCGATCTGCGTTCTATGGTATTCAGCCATAGCAACTATTTCGTGCTCTAGGGTTTTCACCCTTCCACCAATAATTTGAACTTTCTCAAGCAGAGGAAGGTCTGGTTGAATCTCGCAGGCTGGCAACTCCTGGGCAATTTCATCAACTTCATTTCTTATGCCAATGTCTTGTGCCTCATAAAGTGCGAGCTTCTTGGAGATATTCTTGTAGCCTGCCTTCAGCTCTATCTCCTGCGATTGCAGTCTTTGGTTCGCATGGAAGGTAGAGAGCTCTCTAGCTCTCAACTCAATAGAAACTTTCTCTTGCACTAGCTGCAGAGTTTCTATGGGGATCATAGACAAATTTATTTCAACGGGCCCAACTGTGTTTACCTGCAATGCATCCAAAGGATCCGGAAGTGTCATGCTTGTAGGCAGAATGTGCACGACAGTATGCCTTTCTGCAAGTACTTCAACTCGTTCAGTACTTGTGGTTGCTTGTGGCGCCTGCGAAGTAGATGCTAGTGCATGGGTCTGCGCAACTCTTCCTGCGAGACCTTTTAGTTCCACGAACTGCAGGTCTAGAGCACTTCTGATGTGAGCGTGTGAATTTCGCAGCTTGCGAAATTGCTCCGCTAAATACTGGTCGACCCCCGAGGGAATGGTCTCAGGGGGATGCGACACTTTTTGCTTCTTAGTTGCTGGTTCTGTCGAACCTTCATCACTTCTTTGCTCAGGGGCCTCCTTGCCCTTATCCTTTTCTTGCGCCGTAGGAGGCGGCATCGCGGATGCGATTTCGGTGGCCTCCCTCCATTCATCCGAACAAGACTTGATAGTTTCTTCAACATCTTCAATGGTCATCCTGTAAAGGCCTATGACCTATTCTTCTTGAATGCTGCAAGGGCGGAGGTAAATTTCATGCAAGTTGGCAGAAAAAACCAACTTTCCTTTATATATCTTTGCTGTCTCCTCACTCAGCCTCAGCATTTCCTGAATGGTATCTCCAAGGAGATGGTAGTATTCACAAAATACAACGCGGTTCATCTTGCGCTTCGCGGGATTGCTAGAATCCCAGAGATTGACATATCGCATTCCTGCGACTTCTCCTGCGCGACGCGGAAGGAACTAAGTGTTCGGGGGCTCCTTCCACCCGACCAAGGTGCATAAAATTAAAAGCCAAGAAAAATGGAACAACTGACTGGGGTTGTCTTGGACATTCCGGCAGTCTTCCAAGAAAGAATTGAGGCGGAAGAGAGACCAATTGTACTGCTCTCCCTCCGCAGCTGCGATAGCAAGCATGACGACAGCTCCGGTAACTTCTTTCGGTCTGCACTTTGTGAGAAGTCTGCCCGCAAGCAGACTGCCTGTAAATCTAAGTGCTTCGTCCTCCACGATCGTGAGGTCATAAGCCCGACCTCCTCTTGTCAATTTGTACTTCTACACCAACTGTGCAGCTAACTTTCTGTCTTTGTCCTTTCCAACCAGATGAATATGTGGGTCCTTACCAGCTTTAGATAAGCCGGTAATGCGATGGATTAAGTCGACATTGAAATCAATTGGCCTCCCCAGCCAAAGGTAACCACCATGAACGCAGGATAGCAGTGCCTTAACAACTGCATTGACTTCGTTGCTACACCCGAAGTGCGGTAGCTTCAACAAGTTAAATAGTCCAGACTTCTCTAAATTTGCTGCGAATTCCTTGGGGACGAATTCATCAACCTTTCTAGTGGTATTGTGGACTACCGTCAGATAGAGATCTGGCGCAAACTGAGGATATGTTCTGTAGTCACCCAAGTTAAAATCAGAAAACTTGACCAGTGGAAGGTGTCCAAGCAGGGACCCTTCTTGTCGCACGCCTTCCGGGAATGGAGGCAACGAAATCGGATACTTTGCATTTTTCGGAATATGCACCTCTGGTGCATCGTCTGGACGCGGCGGAATATAATTCACCATAGTGGCCAACGGCTCTGGAACGGGCTCTTCTGGCTGTTGCTGCTGAGATGCTCTCGTGCCCGGAGATTGTCTGGGATCAGTATAACCAGGATGCGTGTAAGCCGAGGCCGTCACCGGAGTAGACATGCTGAAATCTAAGCCTCGGCGCAGGAATTGACGAACAACTTCTTCAGTTGATAGGTTCTCTGTCGTGAACTGGTATAGACAACAAGAGCTTAAGCAGACAAATGACGGAACAACGTAGGATACGAATGCTAAAACAAAGGAAACACTCTGCACAACTCGGCTCTGAAAACAATAACTTAGATTCTCAAACAAGACTATGCAACTTGAGAAAAGTAACTCGAAAATATACAAGTGCGGGGTATTTATAGGTAAAGGCGATAGTAAATGCGGGCAAGTGGGGTTACTAGCTGTAGGCGACTCTGCATGAATTGATAAGACTTGTACCCATGCGCTTCCGCGGCGCATTAATTGTGATGGACGGGCTCTGACAGCCTTCCGGGAGAAGCTAAAGCTTTCGGTGCATGACATAAATGCAAATCTTAGGGAGATCAAGCCGACACTGTCAGAGCGGATACAATTAAATGACGAACTTATCCTGCATTAATATTCAAAGCAGCTATAGGACTACTATAATTCAAATTTTTTGGCGGGTCATTTTAGCATAGATAACTGTGCATATAGAGGGTTCCAGAACGAGAACTCCTCAAGCGGAAACTTGACACAGGGAACTCCACAAGAGCAAAAGTTCGTCAACCCAGAAAAGATTCGCAAGAGCACAAATATAGGTTTTCCCACAACAAACTTTTCCTGATATGCACGGATGTTTCACGGAACTGCGCGGGAAGCCAGAGACTGAAAGTGTCTCGCGACTTCCGTGTAGACTGTGATAATGCGATGTCTCTTTCAACTACACTAGACATCTGCACCTCTCTAGTGATGTATTAAGTCGACAGGGCGGAGTGGCCATCGCAATAAAGCTTGAGCCGACTCCCGTTGATCATTGTAGGCAGCAATTCTCCATTAAGCTTCGCAAGCTGAACTGCTCCTCCTTTTGTTATCTTTGTCACCCGAAAAGGGCCTAACCAATGTACACGAAACTTGCCCGGAAACTTGATGAATTTACTATCATAGAGGAGTACCAAGTCTCCTTCTTCAAATTGTTTATTCTTAATATGCCTGTCATGCCAAGCTTTTTGTCTTGCCTTCTGTACCTGTTGATGGAATCCGGCTAAAAGTCTGTCTTCTTCTAAGGCAAGCAATTGTGAGAGTCTTTCACTCATAGTATCAGTATCTGCCATTTCTGTAATTTGCGCAATTCGGAGACTGGGAACAATGTATTCCATGGGCATAACTGCTTCTTGTCCATACACCAAGCTGAAAGGTGTGTGACCTGTTAGTTTTTTGCATGTGGTTCTGTAAGCCCATAATACAGCTGTGACTCTAAGGTCCCAATCATCTCTTTGTTGATTACAGATATTCGTCAGGGCATTCTCAAGAATCTTATTGAATGCTTCCACCGTACCATTAGCTTGAGGGTGGTAGGGTGTACTCTTATGGTGACTAATGTGGAATTCTTCAGTGAGGGCCTCTATAGTCTCATTCAGGAAATGTGTACCCTGATCACTCATTAGAATTAGTGGACATCCAAACCTAGTGATAATGTTCTCAAAAATGAACTGCGCGGCAGTGGCAGCGTCACAGTTCTTAACTGGCTTAGCCTCAGCCCATCTGGTGAGGTATTCAGTAGCTGTAATGATGTATCTTGCGCCGGTTCTCGTTCCTGGTGGGTTGATAGGTCCTACAAAATCAATGGCCCACTTATCAAAAGCATGCAGTGTTATCTGGGGTCTTAGTGGCATTTCATCTCTCCTTGAGGGTTTTCCTATTCGCTGGCACACATCACAACATTTGCAGAATTCCTTAGTATCCTTATGCAATGTCGGCCACCAAATACCTGCGGCTAAGATCTTCTACGTAGTCGGCTTTCCTGCAAAATGGCCTCCTGCGGTTCCTGAGTGCGCTTCTGCGATGATGGAGTTCTTCTCATGCGGTAGGATACATCTGCGCAAGACTTCGTCGGGGCCCAACTTATAGAGCTGGCCTGCTATCAAAGTGAAGTCTGCGGCTTTGACAACAAGTTGCTTCTTCTGCTGGATTGTAAACTCAATTGGTGCTTGCCCGGTAGTGAGAAACTCAAGGATATCATAATAATATTCATCTGCTGCTTGAACAAAAAATAGCTGCGCATCAGGCAGATTGTCCTCCAGATTTGTAGGTTCCTCCCCTGACTCTATCCTAGATAAGTGGTCAGGTCCTGCATTCAATCTACCTGGATTTACAATAACCTCAAAATCATATTCTTGGAAGAGCAGTAGCCATCTGCAAATTCTCCCCCCTAACACTGGCTTATTGACCAAGTATTTCAAAGCAGAATGGTCAGTATACATTTTAAAATGTGTGCCCAATAGGTAGTGTCTGAACTTCTGTAGGGCATACACCATAGCTAGTCCTTCTCTTTTTGTAGTGGTGTAGTTCTTCTCAGCTGTGGACATCTTTCTGCTAGAGTAAGCAATCGGGTGATCAATACCTCCTTCTCCCGATTGTGTAAGCACAACCCCCAATGCTATGGAAGAAGCATCTACATGAACATGAAAGGGTTTTCTCCAGTCTGGGAAAACTATAATAGGCTCAGTGATCATCTTTTTTTTAAGTGTATCCAAGCTCTGTTGGCAATCTTCTGTCCATTGGAATTTCGAATCCTTTTTCAACAATCTTTCCATAGGTGCTGTGATCTTTGCATAACCTTTGATAAATTTTCTGTAGTACCCTATATGTCCCAATGTAGTGCGCAATTGTTTGACTGAGTTTGGCGCAGGTAAATTAGCAATGATGGCAACCTTCACAGGATCCATCAGGAGTCCTTGTCTGCATACAATATTACCCAACAAAATACCAAAAGGAGCACAGAAGATACATTTTTTCAAGTTAAGGGAAATATGATGCTGTCTACATTTTTCTAACATCATGCGCAGGTTCCCGATATGGTTCTTTAGTAAACCAAATACAGTCCAGCCATCAAAATAGACTTCTAGAAACTTATGAATGAATTCTTTAAATACAGCAACAACGACTTGAGAGAAGATAGCAGGAGCATTTTTAAGACCAAAGGGCATTACCGTATACTGGAATGAGCCCCATTCAGTCGCAAAAGTCATCTTATGGCGGTCGTTTGGATGGATTCTAATCTGATGGTATCCCAAAAATCCATCAGTGAAGGAGTAAGCCTCTTGTCCTCCAACATTATCAAGCACTTCGTCTGTAAAGGGAGTAGGAAATGGATCATGCGTTGATGCGTCATTCAGCTTGCGCAAATCCACACAGATTCTTATTTCACCTTTTGTCTTCTTTTCTTGTACAACCATAGGACTAATCCAATCACTTTCCTCTACTGGCTCAATGATACCTGCTACGAGCATCTTGTCAATTTCTTCTCTAACTTTTTCTTTGTATCTCGGATTCAACTTGTATGGGCACTGTTTTACTGGCTTGGCGTCTGCTTTTAGAGGTATGCGCATCACTCCTAAATCTCCTAGGATGCCTTTCATTTCAGTGAACTTAGTAGGAAAGATATCCTGGTAGTCACGTAATAAATCTGAAATATGCCCAACAGTTTCATCATCCCAATAATCTCCTATAGAAGCAAACTTGGGTTCGGCTTCTGTACCGATGTTAATCTTTTTGAGCTTGATGTGTTCTGTAATGGCAGGGATATCAAGCTGAGGACCTTCAACATTGCGCGTCCCTTCTGATTCTGGAATATTGATGTTGCGAGGATCATCCTCCTCTTCTCCAGTGGTGAAATTATAGCATTCCAGGGCATGTTCTATCTGGACAGCCCAATCCGGTTGGGAATATTCTAGTAATAGACATGGTTCAAATACCTTCTTTTTAATACACTTTAAAGCGTGATCGATGCTCAGATGTTCTGACTCAAATCTGAAGGTAAGTTGAAAAATTTCTATCATAAGAGGCCAATTGATAGTACCTCTGCGCAATTCTGTTTCAGTGTACCAGTTCCTTGGAACTGTATCCAATGTGCGGATGAATAGGTGAACCCACTCATCTTCTGGAATATCTGACCATTGCTGAATACATGCTTCAACGTGTGACCTGGGGTCACTCTGTCCATCATATTTGTGCAACACTTCTGCTATAGTTCCCTGAAATCTACGCAGTATCAATCTGCGACAATCTTGCCATGTGTGAATATTCTCTTTATGCGCACCCCACCATCTTGCGGGTGTAGCGTGCAGTGCTACATCCAATGCTTGTATGCGCTGCTCGTCTGGAATCTGCTATTCATATGTATGTATGAATTTACTCACTTTAGTTAAACCATCAAAAATTGGAGTGTCAGTCAATTCTGTGCCAATCCATCGAATGGATTTAGTCATCATGGCGCAACGCCTTGCATAAACCTCATGTAAGTGATTCTGCCAGTTTTCCAATCCTGCTTCTGAGTCTAATGTGCATGAACTATCACATCGCCAGCTGATATGGCCGTCCGCTGTGAAATTGACATAGTCACTCTGAATAGCAGTCATCTGATACAAACTTTCCATGTGGCACGCTTCTTCTTCTGCTCAAATGGGTTCTATATACCTTGGTCCTTGAATAGGATCAAGCGGTGCAATGACCCTAATTTGGTCATCCTCAAAGGTCATCTGTCTTTTCTTCAAATTTATGACAGCCAAATTATCGAATGCCCAGTCTATGCCTAAAAGTGCTGGGTAAGGTATACTATCATCCAAAATTTTGATGACTTCAAAGTCTGCAGAACTTCTTACTCCCTCAATATCAATAGGTACATTGGGTAACCTGCCCAATGGAGAGACTCGTTGCTGATTCGCGAGTCTTAGTTGGATGGGAGATCTTGTAAGCTGAGGGCTTCCCATCTGTTCCCATGTCTGCATGGTGAGAACATTAACTTCCGAGCCCAAGTCTAAAATAACTTCGTCCATTTCAAATGCTCCAATCTGCACTGTGAGCCTCATCTCTTTTCCAGTTCTAGTATGACTTCCAATCTGGTGAACAGCACGCTGCGGTGTGTCCGTCGAAGCAGATTGTTGACACTTATATAATAGGTGTTGAAGTTCCATAGTTGCTTTTTCATTGCGCAACAACTTTAAGCAGTTTCTCAAAAAAGTATGGACACTGCCTAGTGCATCTTCATTATGATCAAGCCTTCTAGATGTAGTGGCCTGTTCTTGTACCAGGTTGTATTGTCTTAGCACTTGCGATCTGATATCATTATGCAGAATTGCGACAGAACTTAAAGCTCTCAGATCTAAGAAGTACTCTTGAGCTTGCTTGAATGATTCTTTCTGCTTCTGCAAGTCAAGCAGGGATGGTTTGATATTAGCACGGCGCACCCATTGCGTCGCTTGCTTTTCAATTCCCATCTTTGGCGCACCAGTGGTTTCTCCACTGCGCGTCACTATATTAATTGTAGGATCTGGTTCCCTTTTTTCTGCTCCAATGAATTGAATATTCTGGTTGACCTGTGGCATCTTTGCTTGCATCTTAGCCATCAACTGAGGGCATTCTTCAATGATATGATCATAATATTTACAATATCTGCAAAGGGTTGTGGGATTTTGGCAATCCCTTGCAAAATGACATTGCGCTCCACAATTATAACAAGTAATCTGGCCTCTTCCTCGACCAAAATTTGTTGCGCATCCGTGACCCCTATAATTTCTTGCTCAGCCTTCGCGAGTTTGGTCATACTGTGGACCTGCTGTGGGTCCTTGTGTCTCTGACTGTACTCTGTAAACATCATGTTTTCTTTCCATCATAAGATCATATGCTCTGCAATTGTTCTCATCATGGCCTACTGATTTACAGAAATTGCAATATAGATTCTTTGGAGTTTGTACATATTTCTGAAGTAAGTGACATTCTTGTGGTCTATGACCTCTAGTTCTACAAATTTCGCACCAAGGCCCTTGAGCCTGTGGTAGAGGGTTAGGTGCTCCAGTTGCAATATACTCTATGAAAACGGGACAGTGGTCCTTTGAATGACCTTGCGCTTTACATTTTGTACACCAAATTTCTTCTTTAACTTCCTTGACTTTCTTAATATCATGCACTTGCAAGGTTAAGTTTGCTAATTGGTTCCGCAACTGCGCAACATCGTTGATTGTTCCAGCAATTGGTGAATCTTCTAGTTTCATAGCCATCTCTAGAGCTTGTTCCTGAGTAGTGAGATTCTGCTGCATAAGAGGAAGTCTAATGTGTGGAAGCAGCGCAGCAATGAACCATTCCTTATGCTGCTGCGGTGCAAACTCAAAGCTTACTTGATCTATCAAGGCTTTGAACTTCTGGTCAAAGTCCCATACTGACTCTGTAGGTAACTGTTTTATGTCTTTGAGCTCTGTTATACACTGTGATTCTGATTTAGGTTTCTTGAATTCTCTAATCATAGCATTTCTTACATCAACAAGCGTCCTGTTCTGTGCTGCTGAGTATTTCATGAACCAAGTTAAGGCTTTTTCTCTTAGTGTGGTTGCTAACTGAACCAGTTTAACAACATCATCATTAATTTGCTTAGTTGTCCAAATGGCTTCACATAGGAACCAGTGCTGCTCAGGGTCTTCTATCCCTGTTCCTCTAAAATTTGGTAGCTTCATGTCATCACCCATCCTTCTTGCGCTAGGTTGAGGTGGAGGTGCTGTAGCAGTGCCTCCAGGATGGTTAAACAAAGGTGGTACAGAGGTACTAGAAGTACCGTGCGGGCTACTAGAAGGTGTTACTGCAGGGTTATACTGAGCTCCATCTGGCTTTTGCGGTGTAAAGGGGTGATAAGGGATATGAACACTCCCTTGTCTCTCCATATGGCTTGCTCCAGGAACTTGACTATCTTCTGGGCTAGACTCAAAAGAATGCTAGTCAATGCCTACTTTATACCGTTTTCCACTACGAGTGCAACCGATAGGTTCAGGATCACTATCAGAATCTGCGGACATTACTTGTCTATGCTATTCATCGGAAGCTATGCATAGTTTTTCTTTTTCATACAGAAGCATTTTAATCCATAAGTTCAGAGAATTTAAGAACTTACCTCTGTGTGCTTGGAAGAAACTCCTCTCAGCTTCGCTGAAACTTTTTCTCGTATCTACTGCAAACTCAGTGATGAAACCTTCCAGCAGACTGTTCAACCAAAAGTCCACTGCGCGGGACACAGAATTATCTACCCGCTTCAAAATACTGACTAGCTCAGGCGTCCAAGCGACGGGTCGATCAACATGCACAGTGGGTCTAGTATCTGCTAACTTGGCTATCCACGTGTGCAACTCAAGTGCAAATGTGACAAAGAAAATTTCATGAAGGTCAGTATAAATATACTTCTGCAACCAGTATTCTGTCTTAAGTCTAGAGCTTCTATTTTCTCGTTCAACGAACTCTCTAGCCTTTAAATCAAACCAGTCTTGAATTTCTTTATCTGTAGGATTCCAGTAACACATTTATTGGCTGAGCCAGTCTCAAGGCAACAGAACCATTTGTTGGCTCGCTCTTTCTCTAGGTTGCGCATCAATCTCGTGCGTCGTTGAAATAACAAGTCTCACAGTAACAAGTCGCAAGGCAACATAACCATTTGTTGGCTGCTTTTGGACAGACCCGGGTTTTAATGAGGTGCAGCAACAAAACCTCTTGGTGCACTGGCCCTCTCGGAAACGAGGTGCGCAACAGCTCGAGGTCTCACCTGAAGTGGCTATGGGGGGCCTAAGGAATC
Organism: Larix kaempferi; assembly: GCA_027924585.1. Taxonomy (NCBI): domain Eukaryota; kingdom Viridiplantae; phylum Streptophyta; class Pinopsida; order Pinales; family Pinaceae; genus Larix; species Larix kaempferi. The sequence continues at coordinate 1,230,042 of BSBM01000858.1, read as the reverse complement.
AGATTTCCTTAACCTAGGCGACGCGGAGACTGCAATATTCTCCCTTTCTTCCTTGATAATTCCTTAAGGCGGACGTCTTACTCTTCCGCAGACTTCAGTGCAACAGGGCTGAAGCTCTCACTTCCAGCCTAGCTACATGGTACCTCCGCTTCAACGCACGAGGCGACTATCCTCTGCGTTGACACTCTATGTATCCTTTCTGCTCCCGCACCCAGCGCAGTGACGCATTCCTCTATTGCCGCAGCGATAGCGTTCTACAAGTTCCTTTGACACTTAACGATTATAACTATCAAGGAAGCTTCGAGCCTTACTTAACATATTCATGAAGATAACGCAATGTTCATGTACACAGATAGTGAATTAAACACACAATCACACAACAAAGCATCATAACAATGAGGATTATGAAGTTCACCTCCACGGGGAAACCACGTCCATGGGAGTCTTATATTAATCTCAAAGATAGAATTACACAATATGCTGCGCACACAGCTGCAACCTTAGATCTTTCCAGGAAACTCCACGCACACAGCTGGGAGCCCTTCTCTTAGACCTAGTCTCTTCCTCTACAGAGATTACAATAGTTCAGACGTCGACTCAGACTATCTACAACTCAGGGATTAGCTTCACAGCTATCCAGTTCTAACTCTTGTCTCCTAACAACATAATAGAAGACTCACTACTAGCTAGCTTATCTCAAATAGCTAACCTACGTCTCCCCTTCTTCCCTTACAATTACACATATATATAGGTGGCCATGACGGTCGCACCTTTACAAAAATGTGGGCCTTTCCCAGCAGTAATTCCCAAAAACCCTAACCACGGACATGGCTAGGTGTACTTTAGGCGCCGTTTGTAGTCACGTCATCGTTTCCTGCAGGTTCCGAGACTTCCGGCGCAGATTACAGGTATGGGCGCCGCTTCATCGTTCACTGCTCCTTGTCCTTTGTCTTCAATGCTTTGGTCCGTTTCTCTTTCTTGATCAGAACAACCATAACTTCTGTACTTAGCCTTAATGAGGGTAGCTGAGCCCTCTACTCTGTCGCTTCATTTATTGTGGTAGCTGAGCTTTCTACTCGGCCACATTCATTCTTCTATGACGTGTACGCGCGAGCTCCACGAATTCTGGTCCATAGTCTGCGCTGAGCTCATCCATCTGGCACTGTACTGCGCACCGTTTACTTCTACCCAAAAATTGGTGCTTATTCAAAATTAGCACTTTCCTTTCAACACTTGTGCTTTTTCCTCAAAATTCGCAGATTTTACCATAGCTGCGGCCTAGGCTCCAACAGTGCATGATGCATATAAAAATGATTTGCATTATTTTTCATTAGTAATGAAATGTATATACATGTTAATGATTGCACTATATTTTCGATCTTGTGTTTGGAGACTAACCTATAGTTTAAAAGAGCTAAGTGGTAGCTAGATCCTATGAGGCGGGAGTACCTTTGGGACATGAAATTTGAAAGATAAATGCTATGCAAGTGATGCATTATTTTTTAGCATGAGTATTGTATTATTATCATGATGTGTGGGAAGGTGTGGGGTTTCAGGAAACTCAACTGCCCAAATTGGTTATTTAATGACAAAACCTGAGTACAATAGTCACAACGTAGTCACTATGTCGATGCATACATATCCCCTTCTTCTATAGGAGTGGTGGAGGCATTACCAATGGTTTATCCTCTGAAACTTAGATTCATGGGAGGGATGCACTATGGCGTGCTCCCCAAGGTGTGTGATGATGACTAGTGGGTGCCTGTTGGGGAAGCTTGGTCGATGTAGTCGACACTTCCACTTATGAGTTCTAACTGGAGTGAGGTCATGTAGTAGGTGCTCCAGGGTAGTCCAGCAGATGAAGGATAGGATGTGGAAGTTAGTTGTGAATTAGATAGAATGAAGTAGGTATATAAGAATGTCATTAATCGTAGGGAGAAAGCCTAATTAATTATGCATGTGTGCTGAAACATTTGATTTATTATTGTGTTGTAACTCATTAGGATATGCTTATTTCATAGATTATTATGATATGAGTTAGTGAAAATGACTAGACGTTACAGATTCATGTTTGAGTATGTGTCAGTAGATAGTGGTTGTGTGATTATGGGTGAAGAGTGGTTGAGTCCTATTGGTGTACCTATATGATGTATGTAAGCATTAGCTACACTTACGTAACTCGTCTACACATATTGTATGAATTATCTATTATGCTATTACAATTGAGATTGAATGTATTGAGATTGTGAATGATTACAGTATAAATGTTAATACTTATTAGTTGTGAATTGAAACAATTGCGTCAAAATATTAATGAACGCTTTAGTTGTGATTAAGGTCAATTATTAAATTGTATCGCTAAATAAAGTTTAATTAATGATTAATTGGACTATTATTAACTTGGTCAATAAATATTAAATAGGTTTTAATTGTAACAAAGGTTGACTCATGATTGTTGGGTTTAAATCATTAAATAAATGATAAGTGGGTTTTAGAAGTGTATTAATTAATTAACTAATTAAATCTCTAATTAAGTTTTAACTATAATAAAATATTGGTTGTCAAATTAATGTTGTGTACATTATTAACAATAAATTGTCATGCCAATCTTGGGTCGAAGTACATTTTTATTAAAATAATTATGTGGAATTGTTTCATTATTTAATAATTATGTTAAATGGTATTATGTTAATATTATAGTTTAACATAATTATGTTAGGTTAATAATTTGGTCATTTAATGATTATTAATAATTATGTTAAGTTGTGATGAAGTTGTATTTTATTAATAATTATGTTAAATGGTTAATTAATAATAGCTGTATAATTGAAGTTATGAAGAATTCATATTGTTAAAATATAACCATGTCAGGGTTGATGTAGAAAGTGATGGTGGTTCTTATTTTAAGTATTTTTAAAATATTTCTTGTGAACTGTGTCAATAACATTTAATAAAATAAAATAAAAGAATATGCTTTATGGTTTCAAAATTGAATGGGAGACGGTTTGACTATTAAATAATTATGACAAGGGAGTTTTGAATTGAATGGGGACATAAGGGTAGTAAATGCTTAAGGAGGATAGAGTTAGTAGGAAGGGAGATAAGGAGGGGAATGGATTTTGGAGAGGGGGATCTTGGACATTGAAGAAATTTAGTAGAGGAGGCTGAATTTTCTGAAGGGGAGAAACTGTTAGAACTGGTTGGACTATACTCAGGTTTTGGGCTCAGGGGTCCAGGAATCAATTCTTGGATCTAGGTGTTCGGGGAGACTATCCTAGTTGTTAGGGTGGAAAACTAATTGGCGGTTGAGTTCCCCAACTAAAAGACTAGATCTGCAACTCTACGGATATACAACTTCAACTACAATACATGTATGTTATTGTTGTTATTTAAGTTATATTTGGTAAGAAAAAATGGATACCACATTGCTTCAATGAATAATATGCCATTAAAATTGAGTTTTACATGTATTGTAAATTTGATGTATACCTACACTTACCCCATTTTCTATTTGTTTTCTACCTGCATAATGAAACATATTAACTTAGATTAACTTAGAAGCAAACAAAGACAAACAAAACTGTCAACAAGATAGATTCATATTAGTTTAACTTAGGCCCTAGAAAGGTCTTTACATACCATTTGAGGCTTTGTAGACCCCCTCACAGGCACTATCACTAGTGATTGTAGTGAAGGAAAATGCTTGAATAAATAGTAACATATCACGCTCCTGTACGTGAATGTCCCAGTACCACTTTGGGAACTGTCATTCAACACCTATAATAGTTGTTAAAGAATCATTCTCCCCCAAGCCACCCTATGCCCTCATATCACCCGCTCCATCAACAAGGGTTGACCTTGAGTGATCCTTTTTGGGCTTGTCACACCAAGCACCCTAGCCATGGTAGTGTCGATCACCCACACTAACAAATCTATGATATGATATTTCATTATATGCCTAGATATCTAAGATTTTGGGTCCCCACCATAGTTTAGAGTAATTAGCTGCTCAATCATGCAATGGATAGCCATCAACTATCTCAATGTCTCTCTCACCCCTTGGATAGAAAGCCCCATTAAAAAAAAAATATCCTAACCTAACATTTTCAAGTCCTCATCACCAACACGAAAACAACCCCGAATGGGATCCCACATCTAAAGGAGAGTGTCACTCAATCACATAAAAGGGAAATTAGAAAAATTGAGCATCCTTGCATCTTACAAGGCCTGCTTAGATCCAACATCCCAAGCCACAAGTTGGGTCAAATCATCATAATGGAACTATGATCAGGGTAATTTTTATGGGCGAAATTTCGCCAATTGGATAGGTTTTGGCCTTTTTTTTCAAAAAATAAATTCGCTATTTGGTCATTTTTAGTCTCTAATATCGCCTAGATTTACATCAAATATGTTTTTTTATCATAATATTCACCAAAATTTACACGTTTCAATAGTAAATTGTAGGTTTCATATTTAATATTCGCCTACCTATCTATATCTATGCTTTTTCCAATCCAAAATAATCACCTAGAATACTATACTTAAGTGTAATATTAGAATCTTTAAAAAATACCCTGACTCTCACCACTCTATGTAGGCCATCCCTGCAATCAAAAGGCACTTGCAACCACAAAAAACCAAAGTCAAGAGTCAGTCCCAACAAACCATAAGAAAAAAATTGACTTAAACTCACGCAACCTTTCTTATACAAAATTACACTATCCACGCAAACACATAATCATCTAGTCTCACTAGGAATGCATGTAGGTTAAACATATTACTAGTCTCACTTAGTGTGATTGTAACATATTTAATTGCATGGCAATATTGTGTGGGTCGTGCATGGTTTGGGTGTGATACCTGCGCAACTGTTTGATCACGCGAGACCAACGTGTGGAAAAATCTTATAACATATCCCACATGACATGTGGCTATAAAGGAGATACTTGCACAAGGTAGTGAAGGAGACCCCTTGAAACCCGCATGATCGACCAAAAATTGAAACGACCAGTCGTACAACCAACCTTCTAGGCTAAGAATTGAGTGGACATAAATGGCAAGGATGAATTTTAGACTTACCTAGAACTTGTGGAATGAAAAATTGTTTGTTGAATTTCCCAAAATCATCAAAAATGCTATGGAAAACTTGCATGATAAACGGTACAAATGATTTCGAACAATGACCCCCACCCCATTTATAAGAGGTTATCCCAATTTTCAAATGACACATATTGACAAACCATAACTTCGTTTGAAAAACTGTTTGCACCACTGCAATCAAAATCTTGATTTCTTCAACATGGTACCATCTACTCCATCATATAATAAACTTCATTCGGAAACCATATTTTTTTGACCACCCCATACGTGCACTGATATCTTGTCAAAATTCTGCATTGTCAATGCTCTTGTCATAATCTATATTATGCTTGGGTATTTTTTCATCTATGAAGCAAGAAACAAACTCCCATTTTACAACATCGATGCATGGACTCCAATCAAAGGTATATCATCTCAATCTAGAATATAGGGAATGTTCTCCCCCTGTTTACATTGCATTTACCCACTACTCTCACTGATAACCATATGGTCCTTCTTCTCGATCATGGCATGCCATCAATGTTGTTGTCAAGAATAACATGTTCCTCCATGGCTGTGTGCACCATTACAAACCAACTCACACTTTTTGCACCCATTATATTGAACCCCCACATGTATGAGGAATCTAATCACTCACCCAATTTGTCAAGTTGAAACCACATAGCATCACCTTGCATTCCACTCTCATTGTCCCTTCATATTTCTTGGCACATGTTATGATCATGACTCATATATAACCTCTTATCCCCTTCATGACCAATATACCATCTACGTTTCCCTTCATATCATCAAGCCTCAAGAAGACACCAATGGTCCCCCCACCCTCATAGTCACCAATTCCACTCAATTATCCCTGTAGGAGCATTCTACATGGAATTGATTAATGGGGAACCATCTTTTTGTTTGGAAAAAACCATTAGTAACATCATCATAAAAATGAATCCCCGAATCACTCAAAACCATGGCTCCCATACAAATTGGTTCGCCAACCCACCCAAAACCATGGGAACCACACTAATCATTATTTTTGTACAAAGAATCCCTCAATCTACACAAAACTGTGGGGACCCCATCACATTATCATTTTGGAAGAATCCCTTGGACGCCCTTGATCGATGTATTTGAGTCCACCTAACCTCAATACTATCAATCTTGTCATTCACCTTACCTCATTAGTATTGTGTCTCTGAAAAATTCCTTCATTTTCAATTTGTTTCCTCTCGTTACACCCTGCATCAAAATTTGAATAATGTTGTTGTTGGTGAATCACCCTCGTTTGCGTTAATAAAGGGAATTCATAATCCCCACCCTTATCAACTGGTCTTGTGTCAGGTTTGTTAGACTCCCAGTTGGTTACAAAAGGATCTTGGTTCTTGAGATAAGACTCTTGTTTTATCATATGCTTTATCTCTCATCGACATCAACACATCATATTATGAGAGTTGCAATAGTTTCAGTTGTACCTTGGGGTTCCCTTCTCATCAATATAAGGGATAATCTCGAACTAACTAGGGAGAGCCATTATTGCTCCCTTACTTAGTGGTCTCATGTATGCTTGACGTCAACAATTCCAACACATCAAGGGGATTCGTATGTTCTAGTGGTAGCAGTGTTCACATTGTGATTCATGGTAGCAACAAAACCAGTACAGTGAATTTTTCTCAACAACTTCACCATTACTTAGGTCCCCCACCCCAGTAGGATGTTCATGATATTCACCAATTCCTCTTCTTCAGCACCGGCAACATCATTTCCACGATTCATTTTCTCATACAAGGATTGAAACCACCTTCATCCTTGCAACAACATTATCAAGAGTCGATCTCTTGGTCCCGTCTTATTTGTAGTCTATTCTGATAGTTTTTCATGAGACTAGGTATGTTTGTCTCATTTGTATAAAACACCACTATTATTTATAGCTTCAATGGTCATCACCAACGACCTTCCCCCATGGGAAAGTCTTAATTTTTGATAACTTATTAGAAAACAAAGAGAAGAAACGATGATGCATTACAGGCCCTACAATACCCTCCTAACCTCATACGCCAGGGGGAATTTGTTAGCGGTTAAATATCACATACATGTGACATTTAGGCTACTATTGCTGAAAGGTGTCATCAACATACATAATGCAGCTCACCAAAGACATCCTTATTAGATCGTGAAGACAAACTGAGTCCCAAAATGCGAAAATTAGTCAAAATGGAAAATTGCGCAACTAAAAGCACTAGAAACATGGGCTACTAGTGTGACTAATATGGATAGTCAGTCATGCATACCCACGTAAGATTTCTCTCGAAACCCACGTGATTATTAAAATGATGGGATCACATCATGGTGCATTGAAGGCTCAAAATGGCTCTCTTGGCTCCAAAATTTGAACAGGGACTCCTCACATACTTGGGAGCATTGAATATCCCCTCTAATGTACTTGGGAAACAAGTTCAAACTATGGAGTGTTCACATATGGATCTAGATGTTTCTTGGCATCCATTTGTTTTATAAAGGAAGCCATGGGAATTGATTCCATAGTAGAAAATAAGAGCAAAGTTATGATGTTGGAATTACATTGAGAGCTCCTCTTTCAATCTATTTCCTCCCTCATATTGACACACACAAAGCTCCCTTTCTCTCTTCCCCTGAGAGGAAAGTGTTTCTCCATTGTTCTATCCAAGTTATCTTGCAATTGTGTAGAAAAAAAAGACCTCCCTAAGGGAGATTGTTGGATTCCCTTGAAGCTTGCACCTCCTAGGTGACACTATTGTATTGAATTGGACTGCCGGGAAATAAAAACTTGGTCTGACACACTCTTGTTTTGTCTTCTTTGGTTTATCTCTTACCCCCCTTTTTATTTCAGTTTTTTTCTTGTTTTTTTTGTTTCTAATCAAGAGTTTGCTTGTCCATTTTGGGTTTTTACTTATTGAATTCTCAAACAAATATCAAGTCCTTCAATACAACCTCAAGGATATTCTCACTATGGGAAGGTTGTCTAGCCTTGTGTCTATTTTTCCCACAACAACATCCTATAATATGCCTTAGATAGGGAGCATCCCTTGTTCTCTATCATATTTGAGGCTAGATAGAGGTCATTTGATATCAAGTATCCACCAATATTTATCTCCATACATGAGACCAAGATACTATACCTAGTTTCAATTTTACTTTTTACAAAATGTTTATAAAAATTAAATATGTAATTTTTTAATAAATTCAAATTCAATTTTTTTTCATACTATTATTATAATTTATAAATTATAATTTTTATGTTTAAATTGTTTTCTTCGTTATTTAAAATTTAAAATAAACTTCACTAAGATATTATTACATTAGAGGTTAACACAATTATGAGATAATGGTTTCATGCATATGAGTTTGTTTTTATAAAGCTAATAATATATATATATATATATATATATATATATATATATATATATATATATATAAAAGACAAGATTTTATTTATATATATGGGGTTCAAGATTTTAAATGATTAATCATGAAAGTGAAAACACCATTCATTATTTATAATAATTAAAAACATCAAATTTGAATGAATGTTTAGACGTGACGTAAAATTAATGAAAAAAGGAAAATTTATATTTTATTTATGAAAAAAGATAAAATGAAAAATATTTATTTTTATTTCTTTGATATAAAATTATTTTACATGATTATAGATTAAAAGTTAGGATGTTCACTGGAGCTTGGGTGGTTGGGAGGAATGATTGTTACCCTCCCCACCCATGTTCATTTCTTATAAGTGACATGATACTTTAATTGAGCCCCTATGTACTTGCAAGTGATAACGGTGAACCACCATTTAAAAACAAAATAAAAATAAAACCTAGAGTACTTTTATTTGGATAAATGTGACATGGTACTATTAAACCCTTAATCTTTATTCTTCTTTTAAATATATCTTCACTAAATAAATCAATAAATTATTTAAAAAACAATTAATGAAATTTTAATATTAAATTATTATTTTATTAAATAATATTGTATTTTTTATTAAAATTGCAATATCATATATGATATTACTATATTTGGAATTATGTCAATATTATTTACTTGTTTTTTATTTATTTATTAATTATTATTTTTCTTTAAGTTAGTAACACTTTTATCAAGAAAGAGAGTGTATGCATAAGATCCAAAACATATTGGCACTAAATAATCATAAATTTGTGAAATAAATAAAGTAGAAGATTAAGAGCACTTTCTTTTGGAATGCAAGATCCACATGGACATTAAATACATTTTTCATTGTATATGTAAGAACAATAATCTCCATAACTTGTTACCCCATAAAAGTCAAATAGTCTCATAAATTGTACTTCCAAGTTATCAAGTCATAAACTATAATTCATGAGACCTGCACTTTGGTAGTACTCACATATTCCTACCCACCAAGAGGTGCATTGTGTGATTCACTTGTATGTCGCAATCATATTTGACTTTCCATATGGTGATACAATGCCTCTCAAGAAATTCTCTAATGTGATGGACCACCTTAAATGAATTTGAATAAAGGATCATTAATGGAATGCAAACCACTACCAAATATTTAATACTCTACACATTGATAGCATAGCAACTACCATATACACCTTGAGTAGGATTTACTTCCTTTTAGAGGGTTGAATATGCTAATGTACTATGCTATATTGAGCTTGTGTTGACACCTTATGTGGACCACAAGTCCATCATAGAGTCAACAACATGGTTCCATTTCTAAGACTTTAATTAATGAAAAATAACATAGATGCAATGGAGTTTAGTGAAGGCCAAGATTCAAGATTATCTAGAAGAAAGAATTAGTGAGTTCGTTTGTTAAGAAAGTGCCTATGTAGAAATGGTTGGAAATACTGAGAGGGGGGTGAATAAGTATTTAGCACTTTTTACCATTTCAAACATTAATCACATCAATTAAAAATTAATCGTTAAGAACAACATTCATCATCACATAAACCATACATAGTGCACAAGAGATTTTACGTGGAAACCCAAATGGGAGAAAACCACATAATGATTTTCTTATATAATATAAAGATTACATTTAGTGTATTTACCAACACCAATTGGAAGGAATCTCCAAATCAATGATTTTCTAGCACCAACTAGAAGGAGGCTCCAACCCCCTAGTTTATTAGCTCCAATTGAAAGGAGGCTACAACCCCCGAGATCAAAAACTCCAACCTGTCCTTGCCCCATCTTGCCTCCCTGATATGAATAAGAGAATCAATAAATGACTATCACTGTCTCTATCTTTATCCTTGTCATTGTAACTATCAAACTGTCACTATCACTACCACTGTCATACTGTCTCCATGATTATCTCTGTATCACTGTCCTTATCACTGTCACTGTATCAAGTTGTGCATGCCTCAAGTACAATTTTAAATATTTACCAGAAACAATCATCCAAATATTTCATTTACATATTCAATCTTTTACATCAAATCAAGACATAGTTATTACACATAATACCATGGTTTATTCATAGAAAACCATCAAGATCTAAGCCAAGATAAAAACAATATCTATGCCAGGATAAGATCAAGATCTATTTCAAGATAACCACCATCATAGATTCCATAACATATTCAATGGCTTCACATACCATACCATGATCAAAGATTAACTCTATCCATGAGAGACATATGTCATCACAAGAGAAACCGACAAGCATCAACCATACCTTTTCCAAGATCAAAATTTGAATAAGATATAAACAAACCAAAATAACTTATATATCATGTCATCACATAGCCATCGCATAAATATCTCCAAGGATCTAAGAATTTTTTAATTTTGATACCTTATGAGAAAGATATGCAAGTTTCCATCAATCTTCTTCTCTTGATTACTGTTACAAAATTTGGCCCTAGTTGACTGTCGACCTTATTCAGTGTACTTTCAGCTTATATAAATGATTTTCATTGCTTCAAATTTCATTCTACATCATATTATCACATATCCATTTCAACAAGCTTCCCAATGAGCCAAGAATTTAGCGATTCCGATACTGTATGAAAACGTTATGCCAATTTTCGTAAAACTCTTCACTTGATCACTGCTACAAAATCTAGCCCCAATATTTCATACATTTGCAAAAGAGAAGAGAGCTTGAATGATGATAAAATGATAAATTTTCTCTTCTATTTAATATACACTTCATCATGCCTTGTAGCTTCTTGTAGGGGCTTCTTAAAATTATCCTTAATTTGTGGATCTCCATATTTTTAGAAGGTCTAGTCAAGGACTTAGTACCCCACTTCAAGGATCCATCGTGACATGCCTGTCATAACTTCAAGCTCACTTAATATCTTCTTAAAATGATCCTTATGACTTGTCCACATCATCATACTTGATTGACACATCATTATTTTTTGCGAGGCTTTGTGCCACTTCATGTGGTCCAATGGACTAAAGTACAACAACTTTCGTGGTCATGTGAACCAAAAATCATTATTTTGAGGATACTTCAAGCTTCACACCAACTTGCTTTCGACCAAATTTGGGGAATTTTAAGGGCCTTCTCCACCATGGGTCATGTATCCCCAAACTCATGGGCATGTGGACCAAACATCATTATTTAGGGGTTTCTTCACCTTTTATTTCAACAATTCATAGGGGAAACCTTAGGGACTTCTTTACGGTTTTGGTCCATATGTGTACATCACAAAGTGTATTCTTGTGAGTGCCATGCGCAACCGCTACACCTGTTAGCACGGGTCCAAAGCGCACATGTTCAGAACATTCAATAGTGAAAGGGTCAGCGACTTGAACAAGGGACCGGTCGCGAAGTATAAAAGTGCCGACAAATGCGGAATAATTGGTTAAGTTAGTTAGTAATGGGTCATTTGGACCATTTTGTAATGACCAAGTCATCCTATAAGTAGGAGTGATTGTAAGGCTAAGGGCATCATCGACCATAGTGTCTTTTTGATCTTCTCATCTATCTTTTGATCTATCTGTTTTCAACACTTCTATCTTTTGCGGAGTAGTGTTTCGCTCTACGTTTGTTGTGTGATATGGCGAATTCTGTGATGTAATGAACCCTTTGATGGATAATGAGAATGATCAATAATGTTATATCTCTGTATTTTTGGCTTGTTTAAGTATCGTAGTGTTTGATGTTTTATTGAGATCGCAGTTGATGTTTTCGCAGTGATGTTATGTACCACAGATTCCTTAAGAATGTTTTATTGATTTGTTTAATTCGTTAACTATGAGATGATAGTGTATTGATGCGAATGAGGATAATGGTTAATAGGTTGATAATGTGATGTTCTGATCTGAGTGCAAATATCTAGATTATGTTACAAATTAGTGTGAGATAATGCATGTCTTCTCACAACCGCGGAAACTCAGTTCCTATAGCCCCCTTAGACATCTCGGGTGAGACTTCACTCTCTCTGTGGGTGTCGCTGGAAAAGGTAAAACATTTCTGGGATGATGTTTAAGGGAGTGTGTTTCGATGTTTGTTGACACTAGTGCGAAGTGAACCCCTGTCGACATAAATGTTTCAATAAATGCTTCCGTTTCCGAGACCCTAGTGCGAAAAGAGAGAGGATATGTTGTGGCATCTGTTGTAGTCAAGGCAGTTGCATTGTTACCAATGATAAATATTATATATGAGAAAGCATGTAAGATGCAAATACAATAGACAAGAAGATGGAGAGAACACAAGCCTTTTATTACTTAGCAAGATGCAGAACAGTACATATAAAAACATATCTAAGTTAACTCAATGGGTCAGCTCACCAGCCTATATATATGTTTTACATACAGTTATATAACCACTTGTTGGTCCAACCGATTGACCTATCTCGACATGTTTTGGTCAATTCAACTGTCGACATGTCTTACAATAAGTCTGGCGGAGGGCCTAGTCGACAGGTCGACTTAGGCTCCTCCAACAGCTCCTCCACCTCAAAATATTTCTTCGTCTCGAAGAAATTAGGAGATGCAAAAATTGTCAACTGTGCAAGAAAAATAAATGTAGCTGTTACTGTTGTTCATGACTGGAATTGGACGCTGTTTGTTGCTGGACATAGAATTTGATGATGGATTTGGCAGAGACAAACAACTAGTGCTGAAAATATTCCCAGGTGCATATCATATTTTGAATGTCTATTGTTAATGTGGTTAAGCTCGACAAACTTTCCATTTTATCTTGTGTCGACTTGTTTTGCAGATGGATCAGGTCATGGCCAAAGTGGTTGATTTTTTCGTCAGCAGTGGTAAGTAGTTTTTGAAGATATGGTAAGATATTTTCAAGATTAAAGAGGTTAATGCGAGCTTGGCTCATCCATTGTTCTTCATGTTTTTCCAATTTTTCCATATTTCTGTTTTCTAGGACAATCTGTGCATCGACGGATTGAATAAGTGTCTTGTCGGTGGTTTGTCATTGTTGGTGCATTGTATTGAGGTACTCACGCGTCCTTTTCATTTCTTCAAATACTTGTCCATAATGAGTATACCAATTTCTCAATACTTTGACTATTGCGGATTCTTCCTGGGTATACTGTGTGAGTAGGCTATGGGCCTCTTGGAATGCTGTATACTGAGTTTCTATCAAAGTTGATGTTTCTACAGCCTGGTCGTATCGGTTCTTGGCCAATTCGTCTTGCAATGTCGACATGACACGTTCAAAGAGTTTATATGCTTGGTCGAGCGGACTTGTCATGTCAAAACTCGACGGTAGCTGGACAACTTGCTGTGATAAGTCCTTACACGAAGCCAAAAATGATTTTTGCTCCTTTTGCAGTGTCTTGATGATCTCTTGATATTCAATTCTTCTATGCCTTTGTTCTATGGTAATAGCATCTGCAAGTAGGACGAGTTCCTCTTGTGTTGCTTCTTCTGGATCATATGTGGAAATTGGCCCGAATTGCTCTAGATGTACTGAAAGATGACTTTCTTGCTGAATATATTCAAGGTGCTATTGTTGCCTTTGCTTATGTCACTCTTTTTATTGTCACCTGTTTTCTTTTTGCTGCTTCCTCTTTTTCTTTGCTTATGATTTATATGTAGCCTCTGTTAGTGGTGCTAGTTCTTTTTGTTGATCCGCTACTACTGGTGATTTATTTGCATCTATTTGTATAGTGGAAACAACTTGTGTTGTTTGCGCTTGGATGGATGGTGCTAATTATATGCTTGTTTCTTCTTGTGCTGAAGTATTGGATTGTTCCAGAGCTATTGTGTTTGCTTCTTCAGGTTCTGCTATCGCGATTTCCTCTGGTGCTGCTATCTTTGTTTCTCCTATAGAGGTTGTGTCGGCTATTTCTGTTGGATGTTCAATTTGTTGAGTTGCTATATTTAGGGTGGTTCAATCGGTAGGGGTAGGGGATATATGAATTGGGTCGACTTGAGCTGAGGGTGAAACAGTCGATGGCGAAGATGAAACTTCGTCCACTGGTGGAGGTGGAGGGGGTTCGGGGCTACCAGACCGAACTAGATTGACTAGGGTTGACAATACTTCGGGGGTAAGTGTTTATTCTTCGACATGGTTATCAATTTCTGGTGGAATTCTTGGTTGGTAGAGTAAATGTCGAAGAGGTGATGGATATTCCACCGTTAGGATGACTGGAAAGGGAATGAAGGATGAGGTTTCTTGACCGAAAATATTACTGTTCGGGTCAGGGTTTCTTTCTAGTCATTTTTGATGAATTTTGACCACTTGTGGTTATACAGTTATGGCTAAAGATGAGAAGTCAGTTGCAGAGACATTGTGAGGAGTGAAATAGGTCGGAAAACTGGAATCGGAGAGGACTGGTTTCTTGGTTATGATATTGCGCCAGTTAGGAAAGAAGGATGGAAGGTGGGATATGAACTAGTTTAGGTCATTATCATCTTGAATATTTTTTCGAAGTGGAAGGGAAGGGTATGCACTATACCTGGAATATTAAGAGCTGATTGGGGTGCAGGTGTGATGGATGCTAGAAGTGCAGGAAGAGTTTCATCCTCCATCAAAATGGTCGGAGATGGTGGAGGGGGAATTTGAGTTAGGTTGACATGGGGTTCGACCATAATATTGGATTTCTTCTATGGTGCTAGCTGGATGTGGGAATTTTCCTCTTCCATGAATTTATTAAATTAGTATTCAACAGGTATTTTGAGTTTAGCAGTGTCGGCTAAAATTTGAGTGGTACTATCATAGAGTTCAACTTCATCTTCCTCTATCGGTTCTCGAATGACAAGATTTATTTTCCCTTTTCCCTGTGCTTTGGACTTCCTTTGTTCTATGGATTTAGAAATTTATTCTACTAACTGGTGGATATTTTTGGTGGTGAGAGTGTATTCTGGAAGTGGATTATTTGACTGAGTGCTCTCATTCGAGTGTTCAGCTAGCTCAACGGGGTCCTGATGTGCAGTAATTGTGATTACGAGGAGATTTGTTTTGACAATTGGCTCAACTTGGAGGGTGAAAATATTCATATAAACTATGCATTCATAATCCCCTTCCTTCTCCACATCTGTCAATGGTTTGACTATGGTTAAGTCGAATCTTTGTTCCTGGGTAGGAATTTACATTCTCGTGTTTGACTGTCTGCTTAGCTCTATGAATACTTCCTCGGCCAAAGGGTAGTAGTCAAGTGGTTCTGCTGCGCCTGTTGCACCTCCAAATACTAGAACAAGGTGTGGTCTATCGCCAGTTGGATGTGCAATGTCAGTGGTAGACTTCGTCGAATGTTTTGATGCACCCTCCATCTTGTTTTTTGGACTTTAAGATTTTGGAACCAATTTTCTAGCCAAAGCTTGACTTTCGAATGTCCAAGTTGATTTCCTCTGGTTGTGAAACAAAGAAAATTTTCCATCAGTATGCTTTTGTCTGTTGCAAAGTCCTTGCTTCCTATCGGCCTAAGGTGAGCCATAGCAACCCAAATAATCAAATATGGGTATCAAATGCTCGCACCCTCTTCTTGTCATTTGTAGCATGGTTTTGACGATGTCGGCCAAATGTTCATCCCGTTTGTATACTTTGCCTCACATCGCCATCTTTTTTACCGCTTCCAGCATGTTGATTTTAAGGTCAGAGCCTCGACCAAAACTTGATATAACGGTTGACACAAATCTTGCAATTATTTTATAGTCGGCATAGATTATTTGATTCAACATTAGCCCTCTTGAATTTTTACCAGCGGCTGTGCCTGTAAATTATTTGACCAATTCTGGCTTCGGGTGCATTAGTACATCATCACCTTTGTTTGAGAGGCCGATAAGATGATAAATGAGTGCACCATTTATTTCTACAGGTATATCGAAATAAAATTTTCCATTGTGGTACCTGCTTACTATAAACTGAGCTATAATGTCTTTCAATCCACCGAAGTTGTATAGTAGAGGTGCGTGTATGTACTGTAGAATAGTGGTGGTCTGCAATTTTTTGCTTCCTCCCTCTAGTGACCGTTTTGTTCTTTTCCTCATTCAACTATTTCAATCCAAAACCTCTTCCATTGTGGCTCCGAAACCTTGGCGTTCTGGATGAACTGCAGCCGGGTTTCTAGTGGTGAACTGGCTTTTTCGAGCTCCCTTAACTTGGTTGGTGCTAACCTAGTTGTCATCTGAGATTTCTTAGGTGCCATTGTGGTTACAGGGTTCTCATATTCAAGAAATGGTTCGAACAGTTCGGATGGATTTGTGTTCTGGAGTTCAAGATCTTCGAAAAATAGTATCCAAGAGTCCTCAAGCCTAGTATTTATAGCGGAATTGTTTGGAATGTGAAGTAGATGGTCGCATTGATTGATGGTTCGGCGAGGGAATTAACTTTGATTGATAGGTTGTCGACTCCTCGTCGGGAGCACTTTGACTCTTCTTTTCTACTTGTTGGTCTTCATGATTGTTTTTTTTGTTGTTTCTCCAGTATGATGTCGGTGTGTGGTTTTGGTCGTGTCGTGTTAGCCAGTAATAGGTCTTCTGTGTTGGGGGTTTCTTCCATCCTATTTTCGTTGACTAGATCTTTTCAGTTGATTCCCGTCATCTCATTGGTCATGTGTTGTGTCCTTTTCTCTAACGCTTCGTTCATTTCCATTTCCGGAATTAGTCCTCCAGTCTCGCGTCATTATGTAGTTTATACCGCTTGTTGTTTGAAATATTTCTTATAATGTTTCTCTCTGGAGTTAGTTATAACCAATTTTTTTTGAATGCTTCATGCCTTGTATCGCTTCAATCGGGCGCCATTAATGAGTTTCTTGAAAACTCTCCCCTGTAGCATTTTCAGCCTAGCTGAGCCATTGATATTGATGTTCTCAACAATATATGGACCCATCCATTATGTGTGCAACTTCTTTGGTTTTCCCTTAACACCACTGTTATATAGCAATTCCAAGTCATCAACTGATAGATTTTTCTTCTTGATATTTCTATCATGCCATGCTTTCTGCTGTTGTTTTTGTATTTCTTGGTGTTGTATGGCTATCTGTCGGGTTTCGTCGAGATTCAACAGTTGAAAAAGGTGTTCTTTTCTTGCATCGTTGACATCGATATGTAAAAATTCAATGATTCTTGGAAATTATCGTCGAAAGTGCAAGGGACGACTACTTCTTGACCATATACCAGTGTGAAAGGAGTCTGACCTATCATTCTTTTATATGCCATTCTGTACACCCATAGTACAACATATATCTTTTCATCCCAATCGTCTTTATCAATGTTGCACATATTTGTCAACCCTTTGGTAAGCTTTTTATTGAATGCTTCGACAACGCCATTTGATTGTGAGTGATAAGATGTACTTATTCTATTCTCAATTGCAAATTATTTTGTAAGTGTGTTAATAGTTCTACAGACAAAGTGAGTACCTTGGTTGCTGATCAATGTAAGTGGGAATCCGAATCATGTGATAATATTTTCGTATATGAATTTGGTAGCTACTTCACTTGAACATGTTTCGGCCGATTTTTCCTCTGTCCATTTGGTGACATATTCCACAACAATGACGATATAAAGTGCACCTGTTCGTTTTCCAAGTACTGGGAAAGGTCGAATAAAATCAATTTCCCACATTTCAAATGTTCTAATTGGATTTACAAGAACAAGAGGCATTTCTATGCTTGGCAGAGGTCGAGCCATTTGTTGACATCTATCACATTTACTTACAAAATCTTGACAGTATTTATGAATTTCCGACCACCAAAGTCCAGACTGCAGAATATTTCTCGCTGTGATGTCGACGTGATAGTGTCCTCCTGCTGGTCCATAGTGTGCTTCCAAAATTATACTCTATCGCTCATGTTAGAGCACACATCGTCGCAGTATGTCGTCTAGGCCAAGTTTATAAAGGAATCCATTGATGAGTGTGTAAGGTGCAACTTTCATTGCAAGAATGTTCTTTTTCTTTTCTAGCATTCCTTTTGGAGCTTTTCCATCCTCTAGGAATTGTGCAATCTCCGCAAGTTCTGAGGGGACAACTTTAATTCTAAACAAGTGTGCATCTGGTAGATCGTCTTCTATTCCTGTTGGTTCTTCTCCGGTGTCGATTCGTGACAAGTGGTCTAGTCCGACATTTGCCTTCCTTGGTCGAATTATGACTTTAAA
Source organism: Larix kaempferi (assembly GCA_027924585.1). Classification (NCBI taxonomy): domain Eukaryota; kingdom Viridiplantae; phylum Streptophyta; class Pinopsida; order Pinales; family Pinaceae; genus Larix; species Larix kaempferi. The sequence goes on along the minus strand of BSBM01000858.1, from coordinate 1,211,397 downwards.
TTCAAACTCTTGGAATAACAATAACCAATGATATAATCTTCCATGGTGCAATGGCTTATTGACTAAGTAATTCAATGCTTGATGATCGGTGTAGAAGACAAAGGGATTAGCCAATAGATAGGGACAGTATATCTGCAGTGCAAATACCATGCCTAATGCTTCTCTTTATGTTGTGGAATAATTTCTCTTTGCTCTGTTTAGCTTCCTACTATTGAAAGCATTAGGGTAATCCATTCCATCATCTCCAAGTTGTGTCACAATTGCATTGATTTCTATGCCTGATGTGTTGATATGAACATGAAACTTAATCAACCATTTCAGGAGTCAGAGAATGGGTGCTTTGACAATTTTTCTCTTCAGGATGTCGAACAAAGTGTTGCACTCATCAGTCCACTTGTACTCTTGAGTTTATTTCAATAATTCCTCTAGGGGATACTTCATGTTGGAATAATGTCTGATAAAATTTTGGTAGTATTCCGTGTGGCCTAACAGGACTCATACTTTTTTAGAATTGACTAGTAGCTTCAGGTTGAGAATGATCTTAATTTTGGCATAATCAACTTTGATGCCTTATTTTCATACTACATGGCCCAATAGTATTCTGATAGGAGTCGCAAAAATGAATTTCTTTATATTCAGTGACAGTTGGATTTGTACACAATGTTCAAGCATTAATCGGAGCCATTTGCAGTGGTCTTTCAACATGGATTAAATTGTCCAATCATCAGAATTGGCAGCCATAGTTTTGTAGATGTATTCCTAAAAAGATTTGATGACAATACGAGAAATGACAACTGGTGTGTTCTTCACTACAAAAGGCATGACGTTATATGTGAACGATCTGAATTCACATACGAATGTGGTCTTCTTCTGATCTTCTTTAGAAATAGGTACTTGGTTGTACCCAAAAAATTCATCTGTGAATGAGTAGCACTCATGCCATGCAACTTCATTAATGATTTCGTCAGCGAAAGGAGTAGGGAAAGGGTCAGTGAGTGTTACTTTGTTAAGTTCGCAAAAGTCGACACAAATTCACAGACATGTCGGGTCATTCTTATTGGATTGGATGACCATAGGGATCAACCATTCTGACTAATAAATAGGATATATGATTCCTTATGCAAGCATACTAGCGATCTCCTTTTTGACAATTTATTTATATTTATGAGCGAGTTTGTAAGGTATTTTCTTTACTGGCTTGGCATCTGGTTTGATATCAATATTTATTTCTCCCATCTCTTGTATAAGTCCTTTCAATTCTTTATAATTGTGTGTGAATACATCTTGAAAATATTTAAGGAGGCTGGTGATCTCTGCGGTTTGTTCTTCATTCCAGTAATCACCAATTTTCATCATTTTTAGTCTATCATCGTTAGATATATCAACTTCTTTGGATTTTACTTTAACATTCGTCAACTCTAGAGCTCGACTATCATTGATTGGTCTTTCCCCTTCTTTCATCTATGTGAATGCTGGCGGGAAATATTTTTTTGATAATATTTTTGGGTCTTCTTTCTCTGCGATCTCCACTTTGAAAGTTGTTTTTACTGGCTTCGTCATAGTTGGATGATCTTCTTACCACTGGAAACTCTTTCCTACTGTTTTCTCTATTTCTAATCGGAGTCATGTCGAATGATGGACTTATTTTGACTGAATGTTATGGTAGACAGCTGTTTGTTGAGCAATTTGCTTCTTTTCTGTCGGTATTGCATTTTCTATCAGTTGCAATTTTTTTTTGATTTGGTTGCTTGCCTCAGTCAGGTGTTCTTCCTTTGGAGAAAATTGGAAGTCTTTGATGAATTTTTCTTTGAGTTCTTTCCAAACAAAGGTCTCGCCTCTTGCTTCTTCCATCTTGTAACATTTACTTGGCAAGTCATCGAGCATGTTTGGAAAGAGAAGTGGCCATGCTCTTTCATATTTATAACCTAGTCTTCTCCATTCTCTTTCACATTTGTCGATACGAGCTTCAGGATCTTGTCCCTGTGTGAAAATCAGGATTTCTGCCTGAGCTCTCAATTTCTTGCCTCCAAATCTCTGAACAAAGTATGTCGACGCAGTAGTCCATGTTTGGAGTCTTGATTGATGTGTGTCCCACCATCTCACATCTTTTCCTGTGAATGTCTCGACCATAATCTACAATCTCCCTTATTCTACGACATGTTTTGAAACTTCCTTGACATGTACTGACGGAGATTCCCATTCCTTGTATTACAGTGCAGGAGTATGTGTCAGTTCATTTTTTGCTGGTGCAAGAGTAAGATATTTGCGAATTTTCCTCTCAACTATCTTTGGAATGGTCGATATCGAGAAGCATTTATTTACTTTCTTTTCAGAGATGGATTCAACTGTCCAGCATTCTTTTTCTTGAAGTTCATAAATTTCCATTTTCCATTCGTAAAGTTTCACGTTAGATTTATATCCGACTGATGTAGGATCTCGAAGGTAGAGTTCTCCTCTTGAATTTGGTTCAACATAGTCTTTGTTGTTATTTACTTGATATAGTTGTCTTATATATTTTTCGTCCTACATAGGTTCTAACCATGGTTATCCCTGAGATGGGAATATTGGTACTATCACCTTTTGACCATTGCCTTTCAATTTAATGCGACCCTTTTCAAGTGAGATCGATGCTTTAATTTTTTGTCCCCATGGTCGACCAACCAGGGCTGGAAAGGAACTGGATCCATCCTTTGGATTTATGATCTCGAAGTCTACTTTTGTATTTATGCCTTTTATGGATGTTTCAACTTCTCTCCATACTCCAATTGGTTTAATCAGTCCTTGATCAGCAAGCTTCAAATAAATTCCTGATTCTTGAAGTTGCGGTCGACCTAGTTGATCCCAAGTATCACGAGTCATGATGTTAACTTGTGATCCAAAATCGAGTATGACTTGTAGGGCAAGATATCCATGTATCTCGAGGTCAACGAGAGGGTTTGAATCATTCTTATATTTTTTATTTAGTCGGAAATGTTTTCTATCTTGTCTTTGCGTGGCAGATTTAATCTTAATGTTGTGCAACAAGTCATTTAATTTTATGAAAGATTCTTCTTTAGTGATTAAATTAACAAATTCATTGAGTGATTCATGTCGACTTTCTTCGTTGTTTTCTTGTGCTTCTAATTCAGAGAATATATCAGATGCATTTTTAAACAAAGATTTTGGTTTAGTAGGATTAGGATAATCCTCTTTACTTGTTACTTTTCTTATTTGTGGTTTGTCTTGACCAATATGAGTACCTTTTCTTGTTACAATTTGCAAGTTCTTTGTTCTAATCACATCACATTTTGGAACACATGAAAAGACATTAACGTTCTTTTTATTCGAAATTTTCTCAATCATAGGAGGGAGATAATCCAAGAAGTGATTGCCTACTCCACATTTAGTACCAAATTTTAGATCTGTGCGATATTTATAGGGACATTCTGCATGGTGATGTCCTTCGTTGAGACAAGTAAAACATTGTCCAGGTCTGCGAGGTTGGAAATCTCTACTTTCATTGTCATGACCTCGGCCTCGGTATCCCCCGTGTCCGTTGTAGTTATTATTCCACTGATCATGTCTTCTTCTATCGTACCTTGGATTTCTATCGCGTTTGTCATTATGGTCATATCGATCATTTCTTTCATTCTTTTTGTTTCGATCATATCTGTCGTTTCGCTGTTCAATGGAGTTTGTCTAGTACATTGCATGATAGTTCTGCTTGTTCTTCTGGTTCATATCAAATTATGCTATAGCATGAGTACTAAATTCGCAAATATGACACCATTTAGCTCGCTTTTTATTCAAATTGTATGGGTAGTCATTTATAGTATGTAAGTCATAGTCTTAACATATATCACAAAAACATCTTGTTTGAATAATTCTAACATCTTGTCATTGGTCCTCCATACGACAAAAGTATTTTCTATGTCCTGCAGTAGAACATTTTGTACACCATACTTCTTGTCCTTGTAAACTAATATCCCAGATTAATTGCTGCATATTGTCCATTCGTTCTTCAATGTGTCTATAGACAAGTACCAAGGATATTCGTCATCCATATCTATTTCTAGAGACTTCGTCAGGGTGTCTTCATATGAATTGACATTCTACCAGCGGACGTGCACTTTGATTTTTCATATAAGTACAACAACGAACCATTTGATTAAGAGTTTTTCTTCAACACAATAATCAAGTTGGCTCAAGAGGTATTTAAACCTCTTATCATATTATTTTACAGTCTCTGTCAGTCTTTGGACCGTGGTCTTTAATTTCTTGGAAGCCAGGTACTTTGCATCCGAGGTTTTGAAGAAAGATAGGAATTGTTGCTTGATTTCTGCTTTAGTCGCATTTGGTGTTTTATCGATGTAGCCCATGTACTAGGTGAGTAATCTTTTTCATAGAGAGACAACAAACTGATCCATCTATCGTTCTTCACTGGTAATTATATTGGATTCCATATTGATTCGCACAAGAACCAATGTCTTCGAGGATATTCATCGCCCTCATAAAATGGAAGGTGAGCCGTCGTATGCAACATGTATGCTACTTCGACTGATAAATCAACTGGAAGGGTCAGTAGATTATTATCAGAGACATAACTACTTTTTGGTTTAACTTCAATGGGTACTATTGCCAAATGTCTCTTGGGAGCGAGTTATTTACCTTCACTGCCAGTGTCTAGAGCTTCGGTCAGCTCGTTGGGTCTCAGAAGCTTGATTTCTTTGATAGCTTCTGTTGAAATATAGGTGAAATTATTCTCAATTGGGATTTCACCTCTTCTCGATAGTTCCAATGAACTCAACAACTCACTCAATGATGGTAGTGGTAGGGGGGTGCTTCTGCATGATGTGAGTAGAGTAGATGGAAACTTCTGTTGGAAAAATCGGGCTAAAAAGTCACACAATTTCCTTCTTCTGGTCGATGATTCAACAGTCTGTCAACTTCATTGCCTTCATTATCTCATTGACTCCAAATTCCTAGCTAGCCAACATGAAGTCCTAGATCTTCTTCGACAATATACTGCACTCGGGCACTCTGATTTAGATGCAATGGATACGGTGGCGTTATTACCTTGGGTATATTAACTTGGAGAGCACTACCACGCTCTATCCACAAGTATTCATCCATTGGTGACAGTTCTTCATCAACACCGCTTTCATCTCAGGCTCGACTCGACTCTGATAGATTTCCTTCTGTATATGTCATGACACCCAGTCCTCGTTTCTTCCAGAGCGCACTATCCTGCTCCTTCATTTATTCCCACCTTTTTCTCCTTTTCTCCCGCTCAATATTCTGGATGTTTGGAGTGCTTTTGTGACTCATTGCTCGATCTTTGTCGAATCTGTTGGATCTTTCACCATTGGTCATGTCGCTTTTTCATCTATCAAAATTCTTCATGCATCTACTCCATCAGAACATGTTTGGCTATCCCCCGAATGACAACCGGAAGTTCTCTAGGCAAATGGGGAAGTTTGAGACTTCATTTGCTCAAGAAATACTCCCACTCACGCTATCGTATGAATTTCTTTCACGGTCATTCTTTTTATTCCCAATTTGAGTTTGGGAGTAGTGGAAACAAAAAGGGTCGAGTCTCGACAATATGCACGGTGCCTTTGTCGATTAGGAACTTGAACAAGAGTGTTAGAAAAGAACACAAAAACTGGTTGGTAAGGTCGATGAAAAACTGTTTCCTCACGTCATCAACAAACACTCGCTCTTAATTAACACATTCTTCACAAAACTTGTCATCAATCTTCTCGCACAATTCCGATAGATTCATACGACCTCCATTAATTAGCTTTGAAATCAATTCACACTCCATTTCATCTGGTTGTCTTCTCATCTAAGATATTTTTCAACGCGAGCGACACGGATTCTACAAACTTCTCACAAGTCTCATAAAATAATTTATCCCTTGCTTGAGAAATCGTCATCTTGTTCCTTCTCGCATAATTTTGTAGGTAGTTAGCGATATTTCTCTCCCACTAATCCTTAATCTCTTTCTTTGATATCATTGATCATGCTTGTTATTTCTTTTTGTATGCATCACCGGAAACAGAACCAATGTTGTAGTTGAGGGGGTTGCATTGTTACCAGTGATACATATTATATATGAGCAAGCACACAAGATACAGATACAATAGACAACAAGATGGAGAGAACACAAGCCTTTTATTACTCAGCAAGATGCATAAAAGTACACATAAGAACAGATCTAAGTTAACTTAATGGGTCGGCTCACCAACCTATATATATGTTTTACATATAGTTATATAACTGATTGTCGATTCAATCGACTGACCTATCCTGACATGTTCCGGTCGATGCAACTATTGACATATATTATAATAAGTTGGGTGGAGGGCCTAGTCGACAAGCCGTCTTAGGCTCCTCCAACAACATCTGACAAAGACGGATATCGAGGAATGGTTCGACAAGAAGACGTGAGAATTTGCTGAGGAATAAAATCAGAAACCTGGATGGTTGACGACCGATTGGTTACAGAAGTATATCTACTCTGATATCCACGAAGTATTCTTCTGAGAATTTCCTATACTTATACACGCATCATTGGCATAATTGACTTTTGAGAAGAAGAATTTCCAAGGAGGTGATCCTAAACACTGAACCCTAGAATTGATCCAACAGTTGAAATGGGTGAAAAACAAAGCGTCAACCACTATCGAGGTTTGGGTAGAAAATATTTTCGAAGGATACATCACTGAATTTGATATCGACATGATTAAGTCATACAGAGACGTAGAACGTAATTTTTTCAAGGGACACAAAGGAAGGTATCTATTGTCGCTAAAATTGTGGATTAAGATGCTCATTTGTGAAAAGGGCATATTAAAGATGAATTCCGACGAATAAAGCTAGGGTTTTCAGAGGCTGTGGGTACCACGTGGATGCAGGTCTGGTAGAATGATGTGTGGTAGATGGATATGAGTTACGATGAAATATTGAGGGAATTTGTGGAAGATTGTGTTACCTTGCAAAGTGGGGTGAGGTTCCGGTTGGAGAAGAAGAGGAGGACATATATAGAGAGAGAGTATCCTAGTGCGACCATAATAGAGAACTGAGAAACAGTACCATAAGGGACTAAGCAACCTTACTGTGACGAAGAAAATGAACATGATACCCCTAAACCATAGGGAGGACAAACCCAAAGCTACAATGTACCCACAACCCCACGCACTGTGCCAAACTTCGCAGGAAGAAATATAAGCTCTTCGAAGGGTTGTCCTGCGTAGTGGATCTACGAACACCAGTAGGAAACCAAGGATGGAAGGCGACGATGTAAATATGCCTCTTTTTTAGGGTAAGAGAATTGATGATCCCGAACAATACTGGTTCTTATGTGAAGCTATGTGGACAGTGAAACAAGTCCAGGATGATGATGTTCTAAAGGGACAATTAGCGACGACCTTTAGGGGCCGTGCACTAGACTGGTTTATGAAGTTTATACAAGTACCTACAGGGAATCCGTCCAAAACCTTGGCACAAATTAGAGTAGGATTGATCGATGAATTTAGGAAACCAAAATCAGAGTTGCAATATATCGCAGAGTTGAAAGAAATAAAGAAATTTCCTAATGAATCAGTATGGGAATTCGATTAAAGGTATAAAAATCTCATGGAAAAAGTAAGTTTTGGAATGAACGACATGCAGCATAAAGAATGGTTCATTGCAAGATTGGTACTGCACATTCGGGTGCCACTAATGCAGCAGAATATTGTATCCTAGGCGGAGGCATTGGAAATTGCGATGAAGCATGAGGCTTCACCAGTCGGCTAAATAGGGATAGGTATGAACCAAATCCAAGCGCAACTAGGAAACTTGAATATCCAAATACAGGATATCAAGAAGGGTAAGGAAGTTCGCAAAGAAATTTGGTGTAGTCGATGCAAGTCTGAAGGACAACACAAGGATCAGTGCCCATAATTTTGTGAATACTTACAGTCTGGTCCACCAAACCCACTCAGTCAAGGAGGGATTCCTTGGTGTCGAATTTGTCAAACGAGGGGACATTGATCAGAAGAATGTGTGTACTTATAGAATATTATATCAAAGACAGTTAACCTATTTTGTAATTTTTTTTGATCGGTTGGTCAGGAGGAGAAGGATTGTAGAGCATATGATTTGCTCCAAGAGAGAACTGCGGATACATTTTTTATAAAGGGGGAGGAGACACCTCATGTAAAAAAAAAACATCAGTATAATCAGCCACAACTGCATTACAATCAACCACAGAAATAGTATAAACAACTATCGCTGCAGTATAACCAACCACTATATCAACCGCCGCAATATAACCAGCAACAATACAATCATCCGCTAGGAAGATTCAAAGGAGGATTCCGCAGAGGTCGCAGTGGAGGTTTTGGTTGCGGAGGAACTTTTGGCCGAGGTCGAGGGCTAGTTGCGTGCTATAATTGTGGCCAAATTGGACATTATCAGAGGGATTTTCTGAATTCAACTCCGCAATGTACCTATTGCAGTGCAACGGACCACGGTGTCGAAGATTGTCCCTAGTTGATTGCGAAGTGGAAAAATAAGAATCTACTACAGCCACAATCGAATCCAAATGTAAATCAGAATCAGAACCCTAATGCAATCATATAGACGATCTTAGTAGAGATAAGAAGTCAATCCGTGAATGTCGCAGTGGTAACCAGAGGGGGAGTTGTGTGAGGAGAATATAGACAACTACCTAGAATCTGGCCTACAACCTAGAAATAGGTTCGATTTGATGTGGAAGCAGAGAAGGAAATATTTTTGGAAGCACGCGATGCGATGAGAAAGACTAAGTTTCCACCTATAAGCCAGAAGGAACCTTTCTATGAGATGCCATTGATATTTGATATGACAAATTTGTAGAGATCACCAGGGAAGGTCAACACCCTGAGGAATTTATTGGAAAGATGTTTGACATTGGCGAACGATTAGGATGCACTAGCAGAGATAGCTAGTTTATTGTATCGATAGGAGGAAGGGTGATAGGATCGACCAATGAACATAGTGCACAAGAAGAAGACGGGAAGATAAATGAGGATGAATGCACAAATTGGTGCATATGTTGTAGATTCTATCATTTTGGACCAAGGATCGGATGTAAACATCCCGACTAAGAAAACATGGGAGATGATGGGGAAACCATAGTTGGTATGGTCCCTTGTGCATCTTCGATTGGTAAATTAGAGCAAGGTCATGCCAATCAAGAGATTATCTCATCTTCCTAACATAGACTTCAATGTCATAGAGATAGTTGACAACACAATACCATATCCGGTACTGTTGGGCATAGATTGGGCTATGGATAATTAGGTTCTTATCAGTTTTAAGAAGACGATGATGTATTTTGAAAACCGTGATATGAGAGTAGTCGCCCCACTTGATCCATCAGAAGGGAAAAGGTATGTCGAACCAATGAGGTATGAGTTTACAGAAGGATGGAAAATTTCTACAACATTTCGTAGGATTACATAAATCCCACCGCCGATGGGGAATTGGGGTGGCGAAGTGTTAGCTCGGCGTTGTCAAACTCCAACGAGGCGCTGGAAAATTGTTAGAATTGGTTACACGAGATGTCATTCTAAAGGTGCACACGAATCACTCAATTGTTGAGATGGGTAGCAATAGAGCTATGTGATTTTCCAACATATGAAGGATTACCTAATCAGTCTATATTCATCACTGATTTCGAAGCAAAGGTATTAGAACCACAATGAATTCTGGCATTAGAAGAAGCACTGAAGGCATGACAACAAGATGGTGGGAAGTGCACAAGTTGTTGATAACGAGCTGGAAAATATATCGACAACTGTTGGAAGTCAGGTTAGGGGAGACTGAATGCTACTATGGGAAGAACTATAATGGAAGGGGTGATCCAAGGGATCATCTGGAAGAGTGTCAAAGTGCATGGGGAATGAGACCGAAGCAGGAATGGGTTCATGCATTTATCCATACGCTAGATGAAGTACCATGGAGCATGTACATCGCAACAGAACTGTGACATGGAATAACTACATGGGAAAAATTGACCATTAGCTTTAGTCATACTTTCAGCTTCGCTAATGAGAACCCTTTCATCCACAGTGCACTGCAAGAGATCCCCAAGAAGGTACTTGAAGTAGTTTTGATGGAAAAACCAATGGGATTACAGTGGAATGTGACACCAGAAATGATGATGGAGTGCAATAATGTGTCGGGGGACCTAGCGAAGAGGATTATTCTAGAGTTATTTATGTCCCAAATTCGAAGGGAATCCATGATATTGAAGCACAAGAGATGCCATTCGAAAAATTTGAACAGCCGTTGAAAATCAAGAAGGTTAATATTGGGTCAGAGGAAAATCCCAAGTTCGCTAGTATTGGATATTAAAGGGATGATTCGACAATTGGAAAAGTTATTGATCTATTGCATGAGTTCCAAGACTTGTTCCCAATGAAATTTTCAGAAATGAAGGGAATTTCCGGGGACCTGGGAGAAATGAATAGTCCTTTGAAACTTGATGCAAAGCTAGTAAAGCATCGATCATATAGACTGAATCCCAGGTATAAGGAGCCAGTGAAAGATGATATAGAGAGAATGATGGATGCAAGAATCATAGAACCTATCGAAGCATCATAATGGATCATCCCAATGGTTTTCCCATATAAGAAGACTGGAAAAATAAGGATTTGTGTCAATCTAAGGAATCTGAACTATGCATGTCTTCAAAATCCATTACCTACACCATTCAATGATGAAGTACTGGAAATTTTTGGAGGCCAGGAGATATATTCATTTAAAAATGGATTTTTAGGATACCACCAGATAAAGATCGACATAAATGTTTTTTTGTAATAGAATGGGGTTTCTTTCAATACATAGTGATGCTGTTTGGTCTTAAAAATCCCCCTTCGATATTTTCAAGGTTGGTTGTTGCTGCATTTAAAGACTTCATTCACAAATTTCTTGTAGTGTATATGGATGACTGGACCATATATGGGCTAGTTAAGGATCACGTTGCGAATCTAAGGCTGATGCTGGAAAGGTGTCGACAACATCAGATTTCGATGAACTTAAAGAAGTGTATTTTCTATGCACCATTTGGAATCCTGCTGGGACAAACTATATGAAAGGAGGGATGTTGGTTGATCTAGTGAATATTGCAATCATTGTCGAGTTACCACCACCGACGACAGTGAAGCAAATAAGGGCAATGTTGGGACATACTAGATATTATAGGAAGTTCATCAGGGGATATGCAACGATTAAAGCAACGATGGAGAAGTTGTTAAAGAAGGATGCAAAGTTCGAGTGGACCGAGGAGTGCTAGAAGATCCTTGACATACTAAAGCGAAGATGGTCGCAACACTGACATTAGTCTTCCCATATTGGAGGAAATAATTCCATGTCCATGTGGATGCATCATCAGTAGCATTGGGAGTGATATTGGCCCAGCCAGGAGAAGGGTCAATTGACCACTTGATCACATTTATGAGCATGAATTTGTCCACTGCGGAGAAGAATGATACAACAACGGAGAGAGAAGGCCTAGCGATGGTATATGTGCTACAGATATTTCAACACTACATGCTTCGATGGAATTTCAAAATGTTTACTGACCACTCCGCATTAAAATACTTATTCAATAAGACTGTGTTGGGGGGAATATCTGTCGATGGTTTCTACTATTCCAAGAGTTCGATTTTGAAATAATTGTGAAACCAGGGCGAATGAATGCAGGACCTTATCACCTGTCAAGGATTGAATCGGGTGAAGAATGAAGGAGCATTGATGAAGGCTTTCATGATGCGCAACTATTCAGGATTGGAATGGCCGATGACCATTACGAACATATTATTTAGTTCTTGGCTACATGAAGTGCACTGGAGGAGTTCAATACTAGTCAGAAGAAGTAGCTGGTCGTTAGGACTGCTGATTTTCAAGTAATTGCAGGTCATCTCTACAAGATGGGACCAGATGAAGTTCTTCATCGACTGGTCCTTCCGCATGCACAAGAAAGAGTATTGGCGGAAGCTCACGATGGGATCGCAGGAGGTCATTATGGAGGGCACACAATTTCCAGGAAGATACCCTAGACTATGGTGGCCAACAGTGCATGGTGATACAACATAATATGCTAAGAGGTGCGATGTATGTCAAAGGACAGGGAAACCATCATGAAGGGGTGAAATGCCACTAGTACCTAAGTTGAAGTTACAAGCCTTCGAAAAATATGCAGTTGACTTCGTGGGACCCATCAACCCACCAAGAAGAAGAACAAGTTCACGATACATAATTACTGCGAGTGATTACTTGACGAGATGGTATGAAGCAACGCCAGTAAAGGATTGCACAGCTGTGACAACAGCAAGGTTTCTCTTTGAAAATATGGTCACTAGGTTCGAGTTCCCAAATATATTGATGAGAGATCAAGGAACTCACATCGTCAATCAAACTATTAGAGCCATGAAACAATAATTTCAAATCTAGCATCGAAGGAGTACCACATCTCATCCACAGGCGAATGGCGTAGTGGAAGCATTGAATACAATATTGGGGCATGTTGTCACTAAAGTGTGCAACAAAAACCATGACGACTGGGATTTGAAGGTTTCAACGGTATTGTGGTCCTACAGAATGACATATAAAAAGTTGAAAGGACATAATCCTTTCAAATTGGTATACATATAAGAAGCAGTGATGCCGATGGAGTATATTGTCCCGAGTATGCGCATCACAACAACAACAGGAATGAGTGACGAAAGAGAAATTGAAGAAATATTGGTGCAACTGTTACAGCTCGAAGAAGATCGTTTTATCGTAGGATTTCATCAGAAGGTAGAAAAGGATCGAAAGAAGGAAAGGAGTGATCACCATTTAAAGGAAAATAATTTCTAGCACGGAGAAATGGTTCTCCTTTACGATAGTAAGTTTGTGGAAAACCGAGGTAAGCTATAGATGCATTGGTTGGGTCCATACTTAATCAATTTCATTACTGACGGAGGTGGGGTGCAGCTACAAAAACTAGATGGGACACCATTGACAAATTTAGTGAATGAGAGCTGGCTAAATCCCTATCGGGATATCCAGGCGCATAGTGACTGAAAAAGCAATTGAGTTGACATAAAAAAAACCTAAGTGTATTTTGAATGCTGGGAGTCTGTCGACAGCACTATGAGTGTTGACGGGACAATGGTGAAGTAAGGAATAGGTGAAAAAAGGAATAGAGACAAGATTTGGGGCCTGTCGATGCTCAGAAAGGCGTGAATGGGTCAAATCCAGTCATAAATGCAACAATTAAGACGAAACAAACGACGATGCAAGTGGACGAAGGTGCATTCAATGGCCAATGAGTGCACAGGACTAAGAAAATCGATGGCGGATATGGTAAATCGAGACAGGATTTGATAATCATTGTCCAAATATTGATAGGATGGACGTAAAGTGGGAAATTGAATCTATAAATACATGAGAAAAGGGACAGTTCGACTCACTGTGCATTGAGCGATATAGTTAAGAAATTGCAGAACAGAGCCGAGCGAAGAGTGAGCTTAGAGAACGATGGCGAATTTCATTTCCAACATGAGTACAAAAAGACCGACCCAATCCAACAGTGATTTTTCACAAGAAACTAGAGATTACATTGGCACGATCATTCTGAAAGAAGAGAAGTGCCAGTCAACCGAAGGATACCGATCGAAGGCCAAAGAGGGAGACCCATAGCCCGACACAAACTGAGACATGAGAGGCAATCACATCAGGTTTTGCAGAGGAAGAATGGACATCGTGAGGAGGGAAGCATGGCTCAACAAGAGAGGACATACATGGGTATGTGTCATTGCAGAAGGAAAGGACACCAGCAATCCGACTTGGAAAGAATACGAAATACACCATCAAGGAGTCGACGATACCAAAGGGTGTCCATACCACTGAAAACACAATCGAACGACTGCATAAACTGCAGTATAGAGACAACGACATTTTGGTGTATCCAGAATGCACTAAGTACATAGATGTGGAGGCAGCGCATGGAGAAGGAGGTCCGATCACCAGAGAACCGGTGAATTGGGAATTGGGGCTAGAGCGATCAGGAATTTTGTCCATCATCCACATGCCACACTTTGGGAGATTGGTGGATATTTGTGGTTGGTGACAAAAATACCAATCACGGTTTATTTGATCTCGAGTATCACCAAATTACCCAAGTTCGAGGTAGATCCTTCCCAATATTGTCAGGGGAAGGACAATGACAAGAAGCTTGCTGCGAAGATGAAGACAAAATATGGGGTGGAGAAGAACACAAGAGGTTACTTGATCAGCAAAATCAATGATCAGGTTGTCAGGATTGCAACAAAGTTGCTGGAAATGAAACTAGTAAGGAATAACCAACTGAATCAATGCACATCCTACGTGATTGCATTCGTGGAGCAAGGTGCAGCAAGAGTTTAGATGAATTGGTCGCTACTTTTGCTGAACAAATTGATGGAGGACACGGTAGTAGCGTAGGAGAAAGGTAAGCCATTCACCTATTCATTGCTGTTGATGTTGATTGAGCTGGTTGGATGGAGGGAACCATCATATTACCAAGGGTTGGAAACAGAGTTAGCGAAGGCATGCCAAGGGGCATGGTACTAGAACCCATGGGCTCTAAATGAAAAAGAAACAAAAATAGGTAACAATATTCAATTCTCTATTTATTTGGAAATGTTGAATATAGATGCGGAAAGGATTTCACGATTAATAGAGGAGGCAACGAATAAGTATCGAAGAGTTGCAAGGATGTCGGTAGAGCCTCAGAAAATATTCATTCAGGCGCGTACGGGCCCACAGAAGCAGTGGCTTCCAACACAATACAAGCTCAGCTACGCAGAACTAGATGCCATCCTGGAATATTGGCTAGAAGAATGGAATGTCCCAGTAGGTGAAGACCAACAGTCGAATCCGAAGAATGGGTAGTTGATAAATGGATCGAAGGTGCTAGAAGAGGTGAAGGATGAAAAAGGATAAGAATAAGGTCCAGGAGAAGGTGACCCTACGGAAGAACATTCGCACACCATAAGTCACGATGGGGCGTCATCGACGACCCCCACAGATTCAAAATTAGAAGCGCAGTGAGAAAAAGCAAGGACAAAGCATAGGTCTGAGAGAGGTGAGGGGAGTGTAACTGCTGGCCTCCCTGAGGAGAAAATGGACAAGCTCATGGAAAATATAATGGCGGTGGTAGAATAAAACCATGTGAAATTCACTCAGAATGAGACTAATTTTTTCGACCAGGTATCGAAGTTGTTATAGACACTAACAAATGCAGTGATAAAAGCAAGGATTCCACAAGGATAAGTGGCACCAAGTGTGCAACAAGTAGAATCAAGGTGGAAATCAATATGAAGCAGAGGATATTGAAAATACTACCTAATGCTATCACTACTGGTGACAAAGACATGGATGTTGCTGTGAAAATCCTCACAGCAGATCTAAGAGATGATGCATACCTCACAAGAGTAATTATGATTAAGCTGGAAAATAGAAGAAGAGTGGTCAATACAGTATAATGAGCAACATAATAATATGGTACAGTAGAACTCGGATAGAAGCAATAATACTTCACACACACTAATTAATTAATCACAATATGGACAAATAAATAGTACAAGCATGAGGATTCGAATGCCTAAGGTGGAAATTCGAATTAGCCTTCATGGAGTGATCAAAGGATCATTGGAGTGTCATTGGAGCACAACTAGGTGTCCTCATGATCATCAGTGGAGTCATCAATTCATAAGTAACTGTCAACTTTCAGTCAAACTGAGTCTAACTGAGTGTAGTAAGTGTAACTAGCACATGGAGACACTAACTGGATGAAGGAGGCTTAGTGGAGGATGTAGTAGGAGCTTACTAGAGTCAGAATAGGCAGTTTAGTCTCATTGGAGGTCCATCAAAGTGATAAGGTCAGTAAAGAGTCAGTTAATCCTTAAATCAAGGAAGTAACTGAAGATAATTGAATATAACTAAATATAATTGGACTGGTAGGTGAAGAAGGCGCCTTTGTCATGCAGTGGAGCAAAGGAGGGCGTATTAGTCACTGGGAGGACTAAAACTGCAAGGAAAGAAGCTCTTGGGGCTAGCTCATTGAGGGCTAGGTGCTGGTGCTGATGATTGGAATGCATGCAAACCCTAATATTTGCATGTATGACTGAAAATGCAAACAATGGAAATGCAACTAGGACTAGGATGGAGTATAGGAATATCCTAACACCCCCCCTTAATCCATCCTGGGCCCTGGTAACTAGGACCAATGTCACCCAATACAATCAAATGAATGATAATAATAAAGAACAGTCCATTAACCGAGAAAATGGTGAAAAACGCATGGGAAAAATACCCCGCCTCAAAATAAACTGTAGGTCACACACAATAATAAATGCTCCAAACTCAAGCAGGTGTGATGCTTGGTCATATGTTTGGAGGTATCTTCTTCTTGGGAAGAAGTGGATCATGCTCAAAAATCATGTGTTTGTACTTGCTCTTCAGTTCGAATGTGATGAGAACAAATCCAACAGTATGAGAATGATCCTTAAACCTGTTATTTGAATCAGCTGAGGTAGGATCAAGTTTTTGAATGTGCATATAGTCTTTTGTCTTCTCCTTCAAACCACCATGGGTAAGATTATGCCAAAAAGAACTATTACATGTTTGCTTGAAATCAAAATCAGATTTAAGACTTAAAAAACTGTTTCTTGAGATCTCCTTTGAACCAGCAGGGGTGAGATCAAAACTATCATATGCATGAGAAATTATCCCAAGCAGTAATTGCTTAAAATCCAATTTAGATACAAGACTTGAATCATGGTTTCTTGAGATCTCCTTTGAACCATGAGAGGTGAGATCAAAACCAGTAGATGCATGAGAAGTTATCCCAAGCGAATGGAAATGGCCATATTCTTCAGTGACCTTCTGAAAGCATGGAATTATGATCATGTAGTAGTATAAAAGAGGAGATAGCTGGAGAGGGGCGAATGCATTACCTTCAATAGCGGTTTTGACCTCCGAAATAATCATGTGATCATGATGCAAACCAACAGAATCTGGTGCAAGAGAGGATTTAGGACCTTCTGCAATATCTAGAGTGTGAGCTGGCACAGAAAGAGAAGAAAGTTTGAGCATGAGTGGAGAATCTGCAAGTTCTTTGTCAACAACTTCAATATGAGATGATACTGGTTCATGATCTAAGAGACCATCACGAGGAGCGAATGCATCACTTTGCTTGATTTCAAATGGGTTTGGACCAATCCCTTCATTCTTTCTGCCAAAATTTTCATCCAGGTGAGCCAATAACTCTTTTGGAGTCCATAACTCTATTGGAGTTTCAACACCATCATGGTATTTGAAATGAAATATGAGGTATTTAGGCAAAGAAAACATCATTGCTCCAAAGTGCATGTCACCTTAATTCAACTAGTCAATCTTCTCTTCAGAGGATTCGAACTCTCTTTCAAAATAACAATCAAAGAGATCATGTCTCTTCAAATATGCTATCATTCTTGGTTTCCATTCATCATAGTTGAATGGATAAAGAGAAGTATTTTCTTATGAATTCATTGAAATTGTAGAAGATCTGCAAAAACAATATAGAATAACTGCAACTTCTACTGCTGCAAAAATGCAGAAACTGTTGCAACTGCTGCACTCGAAATCTTGGTAATAATCTGCAAAAAACTCTCAAGAATGGAGATAAACAATACTCTCAACATGCTTTGATACCATGTGAAAATCCTCACAGCAGATCTGAGAGATGATGTATACCTCACAAGAGTAATTATGATTAAATAGGAAAATAGAAGAAGAGTGGTCAATACAGTATAATGAGAAACAGAATAATATTGTACAGTAGAACTTGGATAGAAGCAATAATACTTCACACATACTAATTAATTAATCACAATATGGACAAATAAATAGTACAAGCATGAGGATTCGAATGCATCAGGTGGCAATTCGAATTAGCCTTCATGGAGTGATCAAATGATCACTGGAGTGTCATCGGAGCACAACTAGGTGTCCTCATGATCATCAGTGGAGTCATCAATGCACAAGTAACTGTCAACTGTCAGTCAAAATAAGTCTAACTGAGTGTAGTAGGTGTAACTGAATGTAACTAGCATATGGAAACACTAACTAGATGAAGTAGGCTCAATGGAGGATGCAGTAGGAGCTTACCAGAGTCAGAACAGGTAGTTTAGTCTCACTGGAGGTCCATCGGAGTGATAAGGTTAGTAAAGAGTCAGTTAATCCTTAAATCAAGGAAGTAACTAAAGATAACTGAATATAACTGGACTGGTAGGTGAAGAAGGTGCCTTTGTCATGTATTGGAGCAAAGGAGAGTGCATTAGTCACTGGGAGGGCTGAAACTGAAAGGAAAGAATCTCTCGGGGCTAGCTCATTGAGGGATAGGTGTTGGTACTGGTGACTGGAATGCATGCAAACCCTAATATTTGCATGCATGACTGAAAATGCAAACAATGGAAATGCTGCTAGGACTAGTATGGAGTATAGGAATATCCTAACAGTTGCACTGCGAGGGCATGACTTGATCAACATCGAATTCAACATGTTGCCGATGGTGATGCTACATCGAGCTCATACTACAGTAAGTGATGAAATCAGTGAATGAGAAGCTACAATGCATGATCAAATGCTATAGTAAAAATGTCAAGTGCAGAGCACCGAGGCAAAGGTTCAACACCTCTAGGAAGAGAAAGAGATGGGTATGAATGAAACCACAAAGGTGATTAAGTATAGATGAAGGTTGGAACATGCCATCTCCATGGCATGCGAAGAAGCAGCAGAATTCGATAAGGATATGAAGGTAGAAGAAAAAAGCATTAAGGCTAGGCACAACCATTGTAGACCTGTGAAAAGAGAATGAGGAACTGCAAACAAGGGAGGTTCCAAGCACATCACGGGAGCATATTGAAGAGAGGAAGAGCACGATTGAAGAAGCAATGACAGAGATCACGGCACTATAGAAAACAACACAGACAATCGCATAAGATGACACACAATTTTGGGGAAGCTTAGTACAGGATGAGTAGTTGCACCAGCTAAACGTGCAAATCAGTGAAGTAGAAGCTCAGCTTGAGGCGTTGAGGGGATTGATTAAGGAGATGCCCCTTCTAGCACAAAAGACAAAGGAAACAGAGCTCAAAGAACTGCAACATCGAGTCAACTAGGTGCATGTTAGTTTTTCAAAATTTACTTCAATCTGAACTAGGATCTTAATTGAGAGAACAACATGTACATCATATCTACAACATATCAATCATGGACACAATAATGCAAGCACACAAGAGACACAGAGTTTACTTGGGGAAAACCATAAAGGTGAAAAACCCCAATAACTTCCTCAGAGATAGATAGAGCAATGATACAACCCAAGCATAAGAGATAGACATCTCCTAGCAGTAGATTCTCCTCCTCCACAAGTGTGCCACTCTCCAAAGAGTGTGTGAGATAATAGAATGATCAAATAGAGTGCCTCCCGCACTCTATTTATACTTGACTTGACTTGCCTAATAACCTTTACTAAGTTGACCTTAACTTAACCACATAATATAATGCTGACTGGGACGACCCCCAATAGGGTGGTCTAATAACCCTTTGACCCACATGGCTGACCCCCAATAGGGTGGTATAATAACCCTTTGACCCACATGACTTATACAGGGCCTACCCCAACAAGGTGGTCTAACAACTCATCAAGTATAAGTTACAACACTTACAATATAAATGACGACACTTCCGTATAGAGGAATAATAACATCTCTATAGGAATACAATATACATATATGTGAAATACATTCCAAAGTTACATATACATCAACACTCCCTCTTAACTAGGAAGGTATTTCTCAACACAGGTCTTCTAGCACAAGTCTTCTTCTCTGGATCATCATCAGGGAATCATCGTCATCATCACTGCTACTGATATCTCAATCAATCTCTGAATCTACTCCTTATAGGAAGTTCTACAGAGCCAGTCCTTTTTCGTATTGGATGTAGGCCCACTACTTGTAGGTCTTCATCATCACTGGCCATATTGTGGAATCCTCGGGACTTATTACGTGCATCACAAAACCTCACAAGAGCATCCCAGGACTTATTATGGGAACACATCCCAACCTATCAGATCTCCTAGGGAGCTATTACATGTGACCCCACCACAAAACCTCGAAAGAGAATCCCAGGACTGATTACGAGCACACAACTCAACCTATCGGATCTCCCAGGGCGCTATTATATGTGGTCACCACAAAACCTCGCAAGAGCATCCCAGGACTTATTACAGGAACACATCCCAACCTATTGGATCTCCCAGGGTGATATTACATGTGGTCATGGAAACACCTCGAAAGAGCATCCTAGGAATTATTACGGGAACACATCCCAACCTATCGGATCTCTCAGGGCACTATTATATGCCATAGGACAAAACCTCGAAATAGCATTTTCTAGATCTCCCAGGGAGCTATTATATGCCAACGAAAAAAACTAGCAAGAGAATCTGCAAACCTCCCAGGGTGCTATTATATGTCATCCCAAAGAAAAACCTCGAAAGAGCATTTTCCAGATCTCCCAGAGAGCTATTATATGCCAGTGAAAAAACCTAGCAAGAGAATCTGAAAACCTCCGAGGGCACTATTATATGCTTATCTGCACAACCTGTCCATGGCCATAGAGTATCAATCTGATACTCACCATACATCATCCTGATGTACACCTGATCATCCTGATCATCATCACTGCATCATCCTGATGCATGTCATCTGGAGAAACATCCTAAAGCTCATCATCCATGATCATCCTGATCATACAATGCATCCACCTTATGCATACACAGTATCTTCTTGATACATATCATCATACATGATCTACCTGATCATACAATGTATCCACTTGATACATATACAAATACATACACATGATCCAACTGATCATATCTAGCATCCAACATGATGCGTACATACATATAAATGATCCAACTGATCATATCCAACATCCAACATGATGCGTACATACACATAAATGATCCAACTGATCATATCCAACATCCAACATGATGCGTACATACATATAAATGATCCAACTGATCATATCCGGCATCCAACATGATGCATATACAGAGCAGTAACTGGAGCATCGTCCTGATGATCATCATCAAGTGCTTACATCCACAACCATGGAAGGATCCTCCTCTCATGATGCTCAGAATGGCTCCTGCAAATGTGTCCATCACTTCTTCCTTGAAGTGTCATCAATATGAAGAACACCAAGCCTCTCTCTGAAGTACTCAAAATTCACTCTGGCTAGTGGCTTCGTCAGTACATCTGCAACTTGCCCATCCGTTGAAACATACAGGAGCTTCACTATTCCTCTCTACACCATATCCCTGATATAGTGATATTTGATCTCGATGTGCTTTGACCTGTCGTGGAACACCAGGTTCTCAGACAGCTCCACACAACTCTGGTTGTAACAAAAGATACCAGTAGCCTCCAGCAGGAGATCAAAATAACTTAGACAGTAGCTTCCAGAGCCATACTGTCTCACAACTAGCTGAACAAGCTGCCACATACTCTGCTTCAGCTGTACTTAGTGCTGCGTAGGACTGCTTCCTGCTAAACCAAGAGATCACACCTGATCCCATACTGAAGCAACACCTAAAAGTGCTCTTCCTATCTACAACACTGACTGCCCAATCTGAATCAGCATAACCCTATAGGTTAAACTTTTGATTCACGTCATACTTGAGGCCATAATCAATTGTACCATTCAGGTACCTAAGAATATGCTTTACAGCAACCAGGTGAACACTCCTCCGATCCGTCAGGAACTGGCTCAATGTGTTCACCACAAAGCAAATATTTGGTCTCGTGTTTGTCAAGTACATCAAGGACCCAATCATCTAACGATACATCGTGACATCAACCGGATCATATTAAGAATCACACAGAAGCTTCAGGTTTGATGCCATAGGTGTGGCCATGTCCTTGCAGTCCATCATCCCGAACCTCTTCAGGATCTCTACTACAAACTTCCCTTGTGCAAGGAAGATTCCATTTGCACTCTGCCACACTTCCATTCTTAGAAAGTAGTGCATCATCCACAAGTTCTTCATCTCGAACTCGGCAACAAGATTCCACTGGGTGTTGGAAATCAATCTATCCTCACCTGTAACAAACAAGTTATCCGCATACAAAAGTAGTATCACTAGATTGCCTTCTTCAACCTTGTAGTAAAGGTTGGAATCCGCTTTACTCTTGGTAAAGCCCAAGTTGGATAGAATGCTATCTATCCTACCATACCAAGTTCTGCACATACATGACTTCCTGTCATGTGTCTCAAAACCAAGTGGCTGCTCCACATACACTTCCTCTTCGACTACACCATTCAAGAAAGCTATATTGACATCCATCTGGTGTATCTTCCATTTCATCACTGCAGCCATAACAAGTACTGAGCTGATGGAAGTGTGCCTAACTATAGGTGTAGAAGTCTCTTCATACTCAATCCCTTTTTCTAGGAGAAGCCACGAGCTACAAACCTCGTTTTGTATTTCTCTATGCTACCATATGCAGCATGATTGATCTTATAGATCCATTTGGAATTCACAGCAGACTTCCCTTCAGGTCTTGGGACTGCATCCCAAACATCATTCTTCATGATTAACTAATCATGGCATTCTTCCATTACTTCATCCCAGATCCTGGGAACTTCAATATCTTCAATAGATATCTTTGTTGCTGGAACAAATGTTGTAGTCCTTCTTTTATAGGTGAAGGTATACGATCTTTCCTACAAAACAAGTTAAATTGCATGATTAGAAACATCTCATAGTTTTCAGAACATATTCTTACACATAAAGAAATATGTCATACAGTCATGCAATTATTTTAGCCAATGCTTCAATACAACGTTCATCCATATCCTGTAACTTTCTAGATGCCTTCTAATCTCTACTAGAACATTGTTAAGAGTTTGCACTACTCCCAACATGTCAGCAAAGAGGTTTCATTCTAGATAAGTAGAAATGGAATGTTGTACAGTGCCATAGGCCACTTACCCATCACATGCATATTAGTAGTATACTGTTCATTAATGCAATTATTCTAATATGCATAATACACAACCTAAGTCTAGGAACATAAGCATATACATCATCGAACAACATTATTTAAACAAACAAATATATAAGAAATGACAATTCAAATACTTATCTTTGTTTGATTGTTGGGTGGACTCCCTCTGAATCTTTGAAACTCCATTATGATGTGGATTGTGAGAAGTGGCCGACTCCCTCTCAATATCTGCATCCTTGCAGAAACTACTGGAGTGTGCTCCCTCTTGATCTTTGCTTCCTGGATTACCTGTCCTTGAACTTATATCCATCCTTTATCACTATGCATGCTTACAAGAATCATTATTGTGATATCCTCGATATCTCATACATAATCATACATTCATTAGTATAATCTCAATACTACAATAATCTTAAACATGTATAGTCATGATCATTTCAAACACAGATAATAAGCATTAGCATTCAATGTTTTAAGGAAGACTTCTCTTACTCATGCATATTCATATTTGACCAAAATACTTTTCTAGTTAGTCATATCATCAATCAAGGTAAGAGACATAATATGCATAAACCCTAGATTACTTAAATTTCTAACTTCATAAATAATCATTATCAATCATGCCATGTATACTTATATAATAGATTCTAACACAATGTAGGATTCTAACTTGATATAGGAGAAACATACCTAGATTAGCATGCTAGCTAGTAATGTCTAACATACCCGCATAATGTCTTCTTGTTTTCTTCAATGACTTGTGCTAGTTACTTGCATATCTCACAGGTTAACCATTATAGAACCAAGTTATACATACCTCGTAAGTAGATCTTCTATGTGATCCTTGGAAATGGATGAACCTTTGTCTTCATGTCACCATGGTCATATGTTCTTGAACTAGAATATGATTTGTCTTTCTTGATGTACCTTTCATGTTAGTGGACAACATCAACCTCATACAACATCACAATCCATTAGTACAATCATAAGTGTCAAAAACCCTAATCGATGAATATCTTCTATCATGCATTCATAATTTTATTAAGGTTATACGACAAGTCTAAAATTTTCCAAGATTGTACTAACCATAATAATATGAAGACAAACATACCATAAACTTAATCATGAACAAATCTCGAAACATACCTAGATAAGTCATATCTGTCGAGATTGCTTGTAATCTTCTTATGTAAGGCCTTAGCCTCATCTCCCTCTGAAACAGGAACTTCTTCACTTATGTAGGTGACCAATCCATTCTCTTCTAGGATTAACCCAATCCACTTGATTTGTAGGAACTGGATCTAGAGCTGGATTAGGTTTTGTCAGAGAAACCCTAAAAATTCAAACTTTGAATTTCACCTTGATGAGCTGATCAAGCTGGTATACTCAGAATTTGAAAACTGCAAAGTTTCACCCCTCAAAATTGCCTTCGAAACTTCTAGATCTTCTAGACAAGATCCCAAAGTAGGGTTTGATAAATCCCACCCTTCTTCCAAACCAAAAGGTTCAATCCAAATCTCTAAACTTAAATTTCTCTAAGGAGCTTCCAGCCGTGGTCACAGACTTGAAAAATTCCAACTTTTGCAGAAGCCCGAATTTTTCATTTTTTCGATCAAAGTCCCGAACTAGGGTTTGATCAAGCCCGACCTTCTACCCAACCAAAAAAATTGAGCATGGTCTCTAAATTTCAATTTTGATGAGTAGCATTCAGTCGTGGTCTCTGATTACAAAAATACCAACTTTCTCCGAAACCCTAATTCCCGGAGCCATGAATGAAGGTGCTCAAAATCTAATTCTGTTTTGACAAAAATATGCACCTGATTGTTTCTGGTGTAACTCTGAAATTACGAATCCATAGGCTATGAAATTTATACATGTGGTATCCTGACCTTTCATCTTTCCAACCCCATAGGTCTGACCTCAATTGGATTCTCTGAGAGAGAGTTATTCCAAGTGTTGCAACGTGACCTGTTTATGGGCTAAAATAGAAGAGCGAACTTGTACAGAGTGCCACATGTCATTGGTTAACTTTTAGCCTCTGAACCTTCGGCCTATGAATGTACATTCCATTCCCTACCTGTCATGTTTTACAAAATTGCATTTGGAGCTTCCTAGCCCAAGGTATGACCTTTTTTCCTAGGTTACCTGTTTATGACTCAGATCTGGAAGAGGGAGAAACCCTAGATTGTACAGAACATAAAACACGAAGTACAACAAATTAGAAGTTTTCCTTTGGACACAAGGTACATGGTGATGGGGATCTGATCTTCGATCTGTAAACGTTTCCGATCCAAAACTTTGCCAAAATGGATTTATAGCGAAATTGCTACGATGACTGGTTTTTTCTATATCAAGCCCTAGCATCGCAAGTGCAACAAGTGTCATACATGCCAGACCATGCCTTCTTTCAGGATAGCTCTGATACCATGTTATTTTTTCAGAATTTACTTCAATCGGATCTAGGATCCTAACTAAGAGAAAAACATGTACAACATATCTATAGCATATCAATCATGGACACAATAATGCAAGCACACAAGAGACATAGAGTTTAGTTGGGGAAAACCATAAAGGCGAAAAACCCCAATAACTTCCTCAGAGATAGATAGAGCAATGATACAACCCAAGCATAAGAGATAGACATCTCCTAGAAGCAGCTTCTCCTTCTATGCAAGTGTGCCACTCTCCAAAGAGTGTTTGAGAGAATAGAGTGATCAAATAGAGAGCCTCCCGCACTCTATTTATAGTTGACTTGACTTGCCTAATAACCTTTACTAGGTCGGCCTTAAATTAACCACATAACATAATGTTGACTGGGTCGACCCCCAATAGGGTGGTCTAATAACCCTTTGACCCACATGAATTATACAGGGCCGACCGCAACAAGGTGATCTAATAACCCATCAAGTATAAGTTATGACACTTACAATATAAATGACGACACTTCCGTATAGAGGAATAATAACATCTCTATAAGAATACAAACACTTCCGTATAGAGGAATAATAACATCTCTATAGGAATACAATATACGGATATGTGAAATACATTCCAAAGTTACATATACATCAATAGTGCAGACAAGACAACAAAGAAGAACAATGCAATTGGATGAGCTGCAGACAAAAGCTAAGCAGTTGGTGGTCAAAGAAATGGAAGGCATGACGAATATCAAAGATGAGTTGGAGAAAGCATAGTAGATGGGTGGTGAACACCCAACATAATAGGAAGTATAAGGTTGCGCAACACTTAAGGTGTCGGCAAAGGAATCTTTCGACCAGGTTACAATAGCATATGATGACTTCAAGATGCAGGTAAATGCACCAGAAGTTTCTAGGTGAGGTGGCTCGAGGTAGAGCCACAAGTTTTTGTTGGGGGCCTGTTGGAACGAGTCCAAAGCGCACATGTTTAGAACAGTTAGCTGCAAAAGGGTCAGCGACATGAACAAGGGACCGGTCATGGAGTATAAAAGTGTTGACAAAGGCAGAAGAATTGGTTAAGTTAGTTAGTAATGGGTCATTTGGACAATTTTGTAATGGCCAAGTGAGCCTATAAGTAGGAGTGATTGTAATCCTAAGGGAATCATCGACCATAGTGTATTGTTTGATCTTATCACCTATCTTTTGATCTATCTATTTTCGAAACTTCTATCTTTTGTGGAGTAGGGTTTCGATCTGCGTTTGTTGTGTGATATAGTGAATTATGTGATGTACTGAACCCTTTGATGGATAATGAGAAGGATCAATAATGTTATATCTCTATCTTTTTGGCTTGTTTAAGTATTTCAGTGTTTGATGTTTCATTGAGATCACAATTGAAGTTTTCGCAGTTATGTTATGTACCACAGATTCCTTAAGCATGTTTTCTTGATTTGTTTAATTTGCTAACTATGAGATGATAATGTGCTGATGCGAATGAGTATAATGGTTAATATGTTGATAATGTGATGTTCTGATGTGAGTGCAAATATCTGGCTTATGTTGCGAATGAGTGTAAGATAATGCATGTCTTCTCACAACTGTGACAACTTGGTTCTTGCAGCCCTCATAGACATCTTGGGTGAGACTTCACTTGCTTTGCAGGTGTCGTTGGAAAGGGTAAAACCTTTCTAGGTCGATGTTTAAGGGAGTCTATGTCGATGTTTGTTGACAATAGTGCAAAGTGAACCCCTATCGGCAGAACTATGTAAACAAAGCCATAAGGGGACTGCTTTGGAGGACATATACATATAGAATTTGACATCAATGAAAACTTTATTCAACAATATCCCACATTTTCATTGATGGAAACCATCATACTCCCCCTGGGACCATGCTCCCCTATCTTCATTCTTCTCCCCCTTTCTTCTCGCTTATGTTATTTCTCTCCCCCTTTGACATCAATGGCAAAGAGTAACTCCCCCTGACAATATCCCTCCCCCTTCTAAAGTATTTAGTCAATTTGGAGCTGGAATTACTCCCAATCCCTGTCAAAGATACTCAAATGTCTCTATTGGAAGTGTCTTTATAAATATATCTGCAATTTGTTCATTTGTCCCAATATATTTCATCTTGATGTTCTTTTCTGAACCCTGTTCCCATAGAAAGTGATACTTGATAGGAATGTGTTTTGTCCTACAATGCATAACTGGATTTATTGAAATACTTATAGCACTTGTGTTGTCACACATAATAGGAATAGGTTAATCATATGTCACTTGAATGTATTGTAGAGTTTGCTTCATACAAATAATTTGAGTACAACATGATGCAACTACAATATATTCTTCTTCCACTATGGATAAATATACTAAGGATTGCTTCTTACTTAACTAAGATACTAAACAATCACCTAGGAAGAAAGTTGATCCACTTGTGCTTCTTCAGTCATCAATGCTTCCTGCCCAGTCTACAACTGTGTAGGCAACCAATGTCAACCTGCTTCCTTTTGGATACCATAGTCCAAATCCTTTTGTTCCTTGAATATATCAGAAGATCATTTTCACTGCTAAAATATGTGTTTCCTTTGGAGCGTCTTGAAATATTGCAACTTCTCCAGCTGCCTACATGACATCCGATATTGAGGATGTCACATAGAGAAGACTAATAGTCATTGATATGTAATGCCTTTGATCCACTTCCTTAGATTCATCATCTTTGCTTAACTTGCATCCTTTAACCATAGGAGTACTTACAGTTTTGTAGTCTTTTATTCTGAATTTCTTCAACATTTCCTTGATATACTTGTTTTTGGAAATGAAAATTCCATCATCTAGTTGAGATATTTGGAGTCCTAAGAAGAAATTTAACTCTCCAAGGAACGAAATTTCAAATTCACTTTTCATATCATTGGAAAACTGTTGACTCATCCTATCATCATCACTTCCAAATATGATGCCATCAACATACACTTCAACAATGATCATAATGTCATGATCAAACTTAATATATAGATTGTTGTTTGCATTACCCATTTTGAAGACTTTTTGTTGCAAGTATCTTTCCAATTTGGAGTACCAAGATCTGGGAGCTTGATTCAAGCCATATAGAGCTCTTTTTAATCTGCACACATAATCTTTGTTTTCTAAAATCTAAAACCCTTCTGGTTGTTCAATGTAGACTTATTCTTCTAGATTCCCATTCAAAAAAGATGACTTTACATGCATTTTATATACTTTAATGTCTTTGGAGAAATCATATGCCAATATCATTCTGATAGCTTCCATTCTAGCTACTGGTGCAAATGTTTCTTGAAAGTCTATTGCTTCAGCCTGATCATATCCTTTGCAAACCAATTTGGTCTTGTTTTTTATTACTTGTCCATCTTCATTCAACTTGTTTTTGAAGACCCACTTGGTTCCAATCGCATTCTTGTCCTTGGGTTTCGGAACAAGTTCCCATGTTCCATTTTTCTCAATTTGATCTAGTTCTTCTTCCACGGAGTTAACCCAATGTTCATATGTTCTGGCTTCCACAAAGCTTCTTGGTTCAACTATGGATAGCAAAGACAAATTACCTTGTTCCGACTTCTGGGATTTTATTCTACTTCTAGTTTCTATTCCAACACTCTTTTCCCCAATGATTAGCTATGGAGGATGATTCTTCTGAATGCGACGATTAGGTGTCTTGAAAGGTGTTCGAACATTTTACTGATTTATGGAAGGAGTATGAATATTCCGCTGACTATTTTCTTCTTGTTATTCCTCTGGTTTATCTTCTTCCTCTTCTTCAAATTTTGGTTCTTGAATTTTAGATTCTTCAAAGATGTTTGAATCTCTATTTTCCTTCTTTCTCTTTGGAAATCTAATTTCATCAAATTTAACATTGATTCTTTCCACTCTCTTGTTGAGTCTTAGATTATAACACCCATATGATTTAATTTTGCAAGAGTACCCAACGAATATGCTTTCATCTCCCCGAGAGTCAAATTGTCCAATATTCTTATCATCCCTTTTTATGTAGCATTTGCTTCCAAACACTCTGAAATGTTTGACATTGGCTGATCTTCCTTTCCATAGTCCATATGGTGTTTTATCACTACTTATAAGTAGTGCTTTATTCAATATGTGAACAGATGTATGTATTGCTTGCACCCAAAATATATCACCTATCTCAGATAAATTCATCATAGTTTTGGTTATTTCTTGTATAGTTATGTTTTTCCTCTCAACAACTCCATTTTTTGTAGGTGTTCTAGCTGCTGAAAATTCCCTTTTTATTCCATGTTCTTCACAAAAATCATAGAATTCATTTGAAGTGAACTCAACACCATTGTCTGATCTTAAGGTCTTGATTTTCAAATCGGTTTAATTTTCAACCATTTCCTTGAATATATTGAAACATTCAAATGCTTGTGATTTCTTGTTAAGAAAGAACACCCATGTCATCCTTGTATAGTCATCAATGAGCAACATGAAGTATTGCTCACCACTTATTCCTTTGGTCTTCATTGGACCACATAGATCTGCGTGAACAATTTGTAGTGGCTTTGTAGTGAGAAATTCCTTTGTCTTGAATTCAACCTTTGTTTGTTTCCCATGATGACAATGGTTGCACAAAGTGTTGGTTAGTTTTTTAATTTGTGGCATTTATTTTATAGCTTTCTTATTACAGAGCTTGACAAGAATGTTAAAGTTAATGTGACCCATTCTCTTGTGCCAAATCCAACTTTCATCTTCCTTACCCAAACAACATTTTTCCTTTCCAATTTCATTCAATATGTATATGTTGTTTGGAGTTCTAGTTGTCGTTTCCACAAGTCTACTTGATCCTTTTCTCCTAATTTCACATTATTTTGAATTGAATACTAGTGTGTGTCCCTGATCATATATTTGGATTACACTCAAAAGATTATGTTTCATATTTTCAACAAGTAGAACATTTTCTTCCAAATCATCGTCATTCCCAAGACTAACTGTACTTTTTCCCATAATTTTGGTTGAGTTGCTATTGCCGAATGTGACAGAACCCTCCTTTTCTTTCCTTAACAACACAAATTTTGTTTTTATCACTTGTCATATGCTTTGAATATCCACTATCAACACACCATTGACTTGTACCAATTTGAGCTTGTAAATCTAGTCCACATTCATCCATCTACAATTGTTTTTGCTTCTTTATCCAAGTTCTCTTCTGTTCTCAAAACTGTATGGTTTCCTTTGATGATACTGTCATCCTACTTCTGCAATTTTTGGCTGTGTGTCCAAAGTTGTCACATTTGTAGCATTCAATTTAATAACTCAGGTGTAACTTCCCCTTCCATCATTCCATACCATAGAGGGAACATGAATGAAAAATGGAGGTGTCTGATTCTTCCCCAAAGCCGTATAACTAAATTTTTTCCATTTAAATAGAATGCACACTTGAATTATATAGCGGAATTAAAACATAAAAATACACACACAGAATGGAATGCATCAGCATGTCTATCCCAAGCAGATGATGAACTGATAAACAAAGAATCAATCTCATTCTTATGCTATGCACAAAATTCATATCAATTCCATTAACATGAATAATTAACATTCAGAATTAACACACATAGAACACAGAATGCATATAAATTTAAGCACGGAGAATACTTATCTTTGAGATGAAGTTGTCCAAACAACTGGCTATGAGAGAGAAACGTTCCACCCAGCCATAGATCTATGTCCAGCCTATATTCTTTCAGCTGAGAGATCATCCCCGAGCTGGGTTGTCTATCCACTAAGGAGGAACTAAACATGCTCACTCACAGTCACGGTTTCACTCAACAAGTATGATAAGGAAACACACAGTTGGGTTTATCAAGCATACAAGAGACAAAGGAGGGTAGTGATAAGCCAGTGAGCTCATCCACAGAGCTACAGGCATCTTAATTAAACTCAACAGTTATGGCACCCACAATATCTACCACACCCAACACAAGGAAGGTCCCCTTCTTTGCTACACAGTCCCTCAGGCGTCTTTTCCCTCCATTGCTCTTCAGGGAAACCCCAACCTTTGCTTAGTCATTCACAGCTGGATTTCTCACAATTCTGTTATCCAATAACTCAATTCCGTCACTTCATTTCTGGGCTGTAAAAATGGATTTTCCAATGGATTTTAGGGTATCTAATACTCTTAATTTTGCCCCAAGGTTCGTATATATGGATACCCCATAGGGTTTCACTATCAAATACCAAATCTGGGCATTTATGGCTCTTCAAAACGTGGGTTCTTGCAATGTTGTGATTTCTAGTTATGCTCACTACTGGGAATTCGTAATGGATGGAAAATTATGTTGGGTTCTTCAACAATGGAATGGGAATGAGGAAAAATCCATTCCCATGAGGTAGAGTGACTTGTGGTATAATAAAACAGAGCCCATACTCCGCCATACGAATTTCTGGGCTGCCCATGCTCCATTGAAGCCATGGACTAAAATCTTCAACAACTTCCTTACAACATAAATAAATGTCATCCAGGAAAGTCAAATGGGTTCTCATAATGACATTTGGAAGCATATGGTTCATCCCCACAACCCCCTCACCACTCCCTAGTGGATACACATGGCCCCTTCTCATTCGTTGCTTCCATAGCCAGTTTTGGTATTTTATTCCAATATCAAATATTTACATCATTTACAATATTCCATGGCTTGATAGCACATGGGTAACAAAATATCAAATGCTTGTCCATTTTAAATAAAATCCGACCATACACTAGTGGGGCCTTGGTCTTGAGCTC
Organism: Larix kaempferi; assembly: GCA_027924585.1. Lineage (NCBI taxonomy): Eukaryota > Viridiplantae > Streptophyta > Pinopsida > Pinales > Pinaceae > Larix > Larix kaempferi. The sequence continues at coordinate 1,179,098 of BSBM01000858.1, read as the reverse complement.
CACGCTAGGGAAACATACATCGCATGTATACAATATTTACATTAAAAGCCAATATTTCATAAGGGCCAAAATTGGGGTATTACATTCTCCTCCCCCTTAGAACAACACGATCCTCGGTGTTCTAAAAAATGAACAAAAATGGGAAGGCCTCTCTCATGGAATCCTCCATCTCCCATGTGGCCTCATCAGGGCTAAGGTTCTCCCATTGGACCTTTACCTGCCCGATGGCTCTGTTCCGGAGCAAAGTGACCTTCTTGTCGAGGATGCGCATAGACTCTACTTTGAACTCTCCCTCGGGTTCCACCTGTATCACATTCCAATCAATCATATGATTAGGATCATGTACATACTTCTTAAGAAAAGATACATGGAAAAAATTATGAGCTCTTATGTTAGCAGGCAGTGCAACTCTATATGCAACTGGTCCTATCATATCTAGGACTTCAAATGGCCCACAATATCTGGGTGACAACTTGGCACAACTCCCCAACTTGAGAGAACTTTTCCTTGGTTTCACTCTCAAATAAACATGATCCCCAATCTGAAATTCCTTATGCACTCTCTTCAAATCTACATAACTCTTTTTCCTATCTTGAGCTGCCTTTAAATTCTTCTTGATATTAGCAACTTCCTATTCCATTTCCTTGATCATCTCTAGTCCAAATACTACCCTGTTCACCAGGATGTCCCAATTCACTGGCATTCTGCATCCCTTGCCATACAATGCTTCGAATGGACTCATCCCCAATGATGCATGATGTCCATTATTGTATGCAAATTCTACCAAGTGTAGGTAATCCTCCCACTTGGATGGTTTATCCATCACATACATTCTCAGCATGTCTTCAAGAACCTGATTCACCCTCTCCATTTGGCCATCTGTTTGAGGATGATATGTTGTATTGAAATTGAATTTAGTTCCCAATTCTTGAAACAATCCTTTCCAAAAATTGGAAGTGAACTTTGTATCATGATAAAAAATTATTTCCTTAGGCAATCCATGTAACTTGAATATTTCTCTCATGAAAATATTTGCAATGTCCTTATCCTTGTGAGTGGACTTGACTAGAATAAAATGAGCTACCTTTGATAGCTTGTCCACTGCAACCATGATTGAATCATGCTTCTTCACTGTCATGGGCATACCTGTTATAAAATCCATAGAGATCACTTCCCACTTCCATTCTGGAATGGGTGAGGGCTGCAACAATCCTCTTGGATGTTGGTGCTTTGCCTTTACTTGTTGGCACTTTTGACACCCAACAATGTACTCAGCTATGTCCTTCTTCATACCATGCCAAAAGTATTGTTTTCTTGCCACTGTTATAGTTTTTTGATATCCTGAGTGTCCAGAATATGGCATTTGATGTAATTCATCCATCACTAGATTCTTCAAATCTTCACTATTTGGAATGTATATCCTACCTTTGTAGATGAGGATATTGTTTTCACCAAGCTGATATCCTGCACACTTTTCATCCACCTTACCCTGCTGTAACTTCTCTTTAATTTGAAAGCAAGTTTCATCACCGTTTTGGGCTTAGAGAACTCTTGTCTTCAAATATGATTTGCACATACTTAATGCGGCAACATGAAATTTTATGCTAAGAGCATCTGCAACCTTATTCTCTTTTCCTTTTACATGCTTAATTTCAAAATCAAATTCACAAAGAAACTCCATCCATCTAGCTTTCCTAGCATTCAAGTTTGGCTGGTCAAACAAGTACTTCAAGCTCATGTGGTCTGTTCTGAGCTCGAATCTCCTTCCCATCAAATAATGTCTCCACATCTTGAGAGAATATACTATGGCTGCTAATTCTAAATCATGTGTGGCATAATTCTTTTGTTGCTCTTTTAATTTCCTTGACTCATAGAAAATAAAAAAATCTTTCTTGGATGAGCACACCACCTAGCCCTTCAATGCAAGCATATGTGCACACTATAAATTCCTTCTTTGGATCTGCTATCTTCAAAACAGGAGCATTGGTAAGTAACTCCTTTAACCGCTGAAAGCTTTTCTCACACTTTTCAGACCATACAAACTTGATATTCTTCCTTTGCAATGAAGTGATTGGATGATCTATCTTGGAGAATCCTTCAATAAACCTTCTGTAGTAACCAGCAATACCCATAAAATATCTAACATCTGAAACATTCTTTGGAGTAGACCAATCCATGATCGCATTAATATTTTCTAGATCCACTGCAATACCTTCTTCAGAAATGATATGACCCAAATATTGCACCTTCTTTTGGTAAAATTCGCACTTGCTTGATTTGGCATACAACTAATGTTCTCTAAGGACTTGCAACACCATCCTTAGATGTTCCTCATGTTCTTCTTCATTCCTTGAATAGACAAGAATGTAATCCATGAACACAATCACAAACTTATCCAAATATTTGCTGAAGACACTATTCATGAGAGACATGAATGTAGCAGGTGCATTGGTAAGACCAAATGGCACCAGAATGAACTCATAATGACCATATCTAGTTCTGAAATCCGTCTTGTGAATGTATTCCTCCTTAATCCTTACTTGATGGTACCCAGACCTCAAGTCAATCTTCGAAAACACCTTATCTTCTTCATTTGATCAAACAAGTCATCAATTCTTGGGAATGGATACTTGTTTTTTGCTGTCACTTTATTTAGCTTCCTGTAATCAATACACAACCTTAAAGTCCCATCCTTCTTCTTAAAAAATAACACCGGTGCTCCCTAAGGATACACACTAGGCCTGATATACTTCTTGTCCATTAACTCCTGTAGCTGCATCTTCAACTCTACCAATACCGGTGTGCTCATTCTATAAGGATCTTTGGAATTCGGCGCTGCCTTTGGAACAAGATCGATGGTAAAATCAATATCTCTCTTTGGTGATAGTACCGGTACCTCATTCGGAAATACATCTTGGAATTCTTGCAACAATGGGAAGTCTTCTATCATTGGTACTTTGTCCTCTGACGAATCTGATATATGGAGTGCATATAATTGACAATCTTTCTTATAAAACTTTTTCAATTGTAAGGCTGAAATTTGGCTTACTAAAACTTGCTTGGGAATTCCTCTTGCCAATCTTGGTCTTCCCTCTTCATCAATACATTCAAGTGCTTTCTCATAAAAGTCCAACTTGGCTACATGCTTTTCCAACCAATCCATGCCAATTAAGGCATCATATGATCCCAATGGTAGTACATTTAAATCTGCATGTGTGTAGAGTCCATTCAATTCTATGGGGCACTTCACCACTACTTCACTAACTTTTCTCTTGGTCCCTATGGCTAATTGAACTAGCCAAGACTTATTATGCTTCACTTTTTTAAGAGAACAACCTTCAACGACTTTTGGAGAAAAATAACTATGAGTAGATCCTAGATCAATCAAAACAGAAATAGATTGCTTAGCAATCTTACCTTCAACTTCCACCACTGATGATTGATGATCTTCCTGATGATTATCCAACGCTGCATAAATTTGAGGCATTTCCCTTGCCATGTCCTCCACTGTAGCTGCTCCCTTTAAGTTATGCAACCTTTAGGGATTATCCTTCCGATGTGGACAATCCTTAAGCATGTGGTGTTCTCCACATCCCCAACACTGAAGTGGCCCTTTTGATGTCTTTTTTGCTGCTACTACTGGCTTGAATCAACTCCTTGCTTGCTGCCCCTGTGGAAAGGTTCTAGGATGAATTTTGAATGGTGGTTTGAAGCCACTTTTCTTTTGATCAAGCCTCCCTCTTGGATTTCCTTTCCATGTTGGGTTAACATCTGATCTCCCTTTACTTTTCTCATAGCAATGCATTTCCATTCTAATGGCTTCATCAAGACTTGGTGGATTAACAAACTCAATCCTACCTCTGAAACTTTGAGGTAGACTCCCAAGGAAGCATTGGATTTTTACTCTCTCATCTTTAATATAATACATATACCTCAATAATTCCAAAAATTTATGGACATGTTCTTTCATAGATTTTTGTCCCAACTTGAGTTCATTGAACTATTTTCTCTTACTTTCATAATACCTAGCAGACATGTATTTTTCCTTGTACTTCTTAAATCTCTCCCAGCTGATCTTCCTTTCACTGACCCATTTTACTTGCAAGAGGTTGTCCCACCAAATTGAAGCTCTTCCATTTAGATTGTAAATGGAAATTTTGGCCTTTTCATTTCCTGTATTATAGGTCAAATCTGTACTTCTCTGTCTGTGATCACCTTGAGCTGTCGATCACATAAAAGGACAACTTGGATTGAAGAGCATGATAACCTCAGATGAGACTTTGACCTGACTCACCTTCTTGCAAGCTGACAAAACCCTTAAAATATCATATTTTGGCATGGGTGCTACTCTTCTTAAGCAAACCAGCGCATATGCCCTACTCTATAAGCTATATAGTAGCGCACACCTCCTTGTATGCGCTACTCTACTTCAGTAAACTAGCTCACAACATCAAAAAGTGGCAAATGCTAGTTGTTAAACACTGTAGTTGCATGTTGGGTGCTACTCCACTGTGAAATACTTGTGCACATCTAAAAATATGATAAAAAAAAATCAATTTGATGAATTGGGATTCATTGTAGTTGGTTTCCCAACTTCCCCAACTTCTCCTTCAACCACCTCTTGACCTGAACTGCCGACCTTGTCCTATAAATACAAGGAGGATTGAAGAGAGGGGTTAGACATGGGAGCCATAGAGAGACTCTTCTTATATGAGAAACTTGTATTGAATGTGGTTATGTTGGAGAAAATTTGAAGTCAGAGAGGAGCAGGATCCTAGGATCAGGTTGCATGAACATGCTGCAAAGTCAGGTATACTTTGTATTATTCATATGTTTTTGACAATAAAAGGTTGAAACATCTTTCTCGTCCCAAATCAAATGCTTAATGGAATATGTATTTGTTTGGATCAATGTTGGTTAATGCTTGATGTTTGAATTACTTTTCAATTCCATCGTTATTATATTGGCCAAGATACGTTGAGAAAGGTCTTTGTGTTGCAGGTTTATTAGACGGGAGATCGAGTGGAGGATCGAGCGCAAGGTTGGACAAAAGCTAGGATCAAACTTCGTTCATAAGGTATGTCCTCAAGGTCACTGATCTATTTCCCTTTATAAACACTTTTGTAATGCAATCAGTATGTTTACCTGTCACCCCCTTAACTTGATAGTGTCTATTTCCTCACTATAGGGTAGTATTTCCAGCCAACAGACTGGTGACTCCGATGGGGAAGTTGTTATTTCTGCTCTAGGAAACCCTTCTTGTTGTCTTTCCAGTACTTCTTAACCCTTTTAATCTTCTGAGAAGCCCTGTAGGTTTCCCCTACCTGCTTCCCTTTGTTTGACTCAGTCTTTTTACACCTCTGCAAAGTTAGTTTTTTACTTTTTAAGACCTGTGCGCTACTCTACGCACATATAGTAGCACATATGCTCCAATTTGCCTCTACATAGTAGCTCACACATCCCCAAATGCGCTAGTTTTCCTACTGCACAATAGGGCACATTACTGTAGCTCTCTGTTTGAAGTAGGGTTGAGTTTCTTTCCTGTTTGGGTGGGTTTCTAACTTTGTTTTTTGTCTTCTTGACTAGTCTTTGAGGTCTGTAATCTTTAATTGAGTCTCATTAGCCTTTTTTTGAGTCTTTTAGGTCATCTTTTGGTCACTTGTTTGCTTTTGAAGTGTTTGGTTCATTTGTGACTCTTTTTGGAGACTGTGCATTGTTCCTTAGTGAACACAGTTGCTCATCCATACTCTAGTAGTGTGTTTCTGACCTACAAACCTTTGTGCTTAGCATTTTCTATTTGTTGCAACACTTGTATTCTCTTTGGGTGTCTCATCCTTTGTTTTAGGGTTTGACCCATTTTGTGGAGTTTTTGGGGTGTCTTCCAATTTTTTTTGAGTCCCAACATTTCTTGACCTCGCTGTCATTTCCAGTATCAAGTGAGTTTGAAGTACTTTAGTTCGCTTCACCTTTGAGTCATTGTGTTAGTAAGGTCGTCTTTAGTTCGCTTGCCTACCTACTACTTGGCTTAGTGTTCTTGTTAGGGTTTGGTGCTTTGGAGCATTCTTTTAAGTTTGATTTCCAGTTTTAAGCATCTTTCATCCTTGTTTTCTCCTCACTTTGCTTCCAAGTTCAAGAGATTTTTCCTTTGAAAACACTCGTAGGACAAGTCTTTGTCGGATCATTGATTCGATTGTTGTGAACTTTAGAGTCATTTTTCCATACTTGCACATCTTTTGTAGGTCTTACTTGCTTCCGCTTTCAAGTTCTTTTTCGTTCATATATAACAGAAAAAGAAAAATAAGTTTGGTAGCTTAGAGTAGTGAGGCTTATAATCTCTGCAGAGTAGCATAGTTTACTTTGTTCAGAATTTGAAAAGAAAACAAAAAAGAAAGCTTTGTTTAGGTTTGCTTACTCTTTATTTTGGAAAGAATATAAAACGAAAAATAAAAAGTCTTTTTGTTGTTGAAAGTTGTTTCATTTTATTCACTTTACTTTCTGTCACAACCACATCACACAATGCACTGCCCCATTGAGTAAAAAGTAACGTTAAAAAGAATCTTATCAAAATCAATTAGAAACAATTTTCTTTCTAGGGGTACACGACACCAACTAGTGCAGGCTAGAGTTTCGAGCTTAAAACACCTTAAACTGCTCGAAGCTTGTTTCATTACTGAAAAATCGTAGTGCGACTGTCATATAGGTAAACCCATTTGTATCAAATATTCTTGGGAAACTCTACTAAAATCAGAGCTAAGCACGAGGCTGTGGAAGACCGGATTTGTTGAGGATATCCCCTCACTTTTCCCTTCAACCATAAACCAAGGTCAATTCGCGTACAGGGGTCCATCTAGACTTCGGGCTTTGTTACCCTACCCATGCGTTTTGATCAGGCTGATGACTGTCCCCCTAGGATATTTCATACTTATGGTAGCCTTAGTATCAGACCTATAGGATCATACACAGGTGACAACAGGGGATTATAGCTGCTTTACCTAGGACAGATGTGGGAGAAAATCCCTTGCAGGTCTTTGGGAGGGTGGTTGGGTGATTCCGGTGCTTTCACCCTTAATCATTGTATTGTGGACCCCGGGTAACTTTTCTTCATCCTTCGTTGATCTGTTCTGGGCCCTCATCATCCCAGAATCTTCTCCAGAAGGAATCTTGTTTGACTGGTTTAAATGCTTAGGATTTTTTTAGTGGTGTGTTGTTTGCCTCCTAGGCTTAGTGGCCACTAGGTTTTTGCTTAGTTTTATTTTTATATATAATCTTGGAAGACCAACAGCTTCATAGGTCTCAAAGGTTGCACAACCTTCTCCCACTTAGAGTGGAACCACTACCGCCATGTGGACGACAGAGGACAGACTCTAGTGTTCCTTTGGAAACTATTGGTGAAGTAGAGGTTCCTGAGGAACCACAACCTGGGACTCCAGATCAGCAAGATTTTAATACAGTTGAGATTGAGGATTTGACTTCTGGTGAGTTCAGTACTCCTTTTAATCCTCCTCTAACTAATCTTAACAATTCGCTTTTGTTACCCGTTGATTTCCAAAAACCTGATTATAGTGCATATTTGTTCACACCTAGGAATATTATGACTAATACAGGAGGCGAACAGGGAGTTCCACAGACTAGCAAAATAGGTATGAACACAAATACTGTAAATCCACCTCCTACTGCTACACCGAGTTCGACACAGCCAACTTCTGTTTCAATTCCGTCCTTCAGCTTTAATGCCGGTACCTTAGGCATACTGAGTTCAACAACTGCGACATTCGCCTCTATGCCCACTTTTGGACCCAATAGTACAGTGAATCTTGTTCCACCTCCTGCAACTCAACATCCATATCCTATACCTAGTACTTGGATTTCCACACCAAATGCAGAGCCAAACACCTCTGCAACTATACCCATCATGAGTACCATGACCGCGCCAACCATCTTGATTACCCCTGGATTTAATTCCTTTGCAGGTTACAATATGAATCATAATAATGTACCTATAGGTAACACCCATTTTTCTCTGTTTTCAGGAGGAGGGGGGTAACATCCTTAATCAACAATATGGCGGGGCTAACACCCAACCATAGTGGACAAATGTTCAGAGTACTAACCCACTTTCATTTCGATGGGGGAATTTTAACAACACTTTCACACAACAACAAGTGGCTGGGGGAAACCCCTACCAGCAGATGGCCGGGGGAAACCCCTACCAGTAAGTGGCTAGGGGAAACCCCTACCAGTAGATGGCCGAGGGCAACCCCTACTAGCCGAAGGCAGGAGGCAACCCCTACCAGCAGTTTACGGGCCAAACTATGGGTGGTTCCCTGTTTATGACCCCATCTTATAAAATCCCATCTTGTAGACCTCGTTTACCATTTTTGGAAACTCTGAATTTGCCAGATCTTTCCAAGTTAACAAATGATCCGGTATGCCATAACGTGACTTGGCCACCAGTTCCTACTAAATTACATTCGGACATTCCAAAATTCGAAGGCACCTTGGTGATCATGTCACCACTTTCCATTTACTGTGTTCTTCGAACTCATTGAACGAAGATTCCATTAGGTTGAGACTTTTTCAAAGAACCTTAATCGGTGCTGCGGCTAAATGGTACATTGTGTTACCTGCAACTACATTTTTTAATTTTCGGGATCTCGCGACTGTTTTTCTGAACCACTTCCAACTTCCTGTTCGGTATGATGTCGGGACAGATCTTTTGTCTACATTTAGACAGAATAAGGCCACTCACTTATCTGATCACATTCAGGAGTGGCAAAGATGGAAGAGGCTCATTAAAGCTAATATACCTCCAGAATTTCTTCTTGAGTGGTATCTGAAATCACTCCTTCCTTACATTTCTAAGGAAGTAGCTTCTTCTGGAGTGTCTACAGAGGAAGAATCCATTTTAAGGACTCAGCAGCTAGACCTTGTTTATGCACAGTCTAGGCTACTTTATGAGATTATACCAGATGCACCGTGATCAAACACTGATCTTGGCAAACCTAAAACTAGACCACATGCTGATGGCATAGTGGGTTCAGTAGATTCTGCAGCTTTCAAAGCATTGACCAAGCAGGTTCATGCCTTATCCATCAAACAATCGACTGCAGAAGAAACCTCCATCACAACCTATCCTTCTACTTCTGAATCTGTGAACCAGGTTCAGAACAATCAAAAGGGCCCTCGGAAGCCCAACAACAAAAAGAAGGGAAAGAAAGGAGAGGGGAACCAGCAAACGCCCAAGAATAAAGAGAATGCTGAGGAGGGTAACAAAGAAAAGAAGAAGGTTAAGTTCCCTTGTAAGCTTTGCAACCAGGATCACGTCACTCACCAATGCCCTCTACTCAAAGAAACCCAGAAGTTGCTTCAAGAAAAGAAACCTGCCGTACTTAAAGATCCATTTCCTAAGGGGCAGGGTTCAGCTTCTGGCACCTCCAAAGCTGGGGGCACTACTCATGCTTCAGTTGATCAAACTTTCATTAATATGGTTAGCACGGATGCAGTTTTGCAAACGCGAGCAAGAAATTACACCCCGAATGTGTAGAACAAGGATAAAGAGATTCCTGAATCTTCCATTCCTCTCCACATTCTAGTCGATTCGTTTCCCAAGATCCTGAAAGGTGTCTTGAAATGGGCCTCGCACAATCCCAACGCTCGGGCTGCTTCCAACTACAATGTGGTTGAATATCTATCCCAGACCCCTTGTGCTATTTCCACCTTAGAAGTTTTGCAAAGTTGTCCGTTACAACGAAATGCACTTCTGGCAGCGATTGGAGGTATGGAATCATCCAACATGACTGTGTGCTTTGATATGTCTGATATCAAATATCAGTTTCCATACCATGTTTCCCTATAGATAGAAGTTGTCCGTGGTCCTATGACCATTAGACGGGTTGTCGTAGATGAGGGCATGTTGACGTGCGTGATGTACATTTCTTGCTGGAAAGCTTTAGGCTCTCCTGAGATAGCCCCATCTAACACACTACTTACTACCTTCGATGGCAGGACTTTCTGTCCACATGGAGTTCTACCATCGTTTGAAATTACACTTGCCAGTAAGACAATTGCTGTAGAGATTGAAGTTCTAGATTCCCCGCTTGATTACAATATGTTATTATGCAGGAGTTGGACATATGCCATGCGAGCCATTGCATCGGCAATTTTCCGAGTTGTTATGTTCCCTCACGAAGGAAATATCGTCACGGTCGATCAACTTTTGTTCTCTCGATAAAACAACCAGACTTCATTGGATACCACTATTCCTTTAGTTGATCAATCTTCCCCAGTAAGCGAGAGTTTAGGAGAAGGGCTTTATGGGTCGTTAATAGGCACTTTCGACCTACCCTCCCCTGTTCTTTTCATGCGTTCTGATGTAGGTACTTCTACTAAAACTTTCACGGTTGGTCTTAGGACTGATTCGTGGATCCTTCCTACTGTATCAGAACCTTCAGTGCCTTTAACCATTGCAGAGATAGCATACATGGAAGCACAACATGCTGCAATGGAACATATCGTGACTCCGCCAGTCTCTGCTGAGTCAAATATGGACTATGCTCCTACATGGTCATTGAATTATACCCACTCTTTCGACTATTTAGATATGGTCTTACCATTTGATGAAGCGATTTTGGAAGCCATGATGGGCCTGGACCATTCATGGGAACATATGCATCACAGTTCTTACCTGCTTCCAAACCTAGACATGATAGAGAGAGGAGAATTCTCTATGAGCTCAGTGGATTTGCTGATTTGTCATCTTTTCCTTCTACTTCAAGAGCTGTTTACGCTGAAGGGAATATGGCTAATATATCGAGAACAATCCCGATTAACATTTCCACCAAACCCGGGGTCGTGGAAAATGTTTTTATTGGTGTAGACTGTTCTCCAGAAGAGATATCTATGTATACCAAACTTTTTAAAGAATTCCACGACATTTTTGCCTGGTCTTATGAGGAGATGCCAGGTATCGATCCAACCATTGTTGAGCGTGTCATCACTACATACCCTAATGCAAAACCTGTGAGATAGAAGCTCCATCCTTAAATCCTCGAAAAGCGTCTACCATTAAGGCGGAAGTTGAAAAATTGCTTAGAGACAGATTTATCTACTCGATTGACATGATGGAATGGGTTTCAAACCCCGTTCCGGTTGATAAAAAGCAAGGTACCATCCGAATCTATATTGACTTCCGGGACTTGAATAAATCTTGCCCGAAAGAAAACTATCCCACACCATTTATCGACCATATCATAGATGCATGTGCGGGACACAAAATGTTTTCTTTCATGGATGGGTTTTCGGGATATAATCAAATTCAAATCAAACCCGATGATCAACACAAAACAACTTTCATTTTCCCATGGGGAACCTTTGCATACCGAAAGATGCCATTTGGCTTAAAGAATGTTGGAGCTACGTTCCAGCGAGCTATGAATTTCGCTTTTCACGATATCAAACACATAATTGAACCTTATTTGGATGACCTCCCAGTGCGATCTCGAAAGAGACAGGATCATCTAGCTCGTTTGAGACTTGTGTTTGAAAGATGTAGACAATATAAGATCCATTTGAATCCTAATAAGTGTGTATTCTGCATTGAATCAGGACGTTTACTGGGTTTTATTGTATCCAGTCATGGTATAATGGTCGACTCGTTAAAAGTTGAGGTGATTGTAAATCTGCCTCCTCCTCGCACCTTGTGACAACTCCAAATTCTGCAAAGCATGTCTAACTTCTTGTGATGCTTTATCATAAACTATGCTAAGTTCACAAAAGGTTTTATGAAACTACTTAAACAAGATACCTACTTTGTGTGGGATGAGGCTGCTCAAGCATCGTTTGAAGCCTTGAAAAAGGCACTACTTTCAACCCCCTTGTTGAGCCTGCCAGACTATGCAAAATATTTTCTTTTATATCTGGCAGTGTCTCTTAATACATTTGGCATAGTACTAGTTCACGAGGATGACACACTCCAAGAGCATGTTGTTTACTATCTTTCTCGAGCATTGATAGCTCCTGAGGTTAAATATTCACATGTTGAGAAGTTAGCACTTGCTGCGTTTTATGTGGTACAGAGGCTTTGTCATTACATACTTTTATGAAAAACTACTGTGATAGCAGAAGTCAATCCTTTTCAGTATGTTCTCACTCGACGAATCATCGGTGGGAAATATAATAAATGGATTGTAATCTTACAAGAGTTCGATTTGGTCTTTCAATCGGCCAAGTCAAAGAAATCGCTAGTGTTCGCTGAGTTAATCTCAGAATTTCCGAGTGACTTAGAGCACATCGAGGAAGAATCATCATTCCCGGATGAACATATCTTCCTTATTGCCTCCTCTGACCCATGGTACAGGGATATCTTAGTATATCTCCAGACTTTGAGGTGTCCTACCAGTTTTTCTAGAGAATAACGACGCAAACTGAAAATTCATGCGAAAAACTATCTCATCATCTCTGATACTTTGTATAGACATGGGATAGATTCCATCTTACGATGATGTTTGACTTTGTAAGAAGCATAATCGGTATTGAATGATGCGCACAGTGGAGCTTGTGGGGGTCATCTTTCTGGGTTGGCAACAACCCAGAAAATACTGCGTGCCAGGTATTTTTGGCCCACAATCTTTAAAGATTGTGTGGAAGCTCTGAAATGCTACCGTCCGTGCCCATTTTTCACCAGGACAATGAGAGCACATCCAGCTCCTCTTCATCTTGTGATTACAGTAGGTCCCTTCAAAAAATGGGGGGTTGATTATATGACTTGCAATCTAGTTTCGGCTGGAGGACATCATTATATCATCGTTTCCATCAACTACTTCACCAAGTCGGCCGAGGCAATGCCTACTATCAAGACAGATGGAGAAACTGCTGCTTATTTCATATTTAATCAGATTATTGCAAGGTTCGACATACCTAAAGAGATTGTGACTAATCATGGCAGTCATTTCCAGAATAGCATGATGACCGATTTCTATACAATGTTAGGTTTTCGGCAAGAACATTCATCTTCATATTCTCTACAAGAGAATGGACAAGTTGAAGCAGTTAAAAAAACTTTAAAGGTAATTCTGCAAAGAACTGTTAATTCCAGTCGAAATAACTGGCACATCATGCTATACCCTGCTCTTTGGGCTTACCTAGAGAATGTAAAGACTTCTATTGGGTTATCTCCTTTCCAACTTGTGCATGGGATAGAAGCAATCGTTCCGATTGAATGCGGGATTCCTTCGCTAAAACTGGTTGTTCAATTAATACCAGATACTTTAGCACTGGAAGAACGTTTGTTGCATTTAGAGAATCTAGATGAGCAACACCACGACGTGCTCATAGCAAACGAAGTTCATAAGAAATGAGTCAAAGGATAATATGACAAGTCTATCAGACCTAGGGTGTTCCTTGAAAGAGATCTTGTTCTACTTTGGAATCAGGACAAGGAACCTCTAGGACCTAGCAAGATCAAGTCCATGTGGCTTGGGCCTTACATAATCTCTAAAGTACTGAAGAAGGGTGCTTACGAGCTAGTAGACTACGAGGGTAATAAGCTGCCTGAGCCTATAAATGGGCTCTACCTGAAGAAGTACTACGCTTAGGCAGTTGTGCTTTTTCTTGTAACATAGTTGTATATTTTGTAGAGATAGTTTTTTCTTGTGTTTGCTTAGTTAACCTTATGTGTGTCTTCATTTCGTGCATTAGATGTCGACTGAACATTTCTTAGGATTTGCAGATGGTGCCAGTCGCCACACCCGACAGTTGGCTTTAGCAGCTTGGGTCATTTACTCACCAGCTGGCCAACTGGTCTCTTCGAGGGGGGGGCGTTTGTTTGGGTCCCACTACGAACAATATGGCTGAATACAATGCGGTTATAGAACTTCTCAGAGATGCTCTTATTCATGGCATTTCACATTTGGAGGTAAGACTTCACTCACAACTAGTTGTTTTTCAGTTAATGGGTGTTTACCAGATTAGAGATCCTGTGTTTCTACGATAGTTTTTGTGAGTTAGACTATTGGAAAGACAGTTTGATTCTATTATATATCAACACATTCCAAGAAATTTAAATGAATTAGCTGATTCATTTGCAAATTATGTTTTAGATTGGCATTTTTATCATACACTTCCATAAACAAAATAAATTTCAAACACATACACATCTAAATAATCGATAATGTATATATATCCAATACTGTATCAAAAAATATGTGAGTTTTGGATCACAAGTCTATCACAAGTCATGTCATAAAGTACAAAACTGGGCTCGGTGGCCTAAAAAATATACATAAAGTATCCATATCCTATGGAGAAGGAGGGGCCGAATCATCATCTACTGCATCTCGATAACATATGACCAACCTAGCTATCTTTCGCAACACCCTAAGCCATGCTGGGGGCACCCCAACTACATCTTCCTGCATATCAATAGGTATCTGATCCATGCGGCATGCATGAACATCATGAGTCAACTGACTCTCTTTCCGCTCTATGGTCCTTAACATAGCATCAACTGCACCAACATCTGCTGGCCTTACGAAGATAGTAGGATGTCCCTCCGGACGAACAGGCCCAATATCAGGATATGACACTTGTTTAGTACTTCAAAATTCATTCATAAAAATCATATAATTGAAAATTTGAAAAAATTAAATAATTCTCAAAGAAAAAACATACCAATATCTCCCCAGGCACCGCCTGGAGGAAGCACCAGCTCTGGATCATGGTGGAAGTCCAATCCAACATATGAAAACTGCTCGAATGCCGGCACTTGCCTCTCCCACCACCCCCATAAATCATCAGTATGATAACAAAAGTGACTTTCACCACCACCCTGGCGGAGAAATATGTCACCCCAACGACCCAATCTTGGCTCACGAGGGTTAGCTGGAGGTAGAGGCATCCCCAAGCTAAGAGCAGGTACCCTCTCGAAGAAGAAGGTACATAGAATGTTGCCATATCCAAAGTTCTTCATTCTCTCGGATTTGCAACCCGTGAGTTGAAGCTTCATATTTTCCAAAAACTAGTGCACCAATCATACACATGTCCCTGCAAGCATCTAACACCAATATGCATGGAATTCCTTGAAGCTAAATGTTGTGTGGCACTCCCTACCATGCGGTTCAGCATACTTACAATCACCCTCAAAGGGAGGCTTTCAATAGTAGAAATTAGGATTTGAATTCCTGATTTCTCAGCTCCCGCCACACAGTATGCATTCAAATATTCTTGCACTGATGTAGCACCCACATTGCGAGAAGATCCTTTCAAATTTACCGCATCTCCCCTCCTAGAGAGTCCGGTAATGAAGTATATGTCGTCAACAGTAAGGTCCAAGGTTTGTCCTCGGATAACAAATGCATTGGGATCTACATCCCAGTATTGAACGAGTCTTCGAAGTAATCTATTGAGTGCCCTCATGTTCATGGTTCGGTAAAACTTTAACAAACCACATCTTCGGAGTGCATGGACAGTGGCTGGGTCTTGCATTGCCACCCTATCCATCTCCTCATGTTCTCTCTCCCTCCAAATAAGCACCATCCTACCATAAAAATGACAATTTTTAGCATCTCAACACTTTTTTTAACATGTTCAGGGGTGTGCACTACTGTATAAGCCACACAGTCACGCATGGGCGCTACTATGTATAAGCATAGTATTGCATACCTCCAGTATGCGCTACTTTACCTACTTCATAGTAGCGCACATGCTTTTCACGATGTGAACATTGCCTTAAAATTGATTTTTAGCTCAAAATTTGACAAATGAACAATGGAAATGCAAGTTAGGATGAATTAAACTTACTTGGTGGAGGCAAAATGTTGATTGGTTGCTTGAGTTGATCGCCACGGAGGATTGAAATCCAAGGGTTTGCTCCCAATTTTCTTGCCCTACAAAACCAAAATGAAATTTGAATTTTAATTTTGAAATTACATATATGAGTTTGTTTTTAAATTTTTACCCACTTTGGTAAAATCTCCATAGTTGCAAATTCTACCAATTTGTTCTACTTAATCAATTAATAGCTACATACGGTACTAAGGTAATTTCACCCAATGTTTCTCATTTTTTCACTAAAATTTTGTAGGATCAATCCTTTAAGACTAATTTTCTTGATGATAGACCTTTTCAACTAGTTCATAGTTAAAATTTACATATCATTTAAGATTTTTTGTTGTTATTACTAACATATTTGTTGAAGTCCTAGTTTTGGCAGATCATGAGCCGTGATCCTAGAAGCTATCATTTAAGTCATTTTAAGCTCTTGTTTGGACTATTTAAACCTAAACAAGATCATCGAGCAAACTTGTCCTCTTCAAGCTCGTTAAAGTAATTGAAGGCTCATCCACTCAGGTATAGAATTACCCCTTTTCCGAGCCTTGCTGGATAAATTATGGAAAAGGTATACTCTAGGTATACTTTTGTATGCACAAGAAGAGTTCTTCTTCCATTGTTTTATACTTTTTCGGGGGAGGAGACTAACTTTACAAAAAGGACCTTTCGGAGCCTTTCTTTAGGGTTTTCAGGCTCTCTAAACATGAAAACACCAAGTGAGCATTCACCTACTCGGGCTCGATGTGAAATCCACGAGATGGAAAATAGAGGATTGTTTAAGTTTTTCAACTCTATAAACAAGAAAACACCGCCGAGCACAGACTAATTCGGGATCGATATAAAATCCATGGATAGGTGTAAAGAGGATTGTTTAAGTTTTTTAGACTCTATAAACAGGAAAACACCGGCGAGCATTAACCTACTTGGGCTCGATATTAAAATCCACAAGTAGGTGTATGGAGTTATTGTTTAAGTTTTTCAGACTGCTTAAAATTGAAAACACCGGCGAGCAGGAACAGATCTCGGCTTGATATTAAAATCCAGAGATCAGTAATATAGAGTAATCTTCTATCTCTTCTTCGAACTTTGTAAACAATGAAGAAGGTCCTGAGTCTTTCTCCCATGGGCTCATTAAAATTTTTACATGGTTGGATCTATTGAGTTTTCATTCTTCTTGGACTCATTAAAACAACAATAAATGTATTCTTTTATCTAAAAAGAATAAGGGATGAGAAAGATGTATCATGTCTTCATTGTCAAAGGAAGTTCCGTCAGTTCTATCCTTGAACACAACACCTACTTGAGTCTATCATGTCGATTGGGTTTAGTTTTTGACTTTAGGGTGAACCATGATTTCCAAGTTGTTTACTCCCCCGGTTGGTTATTATTCCAACCATATGGAGGGTCTGCTAATGTCTCCTACATTATAGGCTTATATCATTCTCCCCATTTTGTTGAAAATTGCATAAGTCACTTTGTGTTGTGCTCATTGTTCAAGGATATAGCCTGTGTCGGCCATTCTGTAGTTTACCTTGATCTCATGTGTCGGCCATCCTAATGTCAGTCTTATTACATATATTAATCCATATCGGCTCATACCAGTTGAGTGTCCCTCGTGTTGGATGTTGGAGGATGCCTTAAGGCCTCCCTTCCAACGGACTTATTCCCATCAACATCAACTCATTTTTCTCTGGGAATGAAGTTTAGAGTTTCAGTTAGTACCTTAGAGATTGCAGTCACCAATGGCAATTTTCCTCGCTGTTGAATCATGAGAATACATCAATGTCTCTTATTCGACAGGATCCTCAATTGTTCGACTCCAAGTCCACTTATTCACACTTGTTGGATCATACTAGGTACCTTGGGCCCCGTCATCATTATCAGTGGAAGTCCTCGCATTTGTTAACAGTATACATCAACGACCGGTAATCAAACGATACCTCCCATGTTTGACTTTCAGCTCATTTATTCACATGGTTAGGGTCTGTACCTTGGGTTGTTTTGGATGAATACCTTGGGATGTTGATGACATTACCTCATTATGCTATCACCCAAGTTGTGCAAGACTGAGCCTCACTTATATTCGGCTCTCCATGAGATATAGATCTAGTTTATTGTTATGGTTATGATCTCTTAGTTTGACATGGATCCACGCTTGTATTTCAAGTGGCCATGCTATATATACATCTCCTCGTTATGTATCAGAGATCATGTTGTATCACACTGCACATCTATATGATGTTGAGAATGTAATTGCTCGCTGACCTTGATCTTTGTTTCAGGTGTTTCTGTGACTTGGTCCTGTGGTTTCTTGCTCCTCCTCTAGCTTTGGATTATAATATATTTCGGCCATCGTTTCCCTTTGAACTCACACATTAGGGGAACCTGTTATAGGTCAAATATGCACTTCTCTTTCCGTGATTAGCTTGATATGTTGATCACACCAAAGGACAACTTGGATTGAAGAGCATGATAACCTCATATGAGACTTTGACCTGAATCACCTTCTTGCAAGCTGACAAAACCCTAAAAATATCATATTTTGGAATGGGCGCTACTCTTCTTAAGAAAACCAGTGCATATGCCCTACTCTATAAGCTATATAGTAGCGCACACCTCCTGGTATGAGCTACTCTGCTTCAGTAAACTAGCGTACAACATCAAAAAGTGGAAAACGCTAGTTGTTAAACATTGTAGTTGCATGTTGGGCACTACTCCACTGTGAAATAGTCACACACATCTTAAAATATGATCAAAAAAATATTAATTTGACAAATTGGGATTAGTTGCAGTTGGTTTCCCAACTTCCCCAACTTCTCCTTCAACCACCTCTCTACTGGAACTGCCTACCTTGTCCTATAAATATAAGGAGGATTGAAGAGAGGGGTTAGACATGAGAGCCATAGAGAGACTCTTATTATATGAGAAGCTTGTATTGAAGGTGGTTATGCTGGAGAAACTTTGAAGTCAGAGAGGAGCAGGAGCCTAGGATCAGGTTGCATGAGCATGCTGCAAAGTCAGGTATACTTTGTATTATTCATATGTTTTTGACAATAAAAGTTTGAAACATCTTTATCATCCCAAATCAAATGCTTAATGGACTATGTATTTGTTTGGATCAATGTTGGTTAATGCTTGATGTTTGAATTAATTTTCAATTCCATCGTTATTATATTGGCCAAGATACATTGAGAAAGGTCTTTGTGTTGTAGGTTTATAAGACGGGAGATCGAGTGGAGGATCGAGCACAAGGTTGGACAAAAGCTAGGATCAAACTTCATTCATAAGGTATGTCCTCAAGGTCACTGATCTATTTCCCTTTATAAACACTTCTGTAATGCAATCAGTATGTTTCCCTGTCACCCCCTTAAGTTGATAGTGTATATTTCCTTACTATAGGGTAGTATTTCCTGCCAACACTAAGTAGTCCTGAATTTTGAAATATTTCTTCATTCCAAGAAGTGATGCCTCTACCTCTTGGCCAGTCTTGTCTTCTCCATCAAATGTTGGAGGCCTTGCCTTCCTAAATTCTCCATGTGGGATTCCCTTGAACTTTTTTCTTCCATCAAATCTCCTAGGTACATGCCTTGCACTTCTTTGAGAACCTCTCGAGTCACATGCCTTGCTAGAATAAGATCTAGAGGAAGGTTTCCTATGCTTCTTGCTCACAAGACTCTTCCTTGGACTTGGAGTCCTCTTCTTTGAACGACCTCTAGAGTGACTCTCTGGAATCCTAATTACAGGGTCACGTTTCTCCACTGCAAGCTTTTCAAAATTCCAAAAACGTGGCCCAGAATGGTGCTTTTTGGCCTTCTTGCACATGCTGGCTCCACATCCTTTGGAGTTTGGCTCCAAAATTCCAAACTTAACACCGTGCCCGCTTCATATTAGTTTCATCTCAATCTGACCTTTTGTCAAGCATCGGGACTCTGATTTATAAAAGCCATTCATTCTGATTTTATGCCAAATCAGAGCATAATGAGCTCGGGATCTTCACTGGACCTTTCATGGCCTTCATTAATGGCCTCAGAATGCCACTGAACTCATCCAATTTCAATTCCGCAAGCTCCTGTTATCCAAAAATCAATTTTCGAGCTCTATACTTTATTTTTTTTTGCCCCCGCAACTCGAAATTGCGGGTGTGGAAAGTCAAGTCGCGGTCACGGGAATTTAACCATCCCGCAACCCACAATATGAAACCTAAAACTGTGGCTTCGAAAGTTCAAGTCGCGGTTATGGGAATGTAGCCATCCAGTAACTTACAACCTGAAACCCGAAACCTGAAACTACGGGTTTGGAAGGTCAAGTCGCGGTCACGGGAATGTAGCCATCCCGCAACCTGCAACCCAGAACTGGAAACTGCGAGTTCAGAAGGTCAAGTCGCGGCCATTGGAATGTAGCCATATTGCAACCCGCAACCTAAAACCTGAAATTGCGGGTGCAGGATTTTGGAAATCCAATACACAATATTTGGAAAATTGTGTTCCTGAAACCTGAAATCCACAACCCTAGAACACCTCTGGCCCTGCAAATTCCGGGGTTCATATCTCCTTCATCCGTTAGTAAAATGAGACAAGTTTGGTATCGTTGGAAAGCTCTTGCAGATCTCTATGAACCTGTGTGATCCTATTCCACACCTGGTAAATTTGATCATGACATTTTTCCAATAAAAAATGCCGCCCAAACTTCATCAACACAGTGTTAAAACCTTCTGTTATATGCCTGTAACTCACAGTTTGGCCCAAACATCCCTAGTGCTGCAACATGGACTCTGATACAACTATGTAACCTCACCTTCCATCATTCCATACCACGGAGGGAACATGAATGAAACATCGGGGTGTCTGATTCTTCCCCAAAGCCGTATGACTAGATTTTTGCCATTTAAATAGAGTGCATTCTTGAATTATACAGCGGAATTAAAACATAAAAATACACACACAGACTGGAATGCATCAACATGTCTATCCCAAGCAGATGATGAAATAACAAACAAAGAATCAATTCCATTCTTATGCTATGCACAGACTTCATATCAATTCTATTAACATGAATAATTAACATTTAGAATTAACACACATAGAACACATAATGCATATAAATTTAACCACAGAGAATACTTATCTTTGAGATGAAGCTGTCTAAACAACTGGCTATGAGAGAGCAACGTTCCACCTGTTAATTTTTCAGAAATTTCAATCTGATCTAAGATATTAACTGAGGGAATAACATGTACAGCATATCAACAACATATCAATCATGGACACAATAATGCAAGCACAGAAGAGACACATAGTTTCACTGGGGAAAACTAAGAAGGTGAAAAAACCCACAACTTCCTCAGAGATAGAAAGAGCAATGATACAACCAAAGTACAAGAGATGGTCTTCTCCTAGCAGCTAGTCCTCCTCCTCACATGTGCGCCTCTTTCCGAGTGATGGAAGAGTGAGTAATGAGATAATCAAATAGAGATCTCCCGATCTCTATTTATACTTGTCATGTCTTGCCCAATAAACTAGTGGGGCCGACTTGTCTAGCTTAGCCTAATAACCCATGGCTACATTAATATGGGACGACCCCACACTTGGTGGTCTAATAACCCTTTTACCCACATGACTCATACAGGGACGATCCCATCAAGGTGGTCTAATAACCCATCAAGTATAACTTACGACACTTACAATATAAATGACGACACTTCCGTAAAGAGGAATAATAACATCTCTATAGGAATACAAACACTTCCGTATAGAGGAATAATAACATCTCTATAGGAATACAATCACTTGCATATAGAGGAATAATAACATCTCTATAGCAATACAATATACATGGGAAAAATACATTCCGAAGTTACATATACATCAACACCACCCAACCATAGATCTCTGTCCAGCCTATATTCTTTCAGCTGAAAGATCACCCCCGAGTTGGGTTCTGTATCCACTAAGGAGGAACTAAACAAGCTCAATTACAGTCATGGTTTCACTCAACAAATATGCTAATCCAACACATAGTTGGGTTTATCAAGCATATAAGAGACAAATGAGGGTAATGCTAAGCCATTGAGCTCATCTACAGAGCTACATGCATCTCAATTAAACTCCACAGTTATAGCACCCACAATACCTACCACACCCAACACAAGGAATGTCCCCTTCTCTGCTACACAGTCCCTCAAGTGTCCCTTCCCTCCAGTGCTCTTTAGGGAGGGCATAGAAAGGTCTAGCTGCTAATTCCTTGATATTCTAGCCTTCACTGGGTTTATCAAGGAAACCCCAACCTCTGCTCAGTCATTCACACTTGGATTTCTCACAATTCTGCTATCCAATAACTCAATTTCGTCACTTCATTTATGGGCTGTAAAAACTGGATTTTCCAATGGATTTTGGGGCATCTAATACTCTCAATTTTGCCCCAAGGTTCATATCTATGGATCCCCCATTGGTTTTCTATCAAATACCAAATCTGGGCATTTATGGCTCTTGAAAAGGTGGGTTCTTGCAAAGTTGCGATTTCTAGTTTTGCTCACTGCTGGGAATTCGTAATTGATGGAAAATGATGTTGGGTTCTTCAACAATGGAATGGGAATGAGGAAAAATCCATTCCCATGAGGTAGAGTGACTTGTGGTACAAGAAAACAGATCCCATACTTTGCCATACGAATGTCTGGGTTGCCCATGCTACATTGAAGCCATGGACTGAAATCTTCAACAACTTCCTTACAATAGAAATAAATGTCATCCAGGAAAGTCAAATGGGTTCTCAAAATGACATTTGGCACCATATGGTTCATCCCCACAACCCCCTCACCACTCCTTAGTGGATACACATGGCCCCTTCTCATTTGTTGCTTCCATAGCCAGTTTTGGTATTTTATTGCAATATCAAATATTTACATCATTTACAATATTCCATGGCTTGATAGCACATGGGTAACAAAATATCAAATGCTTGTCCATTTTAAATAAAATCCGAACATACACTAGCGGGGCCTTGGCCTTGAGATCCACGCTAGGGAAACATACATCGCATGTATACAATATTTACGTTAAAAGCCAATATTTCACAAGGGCCAAAATTGGAGTATTACATCAGGGCTCCAAATCTATTGTAACTTTTGTCAAAATCCTTATGAGGATTCTTGTCATGATTCCTGAAATTTTCATAGCCATTTCTATTCCATGTGTTTCTACCTCTTAAATATGCTCTATAGTTTACAACTTTATGCCCAATTTTATTGCAAGCAGAACACATGCCAAAGAAAATGTTTTGGTACTTGGTTGTAGGAGGTATTCTAGTTGGTGCATACCCTTTTATGTTAGGAACTTGAAACTTTGTTATTGCTGGTGGTTTCCTCTAGGAACTGTCATGTCTTCTCTTAACCAATACTTTTTTTTTGCACGGGTCTATAGACCCTATAGTACTATTTATAAATATGCCACCAGACGTGAACTTTATTTAGAAACAGGTCCTAAGCACAGTACTATGAAACATTTTCCTGCCCAACTTCCGATGGAAGATACTCGTCATGAACTTCATTGAAGTGCTATAGTCTTGCAGACTATATGCACCCTTATGTCTTACATGTTATAATATAGAGTTCACTTGAACAAGCGTGTGCGCGCTAGAGGTCTCTTATGCCGACATGAATGAACATACTAACCTCTATACAAGCGACAGTAAAACATGTCGTCTAATTGAACCAAAGGTATATGTATTTAATTAAAGGCTTACATGAAATGCACTTACACTTATATTAAAAGCTGGTACCTGAGAATGTATGTTAACCATTCATTCCCTAGGTCCTGGTTTCCTTTCAAACTTACTGCACACATATATATATCTTCCATAACTATATATATATGCCTAAATATATATTAATATTATCAATTAATATCATATCCATCATTTACAAACACTTCATGATTTAAATAGCCATTATAATGCTATTGAAGGACTATATGTTAATATGGGCAATGGCCATATATTGATACATATTTTATATGTATTAATATTATATGCATATTATGCAATATAAAACATGGATTATTAATTCGACATATATGAGGATTTATTTGTTTGAACCAACATATATAAAGAACTTCACCCAAGTATAAACATATGGTTATATATGTGTTAATGCATATAAAGAGATTCGTTTTAAGTCCGCATATAACCAAAGGTTATATGTATAAATATATGGTTATCTATTTATACATATAAATATTGCGCTTTTTAAACTATGGCTCACAAAGCCAACACACCAAGCATGCAAACAAAGGTTATATCACATATAAATATATATGTATCAACATATCGTTATAAGGTTTGGGTGCTTGTGGAAGACGACCTCACCACTATATGGTTGATACTATGCTTAAGCATTAACACTACACATTTAAACATATGCCAACTTAAGTAATCCACGTCACCCATAGGTGACCATAATCCATGATAATGTGGCATGGACCTCGTAGTTGCACAACGTAACAATCCCACACTAAGCCTGGATGGAAGAATATTGTTACAGGGTTGGTATCACGAGATCTCGATCCAACCGGTGGCCTGAGTGGTAACGTGTTTGGCGCCACGCAGGCTTGACCACTTCCCAACCACGTTTTAAACCCATGTTATGTTGCATCATTGGAAGGTTTGTCACTATGCTTGTCACGTGGATGAAACTTATAGTTGGATGCGTTGTGTCTTGTTGACGGGGTGAAGGGTAGGTCACTCCATTAATGGATCTCCCTCAACTAGTTGTGCTCACTGTCTGTAGGATATGCTGCCAAAAGCGTACCATGTACCATCGATTGCATTGAATTGAAAACTCAATGGCTCTGGACCATCGATAGTGATCTAATCCAGCGTATGGGAAAGTGAGAAGGGATCCTCACCATTGATCCGGTTGATAGAAAAGCGCGCCAACAAATCTACATTGAGCATTAAGTTCTCCCATCACCGGTTGCAGTGGTTAATCACCTATTCTATTTGGTGCAACCTTGTTGAACTTCGCTGGAGGTTTGGCGCAAGGAGCTTCCGATCTGCGCTAACAGTGACGTAAGAGAAGTTCACTGCTACAGCTCCTTCGTTGTCGGGGTGTAATACTGAACCAATTTCAACCCATACTCTGCGTTCACCAATGTTGCAAGGTAATCGTCGTTACACTTCTGCAAGCTTTATGTTTTCATGGTAGATTGTTGACTCTTTGTTTAACTTATAAGTTTATACGGTCTATGTTAGGAACCCATGTCTTTACTTTGTTAGTATGTTGTTGTTGGACGCATATGATTTGTAAGTCGTCCCGTAGTATTTGTTGATCAATAGTTTATGTTATTGTTGTTGGCACATATGCTTTGTAAGTCGCCCGTAGTATTCTTGATCCATAGTTTGTAACGACCCATGGTTTTGACCCATAGTATTGGCGCCTAGAATTAGTATATAAGTGTGTGTTGAGACCTATGAAGGCACCATGAAGTTATTTGTATTAAGCTTGCTCAAAGGAGGTTGTCCCCTCGAAGTGGCCTGTGATCAATATAAAAGTGATTCTGAGTTCTGTCATTTCTGTTATTTCGCATATTCTTGTTAATTAATTGTTGAAGGTGCATCACATCTGGTATCAGAGCACTTTCTGGGGCTCGCTGGGTGAAATTTCTGCCAAATTGTTTTTCGCATCTGTTGCAGGTTCGGATTTGGGAATATTCCCTATCCGCTTAAATGTGGGAACTACTTGGGCATAAGCCCTAAAACTCAGTGTGAGGAGTGCCACAGGAACCTCGAAGTAGCTGGCCCATTGAGAGGACCTGCCAGCGAAAAGGGCAACGACTCCTACCTGATTGACTAGTTCCCACCCGTGAGGTAAACCAAGAGCTGTCGTTTGTGGCAAAGCGGTTATCAGTTTTACTTGAGCCGTGGAGTGAGGGGTACTGCCCCAATACGCAAGTCGTCAGACAACATTGGTGGCCGAGTGAAACCCCTGAACTGTTAGGAAGCTGCACATACCTGGGGTCCATATCTACTTTCAGCTAAACTATTGTCGATCACTGCTACGCCATTTCATATCCATTTTGCAAGCTGTTCCAGATTCAGCTGTTTTCAATCCATTCGGCACTGTTCTAGATCCCTTTCGAGCCATAGCCGCTCCATTTTTTTCTCCATATCTCCCTTATTTTCACTCTGTTTCCCTTGAAATTTTCAGGGAACCCCTGTCATCCCATTCTGCACATTTCAGTCCTGAGGACCCTATCCCCAATTCCCCTTCCCAAAGCCCGAAATCCCACATTTGCCTATTTTTATGGTTTGCCATAACTTCCTCAGATTTCACCCAATCACCTTCAAATTTTACCACAAAGTTCCTTTCTGAATTCTACTTCTTTGTTCCCCTCTGCCAAATTTTCCCATTGTTTCACCCCGCTTCTAAAATCCTCAGTTTTGCTTCCTTGTCTATCCAACAGTGTCCAAAACCTATTCAAACCCCAATTACCCTTCTGATTTTTTTCCAAGTCCAAATTTTCCTTTACTGAAGTAGTTTCTGTTTTTGTTTTCCTACCCAGTCAACCGAAAAAAAAGAAAAAGAAAAAAATAAATAAAAGAAAAAAGAAAAAAAAACCCTGGTTATGGTTGTCACCTGTGCAGGAGCAAAAGCCATGGAGGATGCCCATGCAGGAGTAAAAACCATGGAGGACGCACTTGCAGCCATCTAATCCAAACTCCAGGATCTGGATGAAAAATTTCTCAGTCTCCATCTTGAACACTCAGCTATGAACAACAAACGGCAGTCCGAGTCTTCAGGAGACAATGGGTTCTCTTCTTCCAGCAATTTCTGTGGTCCGAAGCTTGATTTTCCTTGCTTCAATGGTACCAATCCAACTTGATGGATCTATCGTGCAGAACAGTATTTCAGTATGCATAATACTTTTGATGTCAACAAAGTTCCATTGGCATCCTTTCATTTGGAACAGGAAGCTCTTCAATGGTACCGTTGGTACATCAAGGCTCATCCAGAGCCCAAATGGCCAGACTTTTGCCACCTCCTTTTGCAATGATTTGGTCCTAGTGCTTTTGTTGACTTCACAGGAGCCCTCACTAAACTTCTCCAAACTGGCACTGTGAGAGAGTATCAAACCAAATTTGAGAGTCTAGCCAACCACACTGAAGGATTGTCTGATGACTTTTACCGGAGTTGTTTTATCAGTGGTCTAAAGGATGACATCCGCTCTGAGGTCAAAATGTTCTGTCCCAACACAATGATGGAAGCACTAGGGTTGGCTAAGTTGGCAGAAGACAAGATTGCAGCCCAACAATGCTCCAAGCCTACTTTTATTCCCTTCCGAAATATGGGTTCTCAACGACCACCTATACCGCAGGCTCCTCGACCAACTCCTATCAAGCGTTTGTCTGAAACAGAGATGCAAGCACGCAGAGAAAAGGGGTTTTTCTATAATTGTGATGAGAAATTCACTCGGGGACATAGATGTGTTCAACAAAAGCTCTATCTCTTGTATGTGGAGTCTCCGCCTGCCTATGAAATTGGTGACGAAGATCCATAAACACTGGATGCTCCAGTCGACATTCAGGAACCGCCTATTGACCCTCCGTCTCAGTATGACCAACCAGAGATATCTCTCCATGCTTTAGCTAGAATCACCACCCCCCAAACAATGGGGGTCAAGGGTTACTTCAAGAAGCTTCCTCTTACAATACTCATTGATTCTGGTCGCACTCATAATTTCATTGACCCTCGGATCGCCAAACAAGCTGATTGTTTTATCCATCCTTGCTCCAACTTTGAAGTCATGGTTGATAATGGGGCCACCTTACCTTGCAAAGGGAATTGTCGAAATGTGTGTATCTCTATGGGAGATTATACCTTGCACTCTGACATGTTTTCCTTGCCCTTAGGCGGATGTGATGTGGTTTTGGGTGCTCAATGGCTACGCACACTTGACCCTATCTTATGGGATTTTGCTGAACTTTGGATGCAGTTTTCCCTCAATGGACACAGACACACATTGGCAAGATTACAACCAGGTTCTCTCAGCATCATCAGTTCACATCGCATGGAAAAACTCCTCAAGAAGAATTCACATGGTGTCATCGCTCAGATCCATTCCATCCAGATGCAACCATCAACAGTCTCCACTACTCCTTTGGATCTACAACAAATCCTGGATCGATATACAGGTGTCTTTGCTGAACCAATGGGATTTCCACCTTCAAGGCCAAAAGACCATCATATTCAGCTCCTTCTTGGCAGCGTTCCTCCCAACATCAGGCCCTATTGCTACCCATTTCACCAAAAAACGGAGATTTAAATGCTCGTTCGGGACTTATTGAAGCAAGGTATTATTCGCCCAAGCACTAGTTGCTTTTCTTCTCCAGTTATTCTTGTCCCCAAAAAAGATGGGTCATGGCGCCTCTACATTGACTTCCGAGCACTTAATCACCTCACCATCAAGGATAAGTTTCCAATTCCTGTTGTTGATGAGCTTCTTGATGAGCTTCATGGGGCTCACCTTTTCTCCAAATTGGATCTTCGTTCTGGGTATCATCAAATTCGGGTTCATGAGGATGATATTCCTAAAACAACTTTCTTCACACATGATGGCCATTATGAGTTTTTGGTAATTCCATTTGGCCTCACTAATGCTCCTTCCACATTCTAGGCCTTAATGAATAAAATATTTCGACCCTACTTGCGGAAATTCATTCTGGTATTCTTTGATGATATCCTCATCTACAGTAAACATGGGATGAACATCTCCAGCATTTGGATATTGTCATGCAACTTTTCTATGACCATCATCTCCATGCCAAGCAGTCTAAATGTGTTTTTGGACAGAAGGAAGTTGAGTATCTCGGGCACATTATCTCAGCACAAGGGGTTCGCGTGGATCCTGCCAAAATCGATGCCATGAACAATTGGCCGCAGCCTCAGACACTCAAGAGGCTTCATGGTTTTTTGGGGTTGACTGGCTACTACCGCAAGTTTATCAAGGATTATGGGAAGATTGCAGCTCCATTAACTGCTCTATTGAAAAAGGATGCCTTCACATGGACACCTGCTACTCAGTGTGCATTTGAAAAACTAAAACAAGCTATGTGTACTACACCTGTGCTAGCTATGCCCGATTTTTCCAAGCCCTTCACTATTGAGAGTGATGCTTGTGGCAATGGACTTGGTGCTGTTCTCCTTCAAGATGAACACCCCATTGTGTTCACCAGCAAAGCCCTTTCAGGTAAGAATCTAGCTGCCTCTACCTATGAGAAGGAAATGATGGCTATTTTGCATGCAGTACAGAAGTGGCACCCATACCTATTAGGGAATCATTTCTGCATCAAGACTGATCACTAGAGTCTGAAATATTTCTTGGACCAGCGTGTCTCCTCCCTGGCACAACAGAAAAGGGTTAGCAAACTCATGGGTTATGACTATGAGATCACTTACAAGAAGGGTAAAGACAATATTGTGGCAGATGCTCTTTCTCGCACATTTGAGTCCCAAGGTTCTCTTTCAGCCATTTCTATGCCTGTTCCAAATTGGTTGCAATCTGTTCAACAAGGTTATGTCAATGACTCCTCCTTATCTCAAATCATCCAACGCTTGACCAACAACCCTTCTGTTGTACCACATTACTCTTGGGATGGTGCTTCTCTGCGATAGAAGGGTCGTCTGGTGCTTCCCCAGAGCACGGATCTTCAACAGGATGTCTTCTATGAACTCCATGCTTCTCCATCGGCAGGGCACTCTGGGTTCCTCAAAACATATGAACGAGCACGGCGTAACTTCTTTTGGAAAGGCATGAAAAGGACAATTCAACAGATGGTGGCCGAAAGTGATACCTGCCAGCGCAATAAGGGTGAAACAACACTCCTTCCAGGATTGCTTGAACTTTTGCCCATACCTACACGGATTTGGACAGATATTTCTATGGATTTCATTGAAGGGCTCCCTAAATCTGGTGGGAAGACAATAATTCTTGTTGTGGTTTCCTCACCTCTCCAAATATAGTCATTTTTGTGCGCTCAATGATCCCTATATAGCCTCCTTCGTCGCTCAAAGTTTGCTGGACTAGATCTTTCATCTTCATGGAATCCCTTCTTCCATTGTCTCAGATCGTGATGCGACTTTCACTAGTCATTTTTGGACAAAACTATTTCGCCACACTGGCACCAAACTGAAGATGAGTTCAGGGTATCACCCACAAACAGATGGTCAAACTGAAATTGTCAATAAATGCTTGGAAACTTATCTTCGTTGCTTCACGTCGGAACACCAACATCAGTGGGAAAAATGGCTCCCTCTCACGGAATGGTGGTACAATACCTCTTACCACACTGCCTCTAAAATGACCCCATATGAAGCAGTCTATGGTCAGGAACCTCCATCTCTTCTTCCATACACCCCCACCAGTTCACCGGTTCAGGAAGTTGACACGGTCCTTCGAAACCGCGATCGAATTCTTCACATTTTGCGGGACAATCTTCACATGGCAAGAAATCGCATGGAGCAACAAGCTGATCAACACCGTTCCGAGTGCACTTTTCAAGTCGGCGATATGGTTTTTCTTCATCTCCATCCGTACAAACAATCATCCTTGAAACTCAAAGGGTGTCATAAGCTCGCTCCAAAGTTCTATGGGCCATATCGGATTCTTCAGAAGATTGGGTCCGTTGCTTATAAATTGGAACTTCCTCCTTCTTCCCGCATTCATCCAGTCTTTCATGTCTCTTGTCTGAAGAAAGTTCTTGGCACCAACATTAGTGGACAAACGATTTTACCTGAACTGGATAATGAAGGATCCATCCTTTTGGAGCCAGAGGCCATCCTCAATCGACGCACGCGTCAGCTTCGCTCTTGCTCTATCACAGAGGTCTTAATTCAGTGGCATGGCATGCAACCAGAGGATGCTACATGGGAACCACTCCTTCAGATTCAACAACAATTTCCACATCTAAATCTTTGAGTACAAAGCTTTTTTTAAGGGGGAGGGGATGTTAGGAACCCATGTCTTTACTTTGTTAGTATGTTGTTGTTGGACGCATATGCTTTGTAAGTCATCCCGTAGTATTTGTTGATCAATAGTTTATGTTATTGTTGTTGGCGCATATGCTTTGTAAGTCGCCCGTAGTATTGTTGATCCATAGTTTGTAACGACCCATGGTTTTGACCCATAGTATTGGTGCCTAGAATTAGTATATAAGTGTGTGTTGAGACCTGTGAAGGCACCGTGAAGTTATTTGTATTGAGCTTGCTCAAAGGAGGTTTCCCCCTCGAAGTGGCCTGTGATCAATATAAAAGTGATTATGAGTTCTTTCATTTCTGCTATTTCGCATATTCTTGTTTATTAATTGTTGCAGGTGCATCATAGTCTACGTTTTGAACTTCAACATGTTGTGATGTAGGTGCAGACAGAGCTGAGTTGTGCTCCGTCTCCACCTCCACTACTAGGTAATGTAACTCTTTTCTGTATACAATTTAAGTTTGAGTGGTTTAACTTTCAGTTATCAGTTTGTTTTCTTCCTGAGGGTTGACCTCATGCCACTATGTAGGTACAAGTAACCACAATGAAGTGGAGTGGGGCGCACTCCTGCAAGCTCGCAACTATTGCGTAATACGTGAAAGGCTCGCTAAGTTACCAGGTAACTCGCCAACCAACCGCCTCAAGTTTGGTTTACCCCATTGGTGGGGGGTGAGTTACTTAGAATGTTTGTTTAGACATTGGTTAGGGTTTCCTGCTTTCATTTTTGTGGATAAAATGGGAAAGGCCTTCAACCAAGCTAGTAGGGGCATGAATCCTACCTACAAGAGGGTCCTCGCGACCTCTGTGTGCTCTGTCGGCAACATGGGCTAGTCTTCACATTTAAATGACATTTTTAAATTTCAATACTCACAGCCGTGAGTGCCTTATGTATTCCAACGATGCTCTGCCTTGGCAGTTGCTTCAGTACCATGTATAATGATGCTCCACTTATTTTTAATGGCAAATCTATAGCTTAAAACGTTGAGTCATCTTTGTGTGTGTGTCTTATTACTGTAAATTTGTTATGGTGTAAAGATGCACAGCTCTGTTTATTTGTAACGCCCCTCTGTGTTTTCGATGTGGCTATTTGGTTTCTTTACAATATGATGTGCAATGGATATGAAGCTTGCTTGAATGAATTTTTCGCTGCACTTGATATTATTATAATGCATATGTTATACTACAACAAATCTGAGCATATAGATGAATACTAAATGCATAAAATACATACTGTGTTTATTATGGTTATAAAATGGAAAAGGCTTCGGGCCATCGTTAACGATTATTCTGCATTTAAATGTTGCATTCATGAACATAAAGAAATTAGGTTTAACCATGAATAATTAATGGCTTTTGGGTGAAGGCGATACGCTTGGCCAGCTTGTATGCGAAAATGGTTATACATAAATAGATCGTTTCTCTGTCAACAATAAATTGTAAATGATTTCATATTTATTTAAATGCTCCTTGCGCATAATGTTAAGCTTGATCTCATCCATAGCTTAGTTATATAAATATATATGTTTGTAATATATTTATATAATGTATGAAATCGCAGTCCTTAATGCAATTGCTGAACCAACAATACATCTACTATGATATGCCCTACGGGCTTTGGGTAAAACGCTCACTTGCATATACCGATTTCCTTCTACGTAGATGCATTCATAAGATGTTTATAATATATGCAAACCTACAGTGTGATGATCTAAGTAAGCCATGATTCGTTTTGTGCCTTAGGAAAATGGGAATCGTATTAATATTAATACTTTGAACTTACAATATTATTTGCATAAAATGATAATGGATCATCCCAACATGGGATTTATATCAATGCTTCAACTCAAAAATAAAGCTGTAAACAAAACAACGTTAGTTCATGACATGATTAACCCAAAATTCCATACCAAAGCAGATAGTCTTCCAAAACCAACTTCATCCCGAGTCTCAAACTATGATGATCTATTCATTCAAAAATACTATAGAATTTAACATTAGCATTTCGAAGGTTTTTCTGGAATAAACTCTAACATCAAAGAATTTATAAAATATATGAGAGATAGACATGTAAACCTCACGATTTACATGGCTTCCCTATTCATAGCATTATGATAAAATATATAAGAGCTCTGTCCAAACTGGAAATAGTTTAATACAAAGATATGCAGTTATAAATAGGCTCCATAAAACCCTAGGTTAATATATGGACCATATTGCCTTGTATAAACTGCTCCAGACATATAAAACATCATAGGGATTCCAATGTTTTATATCTACTGTAAACAAAATGTAAGTATCCTCACATTAATCCCCAAACATAAATATTCCAGATCTTTAAGTCTAATCATGAGATAAACTTATTACAAAGATCTATCATTCTAGCTGAGATTTATGCTCAGAATAATCCATAATACATTCTATATCTGGTCAGATGTGATAAATATGTCATTCAATTATAAATCAGAGATATTTAGAAACACATACAAATACTGCTTCATAAACAAATACCCTGTAAGTACAACATATAGATATTTATTTGAAATCTGTTGACCAGTGGAACCAAGAACATGTTAATTTTTTCAATAATTTCATTCCATTATCATTCAGGATCACTAAGAGAATAACATGCACAACATATCTACATCATATCAATCATAAACACAATAATGCAAGTACACAAGAGATACAGAGTTTCACCGGGAAAAACCAAGAAGGTGAAAATCCCTGCAACTTCCTCAGAGATAAGATAATCCCCAATACAAGGTCACAAGGATCAAACCCAATAAGATGTCTCTAGTAGATGCTCCTCCTCCTCCACTAGTGCGCCACTTTCTCTCTTAGCTATGCGAGCTTGAGAAGTGAGTGAATGAATCAAATGAGAGACACAACCTCTCTATTTATACATTGACTTGACCTGCCAATAATCCAACAGGGCCTACTTGCTAATCAATTCTAATAACCCAACCACATGACCTAACTAGGGTCGACTCCACACTGGTGGTCTAATAACCCATCAATACAAATGAAAACACTTACGATGTAACTTGTGACACTTGCAAATACAAATGATGACACTTCCAATCAGAGGAATATAACATCTCTGTTGGATACACAATAAAGTACAAATGTAATACATAGAAGAATATCTTCCGAAGTTACAAATACGTCAACACTCCCTCTTAACTAGGAAGGTATTCTGAACACAGGTCATCAAATAATATTGGCACAAGTCTTCAATTCTGGATTTGGATCATCATCACTGGATCACGGAGCATTATCATCATCATTGCTGCTGTACTTGACATCTCGATCGCTGGGCTATCTCTGAATCCTGCTCATCATAGGAATTTCTACAGAGCCAACCCTTTTTCATGCTAGATGTAGGCCTACCACCTATAGGTCTTCATCATCACTGGCCATATTGTGGATCCCAAGACTAATTACGTGCGTCAACAAAAACTAGCTTAGACTATAGGATCTTTTACATGTTGATTGTCACAAAACCTTAAAAGAGTGTCTTGCAACCTGCAAGAACTCTAAAAAGAATCCTAGCTCATACTATAGGATATGCAGGACTGATTACATGTGACCCCCCACCACAAAACCTCAAAAGAGTATCCTAGCTCAGACTATAGGATCTCCCAGGATCTTTTCGATGTGGTTCGGCAAAAACTTAAAAGAGTGTCTTGCAACCTTCAACAACTCTAAAGAGAATCCTATCTCAGACTATAGGATCTCTAGGACTTATTACATGCCTCTCTAGTAGAAAAACCTCGAAAGAGTATCCTAGCTCAGACTATGGGATCTCCCAGTATCTTTTCTATGCTACATGCACAACTTGTCCTTGGCCACGGAGTATCAACCTAATACTCATCATACATCATCCTGATGTACATGATCATCCTGATCATCATCATAGCATCGTCCTGATGCATATCATCCAGATTTTCATCCTGATACTCATCACACATGATCATCCTGATCATTGTCACTGCATCGTCCTGATGCATATCATCCAGAGTATCATACAGATACTCATCAAACCTGATCATCCTAATCATCATCATTGCATCATCCTGATGCAATGCCATTTAGAGTATCATCCTAATACTAATCACACATGATCATCCTGATCATCGTCACTGCATCGTCCTGATGCATGTCATCTAGAGCATCATTCTGATACTCATACATATACATGATCTAACTGATCATACAAAGCATCCACCTTATGCATATACATATACATGATCCAATTGATCATACAAAGCATCCACCTGATGCATATTGTTATACCTCCATATTTCACAGTGTCGCATCTTCACCACAAAAATAGTTGACGACACTTCCCCTACTGCTTAAAACACCCAGAAGAGAAAAATGATGAGTGATCCTTGAAGACAAACCTATTCTGTCAAGAATCAACCTAGCTGAGACTTCATATACCTACACTACCGCGCCTTGCTCCAACTTAGGTGTGCGGTAGTCAGCACTACCGCGCTATGCTCTTTCTGTGCCACACGGTACTACCGCGTTATGCTCTGTTTGAGAGGCGTGATACTCCATTTTTAGCCTTTTTTCCATGGCTTGTGGGATCTTGATCTTCAAGAGATTTTTGAGGATTGATGTCCCTGATTCGATCCTAACTCACTTTCTATGATTAGTAGGCCTAATCCACTAAACTCTCCTAAGATCCACCCTTCTCTCTTGTTGGTTAATCCTACTACACACTATAAGAGAGAGACATTCCATGAGCAAAGAGGAGGACTCTTGGAGACATCAACCTTATGATCTTGAATCTTTGTGGAGATAGCTAGAGGAGGAAGCACTTGGAGCTGGGAGTTGGCTTGGATATCAAGCAACCATTGTAAGTGACTTCAAGTTGGTAATAGAACATAAATTGTCTTATTTCCCAAATCACATGTGTTGATTTTGTTACAATTATATGATTTGTATTTGTTATAGATTTAGATCCTAACTCATATTTCAAGTAGCTAGAGAATCGTATATGCTTGTATTTTGGTTTCATTTTGACAGGTTCATTTGCGAGGACTTGGAAACTGGAGCAACCATTAAGACAAGCAATTGGATTGAAGGTCAGTTAAATCTCTTCTGTTTCTTCCAGCAGTTTAGAGTCAGTTAAAGTCATTTAAAGTCTACTTTAACCTAAGAGAATTTCTACTTATCCGTAGGGAGAAAATTCTACAACAAGAATGGCAACTCTGCTGGTTTGAACCCCATTTGATTGATTTATCTCACTTTCAGTCATTTTTTATTGTGATTCTTCTTTCTCTTCAAAAGAGTACTGAATTTTGGTCTCCTTGACCTTTATTATTCCCTCCTCTCTACATTTTTCCTCCCTCTGTGATCAATGAGTCCTCTGGGTCTGCAGCAACCCTGAAAAATTCAATCTTCTTTTCAAAAGTTGTGTTTTCCCATCCTTTGCAATAGTACCGCGCCGCCAACACTCTCTACAGCGCGGTAGTATCGCGTACCCAGTACTTTTACCAGAGCGGTAGTGTACCAGTACCGCGCTCTAGTCTATTCCCGCCATGCGGTAGTGTCTGCATATTTTCAATTTTTTCTTGCCTGCTTGGTTTCCTGAGTCATTTTTTATTTTCTCTGCTTTAGTTGGTGTTTTTTGTTTCCTATTACTATCCTGTTCATTACACAGTCTTTGTGGTGTGTTTATTTCTCTTGTGAGCTTGATTATTTTATGATTTAGTGGCATTATTTGCACATTGGGTCACCCCTTCAGTCTAATTGCATTGGCTTGATCTTCTCATCACAACCAAACCATTACTACTGTTCTCTTTTACTGGATTGTGTATCTTTCATAATCACATTGTTTCCATTATTATCATTAAAATCTATATTGAAAATTATCATTGAAGAACATTTGTGTTGTTTGGATTGAAATGGTCTAGCAGTATTATTGTGCATTAGGAAGTGAACCACTTAAATTTGCCACAGAAATTCTCATTTTTTGAAGCATCCTAGTTGCAAGATCAGTGAATTGGAAAGAAGTGTTTATTTCAGTTTGATTCTACTTACAAAAAGAAAACAATTTTTTTTTCTTGGTTTTTAATTGCTTATGAAAGTTTCATGCATTTATGATCGAAGAACTCTCTCTCTTCCATAGCTAGTTTTCATCGAATACAAGGCTTATTTCGATTCATTCTCACTTGCATGGTTTGGGTCGTCACAACACCACCAAGTTTCACATCCATTTACCTGATTGAGCAATACAACCGCTAAAATTAATCTCCCTAACTAAACCAACATTAACCTCACTTGAGGAAATCAAAAGAATTTGATAGTTAGGTAGGACACCGGGGATAGGCATCAAAATAATTTCCCCTTGTCATTTTCATCTGAGACATAGTTGTTGTCCTCTAGGGAACTAAAATCCTCTAGTATTTATTGGAACGGTCACAACGAGTTTATGGAGGGGCCTCCTGACTGTTTTTAACTTTCAGGGGTTAAACCGCCGCGATATTGAGAATCGGACGGACTCTGTGGAATGTCGTACTCCACTTAGCCCTAAGGCAACATCAATCATTGTCTTCCTTGTAATTCATAGTAATACAAGGGTGATAAGGTAGAAGCGCAGAAAACCTTTTCCAACGTGTCATGAACGAGGTAGCTTAGTGACTTTTCTACTAGGGCTCTTTTACCCAGGATCCCTTTCGGTAGAGGGATATCCTTCTCATATTGGTCTCTCATGTTGTATTGTTTGACTTGGATTTCATTACCTTGCGAAGGATACAACTTGTTGAGGTCTCCAGCTCTTAGTCAGGAGTTTGCTCGTTATCTCATCTTTATAGAGGGTCATTTTTCTTTTTAGTGACTGCTTGTTGGCATTCTGGCCATTATTTTTCTCAGCTCACTTACTAAGACATCGGTCTCAGTATAGATTTTAGAGCTTTCTTTTTTGGCCTGCGAGCCTTGCTTTTTCTAGCTCCTCTTTTGCACACTCGACTGCATTAGAGTTTTTGAGTTCTTTGTTACGAGACTGCCCCTAGATTTCATATTCCTTCCATTATGTCAGAACCACCACGGAGATCATGACAAGTACAGTGAAAAATACCTCCACCACCACCACTGCCACGGACCTCCGGTCCACCTGCATCACGTATTCCCGCTCCTCCTGGCCGCGGTGCTGGTCGAGGGAACATTCCACCACTGATATGCACTACATTTTCAGCTCCATATGTAACCATTACTCATAGCACAGTCTCAGAACCTCTTGCAGTTTTTGCAACCACTAGTATATCTGAGATTCCCACTATCACTTCACCCACTTTTATTCCAGATATATCTACCACAGTGGACAAAATTACAGTGGCTGAATCTAGTACATCCCAGAATACTAGACCAGAGGCCATCCTCCTACCTGATGTCAACACCTCCCTTCTACCAGAAACTTTCTATGATGACACAGATGGATCTGTTGGCACCACCAAAGGATCCGACTAGGATATATCTTGCTTGATTTTAGTCCCAGGTGGGTACGTCAAAATTATTGAAGACACTCAACTTCCTGATACACCTTTTGAACCTGACTATGGCTTTATCACTTCCCAGGTGGAGCTTCCGCCTATTATTACCGTGTCATCTAGCATTCTTCCACAAGAAACTAGTTCTTCCAGCAACGTACCTTGTACCATATCTCTCCCTAACCTCCCTTTGGGACATGAGATCATGGCCTCCATTCAGTCTAGTATGGTTAGTTTAGAAAATTCCCTATTAGCATCGGCATAGTTTAAACGTGACACAGAGCAAATGCTATCGATGGCTGTGAGATATCCCCCTGTTACCTGTCCTCCTGACTATCAGGATCCCAACATCGCGTCCAGCACAGAGTTTCATCACTCCTATGCAGATGGCTCCGGAACTTCAGACGTTACTAAACTATGTTCTCGCGGGACCCCGAAAACCCTTTTCAGGACATGAACCCGGACCCAGTCTTCGATGGTCCTCCTATCGTTGAACATGCTATGGACGATACCCACGATACCCCTCAATTAAATTCCCCACATTTTCTACCATCACCCATGTTTGGCGCACATTCTATGAGGGATAACCCAGTTTTTTCCCCGTCCTCACCTGTCAGATATGGAAGACCCCCTCCACAAATTGACACTTTTGGCGCTATTGGCCAATCGACACTATCGTATTTGGCTAGTGCCGGAAGAACACCAAGTCATACTGCTGGATCATCCATTTTGACCAGAGGTTCACCTTCAGCCACTATCTACACTATCTCAGGAGGTGGACAACCGACTTCTATGATCCCCAACTCCAACAACCAAATTCCTCCTGTCGGGCCATCAACCCAACCTACTGGAGGAAAATCCTTTGTTGGGAACCCCGTTCCTAGTCAAAAACCTCCTCCTATAGGGCCATCCAACCCATCTACTGGAGGGCAACGCATTGGCACCATCCAACAACCCTCCCAACCAGCAGCATCTGCTCAATATGGTATGTACAACACACCTAGCAGCGGACAACCTTATACCGGTTTTCCAACCGGGCCCCATCTTCAACATCCCTCGTCATGTACGCTTCCTTCTTGGGAACCTCAAATCCCACAGAGTGGGGGGTACTCATTATTTGGAAACTGGAACCAAGCTAGGGTGCAATCTCAGATTCCCCCCAACTTGAACTCCGGCTTCCCCTATCCTTCGGCTGCTACAACTCCATGGAATCCATCCTTTCAATTTCCACATGTTCCTCAAGGAGGAATGAACCTTCCATGGACACCACTGTCACAGCCACCCCCAAACCCTACTATGGGAAACCCTCCACTTATTTAATATAGTGGTAACATTCCTGGAACACAACAACTCCAAGGAACTTTTCCCCAACTAGGAGCAGCAACCATTCCTGGGTTACAGCAACCCCAGGGTACCATACCTACCATCCCCACTCAGCAGAACATCCACCAACCGGTTACCAACACTCAATCGGTTAACCAAATGGCCTACTACACGCAGAACTTCCAGCAGTACCCCGCGGGTAACACATATGGGTATAACATGCAACAGTATACTATGCAGGGCCCCCCAAGTTTCTCTGCACCATACGATTATTACTCATACTCGCAGACTGATCGTCAACTTCCCTTTTTGGCCACGCTAGACTTACCTGATTTGTCGAGGCTCATTAACGATCCCATATGGCATGAACCTCACTGGCCACCCATTCTAGCCAAAATTCCATCAAACATTCCTAAGTTCAATGCTAAGCCTGGGGAAGACCCCAAGAACCACATAATGACCTTCCATCTTTGGTGTTCATCCAACTCCTTGATGGACGATTCCATTCGACGAAGGCTCTTCCAGCGTATACTTACTGGCACGACAGCAAAATGGTACATCAAGCTGCCACAACACTCTTTCCATGATTTCAACACCTTGGCTATGCAGTTTCTCACCGATTTCCAGCTCCACATCCAGTATGAGACTGGAACAGAACTATTAACCTCGTTGCGTCAAAACACTTCTACACACATTTCGGATCACATCCATGAGTTGCGTTGACGCCGCAGGCTAATCAAGGCACCCATTCCGGATCAGCTACTTGCTGATTGGTTCACGAAGTCATTTTTGCCTCCCAAAGCTAGGGATATTGCTATGCATGGGCCGGTCACAGAAGAACAATCCATCTTGGCAGCTCAGTACATGGATTTGGTATACACCCAGTCCGACACTTTACATGAACTTCTTCCCCATGCTGCTCGCGTTACCACTGATCCAACCAAACCCCCCATTGATGGTATTGTCGGTTCAGTCAAGGCCCAGCCTACTACCAACTCGATGGGGCAACAAGCTTCTACTTCCCCTACCCTATCTCAGGCTGCTCCAAAAGCTACTACTTCTCCTGCTATCTCCTCCGAAGTGAACGCAGTTCAATCTATGTCCCAACCATCTAGAGGTAAGAAGAAGAACCAGCAGGAGAATCCCAAGCCACAACCCACCCACAACGATCTGAAACCACGTCGAAAGACTAAGTTTCCCTGCCTAATTTGTCAAGACAATCACTACACGCGTGACTGTCCCTACAAGGATGAAGTCAAAAAATTTGTTAAAGGATCCTCTTTCTTGGCAGTGTTAAATGACCCTTTCCCTCAGCAGCAACAGTAGATGGTTGCACAAGAAACCCCACAGGGGGGCAACTCGAGCAATCCAACTCGCGGAGAGATGTTCGCAAATCGCAAAATCCTGATGACAAGTAATGAAGAGATTCATATAACCACTCGTTCAAAGACATATGAGAACGCTCCAAGTTTAAACAAATAGTCAGAGATAGCCAAAGGCAAATATCCTGTTGAAGATATGACTCCTATCCCTCCCCCTACCGTCCATCTCCATATCGAGAGACCTCTTATGGACATGGTGCTATACCCACCCAAGGGAACCATACAAAAGGTGACATTTAATCCCAATGCACGAGCTTCCCAAAATTACAACATTGTTGAGGATTTAGCTCAAGCACCTTGCGACATGTCGACTCTCAAGGTTCTTCAACACTACCCTACGTAGTGTAGAACCTTATTCAGCACTGGGGGTAATGGACCTAGATACTGCAAACACTATCATGTTTAACTTGGAGCATGCCAAACCTCGGCTTTCTCACCAGTTAGCCTTCTAGGTTCATACAAAAATCCATGGACATAGCATCCATCGCACCGTTTTAGATGAAGGTGCCTCCACGTCGATCATGTCTTTGAATTGTTGGAGAGACTTAGGCTCACCTGAAGTCACGACGTCTCCCACTACTCTCAGGGAATTTGATGGACACGGTTTTCAACCTTATGGACTCATTCCCTCCATTGGTGTTGAACTGGGGGGAAAAAAAGTATCCGTACACATTGAAGTCGTGGATGCACCATTATATTACAATCTTCTACTTGGTCGGTATTGGTTTTACGCCATGATCGCCATAGCATCTACTGTCTTCCGGA
The DNA here is from genome assembly GCA_027924585.1 of Larix kaempferi. Taxonomy (NCBI): domain Eukaryota; kingdom Viridiplantae; phylum Streptophyta; class Pinopsida; order Pinales; family Pinaceae; genus Larix; species Larix kaempferi. Next base: position 1,137,281 of record BSBM01000858.1, on the reverse strand, counting down.
TTGTGCAATTTCCTCATGAAGGGAAAATTGTCACCATAGATCAACTTGATTACCGTATCCTAGATTCTCATATGTACTCCGCCAACACAGTCCCGTTATTGGATCAACCTCAGTACCGATTCCAAGACGTTGGCATTGGTCCTATGAATGATTCTTCCCTTATTAGAGTTTTTCCAGAGCTGGGGCCCCATGTTCAACCAGTCAACATGATTTCATCAAATGTCACCCCTTCCAATGATTCATGGGTGATTTCGAGTCCCACTGAGATCGAAAACTATGACAACTCCATGTCTTTGAATAGAAACTTTACAGCGTACGAAGCAATCCAATCAGCCACCAATTGGGTCGACTGTCCTACCCATCACACCATGGAGCAGCTCGCGTCTGAGACTCATTCATCCCCACCACTTATCGATCCTCTCACTTTGATTTTTCCCATTGATGAATCAATTATGGAGGTTATGTGGGGTGATGAGCCACCATGGGGAAATTTTCATCCTCGATCTTCATTCCCCACCATTCAGACGCTTGAGCCCGATACAAAACCCAGTCCTTCACTTATAATGGTTCAAACCAAGTTTCCCACTTCCCTCGACGAAGTATTTTCCGAAGGAAACTTGGACAACCTTATGGAAACCACTCCCATAAATATTTCAGTGAAGCCTAGTATCGTGGAAAACATACATATTGGAAAAACATGTACTCCCCTCGAAATGGAGTTCTACACTTGCTACTTCAAAACCTTCCACGATGCTTTTGCTTGGAGTTATGAAGAAATGCCAGGAATAGATCCCTCGATTGTGGTCCATGAAATTCCAACCTTCCCTGGCACCCAACCTATTTGGCAGAAACTTGGACCCATCCATCCTCGTAAGGCAGCCGCTATTAAAGCAGAATTTGAAAAACTTTTGCGTGCTAGTTTTATCTATCCTATCCCATTGATAGAATGGGTATCTAACATCGTTCCTGTAGCAAAGAAACATGGAATTATTAGAGTCTGTGTTGATTACCGCGACTTGAACAAATCTTGTCCAAAGGACAACTACCCAACTCCGTTCATCGACTAGATCATCGATAACTGCATCGGGAGTGTCATCTTTTCATTTATGGATGGCTTTTCTAGCTATAATCAGATCGATATCCTCCCAGTCGACCAGCATAAAACAACCTTTATCTTCCCTTGGGGGATTTTTGCATATCAAAAGTTACCTTTTGGCCTTAAAAATGTCGGGGCAACTTTCCAACGGGCGATGTCGTACGCATTTCATGATATCAAACATATTATAGAACCATATCTTGATGATCTTCCTGCTCATTCTCAGACTCGGGATGACCATCCTGATCACTTAGGTGCCATTTTCAAAAGGTGCCATCGCTACAATATCCGTTTGAATCTACATAAGTGCGTCTTTTGTGTGGAAGCAGGAAAATGTTTGGGATTCATAATCTCCAAAAGCGAGATATGCTTAGATCCTGCGAAGGTAGAAGATATCTCAGCCCTGCCTTCCCCCACAAACATTCCAGAACTTTAAATTTTGCAAGGGAATGCAAACTTTATATGCGATTTCATCTGTAATCTTTCCGAGATAACAAAAGGCTATATGAGGCTTCTTAAGAAGAACACTCCCTTCATCTGGGATGACGAAGCCCAACGTTCCTTTGATAATCTAAAGGCGACCTTAACTAAAGATCCTGTGATCCAACCCCCCGATTACACATGGGATTACATTCTTTATCTCGCATCTTCGACTTCCACCATCGGTATGGTGCTAGTCCAGGAAGACCATAACGGCATAGAACATGTGGTATACTATCTAAGTAAGAGTCTGCTTGACTCTGAAACTCATTATTCACATGTTGAAAAACTGGCTCTAGCAACAGTTTTTGTTGTCCATAGATTCCGTCATTACATTCTACTCCGCTAAACCACTGTTATAGCCGATTTCAATCCAATGTATTATATCCTCACGCGTCAAGTTCTTGGGGGAAAATATTCTCGTTGGATCGTCATCCTACAAGAGTTTGAATTAGAATGTGTCATAGCCAAGTCTAAGAAGTCTTTGGTCTTTGCTGAGTTGATTTGTAACTTGCCCCATGCTACCGAGCAATCCGAGCCCATCGATTCTCTTCCTGATGAATCATTGTTCCTCATTAGCATGTCTGATCCATGGTACGGGGATATTTTATTATATCTCAAAATCCAACGTTTTCGCCCCGACCTCACTCGCGATGAACGTCGATGCATCCGACATCACGCCAAGTACTACCTCATAGTCAACAATACCCTCTATCGACGTGGTGTCGACACTGTTCCTCGACGTTGTTTGACTCTAGATGAGGCGGAACGCGTTCTTAATGACTTCCACGCTGAAGCATGTGGTGGTCATCTCTCTAGGATGGCTACGGCCCAGAAAATACTACGAGCGGGATATTTCTGGCCCTCAATTTTCAAAGACTGCATTGAAACGGTCAAGAAATGTCCACCATGTCAATTCTTTCATAATAAAACACGCTCACACCCTGCTCCACTCCATCCTATTATTGCCGTCGGCCCCTTTTCCAAATGGGGCATAGATTTCATGCACCGTAAGCCCACTTTAGCTGGGGGGCATAGCTATGTCATAGTAGCTATTGACTATTTCACAAAATGGGCCGAAGCTATGCCTACTTATACTGAGGACGGAAAAATAGCAGCACAATTGATATTCAATCACATTATAACTAGATTTGGTGTCCCACAATCCATTGTGACCGATCATGGCTCCCACTTGAGGAACCATATGATTGAGGAACTAAGTGCCAAGTTGGGTTTTCGCCATGAAAAATCAACCCCATACTACCCACAGGCTAATGGCCAAGTTGAATCCATTAACAAAGTTCTGAAACGAATGATTCAGCGTATTGTGGGTACTCATAAATCCAACTGGCACTCAGCTCTATTTTCAGCACTATGGGCATACCGAACCTCAGTAAAAAGTGCTACTGGGTTTACACCATTCCAACTGGTGTATGGCCTGGAAGCCATTTTACCAATTGAATGTGAAATTCCTTCACTTAAGATAGCCATAGAGCTACTTCCCCACACCACTTCCGAAGAGGAATAGTTTCTATACCTAACCAAGCTAGATGAAACCCGCCACGACGCTGCTTTAGCCAACAAAGCTCATAAAAAATGCATCAAAGCACAGTATGACAAATCCGTTCAACCTCGTATTTTCAATGAAGGTGACCTCATACCCACATATGATCAAATGCACAATAAACTCGGAAAAGGAAAACTAGAATCTATGTGGTACGACCCCTTTGTTGTAAAACGTGTCTTGGAGAAAGGAGCCTATGAACTCGTCAATTGTGATGGCACACCATTGGCACGGCCCCGCAATGGGCTATACCTCAAATGCTTCTACGTGTAAGGTTATCCTATGAAAGATACGTTTTTGTACATAATGTACCTAGCTTGTTTTCACTCATCTTTTTGGTGTGCGCACGGACCTGATGTATCCATTCTTACCTTGACTTGTGATTTTGTGCGCAGATGTCTACCTACTTCGGATTCACCGACGGTGCAAGCCAGCATACCCGGAACCTCGCTTCCGCAGCATGGGTAATCTATTCTCCCATTGGCGAGTTACTATATCCAGGAGCCAATTGTTTGGGCCCTGCAACCAACAATATCGCAGAGTACCATGCAGTCATCGAACTCTTGACGGAGGTTGCTTCCCTTGGAATTGACTCCATATCAGTCTTTTTAGACTCCCAACTCGTGGTTTCTCATCTGAATCGTGCTTACACAGTTCGTGATCCTATCCTACTTTGTTTATTTTGAAGGGTACGCCTCTTGGAACGATCTTTTAATTTCATTTCATATAAACACGTACCAAGGGAATTCAATTGTATAGCTAATTACATTTTGGACTGGCATCTTGCCCATACATAAAAAGACATCACAAAATAAACACACAAGTCATTGTAAATAAATAGGTCATAAAAGTAGGTCCATATATATATCACTGTATATAAAAGTGCTTTTTCAAATACATAAAGTTTGTGTTTTAAAGAAAAAGTTTGGGACCTACTCCCATACAAAAATTTGGCTCTCAAAGCCTACATATTGTATACATGCCGCAAAAAGATAAAAGCTACCATCTAAGGAGATCTGGGGGATCTATCATGTTCCTCATCAGATTCCTCATGTTGCTGGTGATAACACACTATAGCCCGAACCACCCTACGAAGGAGTCGGCCAATACACCTAGGCACACCTACGGTATGCCGCTGGAGATGCAAAGGGATGTCATCCACCCTCATAGTAGGGATATTGTGGGTTAAGCCCTATAGGTTCCTCTCTATCTCTTGGACCTCTCCCGCCTCATCCTCGTCTTCTTCCTTGTCCGGAGTAGCTTGGTGATCAACACCACCTCGGCATAATGGCGAATACCCTGCCGGTCTCTGTGGTCCACGATCTGCGACATGCAAACATACATATATTAAAGTCTTCTACACATTCTAAAAAACAATAAAAATTATATATTCAAAAAAATAAAAAAATAAAAAAAATCCATGAAGGTCATACCTGAATTGTCCCAATCCTCATCTTCTGGCAGTGCTAAGTCTATATCCTCGCGGAAGTCCATGCCTGCATAGGGGTATTCATCGATCATCACAATCTGTTCCTCGAGCCACGAGAATAAATCCTCACCAAAAGCCAAATGTTGTGGCCCTCCAAGTTGTCCTACGTATTCACTCCATCGAGCCATCCATGGCTCGGTGGGTGGACGGGGGGGCATGGCTATCTGTGGGCGCAACAACGCCACCCTCTCCAAGAAGAAGGTGACTAAGATGTTCCCATACCCAAATTGAGAATTCTCTCCAAGCCTGCACTTGTTCGCTTGCTCTTTGAGGTTGGTCAATACTGCCTCACACCAGTTGAATACTGTTCTTGCCATGCAATCCACTACAAGATTCATCTTTGTACGGGACGCCTGATGGGGACCTGTGCTCCCTACTGCACATGTGATGGTGAACAACACGATTTTTAAAGGAAGTTCTACAATGTCCTTAATGACCACCTTGCCGCTTTTCTTCCCCTAACCTTGACATCAATAACGAGCAATTAAAGCATCCGTGCTCACCTCCGAGGCTATGAACCCATTAAAACTCACCTGGCTCCTCTTTTTGAGAGGCTTGTGAGGAAATAAATATCCTCGAGTTCAATCTTGAGGGTGTGTTCTCCCACTCGAAAAGTCTGAATGTCGAGGTCCCACATTTGAATAATGTGGGTGAGAAGCTTTGCCTACTTACGGATGCCCTTGGTCTTGAAGAATTTTAACAAACCACATTCCCACAATGCAGTCAAGGTCTCTTGGTCATCTTCGGCCAACAAATCATCCACTTCATGCTCTCTTTCTTTCCAATGGACCATTTTTCTCCAAACAAGTTACAAACACCTGCAAAAGGTCATAGGAAACATTCATTAATCATTCAACAACTTGATCTCAGCTAAAAATTTGAGAAAAAACAATTTTTTCATCTTGAAATAAGCAACTATCGTGCCTGGGGGAAAATTGACTACGTGGTACTACACAGTACCGTGCCTAGGTTTAACCTTACAGCGCGATATTGTTGCACAGTACCATGCTTCCATATAGAGCTCGAGTGGTACAGCGGAAGGCAAAAATTGCCTAATAGGGCTCGCCCAAAAAATGATTTTTCCCTACTGAAATCTAATTATTTATACATGAAATGAAAGAGGGGCTTGAAAGCTCTTACCTGGCGCAGACGGCTGTTGAAACAGTGCTCTGGATCTCCAGATATGAACTCTTGAAGTTTTTGTTCCTCAATGGGTAAAATCTCCTCTTTTGGCAAATGCACAAGTGAAATGGCAACTTTCTATATTTACCCATTCTTTATATATCTTTTTCACTTATTTTTTACTCATTATTTTATCTAGTTAAAATAAAACCCATTTCACATTATTAATATCTGGTTCCATGAGCATTTGTTGACCGGGCCTCCTTTAAAAAATATTCACATTGGCCTTCATTTTTTGACCTTCATTTTGAGCCTACTTTATCTTTTTCGTGCTGGGATTAAAACTTGAAAAAGATTCCATGCGCTTTTACACCCGTGCCGTGTTTGTCAAACTTAAGTAAGTGGTGTCGAGCTTAGTCAGCTTTATTCATGCTTGTTAAACGATAAGGAAAGTATTATCCTAGTTGTATTTTATTCTCTTTTCGGACCAGAATAATTAAAAATTACGAAAAAGACCATTGGAGTCCATAGTTAAGCTCTTTTCAGACTCCCTAAAATTAAAAATATTGCCAAGTGATCTTGACTCTTTCACACTTGTAAAAGTATTTGAAAGGTCATCTATTCGGTGATAGGTTATCCCTTTTTCAGCCCGTTTAGACTATTTACGAGAAAGGTATACCTCGGACAATGTTCGGCTGGGAGAGTTCTCTCGGGAATTGTTTTACACTTTTTCTGGATCGAGGGACTAAATTTATGAAAAAGTACACTTTGGAGCCTCCTTTAGTTTTTCAAGTTCTCTTAATGTGAAAAACTACCGAGTTTTCCTTCCTTGGACTCGTTAAAATTTAACATCGAAGGACCCACTTTGGGACGAACCCCTCCTTTCTCAGGTTCGTAAAACATGTGAGATTGGACTCATCTATGAGATGAGCTATACCGAGCATCTGTTATCCTCTTCAAGCTCGAAAAACAACAAAGAGGTACTCGTCTATCATGTCGAAGGAATATGGGAAACAAGTCAAGTTTAGTTTGGCAGCTTGTCAGTCGTCACCTTTGAACATGGCATGCGTCCATCCCTTGTCTATTTTGGGTATCTATTTTCGCTGAGTTATGGTCATCATCCTGATTCGTCTCTCTGGCCACGATCCTACTCGTTCGGTGTCTATCCTCTGCTATTAATAATCCCTGTAGCCAAGTTCTGTTACATGTCGTTACATGTTCAAAGGGTTGCATTGTTCAGAGTCATTCATTGTGTCAGACCTCCGCTGTGTCAGTACATGCTCCATTGATTCATCATCCTATACTATCTTTCGTTCTGATTTCATGTTGATGATGTGGGAATCATTATGGCCCACCTTCGACGAGTCTATTCCCGTCGATGCCAAATCACTATCCGAGAATTGGACTTAGGGATCAACCATTAGTACCTTGGTACATGCATGCCTCAATGGCAGGTTTTCGTTGTGTTCGACAGTAGGTTTACATCATTACCTCTGATCGAACAATCTCTCGAATGCTCGACATCAACCCATTCATCCGCATTTCATTGATATGTACTATAGATACCTTGGGGATCATCGTCATCATTGGTGATTTCCCTCGCATTTGTTACCGGTTCACATCATTGACCGGTAATCAAATGGTTTCTATCATGTTCGAATTCAACACTTTGTAATCACATGGCTAGATTCGTATCATTTGCGATTGGGTAGAAGACCCTTGGCACACCTTTGTATCTTGATTGCGTCTAGGTTGTGATGGAGATGTCCTTTGTATTGTCACACATATCCACTTTTTGTATTGGTCGTGGCTGTGTCATTACTGTCTCATGGATCTACGCTTGTTCATAGTAGCCATGATTTTTCTACAGTCTGTATCATTTCAGTACTCATGGATCTGCAAGGTATTGGTCGGCAGCCATGCTTTGAGTCAATTGTTTCTGAGCATGGGGATGCCCGCATCGGTGGTATATCTAACATTTTGTTTCTGTTTCAGCTCCTTGTTGCTCTCCTCGATGCTATCTCCACACAGTATTTGTAAATTCTTTCAGCCATCAGTCCCTTTTGACCTCACACTTTAGGGGGCATCTGTTATACCTCCATATTTCACAGTGTCGCATCTTCACCACAAAAATAGTTGACGACACTTCCCCTATTGCTTAAAACACCCAGAAGAGAAAAATGATGAGTGATCCTTGAAGACAAACCTATACTATCAAGAATCAACCTAGTTGAGACTTCATATACCTACACTACTGCGCCTTGATCTAGCTTAGGTGCACGGTAGTCAGCACTACCGCGCTATGCTCTTTCTGTGCCATGCGGTACTACCGTGTTATGCTATGTTTGAGAGGCACGGTACTCCCTTTTTATCCTTTTTTCCATGGCTTGTGGGATCTTGATCTTCGAGAGATTTTTGAGGATTGATGTCCCTAATTCGATCCTAACTCACTTTCTATGATTAGTAGGCCTGATCCACTAAACTCTCCTAAGATCCACCCTTCTCTCTTTTTGGTTAACCCTACTACACACTATAAGAGAGAGACATTCCATGAGCAAAGAGGAGGACTCTTGGAGACATCAAACTTATGATCTTGAATCTTTGTGGAGATAGCTAGAGGAGGAAGCACTTGGAGCTGGGAGTTGGCTTGGATATCAAGCAACCATTATAAGTGACTTCAAGTTGGTAATAGAACATAACTTGTCTTGTTTCCCAAATCACATGTGTTGATTTTGTTTCAATTATATGATTTGTATCTGTTATAGATTTAGATCCTAACTCATATTTCAAGTTGCTATAGAATCGTATATGCTTGTATCTTGGTTTCATTTTGACAAGTTCATTTGCGAGGACTTGGAAACTGGAGCAACCATTAAGACAAGCAATTGGATTGAAGGTCAGTTAGATCTCTTTTGTTTCTTCCAGCAGTTTAATCTTGAAATGTCTATTTAGATCTAGGAATTCAAGGTAGCATTTGTTATTTTTTGTCGTAGTTTCGAGTTAGTTAAAGTCTACTTTAACCTAAGAGAATTTCTACCTATCCGTAGGGAGGAAATTCTACAACACATATACATATATATGATCCAATTGATCATAAAATCATCCACCTAATGCATATCCAAAGTAGTAACTGGAGCATCATCCTAATTCTCATCACACAATGCTTACATCCACAGCCATGGGAAGGATCCTCCTCTCACTGTGCTTGGAATGGCTCCTGCAAATGTGTCCCATCACTTCTTCCTTGAAGTATCTTCAATCTGAAGAACACCAAGCCTCTCTCTGAAGTACTCAAACTTCACTATGGTTAGTGGTTTCGTCAACACATCTGCAACCTGCTCATCTGTCGCGACATACAAGAGCTTCACTGCTCCTCTCTGTACCATATCCTTGATATAGTGATATTTGATATCAATGTGCTTCGACCTGTCATGGAACACTGGGTTCTCAGATAGCTTCACACAATTCTGGTTTTCACAAAAGATACTAGTAGCATCCAGCAAGAGATCAAATAACTCAGACAATAGCTTCCTCAGCCATACTTCCTCACAACTAGCCGAACAAGCTGCAACATACTCTGCTTCAGCTGTACTCAGTTCTACGTAGGACTGCTTCATGCTAAACCAAGAGATCACACCTGATCCCATACTGAAGCCACACCCATAAGTGCTCCTCCTATTTGCAGTAATGCCTGCCCAATATGAATCAACATAACCCTGTAGGTTAAACTTTTGATTCACATCATACTTGAGCGCATAATCAACCGTACCCTTCAGGTACCTCGGAATATGCTTTACAACAACCAGGTCAACACTTCTTGGATCCGTGAGGAACTGGATCAATGTGTTCACTGCAAAGCAAATATTTGGTCTCGTGTTCGTTAGGTACATCAAGGACCCAATCATTTGACGATACATAGTGACATCAATTGTCTCAGATGAAGCATCACATAGAAGCTTCAGGTTTGATGCCATAGGTGTGGCCATGGACTTGCATTCCATCATCCCAAAATTCTTCAGGATCTCTAATGCATACTTCCCTTGTCTAAGGAAGATTCCATCTACACTCTGCCACATCTCCATGCCTAGAAAATAGTGCATCATCCCCAAGTCCTTCATCTCGAACTCGGCAGCAAGCTTCCTCTTGGAGTCGGTAATCAACCCATCCTCACCTGTAACAAACAGGTCATCCACATACAGTAGTAGTATCACATGATTGCCTTCTTCAACCTTGTAGTAAAGGTTGGAATCTTCTTTACTCTTAGTAAAGCCCAAATTGGATAGGAAACTGTCCATCCTACCATACCAAGTCCTAAAAGCTTGCTTCAAGCCATACAAGGATTTCTTCAACCTGTACATGTATGAATCCCTATCATGTGTCTAAAAAATGAGTGGTTGCTCCACATACACTTCCTCTTTGACTACACCATTCAAGAAATTTGTCTTGACATCCATCTGGTGTATCTTCCACTTCTTCATTGCAGCCAGAGCAAGTACTGTTCTGATGGAAGTGTATATGGCTACACGAGCAAACGTCTCTTCATAATCTATTCCCTCTTTCTGGGAGAAGCCACGAGCTACAAACCTCGCTTTGTATTTCTATATGCTACCATCTACAACATGCTTGATCTTATAGATCCACTTGGAAGTCACAACACACTTCCCTTCTCTTCTTGGGACCACATCCCAAACATCATTCTTCCTGATTGACTAGTACTCCTCCATCATGGCATCATTTAATTACTGCATCCCGGATCCTGTGAACTTCAGATTCTTCAATATCTTCAATAGATAATTTTCTTGAACTTCATTGGTGGAACAAATGTTGTTTTCCTTCTTTTGTAGGTGATTGTACACGATCTTTCCTACAAGTCAAATTCAATTGCATGATTAGAAAATTCTCATAGTTTTTCAAAAACACATTCTTATGCATAAAGACATATGTCATATAGTCATGCAATTATCTTAGCCAATGCTTCAATGCAACATTTATCCATATCCCGTATTCACATGGTAACTTTCTAGATGCCTTCCATCTCTACCAGAACTTTGTTAAGAGTGTGCAAAACTCCCAATCAAGTCAGCAAAAAGGTTTCATATTGGATAAGTAGCAATGGAATGTTGTATAGTGTAATAGGCCATTTACCCATCACATGCATATTAGTAGTATAATGTTCATTAATGCAAATATCCTAATATGCATAATACAGATCCTAAATCTAGGAACATAAGTATGTACATAACTGAACAACATCATTTAAGTAATCATATATATAATGAACGACAATTCAAATAATTATCTTTTTTTAGTTGTTGAGTGGACTCCCTCTTGATCTTTGCTTCCTGGATTACCTGTCCTTGAACTTATATCCATCCTGGACCACTATGCATGCTTAAGTGTACACTAGTGTCATCATTGTTTCATCCTCAAGATCTCATACATAACCATACATATATTATTATAATCTCAATACTATCAAAACATTATGATCCTAAATACTCTTAACATCTATGGTCATGATCATTTCACACACAGGTAATTTATCACAAGCATTAGTATTCAAGGTTTTAGGGTGTACTTCTATTACTCATGCATATTCTTATTGACCATAGGACTCTTCTGGTTAGTCATATCATCAATTAGAGTAAGAAACATAATATGCATAAACTGTTTATTACTTAAACTTCCAACTTCAAGAATAATCATTCATACAAAAGTATAAGATCCTAACACAAGGTAGGATTCTAACTTGATATAGGAAAAACATACCTGGTTATCATGTTAGCTAGTTATGTCTAACATACCTGCATAATGTCTCCTTGTTCTCTTCAATGACTTGTGCTAGTAACCTGCATATCTCATAGGTTAAGAATTGTAGAACCAAATTATACATAGCTCGTAAGTAGAGCTTCTATGTGATCCATCTATGGATGAGTCTTCATCTTCATGTCACCATGGTCTTGATCTAGAACTTGATTTGTACCTTTCATATTAGTGAATAACATTATCCTCATACAACACCACAGTGCATTAGTACAATCATAAGTGTCACAACCCTAATCAATGAATGTCTTCTATCATGCATTCATACTTTTACGAGGGTGATAAGACAAGTCTAAAATTAATCAAGATTGTTACTAAAATCAATAACATGAAGACAAACATGTCATAAACTTAATCATGAACAGATTTCAAAACATACCTGTAAGTCATACATTCAGATTGCTTGTAGTAGTAGTAGTTGTTGTTGTTCCATTTGTTCTTAGGACAATTCTTCTTGGTATGTGTTGTGAGAACTTGATATTCATTTCCCATCTTTTCTTCTTAGGCCACAAGCCTAGCTTCTTCTTGTGAACATTCCTCGCACATTCCACTGAAAGAGATCAATTTCCTTCTTGCATAGATTTCTTAGATGAAGGAGTCCCATGACCTAGGTAGGCCATTCAATGTGGTTATTACAATTTCACCATTCTCCACTACTTCATCCATAGCTTCAAGTTGTTCCTTGATTTGAGAGACCTTAGAAAAATAGGATTGAATGGCCTCTCCATTCTGAAGCTTTACCCCTTTCAATTGGTTCCGCAGAGTCATCTTCCGATTTATGTTCTTTCCTTCAAACAACTTGGTCAAGGAGTCAAACATTTCCATAGGTGTCTTTACGGAAGACACATGAGGTATGAGATGGTCTTTGATAGAATCAACAATGATTCTCTTAGCCTTGACCAGGTTCTTCTTGTGTAAGGATTTAGCCTCTTCTCCATCTGAGACAACAACCTCTTCACTTATGTAAGTGTCCAACTCATTCTCTTCTAGTATTAAACCAATCCTATACTTCCAGGCTCAGAATTTATCATCCCGTTCAAGCTTATCCTCAAGCTTGGTGTGGTGAGACATATTAAATAGTACTTCAAATGGAAATAGAAAAGATTTAGATCTTACCACTTGATTTGCTGAAAACTAGATCTGGAGCTGGATTAGGCTTTGTTAGAGAAACCCTAAAAATTCAAAATTTGAATTTCAAATTTATGAAAGGATAGAAAGATGTGCCTTGCTGAGCTGGTCAAGCTGGTATACTCAGATTCTGAATTTTGCAAAGTTTCACCCCTCAAAATTGATTTTGAAACTTCTGGATTCACTAGATAGGACCCCGAATTAGGGTTTGATTTTCCTGGAGCTTCACCCAACCAAAAAGTTCGATCTTGGTCTCTAAACTTCGATTTTTCAGAGGAGATTCCAGTTGTGGTCTCAGATTTCAGAAATTCCAACTTTTGCAGAAACCTTAATTTTCCATCTTTCCAATCAAAATCCCGATTTAGGGTTTGTTCAAGCCCAACCTTCTACCCAACCAAAATTTTTGATCTTGGTCTCTAAATTTCTATTTTTTAGAGGAGCTTTCAACCATGGATTCAAATTAGAAAAATTCCAACTTTCTCCGAAACCCTAATTTCCCACAGTAGAGATTAGGTCAAAACTGAAAAAGCTCAGAATTGAATTCTGTCTCGACAGAAAGATGCACCTTTGCTAGGAGAGCCAATATAGAATCCCGCATTTGATGATATATGGAGAGAAACCCAAATATTAAGAAGCCTTATCTTTCGCAGCTGCACAGTGCCTTCTTCTTAGCTCATCTCTAATACCATGTTAATTTTTTCGATAATTTCATTCCATTATCATTCAAGATCACTAAGAGAATAACATGCACAACATATCTACAACATATCGATCATAAAAAAAATAATGCAAGTACACAAGAGACACAGAGTTTCACCGGGGAAAACCAAGAAGGTGAAAAACCCCGTAGCTTCCTCAGAGATAAGATACGCCCCAATACAAGATCACAAGGATCAAACCTAATAAGATGTCTCTAGCAGATGCTCCTCCTCCTCCACTAGTGCGCCACTTTCTCTCTTAGCTATGCGAGCTTGAGAATTGAGTGAATGAATCAAATGAGAGACACGACCTCTCTATTTATACACTGACTTGATCTTCCAATAATCCAATGGGGCCGACTTGCTAATCAAGTCTAATAACCCAACCACATGACCTAACTAGGGTCGAACCCACACTGGTGGTCTAATAATCCATCAATACAAATGACAACACTTACAATGTAACTTGCGACACTTGCAAATACAAATGACGACACTTCCAATCAGAGGAATATAACATCTCTGTTAGATATACAATAAAGTACAAATTTAATACATAGAAGAATATCTTCCGAAGTTACAAATACATCAACAACAAAAACCTCTGATCCTTTGACCAATTTCTCCTTGCTTTCAGGTCACCCCCGAGCTGAGTTCATAGTCCCCCAGGTAGAGTATAGATTTTAAATTACCCTTAACTTGTTTCCCCCAAGTTATTCAGGATTATTTTAGAGGAAGCAGGCAACCCAACACCCAACTCAGTACTCCTGAGTTCCAGGATGTGCCAGGGGATTTTAGGCCTTAGAACACATATTTCATTAAATTTGGAATTAAACTGCGTATTAAAATTCCAAAATAACTAAAAAAATCAATTTTTATGATGTTCTTGGAACAAAATGTTTCTAATTTTAACGAAATATGTGTTTTAGCCATTAAGAGAATCAATAAAACACATCCTATTCAGGTAAATGCAGTACTCCTGCAGCTTGGGGTAGTTCTCCTACTTGCACACAATTAGGTGGTCAAGCTCATACCAAGCTGTATGATTCCTCTTAATCTGGGCCAGTTTGGTCCTCCTAAATATGCCCTCAATCACTTGGCTTCAGGACCAGTTTGGTTATCCCAAATCTGTCCTCCCTCACCAATCTTCATTTGTCTCAAGTAAATGTCTTTCCCACCACCCATTTCTCTTGTGTGTTTTGATCATGAGAATGTGAACAATGATAATGATGAATGAATGAGTGTTTCAATGGATTTCACTTTTTATTTACTTAGGTGGGAAATTCCTCATTTTACGAATTCTTTTAATTCATTAGTTTCTCAAATCTCTTCTTTAGGGTTTGCCATTTCTCTCCAATAATAATTTCTTCTTCTTATTATTAGGCGGCATTTCCCCTCCAACCCTTAGGGGACTGTGACTCCAATATCATTAATGTGCTGGCCCACATGGTCATTAGAAATCAATTTATCAGATTTCTGAAATCACCTAAGTAAAATGAAATAATACTTAACGGAAATATAATAGGGGTTCAAAGTCCAAAATTGGGGTATTACATGCATGATCCCTTTCAAGACTCTTATCTGTCATTGGTTTCCGTATATCCTTCTTTTGAGGCTCAAGACCTTTCACAACATTTTCATAACTTCTTTGTCCTTCTTTACCTTTAATCATCATAGAGCTCAAACCCTCATAAATTTGTTTGTATCCAAGACCAGATTTATCATAGAATGTCTTTTGGCTGCTAATAATTTCATCTAGTATTTTAGTGTTGTTATCAATTTTTTGTCAAATGTCCTTCTTTTGATATTCCCTTTTGAGAGAAACTATATCTTCGTCCATCTCTTCATGTATATTCTCCTTTTCTTCCAATTTTATTTGATGTGTTTCTTCAATCAATTTGGATTTTTCCAATTGAATCTTCAAATCCATAAATATCTTCTTTGTCTCTTCGGGGTCATTACTGGAGCTTTCCTTCAATTCACCCAACTCCCTTTTGAGTAACTTGTTTTTATTCCTTTATTTCTTCATTTCACTTAATGAAGTGATCAATTATTCTTCAAGATCTACTTCTCCTTCCACATAGTCTTCCTCATCATCATTAGCATTTTCTTTTAATGCCATGAAGAGCACCTTTCTAGAATCACTGTCATCCTCTTCATCAGAGGAGGAACTATCCTCTTTTGAAGAGAGACTCTTATTTTTCACAATTTTTTTGTTCCTTTTATGCTATCTCTTTTCTTTATTGGGAACATCTTCTTCATCATTATCAGAACTTTTTGCATAAGGAAACTTGGAAGCAAAATGAGCAAGTTTACCACATATAAAACATATGAGAGGAAGCTTACCTTTGTACTTGCTAGTTCCTCTTTTCAACTTTCTCACGAAGTTTGCGACCTATTCATAATCTAATTCATCATTACAGCTAGAGAATGAACAAGATTTTTCCTTTTGCTTGTTCTGCCTTGTCTTCTTGGAAGCCTTGAAATTTGCATCCCTTCTAGTAGGATTCTCTTGTTCTGTTCACATTTCATAGGCTGTAAGAATTCCATGTAATTCATCCATAGTTAATTTATATAGATATTCTCTTTCTTCTAGAGATGAAATATTAGAATCAAACCTTAATGGAAGAGATCTGAGAATATTTTGAACAATGATTGAATTTTCAATCTTTTCTCCAAGGTCCCTCATGGTGTTCACAATTTCATCTACTTCAAGAAAATAAGTCGCAATGTCTTCATATTCCTTCATTTTTAGATGTTCAAATTGTCTTCGATAAGTTTTCATCTTAGCTCGTTTGAATTTGGAATTTCCTTCATACACATTCTTAAGCTTGTCCCATATTTCTTTTGAAGAGGTACAATACATAAGCTTGAAAAATTCTGAACCTGCTAAGCCTCCAAGAATAGCACTCATGGCCCTTGAATTGCATTCATAAAGTATTCCTTTACTAGTAATTGCATGTGGATATGTCTCTAGTGTATTGTATCGATGTACTACACTCTGCCAAACATCAAGCCCAATTGACTGCAAGAATAGCTTCATCCTTATGCACCAAAAAGCATAGTTCATTCCATCAAATAATGCTGATCCAAGCTTAGAATATTCTGCATACTTTTCCATGATGATCTACCTTCCAGTGGTTAGACTATCTTGAAGGAACCAACTCTGATACCAATTGTTGGAAATACTAAGAAGGGGGGTGAATCAGTATTTAGCACTTTTTACCATTTCAAACATTAATCATATCAATTAAACATTAATCTTTATGTCATCACATAAACCATACACAGTGCACAAGATATTTTACGTGGAAACCCAAATGGGAGAAAACCACACAATGTTTTTCTTATATAATATAGAGATTACATTTAGTGTGTTTACCAGCACCAACTAGAAGGAAGCTCCGACTCCATAATTTTCTAGCACCAACTAGAAGGAGTCTACAACTCCTTGAGATCACAGGATCCAACCCGTCCTTTCCCTGTCCTACCTCCCTGATATGAATAAGAGAATCAAATTAATCACTATATCTATATTTATCCCTGTCACTGTCACTATCATTGCCACTGTCATACTGTCTCTGTCTTTATCCCTATCACTGTAACTATCAAACTGTCACTATCACTGCCATTGTCATACTGTATATGTCACTGTATCACTGTCCTTATCACTATCACTGTATCAAGTTGTGCATGCCTCAAGTAAAATTTTCAATATTTCCCAGAAACAATCATCCAAATATTTCATTTACATATTCAATCTTTTACATTAAATCAAGCCATAGATCTTCCACATAATACGATGGTTTATTCATAGAAAACCATCAAGATATAACACAAATATAAAAACAATATATATGCCAGGATAAGATAAATATCTATGCCAATATAACCACCATCATATATTCCATAACATATTCAATATCTTCACCTACCATACCAATATCAAATACGAACGCTATCCATGAGAGACATATGCCATCACAAGAGAAACCAACAAGCATCAACCATAACTTTGACAAGATCAGAATTTGAAGAAGATATAAAAAAACCAAAAGAACTTATATATCATTTCCTCACATAGCCATCGTATCAAGCTTTCCAATGATACAATAAGTTTCTAATTCTGATACCGTATGAGAAAGATATGCAAGTTTTTGTCAATCTTCTTCTCTTGATGACTACTGCAAAATTCAGCTCTAGTTGACTGTCGACCTTATTCAGTGTACTTTCAGCCTATAAAACTACTTTTCACTACTTCAAATTCCACCCTAGATCATATCATCACATATGCCTTTCCAATTTTTCCAATGAGCCAAGAATTTTTCGATTTTGATACCATATGAAAACATTATGCCAATTTTCGTAAAACTCCTTCACTTGATCACTGTTACACAATTTGGCCCCAGTATTTCGTACATTTGCAAAAGAGAAGATAGAGCATGAATGATGATAAAATGAGACATTTTCTATTATATTTATACACTTCATCATTCCTTGTATCTTCTTCTAGGGGCTTCTTAAACTTATCCTTAACTTGTGGATCTCCATATTTTAAGGGGGTCTAGTCAAGGATTTAGTACCCCACATCAATGATCCATCATGACATGTCATGTCATAACTTCAAGATCACTCCATATCTTCTTAAATTAACCCTTATGAATTGTACGCATCATCATACTTGATTGACACATCATTATTTTTTGCGAGGCTCCATGCCACTTCATGTGGTCCAATGGACCAAAGTACCACAACTTTCGTGGTCATGTGAACCAAACATCCTTATTTTGGGGATACTTCAAGCTTCACACCTGTCACCAACTTGATTTGGAGCAACTTTGGGGACTCTTAAGGGAATTCTCCACCATGGGTCATGTAGCCACAAACTCATGGGAATGTGGACCAAACATCATTATTTAGGGGTTTCTTCACCTTTTATTTCAACAATTCGTAGGGGAAACCTTAGGGACTTCTTTACAGTTTTGGTCCATATGTGTACATCACAAAGTGTCTTTCGACGAGGGCCATGCGAAACCACTACGCCATAAGGGGATTTCTTTGGAGGACATATACATATAGAATTTTACATCAATGACAACTTTATTCAACATGAATCAATGTAGCAAGATTTATTAATAACATTTGTCTGAGTATCTACATGAAATTGTTTGGATAAAACTCTTGGTAATATTACATGAAAGGTTGGAAACAATCATGGAGAAACATCGAAGATAGTCAATATTTTGGTGAACTACCAATAAATTGCTAAAGATCCAATGGTATGAAAATATGTTTACTTGAGTAGTTGATTTATGGTATAAATGTGTAGTGGAAGATTGTGATTTGGACATTGCAGTAGAATTCCATCAGTCTTTGACCAAGGAACTTGAATTATTTAAATAAAGGAAATGAGGAATATTGATTAATGAAATACAAGTGTGGATAGAAGTAGCTCTAGCAGAACAAGGTATGTTTCCAAGCCTCATTGAGATGGAAATGAAATCCAAATGGGGGTGTGGAGTGATAGGAGGACTTGGTGGAAGAGTCATGCTATAAGCTACTTGAAGGATTAGTGATGGTAAAGGTAGTGGACCCTAAAAGAGAATGATAGAAGAAACACCAAAGATAATAGAGAATGATGGTGTGAAGAACTGGAAAAGATTGATCCTATGTAGGATTCATTAACAAGATGATATAGTCTTGATTTGTGTTTGGAGTGTGAGATGATTCATACGATAAGATAAGTACAAGAAGGAGCTTTGGTGGGTGCTGAAATTGACAATCAAGAAAGTGTGGTGTTGCAAATAAGTCAGGAGTTCAAAAAGGTGTAAAGAACTTTGAGAGAGTTGAGGTGACAACAACATCAATGCATGGGGAATGTAGGCTCTCATACTAGAGATTTAGAGACTTTGGTGTTAATATAGAAGTCACGTCAAACAAGAATGAAGAAAAGTGATTTGAAGATGATTTCAATATTTCACCACTATGGGTGATATCAACCTATAGATTTCCATAAATTTGAGGAAGTAGAATTAAATGGAAGTGAAGGAAACCCCTGTTGCATCCTACCTCCCAATTCTTTTTATTTATCATGATCTAATGACAATTATTGTATAGAGTGAAAGTGTGTGGTTGATTAGCATTTTAAAAAACGTTGATATAATAGTTGTGAACAATAGAAATGTGACCTCTCAAGGGAGTTAGGAGTTGTATTTGGTGTTATCTAGTTTTGTAAGTATTGTTGTAGAACATGAATAATTAATACAACATCCAAGGCCCAATGGATTTGTGTTGGTATAAATTCATAAGAAAATAATGACCAATCAACCAAATGTGTCATAATTGTGGCTTCGTCCATTCCACAATAGAGGTGATCAGGACATGAAATACAACTATTTCCTTTTTTATTCCATTTGGAGTGCAAAAATACTATGGGTGCACTGGGTTTGCTGGAATTCCAAACGACACTGATAGGAAAAGCATTGTAGTGGTATATGAAGTGTAAGTAGAGTACTCCCACATTGCATGGTGTCAATTTGGTTAAGATGAGGGTGGAATTTAACAAGGATTTTTAGAAGACAAATTCAAATAGAAAATCCTTGTAGAATTAAAGGAGCTTAAGCAAATTGTGGCTAAAATAGTTTCAGAGTATGACCATCAATTTCAAGATTTGATGAGTTGATTGATATACAATAATTAGGAGGTGTAACACAAGGAATGGTTTAAGGGTTGGTTTCTACCCCATATGAATATGCCATTACTAGAATAATGGTTGTTGACACAATGGGAAGCCTTGGAATTCACTGTGAAATTAGATTCTATAAGTGGATTGGTTGAAACCTCAATTCCAAGGTTAGTGGAGTTGAACTACTAGTAGCAACTTACCTAGCCAAGTGCACCATAGATAGTGTTGTGTAAATTTTGAAAGACAAAGGGTTACCTAGGGAATGGATTCCCCTATTGTCCCTCAGGTTGTACCTCAACCAAGAACGAGATTATGTTTGGTAGTTATGCCCAACCACATATTCAAATATCAAAAGAAAGGTGGCTTCGATTAAGATGCAAATGCCAAGGAGGGCTATGCAGATGGCACCATATCTACACTAGTTTAGGTCAGTAATCTAGTCCTCTAACCAAGGGAGGGTTCCTTTAAAAACAAGTAGGTAAGAGTCCTAGTCTATCTCCCTAGGTACGTTTCAGATATGTATGGAACCATTGACTGGGTTTATAGCTGAAACTTGAGGTGCTTGGGGGAAAATATCATCCATGAAAAAAAAATGAAAATGAGTTTTGTATTTGAAAGGGAGGCCCAAATATCCCACAAAACTTTAAAATTGAAAATAAGTGTAGCTCACAGGCGCCTTAATCATAACGAACTCCCAGAAAAGGAAGGAACAACAACATAAAACACATTTGATTGACAAAGTATATTTTAACTTCCCATTGATATGCATCTTAGCTACTGTTAGAAAATTACATAGGCATGCAAATTTCACATCTATGCAACTCTAGGACATTATATGAAGACTTGACATATTATCTCAAAAGTACATTAAGCATGCATAAAACACCATTAATTAAACAACCAGTTATTGTCTCATGTCGGTCATGGTTTCCCAAACAATAGCATCCCATACATTTAATAATAAAGACAATTTTAATTCAAAAACCGTAGTGGCAATCTCACCTCGATTGGTCCCGAGTATTTCCAAAGCACAACATCCCTTCATTTAAAATAAAATTGATTTACATCTTAAAACCCCAGTGGAAGTCTTTCCTCGTTCCTGGGTAGCCTCAAAATACAACATTCCTATTTCTTTTCTACAACACAATACCACAAAGGGGATTAATTCATCTCTGCCCTAGTATAGTTGTCTTTTATATCAACAACAGACTTTGAGCGATCTAAGACCATGAATAATGAGAAAATAAAAATGAGAGCAAGCTAATGTGACATAGTTGGGCGACTATCTTCAACCTCGAAACTCATGAGAAAATGATGCACCTCCTTTCGTTCCCTTCTGGGCTGAGCTTTTATATGTATCCTAATGTTGGTTGTGCTCTTGTAATGTTCCTGTCAATAATGGACATGGAGCATTATCAAATTCTTGGAGATTGTGTCTTTCTGTTTCTAGGGTAACTAAATTTCAAGGACAAATCATCCCTCAATATGCATTATCTAATGATCTCAGCTTCTCGTGCACCTTTCACTATCTCGTCGTTGAAAAAGGAACTAATTCTGGTATTGAACAACATTGGTAAGCATGCTTTTCTCTGGTTGATATCATTACTCGAGAAAATTTGTCCCATGATGTGATGCACAAAGGAAATCTCCAAGGGAGGTTGCATTTTTCTTCATTGACGTGTGTTAGGGGAAAAACTTGATGGAATAAAATTTATCATTGAGACCTTCAATGTGGAGGAATCCATCACAAAGAGGTAGTTGGTATTAGTGGAACCAATCTAACACCGTCATTCTCTGGGTAAATATTCATGTATCAAATAGGTATACAATAGAAAAATGATGTAAGATCCCTGAACCTCGAGAATTCTGCGGACATGCTACAGTTGGATCCATTCAATCTATCAAAATCCCAAATTATGTTGCAGTAGTAGAGGGAGATCTTGTGAAAGTGTGAATCAGTGAGAAAAGGAGAGATACCATTATTGATAAATCACAGGGACTTCTCAAAATGCTTATTTAGTATGAGCCTAGAATCCCAACCTAGAGTGAAGTATCAAAATAATTATTTAGTATGAGTTGTAGCTTGGAGTGATCAATGAGAAGCTTTGCATGGAAGCGATTGAGCCAAGCCTCCAGAGGTAATAATTCATACATTAGTAAGGGAAACATTCCGGATGCTAATGGGATTGGTTGTGTTTCCATTGCAAGATAATACTTGAAAATAACTAACCGGAGGAACAAGCCATGGATTGAAAGTGGTGGAATCTTATGTTTATAGATAGGAAGAACATCTTTCACATGAATAGGATTGGCCTAAAACATGATGAATCATTATTCTGCCATTGGGTGAGGATCTTCCATGATGAAAATCACATGACGAGAGGACAAATAAGAAGGGGGGTTATCCGCATAAAAATGTGGAGAGATTAGTTGAAGGCATATGGATGAGAAAATTGGATCATGAGGGAGGTTGAGGAGTTGGAATAGTATATATTTTCCATAGTAAAACATCCTACTTTCTTGAAATGGCTGCAAGTTTGCATGAGAAGGTAATATTCCGATCACTTGAAGTATCATGCTATTGTGTGATTCCGACGAATGCTGCTCTGGAAATTGATCATCATAGAATATACCATGAATATTTTATAATGGATGTTCAAGATTCCTCTGAGAAAACTATTCACACAGATTTCTGCTTTTTTCATGAGGGAAAATTTAACCAATGATGATTAGGATCCATCCTAATATTTTTACATGGTTTGACCTGGACCGTCAATGAGAGGGACATATTTTTATCTTTAGTGAACATATTTTGAAACATAGATGTAATATATTTTCTATGCGATGATGTATGATTGAAGCCTGACCTTGAGTGAGAAGGAGCTTATTCATCTTGCTCCATGCTCTAGTGGCCTCCAACGGCTAAGTTCTGACCATAGCATGTTGTGTGATCCAATATGAACCATTCATGGGGTGTCTTTCCCTTCTTTTTGAGTACAAGGCTTTCTCCCTCAAACATATCAGATTTAATTTATACTAATTGTGTGCTCTAATATTGAATGTTGGCGAATAGAGGTTTTTCTTGGATTCCTGGATTGTCCCATGGCCTCCAATGGTCAAGACATATCTTGAGAAGATGCCCCACTATATTTAGATGATTGACATGAAATTTTGTTGGTTAACTCTACCGCACCTCTCATCACCTCTAATGAACCCGATTTATCCTAGCAAACTACATGGATTATCTAGGCCATCAGTGAGGGGTCCCCTAATTTTAGGTCCCTCTCATATTGTGGGGGCCTTCGATGGTCAAGATCTGTTCTAACGTACCACATGTATATATCTATAATATGTTGGCTAGGTGAGATGCCTTTTAATCCCCTTGTTAGTCACTTCCTATGGATGGTTCAGATTTCTTATATGCAACATGACCATTAATGATTGGCACTTAATTTTTTTTACTCTTGGTATTTAGTCTTCTTCTTGATTGGAGAGAGGTAATGAATAACTGTCGTTACAAATCATGCTACAATATTCGACTCCTTTTGTGGGATGGTTCCTTCTTGAGGGGTGCTAAGAATCCATCTTCAATCTCTGAGAATAGTAGACTCGTGCCTTCGCTTCCACTGGGACATGGGGTCATCTTAGGGTTTTATTTTGAAGAGATTCAGATGTATTTTGGGGAAAAAAGAAACAATACAAAATGCCAATTGGGATTTATTTATTGGCTAGAAAAAGTAGAAGACATAGACTGTGATTCTCTTTAGAGAAAACAAGAACTATACAAATAATAAAGAGTAAATTATGGAAAAGGGAACTATGATACCAATGCAAGAAGGATGACTTGTAGCCTCTTCAATAGAGAATGGATTGGGATGAAAATTTTCAAATTCTTTATGTTGTTCATGATATTTGTGTAATTTATTCCCTTTTAACATCGTAGTTCTCTTAGGGGAGATCTTATGGTCATCCCAATGGAAAGGAGGAGTCTTTGATTTTCATGGGATTTCCTTGTGACTCCTGTTTGCGAGGTCCTGCATCTATTTCTATTTCAAGTAAACCATTTATTCATTTATCCTTTCCTCATGTAGTAGTTATGATATCATTGGCCTTTCAAAAATTTGTTGGAGATCCCCCAATAACATATTTGTGTTGCCCCTCCTCCGGAGGATTTGATTGGTACTTCTTGATCTTAGTTATTGCATTTGAGTCTTCATATACCTTTAGCTAGGCGTGACCCTTAACGTTTTTTTCCTTTGATCCCCGTGTTGACAATTTAAGGTTTGGTACATTATTAGTATTTTCAAAACAAGGGTTGAGAACATACTGGGAAATTTTATCTAGTGGAAACTAGGACAATGCTTGAGCTATACTCACATTCTCATTAGAATCACCATTAGGGATTTCCTCATGAAGTATGGAAATATCTGGAGGTCATTCTTTAGAATACATTTTGGGCTTGACCAAGTCTTGGGAAAGGGATTGGTGACTGAGGAAAAAGGTTCCCATATCATCACGCATACTAGTGAGTAAATTAGTTGGGTTCCTAGGATCATTGATAACATAGGTATTTTTTGGCTCTCTGTACAGCTAGTGAGTGTCTTCCCCAAAGATAGGAATAGTGATGTAAGATAGGTCAAATTGAATATTTTGTCCCACAGAGGTTCCCTAATGTTTGGATAATAGCATACCATATGAGGGAGGGATGTCTGCTATGACTACATCCATCATGGCATTTTTTTAGGAATTTGCACCATTCCTACTACAAGGTATTTGATCATCCTGATGCATTGGAATCATTTTGAATCAAAGGGAAAAAAGATATTTATATGGTCTTGTAATATTTAGGTCGATATTTTCCATCACTACTAGAGGCATCAAAGAATGGGGAGAACCATAATCATATAAGCAATTGTACAGGTGGAAGTTTTGAAGCTCCATATTAATATAAAA
The DNA here is from genome assembly GCA_027924585.1 of Larix kaempferi. Taxonomy (NCBI): domain Eukaryota; kingdom Viridiplantae; phylum Streptophyta; class Pinopsida; order Pinales; family Pinaceae; genus Larix; species Larix kaempferi. Next base: position 1,112,243 of record BSBM01000858.1, on the reverse strand, counting down.
TGGGGAAGTAACACGATTCGTTTCATGAAGTAAATTTCTAAGGACTATCGTGGGAGCATCGTCTTGGAGGTTGATTTAATCAACTTTTAAAGGAGGCTTGTCACTCAGGCTCATTACATTAGAGCAAGGAGTTGATTTATCTGAGGAAGAGAGGAATTTAAGTACGGTAGGGGAAGACGTGGCTTTGGGTACAATAGATTTATTGGAATCTTTGAGGCCCAGATAATATGATATTTATTTTTTGTGAGTAAGGAACCTAAAAAATTCAGACAGACGCATTGGAATTTGATTTTACTTAACTCATGCTTAAAATCAAAAGTAGGAGAAAGAAGAGGACTTGTACCTAGTACCTTGATAATTGGATGCTGCTTTAATGGAGTTTGAATTGGACATGGCTGCACTTTATTGGATTTTGTACCTTTGAATTTTGGCTTGAGTAGAATGATAGTATGTCTGACATCTACGTTTTTTAATACAATATCTCCTCTTGGTTTCTATGCAATGTTTCCATTATCGCTTCGGCTCTCATTATAGGTCTTATAGGATTCATCCCGTCTAAAATTTTGAATGTTAGGTTGCGCCCTTGGGTCATACGATCTCTTGAACTCTTACATAATATTATCCATAACTAAATACAATTGAGCGGGAGACAGGTCTAACATCCTCTAATCTTGACGTACTACTTATTCTTCAAGGATGCAATCCTCTTCCTCTAGCATACACATACTTTAAGATCCCAACAAGTCTTCTCTACATTGCATCTCATCTGAATGAAATAACATGTTTAAAATCGATGAAGGGTTTGCTGGATCTTGTTGCTCAGGATGATAGTACTCTTCAAATCCCTCTTCTATTGGAGGGGCGATTTTAGGAGGTGTTCTTGGATATTGCTTAACATTAGGGTTTTCCCACCTTATTTATCCTAGTGGGGATATTAAAACGTTCTTCTTTATTGCGGTTGACCATAAAACTGAGGATTCTAGTTTCGGAGTGGGTTCCCACCAAAAGGAGTTGACGCCTGACCTTGTTTGAACTTAGTAAGGTCATTTTCCATATTCTTTAGAAGATTGTTAACTTCTAGGCTAAGAGCGTCTTGGCTAGGAAATATTTTAGGCTCTTTTCCTCTCCTCCTATTGGGATATCTACAATCCTTTAGATATTCCATTTTGGTCTTCAAGGTGTTAAATAAATGTAACTGTAGAAGATATTCTATTTGTACTTGTCTATTGTATTATTTTATTCCTCCTTCAGTAGATATCATTGATGTAATTAATAATGTAAGATTCATTGAAAGAGTCAATGTAAACCCTAGGTCTTATGTCGGCCTAGAGGAACCCATAAAATATTATTATATTATGTATTTGAGAGGTCGGCCCAGTTAGTTAGGTGAAGTCGGACATGTTGGGGAAAGGTCACCCCAACGGAATAATATAAATAGCGGAGGAGTATCTCATTTGTACTCACTCATCTCACTCACACGAGTTCACATAGGAGAGAGAGAGAAGTTCACACAAGTGAAGGAGTAGCTGATTTTTTCTTGGGGTTTATCATTGTGCTTTGTGAATTCTATATTGAGGAATATTTTGTTGGGGTTTTCTCCCTTGTGGTTTTCCCGAGAGAAATATTGTGTTCATCGTGTTCTTGTTGTTCTTGTATTTATTTCAGTGATAGATTGTTTAATGTTATATGATAAACAAGTAAAAACTAACATGGTATCAGAGCAGGCCTGAAAGAAAACATTGTGTAGCCTCTGCAACTGCAGAAACTAGGGCTTCTTGTTCCAGGAGCTCCCTCCATGGATCAACTGAAAAAGAGAGTGCATCTAACTCACCTCACTAGGGCACATCATTTTGTTGAAGCATATTTCAATTATGAGAATTTTCCTTTTTGGGTCCCTCGCTACAGCTCGGGAGAATTAGGGAATTATGTTTTTGGATCATCTGCTCACAGAATTGGGAGGAGTACTTTGCTCAAATCTCCTTAAGGAGGTGAATTTGCTCATCCATTCATTTTTCCAAAATCCCGAAGTCATAAAATTAGGGCTTCTCTGATAAACCCTAGGTCAAGGTAAAAGCAGTTTTCAGAAGCACAACTTTTCAGGTAAGTCTCAAATCTATTCTATTTCCATTTGAAGCACTCATTATATCAATATGACTATAAATACCATGCTTTATGAGAAGCTTAAGGGAGACGATAAATTTAGGGCATGGAAGTATAGATTCATGCTCATCTTTGAAGAACATGACCTAGAATGCTTTATAATGGAAGGAATTACAGAACCAAAGGGAAAAGAAGCCACAACAAGGCATAAGAAGAATACGGTCAAGGAAAAGAGGATCATTGTTTATTCCATCAAAGATCACTTGATCCCCCAAGTGTCTTCCAAGAAGACCCCAAAAGAGATGTTCGATGCCCTGACCAACCTATTTGAAGGGAAGAACATTAATAGGAAGATGACATTGAGAAATCAACTCATGAGACTGAATATATTGAAGTCTGATTCCATGCACTCATGCTTCTCTAGAGTGTCCTAGATAAAAGAAAAACTAGAAGTTATTGGAGACATGGTAGAAGATGTTGAAGTTGTGATGACCACTCTGAATGGTATCCCCTAATATTGAGAAACATTTGTTCATGGAATTTGTGCAAGAAAGAAATTGATCCATTTCAGAAAGCTATGGGAAGAGTGTGTGCAAGAGGAAGAAAGAATAGTGGTGAGAGAGGAGAAACTAAATGACAATGAAGATCAAGATTTGGAAATTCATGCCAAATGTGGAAGGAAAAGGAAGAACAGTGTACGTTCCCGTGAGGACTCTCCAAGAAGACCTCAAAAGAAAAATAAGTTCAATAAAGACCTATATTCAGTTGAATGTTACTCTTTTCAGAAGAAAATACATATTGAAAGATTTTGTCCAAACAAATCTGGATATCATACGGAAGCAGAAGAAGAGATTTTATGCTCATTCATCGAAAGATAGTGAGAATAATGAAGTCAAAAATAGAGAAGATGAAGACTCCAGTGAAGAATATGTTCTAATATCGACCCTCATGGGTTCAGTATCTCATGGAAGTGATACTTGGCTAGTATATAGTGGAGCTTCAAAACATATGACAGGATAAAAAGAATCCCTTTCACATCTCATTGAGAAGGAATCTCTACACAAGGTAAACCTTGGATATGACTATCAATATCTTATCAAAGGAATGGGATAATCCACTTATAAATTGGACTCTATAAAGTCCATGAAGATGAAGGATGTACTTTATGTACCAAGATTGAAGAAGAACCTTCTATTTATTTCAGCATTAGATAAGAAAGGTCTTCGAATTGCATTTATAGATGGTGAAGTTCTTATGTGGCCAAAGGGAAATACTATCAATGATGCAGTAGTCATTGGAGTAGAAGAAGGAGGACTTTACAAACTGAAGGGTCATGCAGACACACCATTGATGACCAGTACCATGAGCCCTTGTGATCTATGCCATAGAAGACTAGCTCATGTACATTACAAAGACTTACCAATAGTAAGTAATTTGGTGACTGGACTACTAGAAATCCAGGTTGATCATGAAGGAGTATGCAAAGGATGTGATCAAGGAAAGAGTATGAAGAATCCATTTCCAAGAAGTGACAACAAAGCAAAAGGTATTATGGATATTATTCACTCAGATATTTGTGGACCTATGTCCACCACTTAACTAAGCGGGTATGTTCACTATGCTTCTTTTATTGATGATTACTCCTGCAAAACATGGATTTATTTTCTGAAGAATAAGAATGAAGTCTTTGAAAAGTTTAAAGAGTTCAAGGCTCTTGTATAAAACCTCTCTAAAAAGAAGATAAATATTCTAAGGACAAATAATGGAGCGGAATACACTTCAGGAGATTTCAAAGATTTCTATAAACAATCAAGGATGAAAAGGGAGCTTACTATTCCCTATAATCCACAACAAAATGGTGTAGCTGAAAGGAAGAAAAAAAATATCATAGAAGCAGTGAAGGCCATGATCCATGATCAAGAATTATCCATGCATCTATGGGAAGAAGCAGCTAGAACCATAGTATATGTACATAACATAATCTCTCACAATGCTCTTGGAAACAAGACCCAAGAAGAGATGTTTACTGGTATGAAGCATGAAGTTAGCCATCTAAATATATTTGGATGTCCAGTATTTATCCACATTCCAAAATAAAAGAGATTGAAGTTGGAACCTTCAGGAAAGAAGGGAATATTTGTGGGCTATATTGAGCAATCAAAGGCTTACCGTATCTACATTCAAGGATTCCACCAAACTGAACTCAGCCGGGATGTTACATTTGATGAAGACACAAGTTTCAACAAATCCAAGAAGATTCGTGATGATGAAGAGGAGCCGAAATCTCCTAGAGTTACAGAAACAATCAGAGTACCAGAAATAAATGTTGAAGAAGAACCTATTCCATAGGATCATGGCATGGAAGAACCTCAGAGACCTAAGGATACAACTCATGAGGATATTTCTCAGAAGAGAATACCAGCTTGGGAAAAAGAATTAATACAAGATGCAGGAAGGTATGGTTCCCCAGAAGGAACCAATAGAGAAAGCAAGAGATGAAGGCCATACTCCAGTTATTTAGCCTTGATGTGTAACCTTGTTGAAGAGGAGCCAAAATGTTTTGAATATGCAGTAAAGAAGGAGTGGTTGGATGCTATGAATGAAGAATACCAATCCATCATCAAGAATGATGTTTGGGATGTCGTACCAAGACCAAAGGATAATTCATTTGTTTCATCAAAGTGAATAATTAAAACAAAGCACTCAGTAGATGGAAGCATTGAAAAGTACAAGGAAATATTTGTAGCCCGAGGGTTCTCTTAGAAGGAAGGAATTGATTATGAGGAGACCTTTTCTCTTGCTTCCATATATACTTCAATTAGAACCATTCTTGCCTTGGAATTCAAGATGAAATCGAAGTTACATTAGATGGATGTAAAGATGATGTTCCTAAATGGGAATATAGAAGAAGAAGTATATATAGAGAAACCATAAGGATTTGAAACAGAGCATATAAATTAACATGTATGTAAACTGAAGAAAGCATTACATGTGTTCAAGCAAGCACCCAGAGCATGGTATGGAAGAATTGATAACTTCCTGATGAGTTTGGGATTTACCAAAATTAAATCAGCTTTTAATATTTATTATAAGATTATGAATGATGAACCTATGATACTACTATTGTATGTATATTATTTGTTCCTGATAGGAGAAGACAAGCCCATCATTGAATGTAAGAGAAGGCTTGCAACAGGATGAAATACCTTGGTATGATTCATTACTTTCTAGGTCTTGAAATATGGCAGTTTCCAGATGAGATTTCCTAAGTCAAGTAAAATACACAGTTGATATCCTGAAGAGATTTGGGATGATGGGTTGTAAGGCCATGACTACTCCGATGGTGAAAAACTTAAAGCTCCTGAATGATGTTTCATGAGAGATAATAGATTTTCTTCAATTTCATCAAGTATTGTGTACTCCGTGTTTTCCTTTTCCTGTTTCTTTCCCTGCAACTGATCTTTATACATGAACGTTTCATTGAATATCACATCTCTACTCCTAATGATTTTGTTGTTTTCATAATCCCATAAGCAATAACCAAAATCATCAACCCCATATCCAATAAAGGTACAGTTCTTGGATTTAGCTTCAAGCTTTGTTCTATTTTCTTTATCAATACGGACAAATGCTTCACAACCAAACGTTCTCTGAAATGAGTAGTTTACCTTTTTACCTATCCATGCCTCCTCTGGAATACCACCGTCCAAAGCACTGGAAGGCCCTTTGTTTATTAAATAAATAGCAGTATTTACAGCATATGCCCAAAACTGTAAGGGAAACCCTGTATGCAATCTCATACACCTTGCACGCTCCATGATCATTCTATTCATCCTTTTGTACACACTATTTTCTTGTGGTGTTCCTGGGACTGTCTTTTCTCTATGAATCCAATGGTATGAATAGTAACTATCAAACTCCTTACCGTAGTACTCACCTCCATTATCAGATTTGAGACAGTTCAAGCTTTTTCCTGTCTCATTCTCAACCAAATCTTTCAACTTCTTAAAAGTAGCAAACACATCAGATTTATGTCTAATACAATAAACCCAATTTTTTCTAGTTGCATCATCAATAAATGTAACATAATAATGAGAGCCACCAGGAAATTGTACCTGAGCCGGTCCCCACACATCTATATGTACAAGCTCTAACTTTTCATTCTTCTTCTGCTTCCCAACCCTGATAAATCTGACTCTCTTATGTTTTCCATAAACACAGTTCTCACAGAATTCCAAACTTACCTGCTTCAAATCTGGCAGCAACTTCGTTGAGTGGATAATATGCATCCTCTTCTCACTCATGTGGCCAAGCCTATGATGCCACAATGTTGTACTTGTTACTGTGGAAGCTAAAGAGATAGAATGGTCAATATTATGAGGACATAAATACAAGATGCCTACCCTGTCTCATTTTGCTATCACCATTGATCCTTTAGTGATCTTCCACTACGTTTCTCCAAACGTAGATAGACAACCGCCATCTCCCAACTTCCCTATTGAGATCAGATTTCTTTTCATAGCAAAAATATGCCTTACATCTTTCAGCAGCCAATCAATTCCATTCTTAAATTTTATCCATACCTTACCCATTCCAACAATTTCACATGGCTCATCATCACCCAATAAAACATGTCCAAAATCGCCTGGAACATAATCATGAAAATATTTCCTATGGGTTGTAGCATGACATGAATCCCCTGAATATACTACCCAATAATCAATAGTACTATCTAATGCAAGAATCAAAGCATCTTGTAACATATCACCTACTACATTTGCTTCCTGGGTAGTTTCCTACTGTCCATCTCCTTTCTTCTTTAGAGATCTGTAGTCTTTCTTCAGATGTCCTTTCTTTCCATAGTTCCAACACTCTATTTTTCCCAGTCTGGACTTGGATCTTCACGTTTTAGACTTGCCATGATTACCTTGGCTCTTTACATTCTCTCTTTGTCTTCCCCTTCTCTCCATGGTCAACGCATTACCTAATGTCTCACCTGCGCTTTTTCTTTGCATTTCCTCGCAAAGAATAACACTAACAACATCATCAAATATCAAGGTGTTTGAACCAGAGACAGAGTTACTTACAGCCATGACCAATCCATTCCATCTTTCTGGCAATGAATACAAGATTAGAAGAGCCCTAACCTCATCATCAAAGTTCACAACTACATAACTTAGTTGATTTGTAACTGTATTAAATTCATTTCAATGATCAACAATAGATCCACCTTCAGACATCTTAATATTAAATAAACACTTCATTAGAAATACCTTGTTGGAGGCCGAGGGTTTTTCATACAGCTTACCCAATGCACTCATCAAACCCTCCATTATATTTTATTTTGAGATATTGAAACCCACCGATGAATCCAGGGACAGCCATATTGTTCCCAGTGCCTTTCTGTCAAGAACCTCCCATTCTTCGTCCTTCATAGTCACCGACTGCTTTACTCTCCCTCCCAACTGTAGGAATAGATTCTTCTGGTACAAATAGTCCTCCATTTGCATCTTCCATAACTGGTAGTTTTGGCCATAAAATTTCTTGACCATAAAATTTCCTTCTTCCGCGATTGCTCCCACTCGAACCAGAAACCCTAGTTTCCTGCGGGTTTATATGCCAAATAGACCTTTTGGCTCCGATACCAATTGTTAGAAAAACATGATCGCAGAGCAATAAAAATAAACAAGATGCAAACACAAATCACACAAACATATTACAAGAGAGACACCAATATATTGTGGTTCACCCAAGATGGGATACGTCCACACTGAAATTTCCTACACGTCCACTTCCGCTACCATCCAGCAAATGAAGGGATACAACCTGTAGCATATCCGCTACACTTCCTCTTCACTTTCTCACGGTCTCTCTATAACATCCCGATATTTTCTTAAAATTTAAAAAATTTAAATTGCCATATAAAGAGCTAATATTGTAAAATGCGGAAATAATAAAAATCAATATTCAGCAATTAATAAAGGTGTCGCTTGGTAGTAACAATTTAATGGTTGTGTCCTTTGTCTTTTAATGACATCATGAAAATCAATTGATGATTATGCACTTTGTTTGTATGCTGGAATGATTGAAAATTTATGATGCATTGGAATACAAAATTATTTTGACAAGTGCTGACAGTTTAACTTTTCTGGGTGATGATGAAAGGGGTCCCATGAGGTGCCTCGAGGCTTACTTAGTGACTCCTCTAAAGCATTGCACTCGTCCTTCATGCGCAGATTCACAGGTAAGAAAATAGCGATAAAAGTCGAGACTTTCATAACCAGGATAGAAATCGAAACTGCTTATGATTTTTGATGCTACAGGTATGACCTCCTTTCAATACTTGTAAGATGAACCTGTCTCTCTCAAGTCTGCAGATAACGTCTATTTCAGGGTGTGATTGTTGTGAAAGTGTCCGTTAAGTGTTGATGAATTTACATCAGGTCATTCCATGAATGCCTTGTGGCTGTTAAGTAATTCTTTCTATAATAATGACGTTGACAAGTTGATGACAAGGATGAATGGTCTTAAGTCATACTATGGAGAAATTGACAAAAAGATTCTAAACTCTATTGCCTGGGAAATTAAAATGGTGACGCTTTAAGTATTAATACCCTACCATGCAATGTGTGCAATGGGTCCTTGGGTGGCAACCATACCCTACCAGTGTGTTTATATAACTTAAGGTGTGGATGAGCTTTATGAGCTCTACAACGATCCCTATAGTGAACTATAGAAAAGACTTTATGAGAAGGGCAGAGTCAAACCATGCCCTATGGTTGCTCATGACCGTAGTGGATATTCATATGCTATGATTATGTTTTGAATTTGCTTATGTGGATTGTATGAGACCTTGGTTATATGTTATCGGTTGATCGTTATACATTGCTAAAGTTTACATGTTGAAACTTTTAACGTTGATTCGTATGGGTTGGCAGGTGGAATGATGGCGCTGCAAAAATCACGTATACGAATCAAGGGTGTAATAAATAATTTGGTTTGCAATTAATGTGCTTGGCCATCGTGTTAGGGATAGTGTTACGTTCACTTCTATGTGGATGTTTTCAGTGTGATAAGGTTTGGCAATTGCTGAGTTGTAGTGGCCTCCTTCCCTACTATCAACCTATATGGCAACTTTGTGGCTTGGGAGGTAGATGAGCCATTTAAAGTTGCACCTTCCACCTTCCAACGTGGCTTGATGTGGGTGAATCTCCACCGTTGATCGTTTTTTATTGGGATAAGTCGAACCCTCGCGTAACTTATGGATTATTCGTAATGTTTCTTGGTCATTTGATCTGTGGTAGGGTTTGGGAGGTGAGGCCAACCGGTCGAGAGGCACTTAGGGCTTGCTAGTTTTTCTAGCCTCCCTTGGGCTTGGGTATGCGAGTAAAGGTTATCCATGGAAGCCAAGTCTGTAACGATGGTGTGGTAATCTACAGGTGGAATGAGTGTATCTGTGCCTGCGTTTCCTTAGCTTGTAAGTTTGGGTTTTTCAATTCAGTTGGAAGTTTTGGGAGGTATCCCTCATCGTGGTCTTCAAACTGGGTGCATCTCCTTCATAGTGGATGGATGCTGGCTACATCGAAAAATCTGTCATAACTTAGGTAATGTATTCGTTGCAAAGGTTTTCCCACTATTCTTTGTTGCATGTGTTTCTACTCATGATTTGATGCTTAACTTGTTGCATGGTTGTTGGCAGGTGACCCTCGACTGTAACGTCCCCTTCTCCATAGAACAACAGGGAAGGAAACATTAACAACATACCAGGCTTTTGTAAACTTGGCCCAATAATTTTTGCACATAAATAACTAACATTTTAAAAATTCTATATGCAGATTCAATTCAATATAAACACAGCGGAATTAAACAATACATATACACACCGTTTCATCATGCATTTCAACATATAAACAACAGTCATTATTTAAATGCTTGCAGGGCATAGAATTAACATCAAGAATACTTATCTCGAATTATAATGGTCCAAACAACTGGCTACGTGAGAGCAACGTTCCACCCAACCATAGACCTCTGTCCAGCCTGTATTCTTTCAGCTGAGAGATCACCCCCGAGCTGGGCTGTGTATCCACTAAGGAGGACTAGATGGCTCACTCACAGTCAGGGTTTCACTCAGATAGCCATGCTAAGCCAACACACGGTTGGGTTTCTCAAGCATGCAATAGGAGATGGAGGATGGATGCTAGTCCACTAAGCTCAATCCCAGAGCTAGGTACACATCAAGCTAGACTCAAACGATCCCAGCCTCCATTCGAACATCCACACTTGGATTTCTCACAGCTTTGTTCAGCAATAACCCCAAATCCGTCACTGATTTTCTGGGCCATTAAAACTGGGTTTTCCCATGGCTTTTGGGGTAGCTATTGCTCCCAAATTCGCCCCAAGGTTCCTACCAATGGATCCCCCATTGGATTTCACTGTCCAATGCCCAATCGGGACGTTTTTGGCTTCCCAAAACGTGGGTTCTCTCACAGTCGCGATTTTCGGTTTTCTCCCTGTTGGGAGCTCGTTTTTGGGTGGAGAAGATGTCCCATACTTCCACAATGGAATGGGGATAAGGATGGAGCAACCCCCAAGATGTAGAGTGACTTGTGGGACAAGTCAAAAGAGCCCATACCTTCCCATACGAATTTAGGGTTGCCCATGCTCCATCAAAGTCATGGGCTGAAATCTCAACCACTTCCTTACAATTGGCATTAATGTCACCTAAGGAAGTCAATGGGTTCACATAATGACAAATGGCAACCTATGGTTCACTCCCATAGCCCCCTCACCACTCCCTAGTGGATACACGTGGCCCCTTCTCATTCGTTGCCTCCGTAGCCAGCTTTTGTATTTTATATTGCCTGATGTCTATTTACATCCTATTACAATTTCCATGGCTTAAGAGCACATGGTATCAAAATATCAAATACTTGCCCTTTAAATAAAATTCGGCTTTCACTAGCGGGGCCTTGGCCTTGAGCTCCACGCTAGGAAAACATACATCACACGTACACATTATTTACATTAAAGGCTAATATACCCTAGGGGTCGAATTGGGGGTATTACATTCCCCTCCCCCTTAGAACAACACCGTCCTCGGTGTTCCAAGACCTAGGCATATATATACAATTTACATATATCCAAAACTTCAAAATCCTTGCAGATCTGCCCTGCATTCTATTCTTTACTTTGAACTTTCAGGACCAAGTCCTTTGATTTTCACGAGCTGCTCCTGCTGATTCGGATCTTCCAGCTCGTCCACAAGTCTGAAAACTTTATGGCTGCTACCTTCTTGAGGTTCTCTTGTTGGGCAATTGCGGAGGCAATGATCCCCTCCACATTTCCAACACTTCACTGGTTGCTTCATCTTTACCTGCTCGATTTCCTTTGAGTCTTTCCACCTCGAGCGTCTCTTAATCGGACGATTGGATGAATGATTCTTCATTGATCCACTTTTCTTTCTCTTGCTGATTGCTTTCATAATGCTTTTTACATCTTTCTGCAGACGAAGAGTGTCCTGCAAGACCTTGTGGTTCATCTCGTTCTGCTGCTTTTGCATCTTGAGCATCTCTACAAGATTTTCTTGGGTCTTGGCAATTGTTTGAAGAAGACTCCCAGCCAATTCTAATAGCCCTTGGTCTGCTGCCATGGTCAATGGAAACAACCAACCACGCTTTTCTCACTAGCAACACTTGCCTGCACCGGCTGCAACCAATTGATTCAATTTCCACCTGTGAAATTCATCATTGCAATTCTCGTTAGGCCAAGCATAACCCAAACATTAAAAAAAATCAGTCAATGGTTTTTCCCCAGTTGACATGGATAGTCCATGTTTTACTCATGAGACTTCCACACTTTTCATGCTTGCCCAACATACACATGAATTCCTTCATGTTTATCCATTCACAGGAAATTCATTACTTAGCATTCACAACTCACTTTAATCAAATAAACACACTGTTACTTTCAGTCATGCATGCATTCAACAATTTTTCTAATTATATAAATGCATCAATAAAAGGAAAGAGAGAGAGAGAGCAGTAAGAGTTTCTCCTCTTAGTTTTGTTCCATTCTGGAACCCACACCACCACTGTGGTTTTTCATGCTCCAGTCCTCTTTCACTTCACGCGAATGCTCGACTTGCCCTCCTCGGCTATGACACGTAGTGTCTATGGTCTATTCCAGATCTTTCAACCATGAAGTTCCTCCACTTGGTTGGTCAAACTCTTGGCTGTTAGAACTCACACCGTTCTACTAGCTCTATCTTTCATTACTGCTCATGCTGAGCTCTTTAGGGTGGTTACATGTCCACTCGCATCCTTAAGGTGCTTCCATAGTCATTACTTCCAACAATACCTACACTCAAACATTGAATTAATTCACATGTTTAGTTTGTTTTCATAGGAAACCATAACCAAATCATATACACATGTATATTCATAAGCAAGAAATTACACAATAACCAAATACTTATCTGCACTAGATGTCTTCACTTTATTCCATAGGGTCCTTCTTTGCTTTACAAGCCTTTGGAATCGCCTATGGATTTGGGTGTTTGGCCAGCGCGTAGGCTGCCCCTCAACATCTAATAGTCTTGTATGTTTGTCCAGCACGCAGGCTGCTTCACAACATCAAATAACCTTGTATGTTTGGTCAGCACGCAAGCTGCTCCAAATCATCAACAATCTCGCATGTTTGGCCAGCACGTAGGCTGCTCCAAATCATCAACAATCTCGCATGTTTGGCCAGCACGCAGGCTGCTCCAAATCATCAACAATCTCGCATGTTTGGCCAGCACACAGGCTGCTCCAAATCATCAATAATCTCGCTCAACCAGCCACTTTCTGGATTTGCCAAGCAACTTTTAGTTCTTTCAGGGTCCTTGCTTCCTGTATTGACCAAGGTTTCCAACAAAGAAACAATAATGCATCAACTCACTGTTACAAGCTTTATGCTTGAAACCTTCATTATTTCAAATAAGAAATGAATGAAAATGAATACTTATCTGTACTGTGCATTTCCTCTCTGGTCCACAGGGTCCTGCTTTTACTTTATAAGCCTTGGGATCCTCCTGCGGACTAGGATGTTTGGCCAGCACGCGGGCTGTTCCAAATCATCAAATAATTAATGCCCTACCAGTACACCTTCACACCGACTGGGTTTACCAAGCATTAGGTGGTGCCCAACCAGTCCCATACCTGGTTGGCCCTCTCCATTGCCGAGCCAGCACATACGTCTGGGTCATCGACCAATGGAAGGTAACTGCGCCACCGACCACTACAGGTCAAGGCTCCACTACTCTGCCTTAGGCTTGCATCATCCTTTCACGGTATCACAATCCCTCAATGCGCATAACAATTCTTCACCCACACAAGGGTGGCACTTCTTCTCTTAGGTAAGCCGGCGGTTCCATTAAGGAATTCTTTAGGTGACTTTCTTAACTGCAGGCTATCATGGCCTCATGATACCCACTCACCCTACGCAAGGGTTACCACTGCTCATACAGTCTTCTTGAGTACTATTTTCTTCACTTTTCTCTTTAATGTGCAGCACTGAGTTTCATATGTATAATCTGTCAACACAAAATGGATAGCGAGCTCATTAGTATCGCTGCCCTAGAATTGTAAACATATTTCATAACATTCACTATCCAACCTTGAAACACCAGGAATGCGTCCATTCCCTTAAGGCGTAGTCAATGTTGGCATCCCTAACATAACTCAGCACCAGAAAGGCGTGCACTCCTTACTGATGTGAACTATGAAAGTCCTAATCATACTTCAAGCAGTCTTTCATGATGGAAATAAAATCAAAACATGCTCTGCATATTAACTCTAATAATTAGATATATATATATCATTCAGGGTTTATGGAAAACTTATCCATTTTGCAGATGTTATTTCTCTTCTTTAATGAGGAATGGAGGCTCCTTCTCTGAGTTAACAGTCCCTCGGTTTTTCCATCCCAATTCCTTTTGATGTTACCTAACCTTCATATGTCTTACTGACATATTCTTCACCATCCCACTCATATTGTTTACCAATCATGTAGTGCGGATGAAACATTAATAATGTCTTATGGCATTCCACCTGGAACCCATTTTCAAATCATGGAATCCCTTCCCATGAAGTTTGGCTTCTGCAGGACCTCTGTCATGGTCTTACTGCAATGTGTCTTCCTGGCACACTTATTAAACAGCCAAACAGTTAGCAACATTTAATCAATACAATTCAAATCCGATTATTCCATAACCAATCCATGGCACTAATGATTAAATTCAGTATGCATTTGCAATTCTGTCTACTACAGAAATTGGTTTTCTTGTCCATGAGGCTATCCTCATATTGTTTGGCTCTTGTAAGTGACACCACTCTACCCGTTATGGTCTTATGCCTGCTGCCATTCATGAGCATCCACTTACAGCATGTCCTCCTGACACATTTTCATATAAGCCAAACAGTCATTAGCAACTATTAGTAAAATTTCAAATCCGAAACATTTACAAATCTGATATTTACAACTGTTCTTACTAACAGAACTTAGAGCTCTCAACCATGAGAACCTTTTCATAACCTTTGGCTTCTACATGTGGTAGATCCCGGTCTCTACTATGGACTTATTCTCACAGCCATATGTAAGACCTTCCTACCGGAAACTAATACTTCAATCAGCCAAACATGTCGTGAGTATCTATGCATATTATCATTTCATTGTCACAACAGTCACTGAAGTGATCTCAGAATTATAATGTTCAATAATTCAAACACCTTCAGCTGTTACATTTGAAATGCAATGAAATATTTACACTTCTATATATGCATCCTTATCACAGTATAATTTCAAGACATAGTCACCATATCCATGCAACTTAAATAAATCGTAAATACTCATTATTTCACAGTCATATCATTCATACGATTCTGTCATTCCACCAAGTATTCTAGCAGCCCATCAATCATGATTGGGCTCTTCATGCACTTACTATTTGGCATTCACAACAACTCATGAAATGATCCTAGAATTATCATTAATTCGTCATTTCATTCATTATTTATTTTGCAATAACATATGCATCATCCCTATGCATTCATACAATGTATCACAAGATTTATAAAATCTCTTAATGCTCATCTACTTAATGCTACCTTGCATTGTTTCATGGGTACTATGCATTCAAGCATATTATGATCGAGACATGACTATTTCATATAACTTGTATTACCATAAACAGGATCACCAATCCTCACTTACCTTGGTTATTAATCACATAACCAACATACACATGGAATTATATAAATTCATATGAATGCATTGATATTTCTAAACAGTCATAGGGTGTAAGGATCATTTCCTTCACTTACCCACACCTCACCAAGCTTGGTAGGTTAACAGTCTCAATCGGTATTCAATATCACAAGCAAACTAACTCATCATAGCTCAAACATAGTTGAAGAGATCTTACCAAATCCTCTTTCAACATTCCTGCAATTTGGCACTAATAATCATTACCTGCATGGTTACCATTAACATCGCCTGATGTTACCTGATCAGTTGGCCTCTTACCAGGGCTGTTCAGTCCTTGTGCCAACTTTATGATCATAGATTTGTTGCACCATCCTTTCCACGTAAGGTGGTTGGCTTCATGCAACAACATCCCCAACACGTTTAGCCATGCTCTTTGTTATCTTTGGTCCTACAACCAATACCAACGCCAAAAGTGATTATCAATCACAATATTCTCCATTAGTGATTCATTGCATTTGCAGACTTCATTATTTTACCAATATGCAACATCCCATTTATGCACAAGCATTTCCATATGCACTATGCAATGTTTGTTAAGATGCCATCTAGTGCATATACATCTATGTAATCCCTTACATTTTTAACATTTTTATGCCATATGACAATTTCATAATTATAAGTATGATAACAAACAGAGGTTTAAAGAATTATTCCCTTTTCGATTCCTCCTCGTATCATGGAATTTCTCTTCCATATCATGCAATTGTAGAAATTGCCCACATTGACAACAAAATTTGTTTGTCAAAACAGCCGCTGGCACTCTTCTGCACTAAATAACTATGATATCCGTAGACCTCATTGAAACTCTGGTCATGCATCATTGTTCCCTGCTGGACAAGATTTCCAATGCCTGTCTTCATGCTCCATTCTGACATCAGGTGCGGAAATTGCATCGCTTCTAAGATGACAACTTTCACTCCAGTTTTGCACATTTTACACAGTTGCATTTTGGTCCCGAATGCCAACTTCAGCCACCTGTGGAAGAAAATCTATGAGGAATCACAAAAACTTATCTATCGGGCAAAGTTATTCCATATAACAAGGAACACTCAGCAATTCACGGATTTCAATTCCGATGCACCATTCATCTTCTATGAATTTCTGGATTTCACTACTTCTCACTTTTCACATTTTCCCAAAATTCCAATTTTTGGGGCAAAAACAGCTATCTCCCAAACGGTGCATTTCTGGAAAATCTTCGTCTAACGGAAGCTGTCCGTCTTAATGAGAATATGAAATGTCTAGTTCAGTAAAATTTCTGATTCCCACATATAGGGTCACTTTTACTGCCCACAAGCTTTTCAAAATCCCGAAAAAGTGGCCCGGAACAGTGATTTTGGCCTTCTCGCTCATCCCGACTCCACATCCTTTGGAGTTTGGTTCCAAGATTCTGAACTTAACATCGTGTCTGCTTCATGACTGCCTCGTATCAATTTCATCTCAAACCGACCTTCTGTCAAGCCTCGGGACTCTGTCCTTCAAAAGTCACTATTATCCAATTTCTGTCAAATCGGAGTGTAATGGACTTGGGGTCTTCACTGGTTTTTTCATGGCCTTCGTCAATGGCCTCCGAGCCCCACAGAAATCATCCCATTCTGAGCCCCGGTGCTCCTGCTATTCATAAATCAAGTTTTCGTCACTTTTTTTTTTTTTTTTTTTTTTGGGCGCGCGGGCCGGTTCTCTGAATGCTTCCGCAACGCGGAGCAGTTCGGCGAACGCTTCCGCAGTTGCGGAGCAGTTCGGCGAATGCTTCCGCAATGGCGGAGCGATTCGCTGAATTCTCCCGCAACTACGGAGCCATTCGGCGAATGCTCCCGCAGCTGCGGAGCCATTCGGCGAAGGCTTCCGTTGCGGAGCCATTCGGCGAAGGCTTCCGTTGCGGAGCCATTCGGCGAAGGCTTCCGCCGTTTCGGAAGACTTTCCCGAATCCTCCCGCGATTTCGGAACCGTTCGCGGAATCCTTCCGCAGTTTCGGAAGACTTTCCCGAACTCTTCCGCAATTTCGGAACCGTTCGCGGAATCCTTCCGCAGTTTCGGAAGACTTTCCCGAACTCTTCCGCAATTTCGGAACCGTTCGCGGAATCCTTCCGCAGTTTCGGAACCATTCGCCGAAGTCTTCCGCAGTTGCAGAACGACTCGGCGAAGTCTTCCGCCGTTGCGGAACGACTTGCGGAATCCTTCCGAAATTTCGGAAGAGAATTCCTTCCGAAAATTCCTTTCGACGCCGACACTTAGAAAATTTTCCATCTTTTTCGGAGCATTTCGCCGAATTTTTTCGCGTTGCGGGACAACTCGCGGAATCCTTCCGCAAATTTCGGAAGAGAATTCCTTCCGCAATTTCGGAAGGGAATTCCTTCCGCAAATTTCGGGCGACTTCCCGAACTCTTCTGCGTTGCGGAAAAACTCGCGGAATGCTTCCGCAGTTTCGAAGCAATTCGCCGAATGCTTCCGCAACTGCGGAAGTCATTCGGGAATTCCTTCCGAAACAGACTTAAACGGATTTTTTTCAACAGACTTAGGAAAATTCAAAATCTTTCATCTCTCATTCAACAATCCAACCAATGGATTTACAATTTAATCTCTGTACACACACACAAAATTCAAATTTCAAAGTGAAGTGCATGTACACACAAAATGCATTTCAGTTTCTTTTAATGCGTTTTAGCTCCAATTACAAAATGCATGTACACTCAATGATTTGCATTTCTGTGAAGGGTCCAATAGCCGTAGGGTTGAACCTAGGGCTCTGATACCACTCTGTAACATCCCCTTCTCCATAGAACAACAGGGAAGGAAACATTAACAACATACCGGGCTTTTGTAAACTTGGCCCAATAATTTTTGCACATAAATAACTAACATTTTAAAACTTCTATATGCAGATTCAATTCAATATAAACACAGCGGAATTAAACAATACATATACACACCGTTTCATCATGCATTTCAACATATAAACAACAGTCATTATTTAAATGCTTGCAGGGCATAGAATTAACATCAAGAATACTTATCTCGAATTATAATGGTCCAAACAACTGGCTACGTGAGAGCAACGTTCCACCCAACCATAGACCTCTGTCCAGCCTGTATTCTTTCAGCTGAGAGATCACCCCCGAGCTGGGCTGTGTATCCACTAAGGAGGACTAGATGGCTCACTCACAGTCAGGGTTTCACTCAGATAGCCATGCTAAGCCAACACACGGTTGGGTTTCTCAAGCATGCAATAGGAGATGGAGGATGGATGCTAGTCCACTAAGCTCAATCCCAGAGCTAGGTACACATCAAGCTAGACTCAAACGATCCCAGCCTCCATTCGAACATCCACACTTGGATTTCTCACAGCTTTGTTCAGCAATAACCCCAAATCCGTCACTGATTTTCTGGGCCATTAAAACTGGGTTTTCCCATGGCTTTTGGGGTAGCTATTGCTCCCAAATTCGCCCCAAGGTTCCTACCAATGGATCCCCCATTGGATTTCACTGTCCAATGCCCAATCGGGACGTTTTTGGCTTCCCAAAACGTGGGTTCTCTCACAGTCGCGATTTTCGGTTTTCTCCCTGTTGGGAGCTCGTTTTTGGGTGGAGAAGATGTCCCATACTTCCACAATGGAATGGGGATAAGGATGGAGCAACCCCCAAGATGTAGAGTGACTTGTGGGACAAGTCAAAAGAGCCCATACCTTCCCATACGAATTTAGGGTTGCCCATGCTCCATCAAAGTCATGGGCTGAAATCTCAACCACTTCCTTACAATTGGCATTAATGTCACCTAAGGAAGTCAATGGGTTCACATAATGACAAATGGCAACCTATGGTTCACTCCCATAGCCCCCTCACCACTCCCTAGTGGATCCACGTGGCCCCTTCTCATTCGTTGCCTCCGTAGCCAGCTTTTGTATTTTATATTGCCTGATGTTTATTTACATCCTATTACAATTTCCATGGCTTAAGAGCACATGGTATCAAAATATCAAATACTTGCCCTTTAAATAAAATTCGGCTTTCACTAGCGGGGCCTTGGCCTTGAGCTCCACGCTAGGAAAACATACATCACACGTACACATTATTTACATTAAAGGCTAATATACCCTAGGGGTCGAATTGGGGGTATTACATCGACGAATCCACAGGGTGCCGGAATAGTTGAAGAGGAAGAGATTTTAAGCGAACCCACCGGTAAGCTTCGGTGGTATCCCTCCGTAGTGGTTCTCCTAGAATCAGAATTGATGAGCAAGTGTTGGTAGCATGCCTTCGTGGCAGTGGCTTTGTCTTGCCTGCAACATTTGGGAAACCTTCAGTTTTTGAGTTTTGTTGATGGAATAGGTGATGTAAATGTTTAAAATATGTGGCCGGCCATTCCAGGCATCAGCAAGTTTAGCAGGGTTGAACCCTTATGTTTGCAAATCGTCTTGCATTGTTCCGTTTTATGTCTTATCGCTTGAGTGCTTCTGGGTTGATGCATGAGGAGATATGTTGAAAATAACTTTGTTTTCAGTATTCGGTGTGTGTAGAAATGGCGTGGGTTTTCAAAAGAAACCTCCAGCAAAAGATAGTGGCAAACGTAGGGTGTAACTACTGTTATTTTAAATGGAAATGATAATATTCAGGGTTTAATGGCTATGTTTAGTAAATTTGGTCTTCTCGTTTTTGTATCTGTATCTAATAGCTGGTTAAGATATTTTGGGTTTTATGTTTGCGTGTAGTGTTTTTCGATCTTCTCATTATTGAACTCAGATCCAAGGATCGAAAGGCATGTTTTCAGTTGTTTAAATAAAATGTGGCTATACGCCGAGAAATATAAAGGAAGTGGTTTTGTTTCGAAGGCATAAGTGATAACGTTAAACCCTAGCTTATCGATGTGAATGAAATCTACATGTCTAAATTGATGTTTTAAAGGAATAAGAATAACAACCCTTGATTCTGCAGTTTAATTGTCTAAGGTTATGAAACCTTCGATTTGGCAACTGTGTAAATGTTTATAAATAATAATGTATTGAAAACCTATTGATCCCAGCTAGGGTATAGTGATATTACAATTTAATCTGTTAATTTAATAAAACTATGTTTGCCCTAGATGTTAATAACTTGGTATTCTGTGATGTAAGTTTTTATCACATGCTATTGATAGTTCAGGAAAGCAAAGACAATAACAGTGCAATCGTCAGATAATTTGATTGCTTATGAATATGCAGTTTTTCTATTCTAGCTATTTATTCCTATATTCATCCGTTTTGGACCCCTGATGAAAGGATAAAATACACAATAGCATTCTTTCTGTCTGTACAATATAATACAGTGAAGACAATATTCATATAAGAACAATCTGATTCTAAAGCAATAAGAAGATAGAAAAATGGGAATATGGTAAAAAAGAATGCATACTATTGTTTACTTTAAAATAATTAATAAAGATCAGTAACTCATAATGATCACCTTCGGGAATAAGAAAAGAACCTAATATTATACTTAGTTTATGTTAAGTTGTTTCAGTACACAGAATTGGAAAACAATACATGCATAGATCTAATCTACGGCTGCTAATATATAAGATGCATGATAAACATAGGTCTGTGCATGGGTGGTCTTTGGTTTAGATATTTAGATGCATGCTAGGTTTTACTTTTAGCTAGGCAGATTTAATGCTACCTCTCTATACTGGAGTACGATGCAATTCCATGCATGGGGGAAAATGCAGAGGAGTCATTTTATCAGTTCAACAAATCTAAATTAATCAGGATCTGACATTTTCTACTATTGATCTTTAAATAACAATACTAAGCCATTTTCTGAGAGCATTCATGTGATTTGAAAAAGAAAACACAGCAGAATAGAACTTGAGGGTAATGGGAGGAACAAACCACTCAAGAAACCGGTTCCACCCAACCTGCTCCCAAACAGCCAAGATGTATGCCTTAGGACCCCCGAGCCTATCCCTGGATCCACCAGGAGGAAAAAGGTTCTGCAGCTTAGGACTTCAACTTGCAGTAGCAAGAAAATTTATATATCCAGCCATACAGGCTTAGTAATTCCATGGGATCAGCACCAACACCTCCGGTTTGTCCTTCTCATAACATTTGTAGACTTATACTTGCACTCTCCATAGCCTCCCCTATTCGAATCTCTCAACCATCACCTGATAAGCATGAGAAATATTTCTGCAGAAAACATTGTAAGAGATGCCTGCTCAATTCGAATTGCCTTTTATAGGTTGCCTAGGTCTTTGGTAATTAATTGGTCATTAGTGAGCTGCCTGCTGACCTCTCTCCACCTGGAGAGGGAATGCCACAAAATTAGAGGGAGTTGTCCCATACCAATAGCTAATGGTAGAGTTCAAATGCTACCATCTGTCCCAATCCTTCCAGCAGCTTCCATTCCTCCTAATGGGCCAGTGGATACTCTTGTAACAACTTTCTTGAGTGTTTGTCTCCCATTTTCATTTATTAAATAATAATAATGAGTCATTACATTCATTTTTTACCTACTTGGTCATAATTACAACTTGCAATTATAATTTAACACAAAGTAATTTTTTTTCAAAAAGAATAATAGTAGAAAATAATTATTCTCAAAAATTGGGTAGGTGACATACACCCCCCCTTAAGCCTCAACATCATCCTCGATGTTGCTTTATTCACTCATTGAGTGTTTCTGGAACAGAGTTGGGTATGCAGCCCACATACTACTCTCCAACTCCCAGGTAGCCTCTGCTGGGCTATAGTGCTTCCATTGCACTTTTACTTGACCAACCGTGTGGTTTCGGAGTAGAGTTTCTTTCCTTGTGAGAATACAGTCCGGTTCCACCGAAAAATCACCGCCTTGTTCCACTTGAACATTATTCCAATTTACAACATGAGTAGGATCATGCACATATTTCTTTAAAAATGAAATGTGAAAAACATTATGGACTTTGAGGTTTGAAGGTAGGGCTAATTGATATGCCACAGGTCCAACCTTGGACAAGATTTCAAAAGGGCCACAATACCTGGGTGCCAGTTTGGCACAACTTCCCAATTTTAAGGAACTTTTTTTCGACCTTACCTTAAGAAAAACATGTTCACCAACCTGGAACTCTCTATGAGTTATTTTAAGGTCTGCTTGACTTTTTTGTCTATTCTGGGCAGCTTTAATATTCCCTTGTACTTGCTTCACGATTGATTCTAATTCCTGCAACAATTCGAGCCCTAAGGTGACCCTACTAACCGGATCACTCCATGACACTAGTGTGTTACACTTTCTTCAGTAAAGGATCTCAAATGGGATAAGTTTGGCTTAAGCATGGTAGTGATTACTATATGCAAACTCTGCTAAATGCAAGTAGTCTTCCCACTTACCAGGATGATCCTTAACATACAACCTGAGCATATCTTCCAATATTTGGTTCACCCTTTCCGTCTGTCCATCTGTTTGTGGATGGAATGCAGTGCTGAAATTTAAAGTGGTGTTTAACCCCTTGAACAAAGATCTCCAAAAATTACCTGTGAACTTCGAATCTCGGTCTGAAACTATTACCTTGGGTATGCCATGTAGTTGGAAAACCTGCTTCATAAAAATTTCTGCAATATCAGGGGCTTTATGGGTAGTTTTGACAGGGATAAAATGGGATGCCTTGCTAAGTTTGTCTACTACCACCATGATGGAATCGTGTTGTTTTTTATTCTCTGGTAACCTAGTGATGAAATCTATACTTATGACTTCCCATTTCTAGCTGGGTATAGGCAAGGGCTGCAACAATCCAACAGGATGCTGATGTTCTACCTTCACTTTTTGACAATAAAAACACTTAGCTATATACTTCGCTACTTCATCCTTCATCTTGGGCCAGTAGTACTCCTTCCTTAGCATTGTGATGGTTTTCTGATAACCTGGGTGGCAAGAATAGTGGATTTTGTGCATTTCATGCAATATCAGAAATTTTACTGCTGGTCCGTTTGGTATGTACAATCTATTTTTGTACAGCAGTAAGCCATTTTCCTTCAAACTGAAATCTGTTACAGAATTTTCAAAGTTGTTTTCTGTTGTCCTTTCCTGTAATTTTCTATATTCCTCATCCTCCTTGATTCCTTTGAAAATCTATCCCTCCAAATCTGTTGCATATGTGCTGATGGTTGAAACCAAATGTATTCTTGCATTGCGACTTAATGCGTCGGCCACTTTATTCTCCTTCTCTTTAATGTGCTGAATTTCAAAATCATACTCACTTAGAAAAGTTAGCCATCTGGCTTTCCTGAGATTCAAATTTGTTTGATCTAACAAATATTTCAGCCCCATATTATCCATAATCAAGGTAAACTTTCTGTCGATAAGGTGGTGACGCCACATCTTTAAGGAATGAATCACTGCTAGCAATTCTAGGTCGTAGGTGGAATAGTTCTTCTCATGAATTTTCAGTTTTCTTGATTCGTATGCTACAGCATGTCCCTCCTGTGTTAAGACTCCTCCCAGTCCATCTTTGCATGCGTCTATGCATACTACAAAATATTTATTAGGATTTGCAATCCTCAAAATAGGCACTGAAGTCAATAATTCTTTTAACTTTGCAAAACTATCTGCACACTTTTGGTCCCAAACAAACTTCTTTCCCTTTTTTTGTAGCGACGTTATGGGGTTTGCGATCCTGGAAAACCCTTCAATGAATTTTCTATAGTAACCAGTGATGCCCATAAATGATCGCACATCTGTCACATCTTTAGGAACCGGCCATTCGTTAATGACCTTTATCTTGGCGGGGTCAACTACAATCCCTTCCTCAGAGATTATGTGTCCCAAGTATTGAATCTTGTCTTTGTAAAAATCACATTTGATGAATTTTGCATACAACTGGTGTTCCCTCAGAACTTGTAGAATGACACGTAGATGTTCATCATGCTCTTCCTTGTTCTTAGAATATACCAAAATGTCATCGATAAACACAACTACAAACTTATCTAAGTACTTGTGCAGAATTTTGTTCATTAAGCACATAAATACAACAGGTGCATTAGTTAGTCCAAACGGCATGACATCGAACTCATAGTGTCCGTAATGAGTTCTAAAGGCTGTTTTGAAAATGTCTTCATCCTTCACATGGACCTGATGATATCCTGATCGTAAATCACTCTTCGAGAACACTGTTGCTCCGCGTAGCTGGTCAAAGAGATCGTCAATGCAGGGAAGTGGGTGCCTATTCTTGATCATCATTTTATTCAGTTGACGATAATTTATTCAAACCCTTAGGGTACCATCCTTCTTCTTGAAAAAAATGACTGGTGCTCCCCAAGGGGACACACTGGGTCTTACATATTTTTTTTATCGATCAGCTCCTTCAGCTGAGATTTCAACTCATTCAGCTCCAGTATATTCATGTGGTATGGAGCTTTAGAACTTGGTACAACGCCAGGTATTAATTCAATAGTAAAATCCAGGTCCCTTTTGGGAGGTAAGTCTGGGATCTCTTCAGGAAAAATATCTTGGAAATCCTGCAAGACGGATATGTCTTCCATTTTCAGTTTGTCCTCCTTAGTACTTATCTCATCATGCACCACATTCACAGCAAACATCTGACACCCTTTTCTAATTTCCCTTTTTACTTGCGTGACTGAAATCTGTCGAATGGATGTTTTTCTAGGGATGCCTTTTATCTCTGTTGTCTTTCTTTCATCATCCTGGAAATTGAATATTTTTTCATAATAGTTCAGAATGACCCGATGGGTTTCTAACCAATCCATACCGATTAGGATGTCATATGACCCTAATGGCAGAATATTTAGCTTAACCTGCGTTGTTAGTTGATTCATAGATAAAGCACAATTTTCCACAAAATCAGAAACCTTCCTTTTTGTTCCTGTCACTGATCTAACTAACCAGAATTTATCAAATTTCTCGATTTTCAAATTAAGTCTTTCTACCACAACTAGTGATATGTAACTTAGACTAACATCGGGGTCAATTAAAATAGCAACGGGGTGGTTTTGTAGCATACCTTCGACCTCCACCATTGATACTTGGTGTTCTGCTTACCGGTTGTCTAATGTTGCACTAATCCTGGGTACTTCTCTTTCCACATCTCCTACAGTAGCTTCAGACTGTATGGAGTGAATATGATTGGCCACCCATTTTCTGAGGGGACAGTCTGAGGCATAATGGGGCCCTTGGCAGTCAAATCATTTTACAGGTGGCTTCTGTTCATTGGTCTTGGCAACATTGGGGACATTCCTAGGTGCTGTAAATTTCTGCTGCTGATTATTCCTATTCTGCTGAAATTTTTTATTCTGAAAATTTTTCTTCTGAAAACTAGAATTTCCGCCATATCTAAAATTCTTCTTTTTCTGTTCAAAGTTACTGGGTTTTGAGTTTTTCCAGCTAGGTACCCCTTCTCTTCTCTTATTCTGGTCAAAGCAAAAGGTTGCTTTCCTCATGGCTTCCTCTAGGTTCTTAGGGTTATCATAATCTATCTTGTCCTTGATGTGGAAAGGTAGATAACTTAGGTACCTCTGGACCTTAATTTTTTCTTCCACCATATACGACATGTATCTTAGCAGACTTAAAAACTTGTTGTTCAGTTGCTTCATATTCATTGTTCCCAGTTTCAGATCATAAAATTCCTTGGATTTTGCTTCATAATACTGCTCAGATAAGAATTTCTTCTTGAAGTGTCTTTTGAAAGTACTCCAACTCACATCTCGGCCATTTACACCTTTTACCTTTTTAAGGTCTTTCCACCAAATATATGCCTTCCCAGTTAGATTATAAATTTCCATCTTCGTCTTCAAGGACTCCGAGTAGTCGTAGATCTGAAAATACTTTTTCATGCCAGACAGCCATGCTTCTGTTGTCTCTCCTTTTTCTATCTTGCCATTGAAAATTGGGGGTTTGATTTTCTTGAATTCACCAGATATCTGTTCTTACTGTCGATTCCTTTTTCTTTTTGGCTTACAGTCTCCTTCACTGCTATCACTAGAGTAGTTATGCTTCTTTTTACGTGGTTATTTGGCAGCTCTTGATGATATTGAGTTGTTGTTTTCTTTAGTTGTTTCAGTTTGTTTGTTCTTGGCCTCCTGGGATAGCTCTTTAGTTTCAGAAGTATGTTCCAAGTTCTATTCATATTTTGGATATTGGTCAAACAGTACTTACTTCAATTCTTCCTGTGATCCGGATTTATGTGGGAACGAAACAAAAGATAGCATATACAGAGTCATATACAGAGATATATTGCAAATAACACAGTGATACAGTAAACACATATTCTATTAAATAACGGAAATAGAACAGACTGTAAAATACAATAGCTAGAATGGTGGTAGCTATCTCTGAGAAGAGATGTGGCCGCTATGCTCATTCGTGCCAAGATGAATACAAAGAGAGGCCGAAAGGGCCTATTTATCATAAGCATGAGGGAAAGAATCCCAAACATCCAAAAACCTAACCCTAGGAGATGAAGCGCCAAAAGTCATGTGGGCCCCGTTTGGGTAAGTTAGTACATCAACTTCCCGGGGTCGTAACTTTTGCATGCGATCTCCGTTTGGGGCGCTCGGTAGCCCGTTGGAAAGGTCTATCCGAGATTTACAACTTTTGACTGGGCCCAAATGTATGCCGAAGGCAACCATTTGGTCCCCCAAATCGCCAAAAAATGTCGTTTAGGGCCTCAAAATGGCTCCGGAAGTTCAGGACCCGAAAAACTGCTAAAAATAGTAATTTACTAAAATTGCCAGAAGACTGTTTTGAGCCAGTTGGAAGAGGTGGGCCGCCACCGATATCCACCTGGATCAATCCTCCCTCCTTAGGAAGCAATGGTCTCCATTGCGTTAAATCCCTTATCATATGTCGAGCTGTGTGTCGAGTTGAGCTCTTGGTGCGACATTTGCTGAAGTGGAAAGGTTGCCTTACTTTAACATCTTCAAAGGGTTGTAATTGTTGTTGATGGATGCGCTGGAGCTGTTCAACAGTTTTGGTTGTTGTGGTATCCTTGGTATGTACTGGTGTGGATGGTTTCTTTTTGGAGGGGCCCCTTGAATGCGTGGCCTTGCACTGTAGAGGTACCCGAATAGGCGATGCTGCACTAACTTTGTGTTTTTCTTGCTTCTGCTGAGTAGAAGGATAATCTGCAGAGGTTGTGGATGTCTCCGTGATCTGATGTTCACCTTTAGTGGCAATTGCGAATAGGGAAAATTTCCCAGTGTGGGAGATTATCTTCCTTCCCTGCTCGTTTGGGGTAGGTGCAACTATCTCTGGTATCCGATAGAGTTGTCCTCCCAAAGTGACAATGACACTGCGAGGTCGTGATTCATATACAGCATGACGCTTCCACATATATGGTTGTCCTAAAAGAACATCACATACTTCAAGTGGGGCCACATCACACAATACCTCATCTTTGAAGGGCTTGATGCCATATGGTAGGCGACATTGGTGACTGACACGGATCCTTCGCCCTTGGCTTAGCCATCCAATGGTGTATGGTTGTGGATGTGGCGTTATTGGTAGCTCCAATCTCTTGATGACTTCTTCTGAGATCAGGTTCTTCTGGCTGCCACTGTCCACAACAAAGTGTAGGGGAATTCCCTTCACCCACATCTGTGAGTGGAAAAGGCGCTCCTCTACCTCCGACTCTTCAGGCTCCTTTGGCTGAATCTGTGTGGTGGCAACAACGGCACTGGGTTCTGCATCAATGATCTGCTTCCCTTTTTGCGCGGCTGTGAAATGAGGTTCCGAGTCAGAATCGGAACTGGGATCTGATTCTGAAGCTTTGATCTCAGCCACCAATGACTGTTTTGAGCGACAATCATCAGTGTTGTGCCAGGGGCTTTTGTGGAACTCGCACCACTTCCCGGTGTCTTTCTTTGTCTTTTCTTTACCCTTCTTCGCCTGTGGTTGGGACTGGTCGTCCTTTTCCTGCCCCATGTTCTGCGAGCCAGAGTTTCCCTTGCCCTGCTTCTGCGCAGGTCCAAAGTCACGCTTGTTCTTTTGCTGAAATTTCTGCTCAATTTTGACAGCATATCGATAGGCGGATCCGAGTGAAGAGATTTCCAGGAAATCCATCTCTGTTCGGATGTACCGGTGTAGGCCACTGCGATATTTCAGTACTAGGTGCCGCTCGGAGTCCTTGATACCTAGCTTTGTGCGCAAGGTATGAAATTTGTTGGTGTACTCCGACACCGTTTGGTCCCTCTCTTGATGCAGAATGGTCCATTTTGTGTACTGGTCATCGTAGTTTCCAACAGGGTAATATTGTTCCTTGACGGCATCTATAAAAGAGGCCCAAGTGGGATTGGAATATTCAAACAATCCAGACTCGTCTGATGAGTTTTGCTCACAATAAGTTTCCCACCAATTTTTGACATGGGGGACGGCCTTGAGGAGTGCAAAGACGATCTTTTCCCTGTCGGAAAAATTGTGGACAGAGAAATACCCTTCTAGTAGATTCAACCATTTATCTAGGGCATCGGCATCGATTTGGCCTTCAAATAAAGGGATATCAAAATTAACTTGTACCTTGAAGGGAGTCGTATCTCCGAAATGGCTGCTCGTTGAGGGTGCATTTGCCGCTGTTGGCATGCGTTGAAGGATTTGGGCGAAATTATCCATCATCTCGTTCCTCTGTCGCGCGAGGGCTTCCTCGAGCAACAACTTGATAGGATCTACTGCTCCGTCGTCTCTCTTTTCTTCCGCCATGGGAGGCCGTTTGGGGCGGCGAGAGTGGTCTTCCCCAAGTGAAACTAATTCGAGACCCAACTCTCTATATCCTGACCTCGTCGGGGACATGCACCGAGAAACAATCAAAGAGCAGACTGCTCTGATACCACTGATCCGGATTTATGTGGGAACGAAACAAAAGATAGCATATACAGAGTCATATACAGAGATATATTGCAAATAACACAGTGATACAGTAAACACATATTCTATTAAATAACGGAAATAGAACAGACTGTAAAATACAATAGCTAGAATGGTGGTAGCTATCTCTGAGAAGAGATGTGGCCGCTATGCTCATTCGTGCCAAGATGAATACAAAGAGAGGCCGAAAGGGCCTATTTATCATAAGCATGAGGGAAAGAATCCCAAACATCCAAAAACCTAACCCTAGGAGATGAAGCGCCAAAAGTCATGTGGGCCCCGTTTGGGTAAGTTAGTACATCAACTTCCCGGGGTCGTAACTTTTGCATGCGATCTCCGTTTGGGGCGCTCGGTAGCCCGTTGGAAAGGTCTATCCGAGATTTACAACTTTTGACTGGGCCCAAATGTATGCCGAAGGCAACCATTTGGTCCCCCAAATCGCCAAAAAATGTCGTTTAGGGCCTCAAAATGGCTCCGGAAGTTCAGGACCCGAAAAACTGCTAAAAATAGTAATTTACTAAAATTGCCAGAAGACTGTTTTGAGCCAGTTGGAAGAGGTGGGCCGCCACCGATATCCACCTGGATCATCCTGTGTCTGCAGGATTCTTTCATTGTCCTATTTTACTGACTGGATCTCTGCTTTTAATTCATGAAAAGCACGCAATAATCTTGACGAATCGTTACCCCCGATTGCCCTAGAATTGTTGTTCCATACTTGGGCTGTTTGGCGGAAATCTGCCCCTTATGTGTTCAGTTGATCCTTCCATATCTGTAATCAAAGAAATTTTTCTGTAAAGGAAAAAATAATTTAAACTTGAGTTAGTGAAAATTTTCAGTCATAAATTTTCTGTTTGCGTGTTTCTTGTACCATCTTTAGGCCTAGAGTTCGAACATGAGCTCTGATACCACATGTAACATCCCGATATTTTCATAAAATTTAAAAAAAATTAAATCACCATATAAAGAGCTAATATTGTAAAATGCGGAAATAATAAAAATCAATATTCAACAATTAATAAAGGTGTCGCTAGGTAGTAACAATTTAATGGTTGTATCCTTTGTCTTTTAATGATGTCATGAAAATCAATTGATGATTATGTACTTTGTTCATATGCTGGAATGATTGAAAATTTATGATGCATTGGAAAACATAATTCTTTTGACAAGTGCTGACAGTTTAACTTTTCTGGGTGATGATGAAAGGGGTCCCACGAGGTGCCCCGAGGCTTACTTAGAGAATCCGCTAAAGCATTGCA
The DNA here is from genome assembly GCA_027924585.1 of Larix kaempferi. Classification (NCBI taxonomy): domain Eukaryota; kingdom Viridiplantae; phylum Streptophyta; class Pinopsida; order Pinales; family Pinaceae; genus Larix; species Larix kaempferi. The sequence goes on along the minus strand of BSBM01000858.1, from coordinate 1,081,765 downwards.
CTCGTACTTCATGCGTAGATTCGTAGGTAAGAAAATAGCGATAAAAGTCTAGACTTTCATAACCGGGATAGAAATCGAAACTGCTTATGATTTTTGATGCTACAGGTATGACCTCCTTTCAATACTTGTAAGATGAACCTGTCTCTCTCAAGTTTGTAGATAACGTCTATTTCAGGGTGTGATTATTGTGAATGTGTCCGTTAAGTGTTGATGAATTTACGTTAGGTCATTCCATGAATTCCTTGTAGCTGTTAAGTAATTATTTCTACAATAATGACGGTGGCAGGTTGATGACAAGGACGCATGGTCTTAAGTCATACTATGGAGAAATTGACAAAAAGGTTCTAAACTCTATTGCTTGGGCAATTAAAATGGTGACGCTTTAAGTATTAATACCCTACCATGCAATGTGTACAATGGGTCCTTGGGTGGAAACCATACCCTATCGATGTGTTTATATAACTTAAGGTGTGGACGAGCTTTATGAGCTCTACAACGATCCCTATAGTGAACTATAGAAAAGACTTTATGAGAAGGGCGGAGTCAAACCATGCCCTATGGTTGCTCACGACCATAGTGGATATTTATATGCTATGATTATGTTTCGAATTTGCTTATATGGATCATATGAGACCTTGGTTATATGCTATCGGTTGATTGTTATACATTGCTAAAGTTTACATGTTGAAACTTTTAACGTTGATTTGTATGGGTTGGCAGGTGGAATGATGGCCTTGCAAAAAGCTTGTATACGAATCGAGGGTGTAATAAATGGTTTGGTTTGCAATTAATGTGCCTGGCCATCGTGTTAGGGATAGTGTTACATGCATGTCTATGTGGATGTTTTCGGCGTGATAATGTTTGGCAATTGCTGAGTTGTAGTAGCCTCTTCCCCTGCTATCAACCGATATGGAAACTCTGTGGCTTGGGAGGTAGATGAGCCATTTAATGTTGCACCTGCCACCTTCCAACGTGGGTTAATGTGGGTGAATCTCTGTCTTTGATCGTTGTGTATTGGGATAAGCCAAACCCTCGCGTAACTTATGGATTCTTTGTAATGTTTCTTGGTCATTTGCTCAATGGTAGGGTTTGGGAGGTGAGGCCAACCGGCCGAGTCGCACTTAGGGTTTGCTAGTTTTTCTAGCCTTTCTCAGGCTCGATCCTGAGACTGGTAGAAACCCTAAGTCTGCGAGTAAAGGTTATCCATGGAAGCCAAGTCTGGAACGATGGTGTGGTAATCTACAGGTGGAATGAGTGTATATGTGTCGGCATTGGCGTAGCTTGTAAGTCTGGGTTTTTCAATTGAGTTGGAAATTTTGGGAGGTATCCCTCATCGTGGTCTTCGAACTGGGTGCATCTCCTTCAAAGTGGATGGATGCTGGCTATGCCAAAAAATCTCTCATAACTCAGGTAATGTATTCATTGCAAAGGTTTTCCCACTATTCTTTGTTGCATGTGTTTCTACTCATGACCTGATGCTTAACTTGTTGCATGTGTTTCTACTCATGATCTGTACCAAGAAGATTCCACTTTTAAGAATGGGTCCCACTCTATCCACAACCTCCCTGTCTGGTACCTTGTGATTCATAAAACCGCCATGGTGGTTTTAATGGTTTCAGGGCCTCCACAAAGTGGTCTAGTAAAACCGCCTTGAGGCCCCTTAAAACCTATGAAGCTGACATGCATCCATGACGGTGTTTTATCCACGACGATATGAGCCGAAATAAGCACGAAGCACTTAAGGGTCTTGACTACGCTCATCTATAGCTAGCCTATGAAAACTGATCCTCTAGGATTTAGCTGCATCATCAGGTCACTATGGCATAAGAGTCTTCTATTTCACCTGTGCCATTTACTGCTCTAGTTTCTCCTTTTGAAATACTCTTTTAGTCTTGTGACGAGTTGCCCTCAGCTGATAATAACACTAACATTGGCTTCAGCGGGGACATCATCTTCATTTTGGGAGAGGTTGAGAACATTAGACTAGTGCCTTTTATTCCACTGGGTTGTGGATTCATACCTGTTCATTATTTTCTTTTGAAAAAAGAAGCTACAAAAAATAATCAGAGAATAGGTAACAAAATTGATCATAACTTTGAAAAATAGAAAGGAAGAAAAATATGTTGCAAATATGGTACATTGGATCCATTCATAGAGTAGGATAAGGAACTAGTAATGAAAGAACCGCTTTAGGAATCTACCATTCACAGGGTTTCCAAACCTTTCACCATTAAGTTGGGCCAACTCATATGTGTTGTTGTCCTGGACTGTGATGATTTTGAAAGGACCCAGCCATAGGTTGTCGAACTTCCTGTGTTTAGATCTTTCTTCTCTTCTAGCATCCCATTTCAAAATGAGATCTCCGTCCTGAAATTAACGAGCAATAGCCCTTCGGTCAAAAGTTGCTTTCATCTTGTCCTGCTAGATTCTAGAGGAGTCGTACAGCTACTCTCTGACCTATTAAACCTCTATCAGTTGATGAATTCTCCTTTCCATATCATCTGGATCTTCACTTTCCGGCTGTAATAGCTTCATTACTAGGAGACCCAACTGAATCGGGAGGACAGCTTCCTTTCCATAAACCAATTGAAACGATGAAGTGCCTATAGCTCTTTTGACACTAATTATGTCTTCCCATAATGCAAAATTTAGTTGGGAGTCCTAGGCCTTTTTGTTAGTACTGAGCATCTTCTTAATAATAGTCACCAAACTCTTATTTGAAGACTCATCCAAGCCATTTCCCTACGGGTAGTGTGTTGTTCAATGAATTAATTCAATATTATAATTTTGACAAAAACTCATCATTTTATATGATTTGAAGGCTTGGGCATTGTCTGTAATTATCTTCCTTGGAAAACCAAATCTTGCCAAAATATTGTCTTCTAGGAAGCTTATTATGACTGAGTCATTTGCATTCCTCATGGTAATTGCTTACACCCACTTAGTGAAGTAGTCAGTGGTCATAAGGATCCATCTGTGCTGGCTGCTAGAAGGAGGGTTTATTTCCCCAATAAAATCAAGACCCCATTGCTGGAAAGGTGCTTCCACCGTGATAGGTATGAGAGGTAAAGGTTTTAGCTTCTGCTTTCTGGTGAACAATTGGCATTCCTTGCATGCTCTAACGATCTTGTTGGCATCAGTAAATAGAGTGGGCCAGAAATAGCCTACTCAAAATATTTTATGAGCAGTCCCTCTACACGCATGATGCCCTCCACACATACCTTTGTGAAATTATATAATTATGCCCTCTATTTCTTCTTCCACAATATAATTAAGCAGGATGCCAAGTGGGTCTTTCCAGAAGAGGTAACCATCCAAAACACAGTATTTGACCGCTCTGAGTTTAAGGGATCTCATCTTATCTTTATCCATTCCAAGGGGGCAAGTGAGATGCTGTAAATAGTAGACTATGTCCCTATACCAATCTGACCCAATAAACTTCTCAGCTACTTGGTCGAGAAGGTTTTCTTGACCATCTTCGTTTTCCTGAATGAGGAATTGATCGATCAAATTGATCTCAAGGGCTTGGTAGTTCGACTCAGCCAGAAGTTTGGCTAGTCCCTATCCTTTCACCAAATTGGTAGGTTTAATCTCCATATCATACTCCTGGATCTTGGAAATCCACTTTCCTCTTGTCCCTTCACTCTGGGGTTAGCACAAGATGTCTTTAATGGTACTTCCCGAGACATGAGTGATGATCTTGGAATGCAAGACGTAGCTCCTGAATGACTTGAGTGCTCTGACAAGTGCTTAGGCCTGCTTCTCCATTGTGCTATATTTCAACTCAGCATCTCTCAGGGCTCGGCTGAAGAAAGCAATGGGTTGTTCATGCCCTTCTTGATTTTTTTGTAAAAGGATTGCTGCAATAGTGACCTCAGATGCAAAAGAGAAAATTAGGAAATCCTTAGTATAGTTTGGGCTAGTTAAAACAGGTGCCTCTTCCAGGGAATTCTTTATCTGTTTGGAAGAGTTCCTTGCAGATGTGGTCCATTTTATCTCAACATCTTTTCTCAGCATGTCAGTAATTTCTTTCATTATTTCGACAAAATTAGGAATAAATCTTCGTAAGAAATTTATTTTACCAATGAAATACTGTACCTCCTTTTTATTTCGTGGGAGCTCAATTATCTTGATAGCCGCCACCCTCTCCGGGTCTATTCTTACACCATATTTAGACACGATGTGCCCCAATAGTTTTCCTTATGTCATTGCAAAACAAGATTTCTTTGGGTTGAGAGACAAGCCATACTTTCTGCATTTCTTAAAAGTTTGCTTCAGATGCTGAAGATGATGTTCGTCATATTTAGAAAATATCGTCATATCATCCAGGTATATAACAATAAACCTATCATTTTCACCTATGAATTCTATGTCCATGGCCCTTTGGAATGTCGCACCAGCATTCTGTTGTTGTTGCAACATCCCCCCCAAAATTTTGTAAATATTGGGGCCCCTCCTTTTATTTTTGAAGAAGTCCTTTAGGCCTTTGAAGCTTGTTTTAACTCTTCAAGTTTTCTTATTCTTCAACAATTTCTTGATTTTCTGCTAAGGCAAATTTTTCGTTCAGTCAACTTTGGTCGCAATTTTAGGGATAAAAGCGCCAAATGTTACGCATATTTTAGCCTCATATTGGCTTACCATTGCGTAGTTGTTAATTTTATCTTGCGCCGATCAATCGCAAGTTTTAAACCCAAAAGTGTCGACCGATCGCAAGTTTCCCGATTTATCTTTTCTGTTAAAGGGTGCTAAATTCAACATTGGTTTTCGTTTTTAAATTAATTCTCTTGACCATTGCGCAAATCCTGACCTTATCTTCACCACCATACTTTGGCCTCGGTTTCGTAAGTCTCCGTCGCGCTTCTTGGTCGCATCCTTTAGGTTTAATTTCACCGACCGTTGCATGTCTTGTTAGCTTAACCCTTGCCGAACTCCATTTCAATCCTCATCGTGACGTCTGGTCATAGGGGTTACCCTTAAACTTGCCGACCGTTGCACAGTAATTATTAGTTGAGTCGCCGACCACGGCACAACCCAGTTTTTTGGAAAATGAGAAAGGTTAGTTGGTGAAAATTCATTGTTAGCCTCGTGGATTTATTGTCATTCGCATTAAGCCCCATGCATAATTAAGTCTCTAATTGTCCACCCTACAGGAATAAATTTCCCTTGTTATATATACATATTCACCCAACGGGGTTCTTCATTCGATCCATGCCAAAACCAAGAAACATTGATGTTCACCATTGGAAGCTTCAGACTGTCACTAGCTTGGTACGTGCGTCAACCACAGGGTGTTATACCTCAGTATTTCATAGTGTCGCATCTTCACAATAAAAACATTTGACGACACTTCCCTTGCTACCTAAAAAACCCAGAAGAGAAAATTAATGATTGACCACTAAAGATAAACCTGTCATGTCATCTGGCAACCTGACTGAGATTTTATCTTTCACCACTACCACTCCCAGCACATCTATGGAGGCGCGGTAGTCCGTACTAACACGTTATGCTCCTTGTCTTGGGCACGGTACTACCACCTTATGCTCAGGCCTAGAGACGCAGCAGTCTCTTTTTAGCCTTTTTCCTTGGACTGTGGGATCCTAACTTTCGAGAGATTCTTTTGGGATTGACACCTATGGTTCAATCCTAACACCTTCTCTGATTGGTGGGTCTGATCCACTAAACACTCCCAAGATCCATTCTTCTCTCTTGTTGGTTAATCCTCCTAAACACTATAAGAGAAGAGCCTTCCATGAGCAAAGGGGAGGGCTCTTTGAGATATCAAACCTATGGTCTTAGATGTTTGTGGAGATAGCTAAAGGAGAAAGCACTTGGAGCTGGGAGTTGGCTTGGACATCAAGCAATTGTTGTAAGGAACTTCAAGTTTGCAATAAAAATATAACTTGTCTTGTTTCCCAAATTATGTGTGTTGATGTCGTTTCAATTACATGATTTGTTTCTATTGTAGATTTAGATTCTAACATATATTTCAAGTTGCTAGAAAGATTGTATGTGCTTGTACTTTGATTCATCCTAACAGGTTCATTCGCGAGGACTTGAGGATCGAAACAACAACTAGGACAAGCGACTAAATCAAAGGTCAGATTAAATCTCTTCTATCTCTTCCAGCAGTATAATCTTGAAGCATTTGTTTGAATCTAGGAATTCAAGGTAGCATTTGTTATCTTTTTGTCTTAGTTTAAAGTCAATCGAGTCTACTTTAACCTAAGAGAGTTTCCACCTATCTGTAGGGAGAAATATCTACAACACAGGGAGCCATTCTAAGACTCACAACTAGGTCCTCGATTTCCTCCCTTTGTTTTTGTCCAGTAGGAAACCCCGTTGAAAACTCATTGTTAGCTTTAAAGCTCTTTATTGGCTATCCCTCAAGGCCAAACCCGCGTCATTATAACACTTGAATTGTTCCCATTTTCGTGCGATTTGTGGGAACCCGTGCCCAATAAGAACATCTTTTCCCTTAAATTTCCAAGCAAGTCTTACACAAGTTTGAAATAAAACCATTTTATGCTCATCCCCTCGTGCATAAATTTTGGCCTGCCAGTCGTTCGTTTTGTTATGAAAGGGATCTTTCCTCGCATTCCTTTGATTACTCAAAGATGAACTTGGGAAAATCCAAATAATGTTTCGAGGAAACACTTATCCCACGACGACATTCTTTGCATGTTCATGTTTTCTAAAGGCCATCCCCAGTAGGATGTTTCGACTCATGGTGATAAGATATTGTTAAATGCCAGCTATCAACGCTCTGGTTTTCTTTAAATGCATGGGTGACTTTCTTTAAATGCTCCTCTTCAGTATTTTTATCTTTGGAAGACTAGTTCAATTGAAAGCTAACACCTGTGTATACTCAAGTTCTGTTAAACATCATAAATTTGAATGTTGTGTTGACTCGCTAACAATGTGTTTCTCATAAACTTGTAAAGTTCTCAATGTGTGCTCTCCTCGCCATTAAAGGTTTCACATGCACAGGAGATCTACCAGGAAGAAGGCTAAGCTTTCCGAGTCGGATTCGGACGTAGAAATCTTGTTGGATACCTCGCTTGAGACAATCTTTTGTGATACAAAAGCTATCACAGGAGTAGCCACAGGAGCCGCCCCAGAATTTCAGTGCGGTGAGTTATACATATTCATCAGAGACCATAAATACCCTGACGCAACCTTAGAAGAAAGCATGGTCTATTTGAACATCAAGAAGTCTGGCCTTCACAAGCTAGCAACTCGTCCCAAGCTATTCCCATGCTCAGAAGTTATTGGCTCGATAATTCCCCATGTGAAAACTTACACGAGATTCATTAATGATAACACTGGGATGAGCCTCATGTCCTTCGCACTAGAGCATATCATGGCTACCTACAGAATACCCTAGGCAAGGGATTGGATAAATAATGAGTGGCTAGCAAAGAAAATAGTAGACCCTCTAGAATCCGTTAGGAAGATGTTGATAATTGAAAGGAAAATCAGGTAGAGGGGCAACAACGTGTATGAAAGTATGCTTTTAAGGACTCCTTACAGACTCATTTCCTTAATGCTGAGTTGAATTTTCGGCATTCCAAATGGAAACGTCTTCAAGCTTGGTTGGGTGCCAGTGATGGTCCATGTAGCCACACACGGTACAATCTTCAATTGGGCCGACATAGTCTCAGATAGCATGGTCTCACTTTTAACTGCAGCCCAAGGAGGACTGGCCCAAAAGAAAGTCGATTTCTTCATGTCTTCGTATTTGATATATTGCTTATTAAGCAAGCACCCTTTTCCTGATCTAGGTTGCATTTGGAACAAAAGGGAGTCCCCTCTCTTTGTAGCTTATCAACTCACAAGGGCAAACATATATGCAAATCACTACACACAGGTTTGCGAAAAGTTCATCATGCCCTTGTATCAACTCATATTTAAAGAAGAGCCAAATTGTTTGTCAGAAAATGCTATGCCTATCATAGAAGAATTTGGGGACTATTACTTCTCCGACGAGGGCACCTATATCAGAATGAGTGGTGGAACCAAAGATCCTTTTTTGTTTCCTCGGTATGTCACGGAATTTGTAGTACACAAAGAAGCTGTAAGGAATTTCTTCATTAGTGGAGTCAACAAGATCCTCAGTGAGAAGAAGAAAGGTCTCTACCCACCAATGCCCTTCACCATTGGTGCATATAGTCTCTAGAAATCAAAGGAGGGTGAAACCATTGCTCAAGATTTAGAAGCTTTTCATTTTGGCACAAATATTTTTAGGAGGCATGATCCTAGTGGCAAGGTCATTGGGCAATGCATCTCTATTAGAGCTACTTTTGATTACGCACATATTTGGGACAAGGATGAAGAATTTTTCCAGAGTAGCAGAAACATGACCAAGTTGGGAAAACATTACGGCCCTAAAAAAGGAGTAAGTTCCAATCGCAGATCTGTTGGATTGATCCAAAAAGAACAACAAGCAGTGTCATCGCAATCAGAGGAGTCCGAGAGGAAGATAAAAGAGGAAGAAGAAAGACTCCAAAAGGAGCAAGAAGTAAAGTAGCAGCAAGATGCAGAAGCTGCTAGAGCTCAACGGGCACAAGAAGCAAAAGATTGGAAAGATGAAGAGGAGAGGATTCGGAAAGAAGAGGCTTCCAAATTGCAGCAAGAAGAGGCCGGAAGAATCAAATGGGAGGAGGCCAAAAAGTTGCAGGCAATAAGAGAGAAATCTGAACAAGTAGAGAAACAAGCAAGAGAGGAAGCAGAAGAGTCTAAGAGAGCTATGGAGCAAGGCATGTCTAGCCCGCGAGCCATGGAATTGGATCTATCAACAATAAACCAATCAAGGATAGTTAATGAAGGGGTTGTCTCAATTGAAGAGATCACACTCTCCCCATACTCTCCTTCAAAGCAACGCCAAGTGGCCAACCTAGATTCTGTCTATTTCGATAAAAGGAAGAAGGTTATTGTAGAAAGATCAGAGAAGAAGATGAAAATTGGAAACGGTCGATTTGAAATCAGAGTATCATAAACCCTGCTTTTGAAAGGGACTGACAGTGACCCTGTGTTCACGGAAGCATGCACTGTGGCTTCAGATCAAGCAAGTAAAGACATTGTTGACCATCTGGTGGAAGCAGCTAAGAAGTATAGGGAATTATATTTCAAAATAAAAGGCAACATGCAGAAGGAGGTGTTAGAAGGAAATGAGTTATGGTTGAAATACAAAGGTCTTCAGGAAGAAAAGAAAGAAGCAGTTGTGCAAATCTGACAGCTTGAAGGTGTGAAGAGCACACTAGAGGTGTAGTTGGCGATATCTGAAAGCGAGAAGAAATACCTGGAAGGTCGTATAGGAGAATTGGAGAAGCATGAAGCCAACAGCGTACAACAAAATAAATTCTTTAAGCCTCAGCTTGAAAGACTGATGTGGGAAAAAGTGAAGCTATTAGAGCAGCTCGAGGTTGAAAATGAAAGGAAGCAAGATCTAGCCGTGTTCCACGAGCAAGCCTGCGACATATGAGGGAATAATCATCAATCGCTAGTGTTGATCACAGAGGAGGTCTGTAGGGTAAAAGTAATGATAACAAGGATGTCAGCTATTGAAGTCAAGGCGTTGAAGCTGAAGAAGAGATATGTGCACCACTTGGGAGAGATGTAGGAGCATTTTGAAGGAGGAAAGGGAAATATGGATTCCCGACAAACCTACGTGCTAAGATCGTTGATGAATTGGACTTGGATGGAGGAGTCCTTGAATTTGGTAGATATTATGGTGCAAAGTTAAGTGCTGAAATCCGAAAAACCGTGAAGAACTGTCACGCTTTCTACTAAAAAAATATGGGACATGCATGAGAAATGTCACATGGTTTTACCACCAACTATTTATGAATTTCCTGAAACAGAGCAGCATTTGTAAGACCTGCAAGGTGACCTAGAAGCAGAATCATAATACTTGAAGAAGATAGAAGTCCTAACTCTAGAAGACCTCCATCAGTTCATTGGGAAGACCGCCATCCATGCCTATTCCCTGGAAGATATCACTCAGGTGACTCAAGGAGGGGAAGTAAGCATCAAATCAGATTGGCGTAAGCATGAAATAACAATGAGAATGATGGTTTCTACACGTGGAAATACCATTCTGCGAGAAATCAACTAGTGGCCTATCTATATTAAGGATGTCGATAAACCAATTGAAATGAGCAAGCCTGCTGAGGTGGACAACTCAGTAGAAATAGAAAGACCGGATGAAGCGGCAGGACCATCTGAGCCTTAATTTGTTTTATTGTACATTTTGGGAAATACAACTGGAGTTATTTTATTGTATAAATATTTTGTAAAACAACTCGAAATGGTTTTTGTCTCTTTAGGCACTAGAGGAAAAACTTTTGGGTTTCCCTAGAATTAGGGTTTTGGGAAGAGACAAATTTTGTAAAATCTATAAATATAGGGATAGAAGAGATGAGAAGGACTTTTGGCAGGTGAAAGGATAGACTCAATTTTGTACATGAATTACTTTGCTACATCAATAAAGAAAGCTCCATTTGAAATGGGAAAAGTTGCTCTGCGTTTTTCTTTGGAAATGTTTTGAATGTTGCCGAATTCTTTTTGCATTGTTCATACAATGACTGTGAGATCGTTCTTAACTAATTCGAATTATTTCTCTGTTATGAATGCTTTCATTTTCCTTTGTAGAACTTCTGTGTTAAATGGGTCATGGAATGTTTATTTCTGTCAAAGATATCTTTGATTATCTTTTTCTTTCTGCTGTAAGTGCATCTATTAAATGGAACAACTATCTGTGAAATTCTTGGTTGCAATTCCAGTATATTACTCATTCTTTCAATTTTCTTCTTTTAAGGATAGATTAAATTTGTTTTAATTGCTTTAGATCAAATTTGTTTAATAGCATGCATTTAGATTATAGCACTTGCATATCATCTTTAAAAATAAAATACATAAACGGTGGATTGGGCCGCAACCGTTGAAAATAAAACAAATCTTTAAATATTACACGATAGCCGGGCCGTTAACCGGATGGATTCCCTATACCGAACAGTGAGCGATCTAATTGGGTTTGCTTACCGGGGAGAATCCCTGATTGATGCTACAATTTTCAGGGCATCAACAGTTTTGGGTGCTAGAAGGAGGGCGACCAGCGCATGGCTTGAAGAGGAGATCCTTCCCTTAGAATAAATCTCACTGAAGACCCGCTTGGAACAACTATCCCATACAATTTTGATCTGGAATCAAGAAATCAAGAAGATCCCAATTATCAGATCGAACAGCATGAAACGTTGTATGATGTTCCTTTTGTTGAAGTAGCGGATTTAACAAGACATGCCCGTGCATATGTGAGAGAACTTGGTGGTTTGAATGTGATTCCCCTACTCCCCAGAAGAAGAGCCCCTATAAGGGAAACGCAGTATACAAGAGATCCAGTTCTTGTTCAAAACTTAGAAGAATTGGTAGATCCATCTTTAGAAAAAATCACAGAGCCTTTTGGAGAAATCAGAATTGAAACTCCTCCAAATCTAGGAGAACCTCATACTCCATGTGATTCTTCACCACATTCTCCACCTAGATCCATGCTTGTACCTGCATGGAGAGCAAGAGGAGCACTTAATTTAGCTGGGCCATTCCATGATCTGCCCAAGAATCCAGAAAACGTTTTGCCTAAGTGTAGTGTCTCACATCATGAATGGTTGAATTTTTTTTATTTTTTTATTATTTTTTTTGTTCTCCTTTAAAAAAATACCAATTATAAATGAAAAACATACAATATAAATAATCAAGTTCTCTTTTACAATATACCAAATGCATGATTTATTTAAACCATAACTTCAAACAATTTCTCTTAACACACATATTCTTCTTCTTGACTTACTAAAATACATCTAAACACTCATTCGGGTTCCCAACCTAAAAGGTCGACAATGTCTAAGGTTTTTTTAACTTTTCTCCAAGATAAAAATAATCCAAAAGTATGTAAATTTTTCCACGAGACATATAAAGCGTAAATATATTTCCAATCTAAGTATTCCTGAAATTCTAGCATAAGAAATCCTAAATGCAAAAAGATTCCTACACATGTATATATAAGAAAAATTTATATAATGATAATACATAACCGTGCTACTTTTTATTTTAATAAAATGAAAATACAATTCTAATGTGATAGGTAACTATGGCCATATCGCTAGACTCTCTTTAAATTAGAAAGTAACTTTAATCATATTTTAAATAGTACTTGAAATATTTAAAATCGAAAGAAGAGAAGTGAAATTGATTTCTGAGTTCGATATAAATGAGATTCTGACCATGTGGGAGATAAACAGTAGATTCTGACTAGATGCATGTTACTTAACATATAATAATGTTTACCGAATTATAAAAAGTTACACAGGGATTAATTGGTTTCGTTTCCCAGATGGCCAATACAGAGGTAAAATAAAACACTCGACGGAGTTAAGAATTCCACGCTGGAATGTATAAAGTTGATCGGTTAAATAAAACACTCAAACATAACGGTGTGATGACGAATGCAGAGATCAAACCATGGGTTTGAAACTGATTGCTACTTCAACAAAGACAGAGTTTATGAAATTCGATTGTGGCAGTTGAGATCGGCGTTATGTATTTCTGCAGAGAAGGAGTTTATGAAATTCGATTGCGGCAGTTGAGATCGGCGTTATGTATTTCTGCAGAGAAGGAGTTTATGAAATTCGATTGCGGCAATTAAGATCGGCGTTATGTATTTCTGCAGAGAAGGAGTTTATGAAATTCAATTGCGGTAGTTGAGATCGGCGTTATGTATTTCTGCAGAGAAGGAGTTTATGAAATTCGATTGCAGCAGTCAAGATCGGCGTTATGTATTTCTGCAGAGAAGAAGTTCATGAAATTCAATTGCAGCAGTCAAGATTGGTACTTCTGTTAACTAGATGAGATGAGATACGGCAAAACAAGAAACACATAAAAGGGTTTATCATTTTTGTGAAGAAATTTGGAAAACGCAGAGGATGGACAGATCGTTATTCAAAATATTGCCATAAGTTGTGTAGTGAAAACTTGGGGCCGGATCTGTCGATTCCAGAATATAATGGATGAAGAGATCGCCTTTGAAATGGAAGTTTTTAAAACAGGGAGAATTAACTCGTTTTGTTATGCGCCAAAATAGAGATGAGGTTTACCTCACTTGAGTTCATAGGATAGATCAGTAAACAGCAGAGATAATAATCTCGTTTCCAGATCTCATTATTTAGAAAAAAAAATGACAAACAGAGATAACTGATCTCACATGATCTCACATTCCAGATCGCATGTGTTCATAAAATAAATAATAATGAAAAACAAAGGTAAATACGATACAAGTTTTGAACATTCTAATAATATGATACTGCATCCATTAACATTGTATTCATATTCAACAACACAGAATTCTGGAAATAATATTTGAACAGAAGTGAAATGATTCATTTTCCAAACAACCACGGCAGAAGCAAGTCACATGGTTCAGGAAATAAATACTAATGCAGGGATTAGATATCTCGTTCCCTAACTCTTAATAATTTTCTACCTATAAAATACACCCAGAATTTATCTACCATTTTAAAATTTGAGTCCGGGTTTGAAATCCAAAAACACCGTGGTTTGGCTTCGATTACACTATAGGAAAATGCCAAGATCTTCATTAAAAAAAATCTTAGATTAAAAGACACAAACACCACAGATCTGGGTAACCTATGTCGAAAAGTTTAATACAGGTTTAAAGATTCAAAATAAATATCATCCGTGAAAATGATAAGATTCAGAATCGAACCATTTCCCAGCTAACGTGACAGGGTAAAATTTTACTTGGGTAAAATCCTGAGTTATTTGCATAGAGTAAAGAAAACATAAATAGATCTATCTTAACATTAATGCGCATGCAGAGATAGAAGCAAAAGAATAAATACAGGCCCAAATTATTTCACCACTAACGAATATCCGTCTTCAAGATGCGACAGTAAAAATATCTCTTCTACATAGTTCCAAATTATTTAAAGGAAGGCACATATTTCCTAGTTCCAAATTATTTAAAGGAAGGCACATATTTCCTGTACAGTAAATACGAATATATTGCTGGAACGAAATTTTTTCCACACAGAAAATAATAAGTGAAATTACTCTAGAGAAAGAACCTGTGAAGGTAGTTGTTCCGGTCGATGGTATGCTCTTCGAAGTCGTAGCTCCAATTCGTCGTTCGATCTCCACGAATTACCAATCAACACCTCGGTTGACCACCCTACCGTATCAAGGTTACTCTCCTTCACCTCGAACCCCCGAGTTAATGGGGTTGTAAGAACGCTCGTGATCTTCCCGAAAGGATCTCCCAATCCCCGTTCCAGCTAATTCCAACTCTCAAGGATCATAACATAATATGAGATTATGATACCCATCCAGCATTAGGGAGCAAGAGATGTCCTTCTCTCCTTCTCCTCTCTCATTATATAGCAAATTCTCGTGTGCCATGTGTATGTCCATGCACATATTTAATTCAATTTAATATTTAATTTCAAACATTCTCAAATTACAAGTGTCTGTTTCTAACTCAAGTCTATATCTAGTTCCCTAAATCAGTGCAAGGTAGGTGTAGTTGTCTTTAAGAAAGTTTCAGTTGTGTTTGTCTTCTCAAATATAGTTGTTGTATTTAACCACATGTTCATTCTAGATTTCTTTCCTTTTTCTTTTTATAAAAATATTTTATTCAAAAAAATGTTTTCTAATTTATTTCTTTTCTTTTATTTTTCTTTAAAATATATATATATATATATTTTATTCAAAACAATTTCTATTTTATTTATTTCCTTTATTTTTCTTTAAAAAGAATAAAAGAACTATATTTCAATTAAAGGTAAAAGAAATGATCATTGACTTTTCAACTTTTCAATCTCCTTTCTCATAATTAATGATATAACTATTATGATAATAACAATAAAATATTAATTTCTTTATTATTTAAATTTTCTAGAATTTCTACACATATTTTATTTTTAATTATGCGTACATGAGTAATTTTATTTTTCCACTTTTCTTTGTTTAGGTACCTCTTCGGCAGGTTCTTCCAACAATCTCTTTCTTTCTTCTTATGGGGAGCACCACGTAGCGATCAGGAGTCGTTACCGCAATCTCTCAACTACGCTCCTTGGAGACTAAGGGATGTTGAGGGATAAGGCTCTCCTTATTGTGCGCCCCTCGACTCATCGTACGTGACCAAGTCATTATGGTCTTTCCCGTACGGCATACGCTTCCCCGGGTGAGCTGAAACGGCTTCACCCGTGCATGGATTACTAATTCAGGGTTGACAGTCAGTCGTCGTACCCTTAAGTGTTCTTTCCGTTCTTACGACCCCGATAATTCCATTGTGGGTCAGTCGGTAAATCATCTTACCTGCCCCTGCACACACTCCAATGCATATTAGTAGCGCTGCACTATAAAATATTTGTATCATTCTTTTCAGTATCTCAATCAGTCGAGTCTACTAATCATTCATCATTTTAACATTATGCTTATGTCAGTCGAGCATGTTCATTATTCGTTATTTCATCTCAGTCAGTCGAGTATAAAACAAATCATCATTTTCATTTCAAGTAATTTCAACATTCATCATTTTTCATTTTCTCAGTCAATCGAGTATAAAGAAAATCATCATTTATCTAACCATTTTCATTTCACATATAAAATTTAAAGCAAACATTAATGGTCCATGTTTTTTATAAATCCGGGTCACTTCAAACCAGTTCCCTCAATAGTCAAATCAATCGTAGGTCTCAAAATAGTACGATCAATCATAAGTCTCAAATAATCTAGTCAATCATAAGTCTAAAAAAAAATCAAATCAATCATAAGTGCTGAGGCGGGCATTACATTAAGTATGATCCTGGGAAAGGTATTTCTATTGAAGATCATCTTAAGAGTTTCTATTTTCCTTTAAGTCTTCTAAATGTGCAACACAAAGATGTAGTCTATAGAAATTTTCCCTATACTTTTGAACCCAAGGTATCTTCCTCGTATTTTAGGTTGCAAGCTAGTTCTATATCAAATTGGGAAGAATTTGAGAAATGTTTCTTAAGAAAGTACGAGAATCATAAAACAATGACTACACTCATGAAAGAATTCTTGTCCATGAGAATGGAAAAGAAAGAGAAAGATCAATAATTTATTCAAAGATTCACTACATTATTAAATAATTTTAGTGATGCAGCAAAACCCATTGATGAATCTTTAGTTGAATATTATACAACAGTGCTCGATCCTCCCGTAGCAATGTTTGTTAAAAGAACGAAGAAAACTACCTTGATAGAAAACTTCTAAGAAGCCAAGATGGTAGAAGAAGAAGCAGACAACATTGCTAAGCATTCTCTCGATCTAGAAACAAAGCCATCAGCTGTTAAGAAACCTCTTTTGTTAACCAGAAATAAAGAGGAACCACCAACAAATATGGAAAATATGGTCAAAATGATGCAAAAGATTTCTAATAAAATTATCGACCTGGAAAAAAATAAGACAGCTAGCACTTCTAGGAAATCATTCAAACCTTTCTATAAGAAAAGGGATGAAAGTAGACAGCTGCTTCGACCTGTAAACAATTCTTCTATTCTAAATTTAAATGAATTAGGCATGGACCATTTTTGTACCTTCCATCAAGAACAACACTCAGAAAAGAGTTGTCCACAATGAATAAATTCAATGAGCCTAGTGATGAATCAAATGCTAGATGCGCATATAACAGATCATAAAGATCCTGCAGAAGAGTAGATTTTTGAATAGGAAGAACCCGCTCTCGACACCACAATGGTCCTATGGGATTGGGAACCCATGCAAGAACCCTCTTTCGAAGATCTTGCTGAAGAATTTCAGACCGCATCAATTACTGTCACCACTAGAAGTAAAGGCCCGGTGCTTGATCAAACCATTGATGCACCTGAAGCCAAGGTTGCGAAGGAAATGCCAAAGCGGCACATAAATGTCGTTCTGCCTCAGCCTAAGGAAAACCCAGTAGTGACAAAAGAACCAAGCGCAAAAATATCTAAACAACCAAAAGTTACACTGAACAAAACAAAAAATCAACCAAAAGTTTCAAAAGAATGTGATATGGAGTATGACATAATCGAAGACATTAAGAAGGAAAAAGAAAATGTCTCTATATTTGATATGTGTAGTTTGCCCCAACAAAGAAAGAAGTTGTTGGAAGCTTTTGATCCACAAGCTAGTACTTCGGTAGAAAACACAGAAGAGAACCCTGAGATAAACGAAACTAGCATTGGCGGGAAATCTAGATCGCAGACTTTACCTTTTCTGTTGACTTTTCAAAATTTTAATCATAATGTGCATAACCATTTGGTAGATTCTAGAGCTTCTTCTAATGTCATGCTGCTGTCAATTTGCAAAAAGATTAACGGGAAGCCAATTCCATCCCCGTCTAAGATCATACAGCTAGATAGAATTGTTGTTAAAGTCATTGGGGAAATGAAAGATGTGCTTATTAGGTTGTCAACAGATCCCAAAGTGTCCCAATTTATTGATATAATGGTAGTTGATATTCCTGAGGCTTATGGTTTGATATTGAGTAGGGACTGGTCTACGAAACTAAATGGTTATTTTGCAACAGACTGGTCTCATTTGTGGTTGCCATACCAGAATAGACAAAATCATATTAAAATACTGAGAGAACCCCATATGAAACAAAATGTAACTCAGTTAGAGGAAAAGAATGAAGCTGTAGCTTTCTCATCTTCAGTTTTGGGAAATTATTTCTTAGCAATTGAACCAGGTAATTATCAATCGGAAGATGTTAGCCATGATTCAAATGAACAGTCCAAAATCCATCAATTTTCTTGGACTATTGATGTTGACTATAACATAGTAGGATTAGTTACTGACTTAGGTGGTAATGATACTAAATTAGTTACAAAATGTTTTTTGGGTTCTCTACTTTAACGGTTCCAAAACTGAAGAAGGATCTGGAGCTGGTTTTGTTTTAACTGATCCTAAAACCAACAAACCCGACTTTTTATCTTGTAGACTAGAGTTTGAATGCATGAATAACACTGCTGAATATGAAGCTTTGGTCCATGGGTTAAAGAAATCCATTAGTTTAAATGTTAAATATTTGAAAGTCTTTGGTGATTCAAAGATAGTTGTCAGGCAACTGAGAGATACAATTCATTTCCTTTCACCACACTTAAAAGGGTATCAGGCTGAGGTGTGGAATTTGATTTGATGTTTTGAAGCTTTCAATATTAATTCCATTCCTAGATTACAAAATGGTGCAGCTGATCTGTTAGCTACTTCTGCTTCCATATTAGTGCCTACTAATAACAAGTGCTCTGTTGAATTGATTTTCAGGCTATCTGTTCCAGACAACATTACAAATATTAGAGTATTTGATGATGATGATCAGACCATCACTTTCTTAACAAATGAGGATGTTTTCCAAGAAGCCATAATAGATGAAGAGAAGCATGATTCAGATCTGCAAAGCAAAGATGCATTCAAAGCAAACTTCATTCCCAAGGGAGTGAGATCTCTTGAAAGTTTGTTCGATCTGTAGAACAAGTTCAAAAGACCAGGAAATGTTAAAACTCACAACTTGTCCATGCAGCATGAATTGGTAAATCTAGGTACAGAAGCTGAACCAAAGTATGCCAATCTTGGTAAATGTTGCTCGCCAGGAGAGAGAGATAAGTTCATCAAACTATTTCCGCAGTATAAAGATGTCTTTTCATGGACTTACGAGGATCTGAAAACATATCACCCGCATTATTCAACACATAATACCAATGAAGCCAAACATTAAACCATTTTAGCAGCAATTAAGGAGAATGCATCAGACTCTTAAACCTTTGATACAAAAGGAGTCAAAGAAGTTGCTGGATGCAAATATTATTTTTAAAGTTCGACATTCTGAGTGGGTCTCCAATTTAGTTCCTGTGTGGAAGAAATCAGGAGAAATAAGATTGTGTGTGGATTTCCGGAACTTGAATAAAACTTTCGATAAAGACAACTACCCTGTACCTCTAATGGAACAAATTTTATAGATGGTGTCAGGATCAGAACTTTTCTCCCTACTAGATGGTTTCTCCAGGTACAATCAGGTGTTAGTAGCGGAAGAGGACCGACTCAAAACCACTTTTCGTACAAAGTGGGGAACCTTTGCATATCGCAAGATGCCATTCAGCTTGATAAACACAGGAGCTACTTTTCACCAAGCCATGGACATTACTTTTCGAGGATTGGGCGGTCAATGTGTAGTAGTTTACTTGGATGATGTGACAGTTTTCTCAAAGAAAAGGGAAGACCATGTTTTTCACTTGAAGCATATTTTCGATCGCTACAGAAAATATGGTATTTCGTTAAATCCCAAGAAAAATGTTTTCACTGTTCTTGAGGGCAAGCTCTTGGGTCATATCATTTCAAAGAAGGGAATCTCAATAGATCAAGAGTGAGTGCAAGCTATCAACAAGATTACCATTCTCCACAACAAAAAATCTATGCAATCATTTATGGGCACCATTAATTTTGTTCGAAGGTTCGTTCCTGACTTCGCTCAGACTGTTAAACCTTTAGAAACAAATGATAAAGTAGAGTATCTAGTTCAAGTGGACTGACCTGGAGAAAGTGGCATTTAAAGAAATCAAAGCTGCCATAGCTAATGCTCCTTCTTTAAGGAGTCCAGAATTTGACAAGGATTTCATTATGTACACCTTTTCTTCAGATGACTCTCTTGCAGCTGTGCTCACACAAAAGGTAGAATCAGGAGACGAATACCCTATTTCCTTTATGAGCATTGGTCTACAGGGCGTGAAATGAACTACCTTGTTGTTGACAAGCAAGCGTATTCCATATTCAAAGCGGTAAAGCAGTTCATGCCATATATTCTAAAAAACAGAACTAAAGTCATAGTACCTCACCCCGCTGTCAGGTCTCTTTTCGTTCAGAAAGAATTGGGAGAAAGGAGAGGAAACTAGGTCACCGCTCTTCAGGAGTATGATTTGGAATTTAAGCTAGCCACCATTATTAAGGGTCAAGGGTTATGTAAGTTACTCACTGAGAATCCAGTTGATGAATAACTGAATTGGTAAAATGAAGTGGAACTAAATATGATTGAGGTATGCCCCATTTTCACGGCTCCTAAGTCTTGGTATAGGGACCTAGTGCACTATTTGTAGCAAGGATACCTGCCGGAACACTGGAGTTCTAAGCAAAGAAGAGCACTACGTCTGAAATCAACAGAATATCAAATCATTGACGGGGTACTCTTTAGAAGAAATTATGATGGGATTTACCTTAGATGTTCGGAGAAAGAGGATGCTGATAACGTTGTCAAATAATTGCACAATGGCCCTGCTAGGGGAAATTATTCTAGAGATACCACAGCGCATAAAATTCTCAGAGCTGGGTATTATTGGCCCAACTTATTCAGAGACACTCATTCCTATTCCATGAATTGTGATGTGTGCCAAAGAAGTGATGATAAATTTTCGAAAGCATCATGACCTCTACAGGCAGTCATTATCTCTGAACCATTCGAACAATGCGACATAGATGTTATTGGAGAAATAAAACCGAATTCTTCACTACAACATCAGTATATTCTGACAGCTATGTATTATTTTACGAGATGGACAGAAGTTGCTCCGCTGCACAAAATAAATGAAGATGTAGTTATCAGGTTCCTGGAAGAAAACATCATAACCAAGTTTGGGGTTCCAATTTACCTAGTCTTTGATAAGGCAACTTGTTTTTCGTCTATAAATATTAATGAATTTGTTTATGAGAAAGGAATTAAATTACATTGTTCAGCCAATTACTATCCCTAAGGAAATGGATTAGCTAAGTCTACCAATAAGAATCTCCTTCGAATTCTTAAGAAAAATATGATTGAAAATCAGAGAAGTTGGCATACATCCCTCCCAAATGCTCTATGGGAAGACATAGTCACTTCGAAGAATGCCTTAGGAGTCTCTCCATTCACTCTATTATACGGTAAATAAACCATTCTTCCCCCAAATATATTACTCTCATTGTTGCAATTGTCCCAAGCCTCCTGAGGTTCCAATAGCCAGGTCTTACAATCAAGAATTGATACCTTGCTAAAGCTTGATGAGTCATGGCAGAAATCCAAAGACCGATTCCACCAACACCGAGACATAGTCAAAAGGTGGTTTGATAAACTGAAATATGGCAAGAGAAGTTTTTAAGTAGGTGACCTAGTTTTGAAATGGGACCATCCACATGATGGTAAGGGAATGCACACAAAGTTTCAACATTTATGGGTTGGCCCTTATGAAATTTCTAAAAAGCTTGTCCCATCAACATATAAGCTGAGAGACTTGCAAGGAGAGGAAGTGAATCTCCCTCTCAATGGCCTTGCTTTAAAGCAGTACTTCGCATAGTCCCATGAGGACTTTTGTACATAAAAAAGTTGTGTTTTCTCTTTTCTTGTTTTTCTGTTTTGTTGTTTTCTGTCACTTTTAAGTTAGTTTGGTTTGATTTTTACCCTGCTCTCTACTCAAGTTTTCTTTATTCTTTCTTTAATAAAGCTTAGCCCAACTCCTGGCTTAGAGGTAGAATAGGGATCTGAGAAAAACTCAAAATCCTGTAAGGCAGAAATCCACTTATAAAGAAAATGCATCTTTGTGACTTTGCTTTCATTGACTGGTTTCTAGGAATGAAGAGATCCTTTTTCTGTTTGGTAAAAATAACCCCAGTTAAATAACTAATATTTGGCATTTCCTTCGTACTATCTTGGGGCTCCATTCACTCTAACATTAATGCCTATCTCAAGAAGTTCACTATGATAGACCCATGGAGAGGAAGGATGTCTCACAGATGTATGGTATTTAAAATGATTCTATGCTACAAGTAAAAGCCAAAAGAGCTTATATCAAAGAGTCTGTTTTCGAGAAATTCTCGCCTCAATTAAAGCACAGCTGAGAAAAGCAAAAACATTCAATCAAGGAAGTTGTTCAAATAAATCATCCCATCAAGGTTCTTCTCCGTCCGTGAATGTGATAATCAAATAAATCTCCCACTCACACAAAATGACATTATGGATTGAAGAATCTAAATGAAATATTGAAAGTTGAAGAAATTTATTTATGGAAGGCTCAAATGGAAAAAGTCATCAATTAAGAAACATCCAAAAATGATGCAAATATCATGGGAATGATGAACTAACGAATATGTCTGTGAGATATTTTTATGATCTTGTGGAGTCCTATATTAGTTGGCATCTGAAAGATAGATTTCAAAATGAGCTTCACACTCTGGCCCTCAGAGAGTTGTAAAGAACTCTGAGTCAAAGTTTCCTTTTCCCAAATTACCATTATAATAATAGTGATCACTGCATTCACAGAAGTTGAACTATGAAGGCATTTTGTTACACATGTAGCCAACATTTTGTAAGTTCTCTTCCCATGGGAAGAGTTTTTTTAGAGATCTGTGTTCACCAGTGAATTGCCAATTGTTGTTGCTGCAACATCCCCCCCCCCAAATTTTGTAAATATTAGAGCCCCTCCTTTTATTTTTGAAGAAGTCCTTTAGACGTTTGAAGCTTGTTTTAACTTTTCAAGTTTTCTTTTTCTTCAACAATTTTTTGATTTTCTGCTAAGGAAAATTTTCCTTTCAGTCAGCTTGGGTCGTTGTTTTAATGATAAAAGCGCTCAATGTTGCGCAGATTTTATCCTTATCTTGGCCGACCATTGTGTAGTTGTTAACTTTATCTTGCAATGATCAGTCGCAAGTTTTAAAGCCAAAAGCATCGGCCAGTCCTAAGTTTCCCATTTTATCTTTGCCGATCAGGGGTGCTAAAGTTAGCATTGGTCGCAATTTTTAAGATTCATTCTCCCAACCGTTGTGTAAATCCTGACCTTAAATTTGCCGCCACACTTTGGCCTCAGTTTTGTAAGTCTCCATCGCGTTTCTTGGTCGCAACCTTTAGGTTTAATTTCGTTGACCGTTGCACGTCTTGTTAGCTTAACCCTCGTCGACCTCCATTTCAATCCTCATCAGGGCATCTAGTCACAGGGGTTACCCTTAAAATCGCTGACCTGTTCCGCATAAATTATTAGTTGAGTCGCCGACCATGGCGCAACCCAGTTTTTTGGAAACAGGAAAGGTTAGTTGGTGAAAATCCATTGTTAGCCCTGTATAGAGTTATTGTAATTCGCATTGATCCCTGTGCACATTTAAGTCTCCAACTGTCCACCCCACGGGAATTAATTTCCCCTATTATATATACATATTCACTCAATGGGGTTCTTCATTCGATCCTTGCCAAAACCAAGAAATGTTGTTGTTCGCCATTGGAAGCTTCAGACTATCACTAGCTTAGTACACGCATCGACCATAGGAAGCCATTCTAAGACTGACAGGTAGGTACTTGATTTCCTCCCTTTGTTTTTGTCCAGTAGGAAAACCCGTTGAAAACTCATTGTTAGCTTTAAATATTTTATTAGTTGTCCCTCAAGGCTGAACCCACATCGTTATAACACCTAAATTGTTCTCATTTTCATGCGATTTGTGGGAACCCTGTGCCCAATAAGAACATCTTTTCCCTTAAATTGCCAAGCAGGTCTCATGCGAGTTTGAAAGTAAACCATTTTATGCTCATCCCCATCAACTAGTTCCACGACCACTATGCATTGTGCCCCTCATGCATACAGTTTGGCCTATCAATCATTCTTTTTGTTATGAAAGGGCTCTTCCCTCCCATTGATTTGATTACTCAAAGATGAACTTGTGAAAATACAAATAATGTTTTGAGGAAACACCTTATCCCACGGTGACATTCTTCGCATGTTCATGTTTTCTAAAGGCTATCCCTAGTATGATGTTTCAGCTCATTATGATAAGATATTGTTAAATGTCAGCTATCAATGCTCTGGTTTTCGTTAAAAGCATGGGTGACTTTGTTTAAATGCTGCTCTTCAATATTTTTATCTTTGGAAAACTAGTTCAATTGAAAGCTAACACCTGTGTATACTCAAGTTCTGTTAAACATCGTAAATTTGAATGTTGTGTTGACTCGCTAACAATGTGTTGCTCATAAACTTGTAAAATTCTCAATTTGTGCTCTCCTCGCCATTGCAGGTTTGAAATGCACAGGATATCTTCCAGGAAAAAGGCTAAGCTTGCCGAGTTGGATTTGGACATAGAAATCTTGTTGGATAACTCGCTTGAGACAATGTTTTGTGATACAAAAGGTGTCACAGGAGTAGCCCCAGGAGCCGCCCCTGAATTTCAGTGGGGTGAGTTATACAGATTCCTCAGAGACCAGAAATACCTTGACGCAACCTTAGAAGAAAGCATGGTCTACTTGAACATCAAGAAGTCTGGCCTTCACAAGGAAGCAACTCGTCCCGAGCTATTCCCATGCTCGAAAGTTATTAGCTGGATAATTGCCCATGTGAAAACTAACACAAGATTCATTAATCATAACACCAGGATGAGCCTCGCGTCCTTCGTACTAGAGCATATCATAGCTACGTATAGATTACCCCAAGGAAGGTCTTGGATAAACAATGAGTGGCTAGCAAAGCAAACAGTAGAACCTTTAGAATCCACTAGGAAGATGCTGATAATTGAAAGGCAAATCAGGAAGAGGGGCAATGGCGAGTATGAAATTATGCTTTTAAGGACTCCTTACAGACTCATTCTTTTAATGCTAAGTCGAATTTTCGGCATGCCAAATGGAAACGTCTTCAAGCTTGGCTGGGTTCCAGTGATGGTCCATGTAGCCACGCACGGTACAATCTTCAATTGGTCCGACATAATATCAGACAACATGGTCTCACTTTTAACTGTTTCCCAAGGAGGATTGACCCAAAAGAAAGTCGATTTCTTCATGTCTTTGTATTTGATAGATTGCTTATTAAGGAAGCACCCTTTTCGTGATCTAGGTTGCATTTGGAACAAAAGGGAGTCCCCTCTCTTTGTAGCATATAAACTCACATGGGAAAACAGATACACAAATCACTACACATAGGTTTGTGAAAAGCTCATCATGCCCCTATATCAGCTCATCTTTAAAGAAGAGCCAAATTGTTTGTTAGAAAATGGCATGTCTATCATAGAAGAATTTGTGGACTATTGCTTCTCCCCCGAGGGAACCTGTATCAGAATGAGTGGAGGAACCAAATATCCCTTTTTGTTGCCTCGGTATGTCATGAAATTTGTAGTACACAAAGAAGCTGTAAGGTAGCTCTTCATCAGTGCAGTCAGCAACATCCTCAGTGAGAAGAAGAAAGTCGCTACCCACCAATGCCCTTCACCATCGGTGCATATAGTCTCCAGAAAGAAAAGGAGGGTGAAACATTTGCTCAAGATTTAGAATCTTTTCATTTTGGCACAAATTTTTTTAGGAGGCATGATCCTAGTGGCAAGGTCTCTGAGCACTGCATCGCTTTCAGAGCTACTTTTGATTACGCACATATTTGGGACAAGGATGAAGAATTTTTCTGGAGTGCCAGGAACACGACCGAGTTGGGAAAACGTTACTTCCCTAAAAGCAGAGCAAGTTCCAGTCCCAGACCTGTTGGATAGATCCAAAAAGAACAAGAAGCAGGAACATCGTAGTCAGAGGAGTCTGAGAGGAAGATAAAAGAGGAAGAAGAAATACTCCAAAAGGAGCAAGAAGTAAAGCAACAGCAAGATGCAGAAGTTGCTAGAGCTCAGCAGGCACAAGAAGAAAAATCTTGGAAATATGAAGAGGAGAGGATTTAGAAAGAAGAGGCTTCCAAATTGGAGCAAGAAGAGGCCGGAAGAATCAACTAGGAGGAGGCCTAAAAGTTGCAGGCGATAAGAGAGAAATCCAAACAAGGGGCAACAGAACAAGCAGAGAAACAAGCAAGAAAAGAAGCAAAAGAGTCTAGGAGAGATATGGAGCAAGGCATGTCTATCCTGTGTGTCATGGACTTGAATGTATCAACAATAAACCAATCAGGGATAGCTAATGAAGTGGTTTTTGCAACTGAAGAGCTCGCACTCACCCCATGCACTCCTTCAAATCAGCGCCAAGTGGCCAACCTAGATTCTATCCATTTTGATAAAAGGAAGAAGGTTATTGTAAAAATATCAGAGAAGATGAAAATTGGAGACAGACGATTTGAAATCAGAGTAACATAAACCCCTCTTTTTAAAAGGATCGACAACGACCCTGTGTTCACGGCAGCATGCACTGTCGCTTTGGCTCAAGCAAGTAAAGTTAATATTGACCATTTGGTGGAAGAAGATAAGAAGTATAGGGAATTGTGTTTCAAAAAAAAGGGTAACATGCAAAAGGAGGTGTTAGAAGGAAATGAGTTAAGGTTTAAATACAAAGAGCTTCAGGAAGAAAAGAAAGAAGCAGATGTGCAAATCCGACAGATTGAGGGTGAGAAGAACACACTAGATGTGCAGTTGGTGATTTCTGAAAGCGAGAAGAAAGACCTAGAAGCTCAGATAGGAGAATTGGAGAAGAATGAAGCCAACAACGTGCAGCAAAATAAATTCTTTAAGCCTCAGCTTGAAAGGCTGACATGGGAAAAAGCGCATCTATTAGAGCAACTCAAGGTTGCAAATGAAAGGAAGCAGGATCTAGCCGTGTTCCACGAGCAAGCCTGCGACATACGAGGGAAGATTCATCAATCGCTAGTTCTGATCGCGAAGGAGGTATGTAGGGTAAAAGGAATGATAATGAGGATGACAACCATTGAAGTCAAGGCACTGAATCTGAAGAAGAGATATGTGCACCACTTGGGAGAGATGTATGAGCAATTTGAATGGAGGAAAGGGAAATATGGATTCCCAAAAAACCTACGTGCTAAGACCGTTGATGAATTGGACTTGGATGTAGGAGTCCTTGAATTTGGTAGAGATTGTGGTGCAAAGTTGAGAGCTGAAATTCAAAAAATCGTCAAGAACTTTCACGCTTTCTACTAAAAAATTTGGGACACGCATGAGAAATGTCACATGGTTTTACCACCAACTATTTATGAATTTCCTAAAAGATAGCAACATTTGGCAGACCTGCAAGGTGACCTAGAAGCAGAATCATAATACTTGAAGAGGATAGAAGTCCTAACTCGATAAAACCTAGATCGGTTCATTGGGAAGATTTCCATCCATGCCTACTTCCTGGAAGATATCGCTTAGGTGACTCAATCAGGGGTAGTAAGCATCAAATCAAATTGGCGTAAGCATGAAAAAATGTTGAGAATGATGGTTTCTACATGTGGCCTAGCTATATTAAAGACGTGGACAAACCAGCTAAAGCGATCAAGCCTGTTGAGGTGGACGGCTCAGTAGAAATAGAAAGACTGACTGAAGCAGTAGCACCATCTAGACCTTAATTTGTTTTATTGAAAATTTTGGGAAATACAGCTGGAGTTATTTTATTGTAGAAATATTTTGTAAAAAACTGGAAATGGTTTTTGTCTCTTTAGGCACTAGAGGACAAACTTTTGGGTTTCCCTAGGTTTAGGGTTTTGGGAAGAGACAAATTTTGTAAAATATATAAATATAGGGATAGAAGAGATGAGAAGGACTTTTGGCAAGTGAAAGGATAGACTGAATTTTGTACGTGAATTACTTTGCTACATCAATAAAGAAAGCTCCATTTTGACTGGGAAAAGTTGCACTGCCTTTTGCTTTGGAAATGTTTTGATTGTTGCCGAATTCTTTCTGCATTGGTCATACATTGACTGTGAGATCGTTCTTAGCTAATTCGAATTATTTCTCTATTATGAATGCCTTCATTTTCCTTTGCATAATTTTTGTGTTAAATGAGTAATGGAATGTTTATTTCTATCAAAGCTATCTTTGATAATCTTTTGCTTTCTGTTATAAGTGCATCTATTAATTGGAACATCTATCTATGAAATTCTTGGTTGCAATTCTAGTATATTACTCATTTTTTCAATTTGCTCATTGCAAGGATAGATTAAATTTGCTTGAACTGTTTTAGATCAGATTTGTTTAATCGCATGCATTTAGATTACATCACTTGCATATCATCTTTAAAAATAAAATACATAAACGGTGGATTGGGCCGCAACCAGTGAAAAGAAAACAAATCTTTAAATATTACACGGTAGCTGGGCCGTTAACTGGATGTATTCCCTATACCAAACAGTGAGCGATCTGATTGAGCTTGTTTACTAGGGAGAATCCCTTGTTGATTGATGCTATGATTTTCGGGGCATCAACACATTCATAAGGCCAAATGACATTTTATCATACATAAAAATTTCCTTGGCGTAGTGAAAGCTCTATTTTTCCTATCATCTAAGTGCATGGCAATCTGGTTATAGCCTCAGAACCCATCCATCATAGATACTCTAGTCGACCCAACTACCTTTTGCAGAATATGATCCATTTTGGGTAAAGGGTAATTATCCTGCAAAGAGCACTTATTTAGGTTTCTGAAATCGACACATAACCGGATTTCTCCATTTTTCTTTTTGACTGGTACCAGGTTGGACGCCCATTCTGAATATCTTAGCAGAATGATGATTTTTGCATCCAGAAGCTTCCTTACTTCCTTTTCAATTACTGGCAACATGGTAGGGTTCACCTGCCTCAACTTTTGCTTCACTGGCTTAGCATATTGTTTTAAGATAATCCTATTGTTGGCAGGCGGTTAGGATAGGTCATTATCGCAGCACAATGAGTATTGTGATACCACGAAAGGCGGAAAGTTGAGCGCAGACGATGATATTTCATGTAATTTTTGGTCGGTTGTACCACAGTATGCAGGTTTTTGGGTCATTTGTACCACAATAGATAGATTTTGGGTCATTTGCTCGAAGTGTCGGTTAGGAAGTAGTTAGAAAGTGGACAAGAAATATAAAGGTGGAAGCCTATAAATAGACATATATTTGTATGTGTTAAATCATCTGGGATTGTGTATCTTAGATCTAGAGATATCTGTGAGATCTGCATTTTGCAGAGTATGAGTGGAAGACTGAACATTTTTGTATCTGGGTTTTCGCAGAGTTAATATGATGTGACAGAGCTGTTTTGTGGAATCCCCGTGTTTCTTTTGTTCATCTGTGGTAATGCATGTTGCGATATGAATCTATGAATGATGCGATGTTTCCTTTCTTCAATTAATGCTTTACTGTTATATTTGATGCGATGATGAATGGTTATGTTGAATGATGCTATGAATATAAATGATGTCTGAGTTGAATGAATAGATCTATTTATGAAATGTTGCAATAAGTTAAGTAATTGAGCCGCAAACAACCTCCTTCATTCGACGGAAACATAGTTCCATCAACTCTCCCTTGAGCATCTTGGGTGAGACCTCATATGCTCCGCAGGTGTTGTTGGACGGGGTAAAACCTGTCTGGGTCAGTGCTCAGGGAGATGGCGGTGGTCTGGGTGTCGATAGTGCTGGGAAACCCTATCGACTGGGTTTGAGTCAACAAATTGTTCCATTTTCGGGACCTAGCACGAAGTGAAAGGAGGATATGTTGTGGAATCTGACGCAACCGAAGATACAAGACTAGTTTGATCAAAAGTTACAAGAATTTGCTGAAAAATAAAGTCAAAACTCTCGGCTGACGGTAGATCAATGGGTGGAGAGATATATTCACGACGGTCCACACAAATATTTTTCCTGCGAGTTCCTTGTCATCTTGTATGAATGGCTGGCAAAGTTGACCTTTCAGAAAAGGAACTTCCAAGGTGGTGAACCGACGACCTAGACCCCGGAACTGATCCATGAGCTGTAGGAAGTTGGAAACAAGGTGTCGTGAGCTATCGAATTTTGGCTTGACAACATATTGGAAGGCTATATCACTGAATTTGCGGTCAATATGAACAAATCCTATAGTGAAGCTGAAATATTTTTCTTCCGCGGACCACGGGGAAGGTTTCTGCTGTCGCTCCAACTATCTATTAAGATGCTTATTTGCGAGAAGGGTATACTGAAGATGCATCTGTATCAGTAAATATCTTGGTGGGCAGAGGCCATGGGTACCGTGATAGCAGGGGGGAGGCACATGGAATGATAAGGGGTAGATGGGTGCAGGTCATGATGAGAATGTGATTGAAACCAAGGAAGAGAGTGGTCTTACAAGGGGAGGAGCAAGGTTTCGAAAGGAAAAGAGACAGAGGACAAGAGAAGGTCCTGCTGCGATCGAACCACAAGGGCACGAAGGAATACCACACGGGATGAAGTGACCTCACAGTCTAGACAAGGAAAACCAGGCTACGACTAAGATAGAGGCAGGACCAAACCCTAGCAGCAACGTGCCCACACCTTCGCTCACTATCTGTTAACCAGTAAGAAACACAACCTCGACACCACTGTGTCAACAAAATTTGATTGCTAATATCTCAGCGACTGGAGGAAGGAATCTCAGGATGGTGGGCGAGGATACAAAGTTACCAGTGTTCCATGGAAATGGAACAGATAACCCTGAGCAATACTGGTTTTTATGTGAAGCAGTATCGACCGTAAAGCAAATTATTGATGATGATGCTAAGAATTGACAGTTAGTGACAACTCTATGAGGTCGCGGATTAGAATGGTTTATGAAGTTTGTTCTAGTCCCTATATGAGCTCCGGAGAAGACTCTAGAAGATATCAGGAAAGGATTGATTGCAGAATTCAAAAAACCCAAGTCTGAAGCATAGTATATCACAGAACTAAAAAAGACTAAGCAGTATCCCAATGAAACAGCGTGGGACTTTGACCAACGATTTAAGATGCTGATTGCGAGGGTTAGCTTCAACATGAGCACTGTCCAACACAAGGAATGGTTCATCGCAGCATTGCTCCCACACATTCGATTACCGTTGATGCAACAAAACATTACAACACCAAGTGAAGCTCTAGATATTGAAATGCGGTTGGAAGCCTCGCCAATTGGTGAAAATGCAGCTGGGATGTCACAGATTCAGACACAACTGGCTAACTTGACCATACAACTACAAGATCTTAAGAAGGGCAAGGAACAACGAGAAGTATGGTGTACGCGATGTCGAGGAGAAGGTTATACTAAGGAAAATTTCCCTTACTTTTGCAATTATTTGGTTTGAGGGGCACCAAACTCGTTGAATGGTGGCGGTATGCCATGGTGTTGCATTTGTCAGTTATATGGGCACCGCCATGAGGAATGCCAATACATGCAGAAGATGGTCAAAAAACCAATGAATCTGTATTACACATTCTATAAATCTGTGGGACATGAAGATAAATATTGTCGTACATATGGGTTTCTTTAGGAGAGAACATATGATGCATTCTATGTGAAGGACGACCAGCGTGCTGTACAGCAACCCCAAACACAACCGTAAGTAGCCCAGCCGCTACCTCAACCGCAGGTGCAGTTTGTACCACAGCAGCAACCACAACAGTTTATGCCGTAATATGCTCCAATGAAAATGGCTCCACAGTAGCCACAATACGTTCAACAACCATAATATGCGTATCAAGGCCAAGGCATGCAACCAAATCCTATGCAACAAGAATTCAATCATTCACAGTACCAACAATAGCGCGGATTCCAGGCAGTATTCTGGGGCAGACGTGGAAAAGGATTTGGTCGTGGTGGAGGATGAGGAGGTCACGGACTTGTTCATTGCTATCACTGTGCTGTATGGGAACACTACCAATGAGATTACCCACTATTGTAGACGTAGTGTACGTTTTGTTTTGTTACATATCATACTATAGAAAAATGCCCACAATTGATTGCGCTATGGCAAGCAAGGAACGTTCCACAATTGCAGAATGAGAATCAGGTGTAGTAGCCAGTAAAGAATGAAGTGCAGAAACCGATGTAGAACCAAAACCAACGTCCAAATCAGAATGCTAACCAGAATGTGAACCAACCAGGGAATCCGCCGCTAAACCAGAATCAGGGTGCGAGTGTTGCGACAATTTTTGCAGAGCCAAGGCCACAAGATGCGGCTGTCGCAGTTATCACTCAGGTAGGTACAACAACAGGAGGGGATAGCTCACATCCACTCATTCGATTGGCAGGGAAAAAGAAAGTGTAATTTGACATTGAGTCAGAGCATGATGCATTCTTTCAGGTGCGTCGTGCGATGGACCAGGATCGCAGTAAGGCTATTATTTGTGACATGCCCCCTGTCTTTGATGCCACTTCATATGCAGGTCCATCGGCGCAATATGGAACCTTGCAAAAAAAATTGAGAGCTGTTTAGTATTGGTGAGGGATCCCACTGCCCTTGCTGAGATCGAGGGATTGTTGCAGCAACCAACTAAGGGACTACAAGAATCCACGGTAAAATCCCTATAGCGATGAAAGACAGGTAAAGAGATGCGCATGAACATACAAATTGTTGAGTATTAAGTTGATTCGGTTATTTTGGATCTTCGTTCGAATGTCAACATCTTAACCAAGCAGGCATGGCAGAAAATGGGGAGCCCCCCATTGAGCTGGTCTCCTATACAACTCCGGCTAGCTAATCACACCAAGGTGACACTGATTGGGAGAGTTCCACGCCTGGTAGTGGGCGTTGAGGGAATGAAGACTTATGCTGACTTTGACGTCATCGAAGTAGTTGAAGGGGGAAGCTCTTATCCCACGCTGCTAGGAATTGGATGGGCTAACGACAGTGGAGCAGTCATCAAATTTAAGAGGTAGATGATGAATTTTGAAAACCACGATCTCAGAGTTATAGCCCCGTTGGATCTAGCTGAAGGACGCATATACATTGAACCGTTGAAGGACGAAGATTCCAGTGGATGGGACCATGCATTCAATATTTCAGAAGATTATATTCATCCAAATGCCAACAATGAGCTTGGATGGTGCAGTGACAGCTCTACATCTTTCGACTCTGATGATGCTTTAGAACATTGGCAAAACCGCTTGCATGAGGTGTCACTCCGCAAGTGTGGGTTGGTCACATAGTCATTGTGCCACATTGCGATTGAAACGCTTACACTACCAGTTTATGAAGGGCTTCTTGGCCTATCTAACTTTCTGGCGGTATTTGAGGAAAATGTTTCAGAACCATAGCGCCTGCTGGCATTGGAGGAAGCACTGAAGGCTGCTCTTGCACATTGGTGGGAGACACATAAGAAGTTGATCGTAGGCTGGCCGTAGTTTCGGCTATTAATGACGGTTCGTTTCGGAGATACCGAGGTTTACCACATAGGGAAATAAAATGGTTGGACTAACCTTGGTAGTCATTTGATGGAGTGTCAGACATTGTGGGCATCGCGACCAAGAGATGAGTGGGTCAATGCCTTTGTCCATACTTTGGACAAAATGCCGATATCATGGTATAGTGCAGCTGAATTGCAGGGAGAAATTACAACTTGGTTGGAGTTGATAGTTTGTTTCACTCATACGTTCAGCTTTGCGGATGCCAACCCAGATGTCCATAATGCTTTGCAGCTCATCTGTGATGTGGTTCTGAAGGTTGTTCTAGTGGCATATCCTACGGATCCGGATATGCACTGCCAGATGAAATCCATGATGGAATGTTATAACATCACTGGTGGGCCAGAAGACGGTGATGATCTACGAAATGTCAATATTCTGGAATCTGAAGGAAGTCGCGATATTGTAGCACCTGATGTGCCCAGTGATCCATTCAGTCAATTGCTGAAGCTTCGAAAGGTTAATATTGGGATGGAGGCCAATCTCAAGTTCATGAATGTTGTGGATTATTGGGATGATGAGATGATGGGAAAGGTCACCGACTTGCTACATGAATTCCAAGACTCATTTCCGACTAAGTGTTCTGAGATGAAAGGTATTTTGGGCAATTTAAGGGAGATGAAGATCCCACTAAAACCATATGCTAATCCAATCAGACAATGCCCATATCGACTAAATCCACGCCATAAGGAGAGGGTCAAGGTAGAACTTGATAGCATGTTGGTTGCTGGCATTACTGAACAAGTTGAGGAGTTAGAATGGATCAGTCCTATGGTGGTGCAGGACAAGAAGGATGGTGAAGTGCGCATTTGTGATGATTTGCGGAAGTTGAATGATGCTTGTTTGCATGATCCATTTCTAACCCCATTTACTAATGAGGTACTCAAAGGAGTGGGTGGCTAGGAGATGTATTCTTTCACAGATGGGTTCTCGGGCTATCATCAGATCTGAATCGCCAAGGAAGACCACTACAAGACAAATTTTGTGATAGAATGGGGCTGTTTTCAGTACACAATAATGTTGTTTGGGCTGAAGAATGCACCTGCAATATTCTCGCGGGTTTTCATTGGCGCATTCAGGGATTTCATTCAGGAGTTTTTGCAAGTATGCATGGATGACTGGACAGTCTATGGCTTGATCAACGATCATCTGGAAAACCTACGATTGATGTTGGAGCACTGTCGACAGCATCAGATATCACTGAACTTGAAGAAGTGCATCTTTTGTGCACCATTCAGAATACTGCTGGGTCACATTGTGTGCAAGAAGGGATTGTTACTCGATCTAGCAAATATTGCGCTTATTCTGAGCTTAACACTGCTGACTAATGTTAAGCAGTTGAGAGTGACGTTGGGACACACCGAGTATTATCGCAAGTTCATCAAGGGTTATGCAGCGATTACGGCCCCTGTGGAGAAGTTATTGAAGAAAGACACGGTATTTCAATGGAGCCCTGAATGTCAAGATAGTTTTGAGATGCTGAAGGCTAAGATGGCTTCAGCACCGATACTGGTATTTCCAGACTGGAGTAAGGAATTCCATGTCCACGTTGATGCATCATCGATCGCACTGGGTGCGGTGCTGGCGCAACCAAGCGAAGGGGATCTAGATCACCCCATTGCTTTCGCAAGTCGAAAGTTATCATCAGCAGAAATGAACTATACCACTACAGAGAGGGAAGGCCTGGAGATGGTCTATGCGCTGCAAAAGTTTCAGCACTACTTATTGGGAGGACACTTTAAGATGTTCACATACCATTATGCATTAAAATACCTAGCCAATAAGCCTGTGTTGGGGGGGAAGATATGTAGCTAGCTTTTTCTTTTTTAGGAGTTCGATTTTGAAGTGATTATGAATCTAGGACGTTTGAATACTGGACCTAACCATCTGTCGCGGATTGAGACAAGAGAGGATCCAACTAACATCGAAGACGGGCTGCCTAATGCACAACTCTTTAAGGTTGAAGTAGCCGATGGCTACTATGAAGACATCATTCAGTTTTTGGTGATAGGTACCACACCCGAGGAGTTCACCACTAGTCAGAAGAAGCAGTTGGTGGTCAAGGCTGCGGATTTCTAGCTAATTGCAGGCCACAGGGGATTCACTAGAAGGCAATATAATACCACGTTCAGTCATATTGCGGTATTAAATGTTCATGAAAACCTAAAAATTATATTGCTTATATATTAAGGGGAAAATGGTTTTTTTATTTAATGTAACAATACAAAAATACTTTGGGGTCTTTTTTATATGGGCGGGCTGACAAATATCTGCCAAATGGAGATGGCAGGATCATGACCCAATGAGAAATCGGGTTGAGGCAAGGCTCGGGCTTACCAGTACATAGGGAAATCGCGTCTTGAGGCATGTTTGAGGCTAGGGGTTTCAAGGTGAAGTGGGTTTCCATTCGATCATAGTCGAGAGATAGTTGTCATTGACATCCAATTGTTACCAATAACACTCAGCCAGTTGTTACCAATAGCCTTGGGAGGCTCTAAGCCTCCAAGGCCTGTTATAGGCCGTCGATAGGCCTTGGGGGCTTGAATACCCAACCACTTGTGCCTATTAAAAGCCTTAGTAGGTTTAGTCAGTCACTTAGAGCTTCTTACTGGCCCTGGGGGCTTGGATAGCTAGCCCACAACAGGCTTAGTCAGCGATTGGGGGACTGCAACATGCAATCTAAATGTTGTACTATGTGCATTGGCTCTAGTGACATATAAGAAGTGATCTCGTATCTCTTCATTAGACCATTAGATGTTGCAAATCATAATGATATGTGGTTGAGTAATTGCATTGTGGGTGAAGTAATGTGCATCCACAATATACATTGAAAGAAGCAAGGTGCTTTGTAGAATGCATGTGGGGTCATAAGAGGGGTATCATATCAATATACTAGGTAGAAATATAAAGGGGTATAAAAAATGTTAATGAAAAAAATGATACATACATTATCTAGTGAAAATGGTTTTTTTTTTAAATTGGGAAGGGATATTGGGAGGGGTTAAAAAAATTTATTTTGGAAGGTATTTTCCAATATTTAGTGAAATTAGGGGTATTGTTTCATATGCCATGAACGAACGTGCTATGATAGTGGTTTATTGAGTGAATTCCCCATGTTGCAGGTGAGTTATACAAATTGGGCTCCGATGAGATATTGCGGCATTGTGTTTTGCCTCATGAGCAAGGGCATATCTTGTCAGAAGTTCATGCCAGAGTGGCTGGGGGGAACTATGGCGATCGTGCGACTTCCAGGAAGGGGTTTTGCGCAGGGCTTTGGTGGCCCACATTGCACAATGATGCGGCAAACTATGCGCGGTCCTGTGATGTTTGTCAAAGAACCAGGAAGTCCTCTAGGAGGGATGAGATGCCACTAATACCTCAACTGACACTGCAGCCATTTGAAAAATGGGCAATGGATTTAGTGTTGATGTATATGTAACTTCGGAATGTATTTCATCTATATATTATATATATATTTATTGTACCCTTATAAGAGATGTGTTATTCCTCTATAAGGAAGTGTCGTCATGTGGATTGACAAGTGTCGCAAGTGTGTACTTGCCGATGGGTTATTAGACCACCTTATGGGGTCAGCCCTTATTAATATATAATATAATGTGGGTGTATCTAAGTAGACAAGTCGGCCCCAGTAGGTCACTGGGCAAAAAGGTGAGTATAAATAGAGATAGGAGATCTCTATTTTACTCACTTGGAAAAGTATCTATCTCTCTCTCTGAAAAGTGGCGCACTAGTGAGGAGGAGGATGATCATCTGCTAGGAGACTATCTCAGTGTTATTTGGTTGTATTTTGGTTGAGCCATTGCTCTCTCTATCTCTGAGGAAGTTGTGGGGTTTTTCACCTTAGGGTTTTCCCCACGGAAACTCTATGTCTCTTGTCTCTATGCTTTTGATTCTTGTGATGCTTGTGATGCTTGTCATATTATGATTGTCATGCATTGATATACTGTAGATGTTATTCTCTCAGCAAAGATCCTATAGTATTGTGATTTAATACTCAAAATTTAACATGGTATCAGAGCTTAACTGAGAAGAAGACATTTTGCAGTGACAGAAGCTTGTATTCCTTGTTTATTGGGTTTATCTCCACATATTTTTGAAATTCAGTATAGTAGATTGGATCTACTCATCAAGGCGCATCTATCTGTCCAATCAGAATTCAGTTTCGAGCATTTTCAGTTTTGGCCCTAACAATTAGGGTTTCCACAAAAATAGGAATTTCTAGAAACTGAATGCACAGCTGGAAGCTCCTTGCAAAAATCGAAGGTTAGAGCTTTGGATCGAGATTTTTGGCTGGGTAGATCTCCGGGAAACTCAAACCCTAATTCAGGGCTCTCCCTAGTGAACCCGGGAGGACAAAAAGGCAATTTTGAAGGGCAAGACTTTTCTGATCTCAAAATATGAATGTACTAGGCTGATCAGCTCTCCAAGGCGCATCTTTCTATCCTTTTGGAATTTTGAAATTCACATTTTGAATTCTTAGGGTTTCTCTGACAAACCCTAATCCGGGACGAGATCCAGTTTTCAGCACTTCAAGTGGTAAGTCCTAAATCTTTTCTATTTCCATTTGAAGTACTCTTAAAGATGTCTCTTCACACTAAGCTTGAGGATAAGCTTGAAGGGGCTGATAACTTCCGAGCCTGGAAGTATAGGATTGGGTTAATCCTGGAAGAGAATGAGTTGGACTCATATGTGAAAGAAGACATCCCTATCCCAGAGGATGAAGAAGCCAAGGCATTGCAAAAGAAGAAATTGGTCAAGGCAAAGAGAATCATTGCTGATTCTATCAAAGACCATCTCAAACCTCATGTGTCTTCTCTTAAGATACCCAAAGAGATGTTTGAATCTTTGACCAAGCTATTTGAAGGAAAGAACATAAATCGAAAGATGACCCTGCGGAACCAATTGAAAGCAGTGAAGTTTCAGAATGGAGAAACCATTCAATATTACTTTTCAAGGGTCTCCCAGATCAAGGAACAATTAGAAGCAGTAGATGAAATGGTGGAGAATTGTGAAGTGGTGATGACCACTCTGAATGGCCTACCCAGGTCATGGGATTCCTTTATTCAAGGAATTTGTGCAAGGAAGAAGTTGATCTCCTTCAGTAGACTTCGGGAAGAATGCTCTCAAGAAGAAGCTAGACTTATAGCTTGTGAAGAAAAGATGGGAGGTGAAGATCAAGCTCTTGCAACTCACACCAAAAGAAGCAAATCCAAGAAGGATCACTCTCGCCACAATAGATCCTATCAAAAGAACAAGAAAGACCTAAGATGCTTCACATGCAATGAGAAGGGTCACTTTGCTTCAGATTGTCCCAAGAACAAAAGGGATAATAACAACAACTCCAGTAAGAAGAAGAAGGGCAGCAAAAGAAGGTTTCATGCTCATGCTGCTGAAGATGATGAACCTTCAAAGAAGAAGGCTAGGGAAGAAAGTGATAGTGATGATGACTCATCAAGTGAAGAAGAGTATGTTCTGATCTCTGCTCTCACAGGTACTATTTCTCATGGCTGTAATGATTGGTTGATTGATAGTGGGGCTTCCAAACACATGACTGGGTTCAAGGAATCTTTTGTGAACCTTTCTGAACATGAATCACCCCATAAGGTGAAACTTGGGGATGATTATCAATACCCAATCAAAGGAAGTGGTGAAGCCTCATACAACCTAGATTCTGGAAAATCTTTGAAGATGAAAGAAGTCCTTTATGTGCCTGGACTCAAGAAGAACTTACTCTCCATCTCTGCATTGGATGCAAAAGGTATGAGGGTTGCATTTGTGGATGGCCAAGTCCTAATGTGGTCAAAGGGAAAGAACATAGATGATGCAGTAGTGATTGGAGAGCAAGAGGGAGGCTTGTATAAATTAAAGGGACAACCTGAACATGCCATGATACATGAATCCATGGAGCCAAGTGAACTTTGGCATAGAAGACTTGCTCATATGCACTATAGGGCACTTCCAATTGCAAGCAAGGCAGTAGAGGGTCTTCCTGAAATCAAGACCAAACATGAAGGTGTTTGCAAAGGATGTGCAAAAGGTAAGAACATTAAGAAGGCTTTCCCAAGCAGTGAAAGCAAGGAAAAAGACATCCTGGAAATCATCCACTCAAATGTATGTGGCCCTATGTCATCCAATTCCCTGAGTGGGTATGTTTATTATGTATCATTTATTGATGAATTCTTTAGGAATACTTGGGTATACTTCTTGAAGGGAAAAGATGAGGTGCTTGATAAATTCAAGGAATTCAAAACCCTGATGGAGAATCAAACTGACAAGAAAATTAAGACATTCAGATCTGACAATGGTGGAGAATTCACCTCAAGTGACTTCAAGAAGCTTTGCAGTGATTCAGGGATTAAGAGGGAGTTGACTGCTCCTTAAAATCCTCAACAGAATGGAGTTGCAGAAAGGAAGAACAGAACTATCATGGAAGCAGCAAGGGCAATGTTGCATGACCAGGATCTTCCTATGCATCTATGGGCAGAAGTAGCTAGAACAGCTGTATATGTGCAGAACAGAACACCCCACAAGATATTGGACAACAAGACACCAGAAGAGGTCTTTTCTGGTAAGAAACCTGAAGTCAGCCATCTCAGAATATTTGGTTGTCCAGTATATACTCATGTCCCAAAAGAGAAGAGGACTAAACTAGATCCTTCAGGAAAGAAGGGCATCTTTGTGGGTTATAGTGAAAGCTCGAAGGCTTACAGAATATACTTTTCAGGGTTCAACAAAATTGATGTCAGTGGGGATGTAACATTTGATGAAAACTCAGCATTCATCAAATCAAGAAAGACACCTACCGAAGTTTATGAAGAACCTAAGGAAACAAGATTTCAGGACACTACCATGACTGAAGCAGTTCCAGAAACAGTTCGTGAGTTTGAAGATCCACAAGAACCTGTAGATCCACCCCGTGAGGATAACTCTCACAAGAGGAAACCTGTATGGGCTAGAGAGCTCATTCATGATGCAGAAAGATTTGGCATTCCAGAAGAAGAACACAGAGCAAAGAAGAGAACCAGATCACACACCAGTTATGTTGATTTACTCTGTGACATTATGAACAAAGAGCCTTCCAGTTATGAAGAGGCAGCAGAAAAGAAAGAATGGAAGGATGCTATGGTTGAGGAATACCAATCAATAATGAAGAATGATGTTTGGGATGTTGTCCCAAGCCCTAAAGAGAAGTCTGTTGTGACTTCCAAGTGGATCTACAAAATCAAGCACGTTGCAGATGGCAGTGTAGAAAAATACAAAGCAAGATTCGTAGCTCGTGGTTTCTCTCAGAAAGAAGGAATAGATTATGAAGAAACCTTTGCACCTGTAGCCAGGTATACTTCCATCAAAACAGTACTTGCCCTGGCTGCAGCAATGAATTGGAAAATACACCAAACGGATGTCAAGACTGCTTTCCTGAATGGTATAGTAGAAGAGGAAGTATATGTGGAACAGCCACTCGCTTTTGAAATACATGACAGGGAGTCATATGTATGCAGATTGAAGAAAGCTTTGTATGGCTTGAAGCAAGCTCCCAGAACTTGGTATGGTAGGATGGACAGTTTTCTATCTAGCTTGGGCTTTACCAAGAGTAAAGCAGATTCCAACCTTTACTATAAGGTTGAGGAAGGGAATCCAGTGATTTTACTCCTGTATGTTGATGACCTATTTGTGACAGGAGATGACAGACTGATTGCAGATACTAAGAGGAAGCTTGCAGCTGAATTCGATATGAAAGATTTGGGAATAATGCACTATTTCCTAGGTATGGAGGTGTGGCAGAATGCAGGTGGGATCTTCCTTAGTCAAGGGAAGTACACAGTAGATATCCTAAAGAGATTCGGGATGATGGATTGCAAGGCCATGGCCACACCGATGGCATCGAATCTGAAGCTTCTATGTGATGCTTCATCTGAGCCAGTTGATGTCTCTATGTATTGTCAGATGATTGGGTCCTTGATGTACCTGACGAACACGAGACCAGACATTTGTTTTGCTGTGAACACATTGAGCCAGTTCCTGACGGATCCGAGAAGTGTTCACCTGGTTGCTGTAAAGCATGTTCTGAGGTACCTGAAGGGTACAGTGGATTATGGGCTCAGGTATGAGGCGAATCAAAAGTTTAACCTGTAGGGTTATGTTGATTCAGATTGGGCTAGCAGTGATGCAGATAGGAAGAGCACATCTGGGTGTTGCTTCAGTATGGGATCAGGTGTGATCTCTTGGTTTAGCAGGAAGCAGTCCTGCGTAGCACTGAGTACAGTTGAGGCAGAGTATGTTGTAGCCTGCTCAGCTAGTTGTGAGGCAGTATGGCTACGGAAGCAACTGTCTGAGTTATTTGATCTCCCGTTGGAGGCTACTGGTATCTTCTGTGATAACCAGAGTTGTGTGAAGCTATCCGAGAACCCAGTGTTTCATGACAGGTCGAAACACATAGAGATCAAATATCACTATATCAGGGATATGGTGCAGAGAGGAGCTATGAAGCTCCTATATGTTGCGACGGACAAGCAGATTGCAGATGTGCTGATGAAGCCACTAGCGAGAGTGAAGTTCGAGTACTTCAGAGAGAGGCTTGGCGTTCTTTAGATCGAGGACACTTCGAGGAAGAAGTGATGGACACATTTGCTGAAGCCATTCCAAGCATGTTGGAAGGAGGATCCTTCACATGGCTGTGGATGTAAGCGCTGGATGATGAGCATCAGGATGATGTTCTGGTTTCTGCTTGGATATGATCAGTTGGATCATTTTTATGTATGTATGTACGCATCATGTTGGATGCTGGATATGATCAGTTGGATCATTTTATGTATGTATGTACGCATCATGTTGGATGCTGGATATGATCAGTTGGATCATTTTATGTATGTATGTACGCATCGTGTTGGATGCTGGATATGATCAGTTGGATCATTTTATGTATGTATGTATGCATCATGTTGGATGCTTGGACCATGTATCTGTATATGTATCAGGTGGATACATTGTATGATCAGGTGGATCATGTATGGTGATATGTATCATGTATTTGTATTTGTATCAGGTGGATACATTGATGATCAGGAGGATCATGTATGATGATATGTATCAGGTAGATACTTGGTATGCATCAGGTAGATGCAGTGATGATCAGGATGATCATAGATGACGAGCTTCAGGATGTTGCTCTAGATGACATGCAGCAAGATGTTGCAGTGATGATCAGGATGATCATAGATGACGAGCTTCAGGATGTTGCTCTAGATGACATGCAGCAAGATGTTGCAGTGATGATCAGGATGATCGTAGATGATGAGCTTCAGGATGTTGCTCCAGATGACATGCAGCAGGATGTTGCAGTGATGATCAGGATGATCATAGATGACGAGCTTCAGGATGTTGCTCCAGATGACATGCAGCAGGACGTTGCAGTGATGATGATCAGGATGATCATGGATACATCAGGATGATGTATGGTGAGTATCAGGTTGATACTCTGTGGCCGTGGATCAGTTTGTGCAGATGAGCATGTAATCCGGTGCCCTGGGATATTTGCAGATGGTCTTTCGAGGTTTTTCCTATGGCATGTAATTCGGTGCCCTGGGACATCTGGCAAATGCTCTTTCGAGGTTTTGCTCTAGGAGGACATGTAATTCGGTGCCCTGGGAGATCTGCAGATAGTCTTTCGAGGTTTTCCCTATGGCATGTAATTCGGTGCCCTGGGATATCTGGCAGATGCTCTTTCGAGGTTTTGTCCTATGGCATGTAATTCGGTTCCCTGGGAGATCTGATAGGTTGGGATGTGTGCCCGTAATTAGTCCTGGGATGCTCTTGCGAGGTTTTGCCATGACCACATGTAATTCGTTGCCCTGGGAGATCCTATAGGTAGAGCTGTGTGCTTGTAACAACCTAGGATGCTCTTGCGAGGTTTTGTGGTGAGGTCACATGTAATTCGGTGCCCTGGGAGATCCTATAGGTAGAGCTGTGTGCTCGTAACAGCCTGGGATGCTCTTTCGAGGTTTTGTGACACACGTAATAAGTCCTGAGGATTCCACAGTATGGCCAGTGATGATGAAGACCTGCAGGTGGTGGGCCTACATCCAGTATGAAAAAGGACTGGCTCTGTAGAACTTCCTACGAAGAGTAGAGACAGAGATTGGTTGATATAGTAGTAGCAGTGACGATGATGATGACAATGCATCGATGACGATGATCCAGAGAAGAAGACTTGTCTAGCAGATCTGTGTCGAGAAATACCTTCCTAGTTAAGAGGGAGTGTTGATGTATATGAAACTTCAGAATGTATTTCATCTGTATTTTATATATATATTTATTGTACCCTTATAAGAGATGTGTTATTCCTCTATTAGGAAGTGTCGTCATGTGGATTGACAAGTGTCGCAAGTGTGTGTACTTGCCGATGGGTTATTAGACCACCTTATGGGGTCGGCCCTTATTAATATATAATATAATGTGGGTGTATCTAAGTAGACAAGTCGGCCCCAGTAGGTCACTGGGAAAAAAGGTGAGTATAAATAGAGATAGGGGATCTCTATTTTACTCACTCGGAAAAGTATCTATCTCTCTCTCTGAAAAGTGGCGCACTAGTGAGGAGGAGGATGATCATCTGCTAGGAGACTATCTCAGTGTTATTTGGTTGTATTTTGGTTGAGCCATTGCTCTCTCTATCTCTGAGGAAGTTGTGGGGTTTTTCACCTTAGGGTTTTCCCCATGGAAACTCTGTGTCTCTTGTCTCTATGCTTTTGATTCTTGTGATGCTTGTGATGCTTATCATATTATGATTGTCATGCATTGATATACTGTAGATGTTATTCTCTCAGCAAAGAATCCTATAGTATTGAGGAAGGCACCTATTCGTGACGAGTGAGTTCAGTTGCCAATTTTTGAATTGCGCAAGGTTGGGGGGTGTTGCAGAGTGAAGTGTGTTGGCAAGTTCTAGTTTGAGCAAGGTTGAGCCATTTGTTGGCATTGTGGGGATTGAGCACGGCATGCTGAGTGAAACGGAGACGGTGGAGATTTCAAATGAAGCCAAGCCACCCCTCATCCCTACTACTATTGAGGAAGAGGTCAATATCATGGACGAAGTTGCTAACATGCCGGTGGGATTGTCCTCCGTGGTGCGCCAAAAGAGGGGGGGGACACAGCTTAGCTCCGAGTGGCCCAAGAAGCGGCACACCCATTCCACGTCCCAAGTACCATAAGGAATCCCTGTGGAGAGCCCATCGAGCTCGGGGATTGTGGAATTCACAGTCTGTGTAGGCATTTTTTCCATGGGTATCCCAGGATACCGACCTCCATGTCAAGTTGGGGTGCAGCCGAGGAAGGTCACTAAGAACCAGCGTTATCAAATACAGTTGTTGGCAATCACACCAGGCATGATTTGTACCACTGACATCTTACCGGCGTTGATGCAGCTGCGGTACGATGATCACAACTTTCTAGCACTGGAAATGTCATGATGGATCCCTTTAAGCCATGAGAAGCGGGGCAAACTGGACCGATGCCACACATTCCACATGACTGGGCGCGCGAATTGGCGAAGTCTGGGTTTGGGTTTGATCTACATGCCACATTTCAAGTGGTTGACGGAAGCCAATGCCTGTGTCAAACAGTTGCTGGCTTTTTTTCATGGCGGGGTGTTATGGTTGGACAGGCAGGTCACCGTGATGGTGGACCTGATTTCTGAGATCACATGCTTGCCA
Organism: Larix kaempferi; assembly: GCA_027924585.1. Lineage (NCBI taxonomy): Eukaryota > Viridiplantae > Streptophyta > Pinopsida > Pinales > Pinaceae > Larix > Larix kaempferi. Next base: position 1,036,914 of record BSBM01000858.1, on the reverse strand, counting down.
AAGGATGGGGTCGACCGATTGCAATAATTTCATGGGAAGAACAATGACAAAAATCTTGCGACAAGGTTGCGGAAGCAGCACAAAATGCAGAAAGACGGACGGGATTACCACTTGGACACTATCAACAAGCCCACATCCAAGATTGGAGTGTGAATCTTGGCTACCAAAATCCTTCGGAACACTCGCCCCAATCAAGGAAAATTCGGGGTTGTCGCTTACACGGAGCTATGTGCAGCAAGCATGCAGATAAACTAGTCCCTATTTTTACTTAATTAGTTGACAGAGGACGCGCTAGCAGCCCAAGTAGGACAACGGTCATTCACCTATAGCTGGCTATTGATATTAGTCACGTTGGTCGCCTAGATGGAACTCGACGATTATCAAGGAATGGAGGTGGACGTGGTGCAAGAATGCAAGGAAGCGAGCTACCAAAACTTATGGTGGTTGTAGGAACCGGAGCGGCTCAAGGATTATGCGACGCAATTCTAGTTTTATTGGGAAGTGCTGCAGGCGACCGCTGAGCAGATTCCGTGGTTGACTCAGGCCATTGTTGAGAAGTACAAGGGGATTTCCCTGTTCACGATTGGCCCACATAGTATCTACATGCAAGCACACCGCGATATGGATAGGCATTTTTTGCAGACCCACTATAATTTAATAGATGAAGCCTTAGATTGGATCATCGATGACTGGCCGGTCGAATGGCATGAACCAGTTATTCTGGAGGAGGAGTCTATGGGGATACCATTTGATGTGCCAATCATGGACGAACCATGCCATATGTCGAATGAGGAATCATCATAGACCCCTACAGATGATGAGCGTCAGGTTGAACAAGGCAGAACGAAAGGACAACATGACCATGGGACACTCAGTGGGATCACCCTGTCGTCGGAGGCGCAACTCAACTGGCTACTATTATCTATCAATAATGAAACCAATATGGCAGCTAGAGGAATGAAGATAAAGGAGGATGAAGGTTTCCATGTGATCACTGCTCATCTGGATTCCTTGTGCGATATTGTTTTGAAGAAGGCACTGGAAGGAGCATCGGTGCAGCCAGTTGATGCAATTGGCACTGAGTCGCGGGTCAGGAATGTTGATATTCCCTTGACTATGATTGTGACTGACAATGAGGATTTGAAATCCTTGTTGCAACCATTAGAGAAACTAACTGTCAATTTCAATGCACTTCCAGTGAAGGAGTTTACCACTATGCAGGTGGTTTCCAGCCAGAAGATGGCGGACAGGATGCACAAGATCAACGGTAAGTGTCTGCGCTTGTAGGAGAGAGAGGCAGCTATGAAGGAAGCGGTCGAAGAGTTAATAGGGAGGGCTGCTACAACGCAACAAGATGTGGACGAGTTGGAAGAGGACATCAAGAAAGAACGAGCTGAGAAGGCTCAAGTGATCGACGAATTGAAGCAGGCACAGGATCGTTTCATTGTGGAGAAGGCCACCTTGTGGGATCAAAATGTGTAGGTAGAGATGACCATTGCTAAGGCTTGTCACCATGTGCTGGAGCCCACCGTAGCATTGGACGTGATTCAACGCGTGCAATGACTTGGGGCTATCATTGCCTTGCTGTGGCATGACAATCAGGAGTTAACAACCCTGGTGAACCCTGGCACATCCCAAGCGCAGGTGGACGACCACAAACATGCCATTGAGGAGGTAGTAGCATAGATGGGGGAGCTGGAAATGATAGCGACAAAACTTAGAGCATACACTGTACAGTTTTGGGGAAGCATTGTTCACGACGAGCAGATTGAACAATTGACCAAGCTCAGGCAGGAGGCGGAGGGGTAGTTGGTGACACTAAAGATGACGATGCGCATTATGCCGCCAATGGACCAAGTTTCCAAGTCTGTGGACTTAAAAGAGTTGCAGCAGCGCATCGCCAAGGTCGACGAGCCTCAGAAGAAGTGCGCTACGCAACTTGAGGAGTTCCAGGAGATTGGCGGTTAGTTTGTGACTAAAGCTGGTGCGACAGTCCTGGCTATATAGGAAGGTTGCCAACAAGTTGCAGCAAAGTTGAGTGAGCATCCATCTTCCTAGGATGTGATCGATAGTCAGGCGGTGGCTAAAGAAGTAAAGGAGCAGGTCATGGTAGTCGCTCAACAGTACAAATATTTTAGGGTCAAGACCACCAAGTACACCATGTCCTGCTGATGTGGCTCGAGGGTGAGCCACAAGATTGTGTTGGGGGCCTGTTGGCAGGCGGTTAGGATGGGTCATTATCGTAGCACCGCAGGTGCTGCGATACCGCGAAAGGCAGAAAGTTGAGCGCAGACAATGATATTTTATGTAATTTTTGGTCAACTGTACCGCAATATTCGGTTTTTTTGGGTCATTTGGACCACAATAGATAGATTTTGGGTCATTTGCTCGAAGTGTCGGTTAGGAAGTAGTTAGAAAAAGGACGAGCAATGTAAAGGAAAAAGCCTATAAATAGACATAGATTTGTATGTGTTAAATCATCTGGGATTGTGTATGTTAGATCTAGAGATATTTGTGAGATCTGCATTTAGCGAAGTATGAGCGGAAGACTGAGCATTTTTTGTATTTGGGTTTTCGTGGAGTTAATATGATGTGACAAGGATGTTTTGCGGAATCCCTGTGTTTCTTCTGTTCATCTGTGGTAATGCATGTTGTGATATGAATCTATGAATGATACGATGTTTCCTTGCTGCAATTAATACTTTACTCTTATATTTGCTGCGATGATGAATGGTTCTATTGAAGTATGCTATGAATATAAATGATGTCTGAGTTAAATGCATAGATCTATTTCTGAAATGTTGCAATAAGTTAAGTAATTGAGCCGCAAACATCCTCCTTGATTCGGTGGAAACATGGTTCCGTCAACTTTCCCTTGAACATCTCGGGTGAGACCTCATCTGCTCCACAGGTGTTGCTGGATGGGATAAAACCTGTCTGGGCCGGTGCTCAGGGATATCGCAGTGGTTTGGGTGTCGAAAGTACTAGGAACCCCTGTCGATTGGGTTTGAGTCAACACCTATGTTGTATTATGGTAGTATCATAGGTTCTGAGGTCTTCATGTTTCCATGCAAAAAAATCTACATAATCTTTGAACAATTCCTCATACCTTTTCCTTTGCTCGATTGTGAGGGACTGAGTGATTTTAATGAACCTGGGGTCCTCCATGCTACCAATATTTACTTCCTGTATGGCCTCAAAAGTTGGTTGTATTGCTGGTTTTACTGGGATTTCATTTTTGTTGGACAACTTCTCTAATGGAACCAGTCCTTTTGTAATGAAGTTACTCTTTAACTCCATAAACTTGTGGTCAACAATCTATTGCATCAACCGATAGCTTTATGCATCCTCTATCTGTGGATTACCTTCTATCTCCCCATAATTACTGTCTATGTCAGTATTTGAGAATTCCCCCACAAGCTGCAAGAAGTGTTTAATTTGTTGGTCATCTTTGAAAACCTGCCAACTTTTGACGTTGTTAGGAATGGAGAGATGATATCTCATTTCAACTTCATAATTTAGCTTCGAATTCTTGGGAGGATTGAAGGAAATCGCCATCATGGCCAATGCATCAACTTGTTGATTTTCTTCTCGAGGGATGAAAGTAATGTTGAAGGCGTCAAAGTAATTCTCAATGAGGTCCCAAGCAATATTTTGGTACGCTCTGAGTCTTGGATGTTTGGTTTGATAAATACTTCTAATTTGATTTACCACTAGTTCAGAGTCTCTGAAAACTGCCATATTGGTGATTTTTAAGTCCCTTGCAGCTCAGAGGCCGGGGATGAGTGCTTCATATTCAACAACATTGTTTGTAGTGTCAAAATCTAGCTTGTAAGAAAGACTGATTTCATCTCCCAATGGTGACGACAATACTACACCTGCTCCAGACTCTTCTTTGGTAGAGGCCCCATCGAAAAAGAGTTTCTAGACCTGGTTCCTATTATCTTCAGTGGCTGGTTCTGTTTCCTGAACATGTGTGATTTCTTCTTCAGATGGATCTCCTGATAATAATCTATAAAAACCCATGTCCTCATTGGATCCATATATAGGATAATTCATAGGACTGTCTTGATCGCTTATAAAATAGGAAAACACAGCTTCTCTATACAACCGTCTGGTCTCTCCAGAAAAGATGGATATTGTAGCGTACTTCATGTCCATATGCATGGTTCCTACCATTTTTTAGCCCATCTCCTTGACAGAAGCATGCCATATTTATTTGGGACATCTGCTACCACCACATCCATCATTACACTTTTAGCTGGTATCTGGGAAAGAGTGACCACCAAGTGTTTTATCATCCCTATCCATTTTACCTTTCCTGAATCAAAACTATAGAGATAATGATATGGCCTCGTGATCTCCAGTCCCAAATTCTCCATGATAACTTTGGGCATTAGATTGTGAGATGATTCAGAATCCAACATACAATTATGAAGAAGCTTTTCATGTACCTTCAGGGTAACATAAAACGGGGCACCAGGCTCTTCTTTATTATCAATGTCTGGGCCACATTGAAAAGCATGGGCTTCATCATTTAGATTTATGGAATCTTGTTGATAGATGCTTTAGGCTCTGTGTAGCATTTTATCAATCTAGCTTTGGTACATAGGATTTCTTACTAATTCATTCAAGGGAACAACTATCTTTAATTTGTTTAGTTCCTTCTCTAGAGTGAAATAGGTGGACCCTTCTCTGGGGATCGACTCTACTTTCTTATGGGGGCTTAAGCCTGGATGACTTGAATATCTGGGATTATGGCCTCAAATTCCTTATCCTTGGGGAGGCTTTTCCCATTGGATAGGGAGGGTGTTTGAGGAGACTTCACTTGAGCCAACTTCCGTGGGGACCTTTTAGAGATAGGTCTACTCTATTTATTTTTATCCTCTGGCCTTGGTCTCAAGTCATACTTTCTTTGTGGCTTATCTGGGTGATCACTATGAAAATCAGGATGATCATCTAGGAATTGGTCATTTTCTTGGGAGTCAAGAAGGTCTGAGGTGACTTCTTCATATAAGAGTGAACTCTCATAGTCTTCCCTAGTAAGGTGCATGAGGTGGGAATCTTCCTCCATCCAATTAAGTTTTTCTTCAAACTCTTCATAATCTTCCTCTGCTGTGATTCCGACCAAATTGTTTTCCTTCTCACGGACAGGAGGCGTTAATGGTTGTTCACCATTCCTCTTTTCTCTATACACCATCTATAGATTGAAAGGTCTTTTGAATTGATTAGGAAGAGGAACGAGTGACTGCCTGTTATGATTGCTACCCTCTAATTCCATTTTGGTGAATTTATTCGACATATTCTTGATAATGCGGGTCATCTCATCAATCTTCATGTCCTGAGAGTCTCTTATTTCTACAAAAATGCCTTCCTCTTTGGCCTTTCCTTTGTATTATGGTTCAACATCACTGGTCATTTTGATCTTGCCTCTTGCTCTCATATTTCCTTCGACGTCTATGGCATCATCTTGCATATCACTGAGTGAGAGTGGTCTTATTTACCTTAATGTTATGGAAAAAAATGAGGGGAGAGCAACTGCATAAGTGACTTGAGCTGCTGCTTCGGTAGGACGAATGTCCTCAGGAATTCTGAAGTACAACTTGTTAAATATTGCCGTAAAATCATCCATGTTTTTAGAGCTGCTCTTCTTCAGGGCGGAGAATTCCATTAGATAATAGAGATTGTAACGTTTAACTCCCCACTTCTTGACAAAGGTGGTTTCCAGGATCTCCATAGTACTGATGGAGGCATTAGGTAATGATCTGAACCATTTTATGGCTTCTCCTTCTAGTGACTAAGCAAAAATTCACATAAATACATCATCGTGTTCAATCAGGATATTGTCTATGAAATCTTTGGATCGGTCCATGTGATCCTCCACAAGTGTTCCTTTGATGCCATCATACTTTGGTAGCAACTTTAGGTAGTGGGTAGGGATATCATTCATGGGCGTGGGTAATTGCAGAGGTCTGTGTCAGCCTGCCACCCATCTTGGTGTTCTAGATGGTGGTGGAGGCTATCCTCCACCTCCTCCTCCTGACATGAGGTGGCTGGTGTCTAAATTCTCTGCCTATGAGGCAACAAAAGACTTGGGTGGATTTGTGCGAGCTGCAAACTCTTTTCTTACAGCAGGGATTCTTTGAAAACTAGGAAAATCACAAGGAGTGTGAGGATCTTGGGGAAAAGGTTCTTTTTCGAGGGTTTGGACAATGAATTTATACTAAGGGAATTGAGGGCCAAACAAAGGGGAGGAGAAAATTTGTTGATAGCTTGGTGAAGTAGACTGGTATCTCCCACGTCGATGTCTCCAAGAAACTAAATTTTCTAGGGCCACAAATTCTTCGTGGCTTGGTTTCTGGCGAGTATGTCTTCGTCTAGATGTCAGGTTTTCTTACTGCGGAGTCGCCAAGTAGACTACAGCCTGCAATCCAATTTCATCCACTATGAAACTAGGAGCGTATAATTTTGTCATTGTCCCCAGGGAATATTTATATTCTTGATTGCATCGCCGATAACGGCGCCAAAAAAGATGTTAGTCCCAGAGATGTTCTAAGGTTGTCTTTAGAACTGTGCCTAGGCATCAATAATATCTTCTGAATTATTTTACTGAATCAAAATAACAATTGACAGAAAATAATGTAGAATTCCAATCTTGAAATATATGGGCACTATTTCAATGTGCCAGAAACCAAACTTTGAGTATCTAATGGAAAATGGAATGGCAAAAATGAAGGTACTGCAGAGAGTAAATCTTTATTCTATGTTCAAGAATGGCGTGTTGAGCCTAGGAGAGGAATTCAACAGTCTTAACAAAATGATCACAAAACCGCCACTGGATAATACAAGGATATCATCTCCAAACAAATTAACATGAAAACTTCATGTGCTAACCATCTTTAGAAGAAATAATTTAAGCAGCTACACTCATATTAAACCTAGAATAGATCGATGAATCATACACAACATGAAAGAGATGAATAACAAGAGAAAATCCTAATTGTACACATTAAAGTTTTGAATCCATAAAAGCTCCAAGATATGGAAATGATATTCTTCTTTATGTATTGATCGAAACTGTCAAATATTACAAGTGATACTTATTGCAAAAGAGAGCTGACCCTTTGGCTACTACCTACCTGGCTATATATAACCTTCACACTCTACAACAGAAGTTGTTACAATTTCTTACAGCCCAATGGCTTTAAGTATTTTTGTTTGTACTCTCTAATAGAGACTATTACAATTAAAAGTCATATGGAATAGTATTGGCTATTCTATGACTATGACTTGGGACCACTTTGTTGGCAAAGCAGCGCGTTTGACTGGACAAAACTTCAACCAATTTAGACATATATGTATTAGCAGTGATCCCTTCTTTTACATATATTCCAAACCTTTGGTACACCTGTCGGACTACTTATAGGCTCATGAAGATGTAGATGCAGCCGCCTTGCTGTAATAAGCTTCTTTACAACACCTTCATGATCTATCCCTTCTACCCCATCCAAGCCCTTTGCTCTCAAACCTTGTTTTCAAAGGGGCAAAAGGACGATAATGTCGTCGAGCTGTGAAACAGTACCTGATTCCTTCATCACCCATTTGAACTGTTCAGATACTACTGCTTCAAAATTTGATCACCCTTCGCTGGGACTGGAGTGCCCCTGCCTTCTGTGCTTCTGCACTTAGAAGGCCCATCTCCTTTTTAATCACTGTAATTGCTGAATTCTCCTTAGACATCTCAGGTGAGACCTCAAGCTTCTCCCACCTGAATGTTTGTGAATGCGCATCTGTGGGATGTTCATGGACGCTGGTCGTCCGATCCCTCAATGCATCTTGTGAGCCTCCACTAGAGATGAAATGTTCCATTGAGAACACGTATCTTTCAGCTTAATCTAGTCACCTCTGATCAATCTACTCATTTCAAGCTCTATGCTCTGGACCATTGAGGCTCAAGAGCTCCATAATTCAAATTTATGCAAATGTGGGAGTATTTTGTAGCACTGCTTGCATGATCCTCGAAGAAAGCATTGTATCTGGGTAATGACTACAAAGCCACTTTTCAAGCTTTACGTGTTGAGAGCGGACTGCAATTTGTATGGTGGTGGCAAAAATAATGAGCACCGAGAGACACTATTTCCGAATGACGATGGGAACTAACAAGATCGCTGAAAGGAATCTCTTTGAAACACATGGAAGACAAAATCCATTGAGCATCTCTATACCCAAAATCACCAGTAGTTTTCAGGACCCCCCAGAACGTAGTTTAGGAAAATTGCTTCAGGGCCCCTGAACGCTCCTGGGACTGTCACGTGGAAGTAGCGGTTTTGCTTCAGGGTGGTATCGGGTGTGATAAACCTCATGCAACTTCACCACCTTGACGCTTGGGTGATCGTCGATATTCTACTAAGCCCCTTCGATATCTATTCCAATAAGATGAAACTTTTAAGAATGGGTCCCACTCTATGCACAGCCTCCCTATCTGGCGCCTTGTGATTCATAAAACCGTCGTGGTGGTTTTAATGGTTTCAGGGCCCCCACAAAGTGGATTGAGAAAACTGCCTTGAGGCCCCTAAACACCTATGAATTTTACACACATCCACGACAGTTTTTTGTTTGGGGCAATCTAAGCCGAAATAAGTGTGAAGCACTTAAGGGTCTCGACTATGCTCGTCTATAACCGGTCTATGAAAACGGATCCTCTGGGCTTCAGCTACATCATCCAATCACTACAGTGTAAGAGTATTCTATTTCACCTACACCATTTAATGCTCTAGATTCTCCTTCTGAAATACTCTTTTAGTCTGGTGACGAGTTGCCATCGACTGATAATAAAACTAACACCAGTCAATCCCTAATAGTGGAGGATAAGGATTATTGTCTTCTATGATATCAATCACCTCAAAGTCTGCTTTAATTTGCACTCCATCAATATCAACAGGAGCACCTGATAGCCTCCCAAAAGGTATAACCTTTTTCTAGTTAGATAATCTCAACTGTATAGGAGTCTAAGATAGCTTTGGTTTCCCCATATACTCCCATGTTTGTTTTGTCAATACGTTCACCTCTAAACCCAGATCAAGAATGAACTCGTTCATTTCAAAATATCCAATCTGCGTGTTTAAACTCATTTCTCTTGTTGTCCTTTTATGGTTCTTAATGTGATGGACTGCTCTATGTGTCATGTTTACTGTAATGCGTTTCTCGTAATATCCCATTACATTTTGTAATTCCCCTAAGGCGTGCTTATGCCATAGAATCTTCATGCAACTCTGTAGAAATGGTGTTACAGGACTTGTCTGTTCTGGAAAAGCTCGCGACCCATCTACAATACTATCATACCTAGTACAGGTGTCTAATCACTTTGCAAAGGGATCCTTTTTGTCGAAGATCCCAAGTCCTGAAATTCTTTTCTTGCTTCCATGGATACTTCTTTTTCTTTGTTAGGGTTGAATACATGTATCTTTCCAATTTCTTTCCTCACCCAAGGTCCATCAGTGGGATTTCGTCTATTTATGTGATTATCAAAAGTCGAAGCTTTGTTTGTTCTATCATCTCTTGTCAAAACTCCACTTTGCGTCACAACATGGATGTTGTGATCTTCGTTCCTTTTCTCAGCTGCGATCATCTAAATATTTTGGTTTTGTCTTTCTGGTCTTTTTTCCTTCATCTTTTCAAGCAAAATGGGACCTACTTCAATGATATGGTAATAAGATTTATAATACTTGCAAGTAGTGCAAGGGTTCTGGAAATCTCTTTTCAGATGTCCAGGTTGACCACATTTATAACAGACAATCTGACGTCTACCTCGTCTTGGGATAGTATTACGTCCTCTTCCACTAAATCCACCACATCCTTTGTATATACCTTGATCATACTGTGCATTCTCATTATTGCTTTGTATCTCTCCTTGGACTCTGTAGACATCATTCTTTATTTCTATCATGAGGTCGTATGCTCTACAGTTGGTGTCATGGTGGTCAACTGACTTACAAAATGTGCAGTACAAGTTTTGTGGTGTCTGTAAATACTTCTGGAGTACGTAACAGTCCTTTGGTCGATGTCATCTACATTGAAAAATATCGCACCATGGTCCTTGAGGTTGATTTAATGGGTTTGGTTCCCCAATGGAGAGGTAATCTTTGAATACCAGATAATCTTCCTTGGAATGTCCTTCTCCTTTACATTTAGTACACCAAACCTATTCTCTTACTTATTTTCCTTTTTGTATATCTTGGAGCTATAATGTCAAGTTTGCTAGTTGTGTCTTTATTTGTACCATATATGCACTAGTTTCTCCTACGAACGAAGCTTCTAGCTTCATCGCAATTTCCAATGCTTCTGTTTGCAAAGCAACCTTCTATTGCATCAATGGTAGTCTAATGTGGGGCAACAACGCAACTATAAACCACTCTTGGTGTTGTTGTGGTGCAATTTCAAATCTAACTTGATCCAACAAGGCTTTGAACTTCTGATCTAATTCCCGCACAGTCTCATTAGCTTTATGTTTTATCTCTTTCAAATATATAATACATTGAGATTCTGATTTAGGCTTCTTAAATTCTCTAATCAATGCAGCTTTAATGTCAACTTGTGTTCTTTTATGTCCAATAGAATATTTCATGAACCATGTTAAATATCTATCTCTGAATGTAGTGACCAGGTGGGCTCGCTTTATATCATCGTCTTGTACTTGTTTAACGTTCCAGACAACATCCCAGAGAAACCAATGTTGCTATGGATATTCTAGACTTGTTCCTTTAAAATCAAGTAGCTTTATATCATCTGCCATCCTTCTTATAAGAGGTTTAGGGTTTTGAAACACTATGGTACTAGCTGTGGAGTGAAATGGTGGAGGTACACCACCATTCGACTAATTCTTTGTACTTGTTCCTGTAGTATTACTACTACTAGTGTTCTGCGAACTAGTACTATTTCTTTCAGCATCTATAGGTTTCTGCGGAGTGATAGGATGATAAACAATATGTCTAGGTTCTGCTTCACTATTAGACTCAGCTTGAGATGTGTTTCTATCACTATCAGACTCAACTTGAGATGTGTTTCTATCACTATCAGACTCAGCTTGAGATGCGTTTCTAATTCAGTTTCTAGGAATGTGCGAGGTTCAACTTCACGAGACCTCTTTCTAGTGCTAAGTTTATATATTTTTCCACTACACAGAATGCCAGTGTCTTTCTCTATGTCACTATCTAAGTCTTTTAACATTACCAAGTCAAACCCTAGGAATTTGACTACATTCTTAACACACCCTTTTTGGCTAATATCATTTTAATGCATAAAGTCACATTTTTCAAGTACTTCCTGTAAATCCCTTGAAAAAGTATCTTTCAACTGTGCTTTAGGACTTCAAAGTGTCCATGAAAAACTCTGTAATGTAGCCTTGCAACAAGCTATCCATCCAAAAGTCTATTGCTCTTGAAATACGGTTATTAATCTCTTTAAGCCTATGAATCAACCATGGATTCCAAACTGTAGGTTCTCCACCCTAAAAATAGTTCTTTCTTTTTGCTACCCTAGATATCCACTCATGTAACGCATTAGAAAAAGATGTGAAGAAAACTTTATGCAACTTAGTAAATATGTATCTATGTAGCCACTGTTCTGTAGTAAGTCAAGGATGTCTATTTTCTTTCTTCGCAAACTCGCATTCTATATAACTCACCCAATTATGTATTTCACTCTTCTGTGGATTCCACATCAATATGACGCATCACCATAATATCAGTCCAAATTCAGCAACGGAACCATTTGTTGTCTTTCTTAGGCACACCTAGGTTCGGCGAGGTTAATGAAGCAACAACAAAACCCCTTTCACTGCTCGTTTTGGCATCAATCTATAACCACGATGAAGTCTCACCCAAAGCAAATATTGTTAGAATATTTAAACCCATGCATGTCATTTAATACCTTAGGATAGCATTATTGATCATTTTTTATTAACTCCTAGGTGTTAGACTATGTAGTTGGCTAAATTAGACATTGTGTGGAACAAAAGATTCCTAGACTCACCTGGGCGCATTTATGAAGATTCTGGATAATTTTTTCTTGGATTCTGTCTGATATTACCCAACCCTAGAATAGAAAGGCACCTTAGCTTCTTTTTACTAATTTTTACCACTTTTTGGTGAAAGGTGAAAACTATTTGACTAGTCATAACTGTTTTATGGCCAACTCATCCTCCATGATGTGTCTTGCTTCCAAATTCTGGATTTAGTATGCTTTTCCATGATACACCACTATGTTATCACTAAATCATAAATTCGTGAGCCTTTGAGGTGACTTGGAAAGCACACTTGCCACCTAGGGGGGTTTTGCATATTTTTTAGTAAGCCCGCTTTTGCGAGGATTCGAATGGAATCCTTATGCATTCGAATATCAGATGTAATTATATATATTTACATCTTATTAATTTCCCAAGGTTGGATGATGTATTATTATTCATGAGAGTAATTCTATTTGCATCATACTTGACTTTGTTTTAGTGTTATTGACTAGTTGTGTGAGAATTACTTGTGAGAGTTGTAATTTATTGATCAGATCTTGGTGTGAACTAAATTTCACATGGTGTCAAATCTATCAAGCTATTATTTTCTCCTTTTATTGTCTTCAAGATCCAACCAGTCTCAAAAAGAATGCATCCAGTCACCTACAGGGCGCATTCAATCACCCTTAGGGAGCAACTAAACATCTTGATGCTCACCCAAACCACTCCAAAAGCTATTTCAGAGCTTCCGTGGATCAATCACATCAGATAATCCTCACTCCATTCAATTATTTTGACTAGAAAGCGTAGATGGAGATCATGTTGAGGAGTAAAGGCCTCTACAGGGTGACTATGGCAACTGAAACTGAGCCAACCTCATCAATTAAGAAATCAAAGTGGCACAATCAAAGAGATGAAGCCTATGGTATCATGTGTCTCACCAGATCCATGGATATTTTATTCCATCTAGATGGTCTTACTAGACCGAATGAAGTCTGGGTGAAGCTCCAAGACTTGTTTGGAAAGATAGATAAACTAAGAGGCCACCAATTGGACAATGAACTTATTTCATTGAGTCCACAGAATTTTGAGAACCTCTAGGATGTTTTATCAAAGTTCAAGTCACTTGTTCTATAGTTGAAGCAATGTGGGATTGATAAAAAGGATGAGCAAGTAATATTGGCCATTCTCTCCAAGCTTGCCCCTGATTACTCAGTCTTTGTTTTGACCTTCCATGCCACAAGGAAGGCAATTCGAAACTGGAAGAGTCCTACAGTCTCAGAATTCATAGAATCTCTTACACAAGAACAAGACAAGTTGGTCTTGATGGGAGCAACAAAAATCCATCAAAATATCACTATTTTATTGCTGGATATTCAAGGAGTTCGAAAGGAAAGAATAAGGGCAATTTCAAAAAACCCACTGATCAGAAGAAGGACAAACATAAAGTCCATGAAGACTCCTCAAACTTCAAGAGGAATCCAAATAAGAAGAATGAGAAGGCAAAATGTAACTATTGCAATAGGGGATTTCATCCTGAAAGCTCCTACACAAAGAATACCATTGATCAAATGGATCAACTCCCAGAGAAATCAAATATTCCTCTTCCTGAGAGCGCAAGAAGGAAGGATGGAGGACAATATTTTGAAGATAAGGAGCGAGTGCATGCACTGATGAAAAACACATTAGAGCCTACCTGATTCATCATTGATTCTAGAGATTTAAGGAACATGGTGTCTAAAAGAGAGATATTCTCATCTATTGATTCTTCTATTGGTCCAACCATTTTGTTGGGTGATGATTCTAAAACTTCAAGCAAAGTTAAAGGCATCATTGATCTAGATTTTGGCTCATTCACTAATGTGTTGTATGTTCTAGGACTTGCTACTAGATTTTGTTAGTATACCAAATGACTCACACCGGGTCACCCAAAAAGGTGATCTTCACACCTTATGATGTTGAAATCTGTGAAATTTCAACAGGCCAAATTGTTGCCTTAGGTTCTGCTGACCATAGCTCAAAAATCTTTAAATTCTCTCATTTTGTGCCATTCCCCTCACCTTCTGCTCTACTTACACATGCCAATGAGTCAAGAAAATTATGGCATGAAATATTTGGTCACCTAAACTACAAATATTTTTCCCAACTCCATGGGAAAGAGATGGTCATAGGGCTGCCCAATATCAAGTTTTCTAAAGGTGTCTATCAAAGCTGCATCCTAGGAAAGTACCCAGGGCATAAGTTTGAAAGAGACAAAACTGAGCAAACCTCACCACCCCTAGAGATTATTCATGGTGAAATATCATGTCCATTCCCCCATGAGTCTTTGAACCATTCCAAATACATCCTCACCTTCATACATGAATTTACCAGGTACTGTTGGATCTATTTGATCAAGTTAAAGTCATAAGTGTTCAGTCTGTTCAAGCTTTTCAAAGCCTCAGTTGAAACCATGTTTGGTAGACATATAAAGATCCTTATATATTATAATGGCGGGGAATACATAAAATCTACGTTTCATCAATTTTGTGCCTCTTCAGGCATACAGATGCAACACATTGTTCCCTACACACCTCAGCATGATGGTGTTGTTCAGAGGAAGAACAGATCTTATAAGGAGATGGCCACATGCATGCTTGAGGAAAAGTATATATATCCAAGGCTTTGGGATGGGGAAATAAATTCTGCCAAATACATAAAGAATAAAGTGCCTCACAAAGAACCAAAAGGAATCACTCCTTTTGAGGATTGCACTGGGCACAAACCTGATATTTCTCATTTCAGGATTTTTGGCTCCAAGGCTTGGGATAGAATTCTACATGAGAAGAGGAGGGATATGCAGCTCCAAATCCAACCATGTATTTTTGTTGGATATTCAGAAGACTCCAAGGGCTACAAGTTGTTTAGCATGCCTTCTCAAAAATCCTTCATTGAGAGGAGTGTTCAATTCGAATGAGATCCCTCACAGAGTGTTCAAATTGGAGAACTCTCCACACCACCACCTGAAGATGTAAGTGAAGTTCCTTCTGAAATTTCTAATTATGATACTTATGATGATGAATACCATTTTATTATAGATAATAATTCACCAACAAGGCCAAATTGGGCTGCTAATATTCTCCAAGTAGCTGGTGAACGAGTGGGAAATCCTCAAGATACTAGGAGGACTAGATCACAATTTGAGAATTCTCTCAATGTGAATGATCCTTACTTATCTGAGATATTTATTTGATGGTGGATTCTGATCCTCATACATATGAGGAATCCTCACATGACTCAAGATGGTAAGCTGCTATGGATGAGTATTTTCATTCGTTGCAAAAGAATGAGACATGGGATCTAGTCAAGCTCCCCCTAGGCAGCAAATTGGTAAGGTGTAAGTGGATCTTCAAGACTAAGTTTGGAGATGATGGTGTAGGAGTGAAATATAAGGCTAGGCCGGTGGAAATGGGATTATCCCAAGTCCATGGCCTTGAATACAATGATAATTTTTCACCATTTTCACAGAAAGAGTCGATAAGACTAGTTCTGGCAATTTTTGCTGCCAAGCGCTGGGAAGTACATCACATGGATGTCAAAAGTGCCTTCCTCCCAAGGCTTGGGATGCCAAAATGGACAAATTTTTCTTGTCACAATATTTTTCTAGATGCAAATCTGACCCAAATGTTTACATGAAGCTGATTGATGGCTCAATTATAATTATTGTGTTATATGTTGATGACCTACTAATCATAGGTAGCTCTACTGATCAAATTTCTTCATTAAATACTACTTTGCATCAAGATTTTTTCATGACTGACTTGGGAAATCTTAAGCAATTTTTGGGGCTTGATATTTCTCAAACTGAAAATGGAACTAAGGTATCTCAGTCCAAATATGCATCTGAAATACTAAAGAAGTTCAAGATGGCTGATTCCAATCCTTCAAAGACTCCCTTCCTTTCAGGAGTCAGATTTGAAGAAGTAGATTCTACACCATTGGTGGGCAACACCTTGTATGGGCAACTTGTTGGCATCTTGTTATAATTGACTCATACTCGACCTAATCTTGCATATGAAGCGAGTGTGGCCTCAAGATACATGAAGCAACCACATAATATTCATTGGAGGGATGCAAAAAGAATCTTGCATTATGTGCAAGGAACCAAGTCTGATGGGATTCACTATGTTGTAGATTCTAGCCTAGTTCTTCTTGGCTTTATTGACTCAGATTGCGCTGGTGATAGCCTTGACAGAAAACACACATTTGGATTTTTTTTCATGCTATGAGGTGGTCCTTTTTCTCATCAAGCAAGAAACAAAGTGCAATTTCACTATCTTCAGCAGAGGCCAAGTAAAGAGGAGCAGTGAATGCTGTTGCTCAGTGTGTGTGGTTGCAGGGTATTCTTTCAGAGTTTGAGATTTCCTTTAGTACCCCCATTGTCATCTTCTGTGACAATCAGAGTGCTATAAGGGTCTCACGTGATCCATTACAGAGATAGAGGACCAAGCATATTGAGATCCATATGCACTACATCAGGAGTTTAGTGCATGACCAGATCATTGATCTGCAGTATTTCTCAACATGTGAGCAAACTGCAGACATCTTCACCAAATATTTTACTAAGAAGACATTCAACTATTTGAGATCACTGGTTGGGATGGTTGAACATGTGGTGGAGTGAAGGATTGATCGACAATCTTTCAATTTTTATTATGTCCATTTTAGAGGGGAGGTTTTTCCCATGAGGTTTTCCTTCTTTCCTTGTTTCATGGACAAGGCAGTATGTACAGGGTGACCATTTGTTGTTACTGGACCCTATTTTTATTTCTATTTTTTAGCACATAAAGTCAGGATTATGGGCGGTGTTGGAATATTTAAACCCATCCATGTAATTTAATACCTTAGGGTAGCATTATTGATCATTTTTTATTAATTCCTAGGTGTTAGACTATGTAGTTGGCTAAATTAGACATTGCGTGGACCACAAGTCTTCATTGTGTGGACCGCAAGCTTCCTAGACTCACTTGGGTGCATTTTTGAAGATTATGGATAAAATTTCCATGGATTCTGGTTGATCTTGTCCAATAATGGAATAGAAAAGCGCCTTAGCTGCTTTCAGTGATTTTTACCACTTTTTGGTGAAAGGTGAAATCTAGTAGACTAGTCATAACTGTTTTTTGGACAACTCATCCTCCATGATGTTTCTTCCTTCCAAATTATGGATTTAGCATGATTTTCCCTCATACATCACTATTTGATCACCAAATCATAAATTTGTGAGCCTTTGAGGTGACTTGGAAAGCACACTTGCCACATAGGTGGGTTTTGCATATTTTTAGTAGTCCTGCTTTTGTGAGGATTCGAATCACATACTTATGCATACGAATATCTGATTTAATTATATATATTTAAATCCTATTACTTTCCCAAGGTTGGCTCATGTATTATTATTCATGAGAGTAATTATGTTTGCATCATACTTGACTATTTTTCAGTGTTCTTGACTAGTTGTGTGAGAATTACTTGTGAGAGTTGTAATTTCTTGATCAGATCTTGGTGTGAAATAAATTTCACAAATATGGGGGGTTACAGAATCAATATTCTATAACCATGGAAATCCACAGATGTGGTCAACAACCTTGCTAAAATCCCTATTTAACATCGACTAACATAATAGAATGAATGGATTAATTCACACTTCGTAGCTAATCAACAGTATACAGAACTACGATGAATATCTACTTTATTCACCAGTTAGCTACAAATTCATCATTCTAAGTGTTTGTCCATAACATTCATACACATGTATTCCATTTACTCAGCATACAATTACCATTCACATACACATGAAAGCAAGTACATAAACACACCATAAAATCGTATACAAAGAACATCATAATATTAGATACATAAACACATTGATTTACCTGGTTCACCCCCAGGTGGGAGATATGTCCACATGAACTATTCTTATATTAACTTGGAAGGGTAACAATTCCATTCTGCGCACTTAGTTGCAGACTCCTCTCTACAATCAGATCTCTATGCACTTAGCTGTAGAGTCTATTCTCTCTCTTATCACTAGCCTTATATTACACCCAATCAACCGATCCAACAACAACCCTTCCTCATACTAAATTATCCTTACATATATATTTTCTCGAACTTCACATATTACAATAACTATGGGACAACCCTCATTTTTCTCATGTAGAGAATGCTAATATTTAATTCTGTTGTCCCTTTGACATTGCTTCCTATGACTCTGACGCTTTTCTCCCCAAAATGTTCAATGTGAGGCCTCTCGTAACTGTACTTTCCTTCATAACTTTCTCTTCTTGGGCCATGCCCAACAAATATCAAGGAACACATGGATTTATTTCCTCCAAAATAAATATGATTTCTTTGATAAATTTAAAATGTTTAAGGCTCTTGTAGAGAATCAAACAGAAAAGAAAATTAAGGTGTTGAGGATAGATAATGGTGGACATTTTTGCATAAATAAATTTGAGGATTTCTATAAGAAGTGAGGGATAAAAAGGAAAAATATGACTGCATACACACCTCAATAGAATAGAGTTGTAAAAGAATGGATCAAATTTTGATGGAAAAGGAAAGGATCATGCTTAGTAGTGTCAGGTTAGGATAAGAATGTTGAGTAGTGGTAGTGTATACTAGATTTTACTTAGTAAATTGATTAACCACATCAAATTTTTTTGACAAAACTATACCCCAGTATAGGGATCATCTTCTATCATCACAATATGCTCCTCAAACCAAGAGAAGAAATCCTCACCGAATGCTAAGACTTGCACCCACCAAGCCGCCAAACATAATAAATCCATCTCCCCATCTGTGGATAAGATGCAGGATGGCGAGGCCTCTTTATCTGTGGATGCAGTAGAGGCACCCTCTCTAAAAATAAGGTGACCAAGATACTCCCATATCCGAACTAGCTGATTCTCTCGTTGCTACATTTAATTACTTGATCTTTTAAGTTGGCCAAGAATCCTTCACACTAGTTGAATAATGTGGGTTCAAGGCATTCCAAGGAATAAGTTATATGAGCCTTGGTCGCATGGTGAACCCCCACACTACAGACTACTCAAGCAATAGTGTATAATATCGTCCTCAACAGAAGATCTATCACATCATCAATGAGCGCTTTCTCGCTTTTCTTGCGAGATCCTTGTCTACAGTATTGAGCAATTTAGGTCTCTGTGGTTTCTTCAGTGGCATGGTATCCTATCAAATTAATTGGTTCCCCTCTTTTGGAGAGACCGGTCAAAAAGTAAATATCCTAGATTTCTATTTCAAGGATATGCTCTCCTATGCAGAAAGCTTATATGCCATCATCCCACATTTGTATGCTGTGATTTAATAACTTCCCTTGCTTTCAGATTCCTCTTGTTTTGAAAAACCACTCTCTTAGTGCATATAGAGTGTTGTCATTATTTAGGGCATCTCTATCCTCTCCTTCATGTTCTCTTTCCTTCAAGTGAGCCATCCTTGCTTTTCTCACTTGGAATCTCCTGTAAATAATCAAGAGAACCTTTAGTTAAAAGATTGAATCCAATTTTTATGCCATGAGATGGGGGCAAGTTTTTTATTTTTCAAAACTATGGATTTTTTCACCTTGGGTGTTGTAGGGAGCGTGAAAACTGATAATTTTTCATGCCTTTGTTACTACCCATAGAGCAAAATTATCATAATTTTTTCGTCCCTTGACATAGGGAGGGCACGGAAATTCCTGGGCGTAAGTTGTTTTCCCTATGGCCCTTTCATAACCCCAATCTTGCATGAAATCAAAAACTTAATGAATGGAATGAAAGATGAGGATGAGAGGACGTACCTGCTTCAGACTGTGGTTGAAATGGTTCCCTGGATCTCCCGATATCGCCAAATGAATGTTTTCTCCCAACCAAGGTAAAAATTCTCTTTGGAGTGAAAATGACCAAGTAACAATGGGTAATTCTCCGTTTTGCACTCTTTTATATATTACACTTAGTCACTTTTGCCTATTTTTACATCAATAAACTTTATTTAGAGTCTATTCTTCACATCTATTATTAGAATTTAGGTTGCACAACAATCACAACACTAGGTTTTGGTTCTAATACATGTGACAATCCAACCTAGATCTTGATAGCAAAAACAATCTCACTTAGAATTATTTTCACAAAGATATAGCAAGACTAGAGAAGAAATATTGGAAAGAACACTAGAGGAAAATCAATCCAGTGAGAAGAATTCCACTCTGATATTATTCATTAACATGAGTACAATATATAGATGCTCTCAAGAGACAAAATCGAGAGGCTTAGTGGAAATTTGAGTAGCTCACAATCATGAAGCTTAGATTGGACCAATTCACCCATCAATGACATGAGACCAAGTGTAACTCATAGATTGGGACATAATGAGGTTCAATGAACATAGATGGACTATGAGGAGGTTAGGATAGTCAAAATAGTGTGAAAGGTACCATTATGATGGTGCATGGGTGATTAGTTGGCTAAGTAGTGTCCATTAATGCACAAGTTGACCAAATAGTTAAGAGGGTGCACTTCATCTCCTTAAAAAAGGGAAATACAATAACACCCACATAAATGCAAGATAGTGGGGAACATTAACTCCTAAAATCATGGAAATGAGTGGATAAGTGGACAAACAAGGCTTCATGGATATATCACTAGTCTAAGTAGTCAAATGTGGACAAACTGTTGATGTATATGTAACTTCGGAATGTATTTCACCCATGTATTTCATCTATGTATATTGTACTCCTATAGAGATGTTATTATTCCTCTATACGGAAGTGTCATCATTTGTATTGACAAGTGTTGCAAGTGTCGTAACTTGTCGATGGGTTATTAGACCACCATGTGTGGGGTCGGACCTAATTAAGTTAACCATGGGTTATTAGGCCAAGTTAGACAATTCGGCCCCATTGGTTTATTGGGTAGGACAGGACAAGTATAAATAGAGATCGGGAGATTGCTTGATTGCTTGGTGTGATTGATATGCATTGTTATACTTGAGTTTTCCCTAGTGAAACTTTGTGTGTCTATTATCTCACATGATTGCTTGGTGTGATTGATATGCATTGTTATACTTGATATGTTGTACATGTTATTCTCTCAGTAAAGATCCTAGAGTATACATGTTATTAATGCTCAAAAATTAACATGGTATCAGAGCTTCCCTGAGAAGAAGACATTGTGTAGTGGCGGAAACTAGGGTTTCTTGTTTATTGGGTTTCTCTCCACATATTTTGGAAAAGAAGATAGATTGATTCTACTCATTAAGGAGAATATTTTTGTCCAATTAGAATTCAATTATGAGCACTTTCAATTTTGGCCCTAAAATTTAGGGTTTCCACAAAAATAGGAATTTTTGAATTCTGAGGACATAGCTTGAAGATCCTTGGAAACATCAAAGTTTAGAGCTTTGGATCGATATTTTTGGTTGGGTGAAGATCCAGGAACCTCAAACCCTAATTCAGGGTCCTTCCGAGTCAATCCGGGAAGACTAAAAGACATTTCTGAAGGGGTGAAATTTTGCATATCTCAAAATCTGAATATACTAGGCTGATTAGCTCATGAAGGCACATATTTCTATCCTTTCAAAAGTTTGAAATTCAAAGTTTGAATTTTTAGGGTTTCTCTAACAAACCCTAATCCAGGACCAAATTTAGTTTTTAGCAAATCAAGTGGTAAGACCTAAAAATTTTCTATTTCCATTTGAAGTACTCTTTAAAGATGTCTCACCACACCAAGCTTGAGGATAAGCTTGAAGGGGCTGATAAATTCCAAGCATGGAAGTATAGGATTGGGTTAATCCTGGAAGAAAATGAATTGGATACTTACATAAGGGAAGAGGTCCCTATCTTAGAGGAAGAAGAGGCTAAGGCATTACATAAGAAGAACTTGGTCAAGGAAAAGAGGATCATTGCTGACTCTATTAAAGACCATCTCATCCCACATGTGTCATCTCTTAAGACACCCAAGGCAATGATTGACTCTTTGACCAAGCTGTTTGAAGGGAAGAACATAAATTGGAAGATGACTTTGCAGAATCAATTGAAAGGGGTAAAGCTTCAGAATGGATAGACCTTTCAATCCTATTTCTCCAAGGTCTCTCAGATCAAAAAACAACTTGAAGCTATGGAATAAATGGTGGAGAATGGTGAAATTGTCATGACCACTCTGAATGGGCCTACTTAGGTCATGGGATTCCTTTATTCAAGGAATTTGTGCAAGAAGGAAGTTGATCTCCTTCAGTAGACTATGGGAGGAATGTTCACAAGAAGAGGCTAGGCTTGTAGCCCGAGAAGAAAAGAT
The DNA here is from genome assembly GCA_027924585.1 of Larix kaempferi. Taxonomy (NCBI): domain Eukaryota; kingdom Viridiplantae; phylum Streptophyta; class Pinopsida; order Pinales; family Pinaceae; genus Larix; species Larix kaempferi. Next base: position 1,014,585 of record BSBM01000858.1, on the reverse strand, counting down.
GGGAAGTGAAGATCAAGCTCTCACAACTCACACCAAAAGAAGCAATCCTAAGAAGGAGCACTCTCATTACAAGAAATCCTCTCACACCCAGCAAATGAATAGGAAAGATATGAGATGCTTCACATGTAATGAGAAAGGACAATTTGCTGCAGATTGTCCAGAGAAGAAAAGGGACAACAACTTCAACAAAACGAAGAAAGGAAACAAGAAGAGATATCATGCTCATGCAGTTGAGGATGATGAACCTCCCAAGAAGAAGGCTAGAGCAGAAAGTGATGACTCATCTAGTGAATATGAATATGTTCTAATCTCTGCTCTCACAGGTACCATCTCTCATGGATGTAATGATTGGCTCATTGATAGTGGGGATTCCAAACACGTGACTGGGTTTAAAGAATCTTTTGTAAATCTATCTGAACATGAATCACCCCATAAGGTGAAACTTGGGGATGATTATTGATATCCTATCAAAGGAAGTGGTGAAGCCTCCTACAACCTAGACTCTGGGAAGTATTTGAAGATGAAAGATGTTCTATATGTACCTGGGCTCAAGAAGAACCTACTTTCCATATCTGCATTGGATGCTAAAGGCATGAGGGTTGCATTTGTATATGGCCAAGTCCTAATGTGGCCAAAGGGTAAAAATATAGATGATGCAGTAGTGATTGGAGAGCAAGAGGTAGGATTGTATAAATTAAAGGGACAACCTGAACATGCCATGGTACATGAATCCATGGAGCTAAGTGAACTTTGGCATAGAAGGCTTGCACATGTGCACTATAGAGCAGTACCAATTGTAAGTAAAGTAGTAGAGGGTCTTCCTGAAATCAAGACAAAGCGTGAAGGTGTTTGCAAAGGCTATGCAAAAGGAAAGAACATAAAGAATGCATTTCCAATTAGTGAAAGCAAATCAAAAGGAATCTTGGAAATTATACACTCCGATGTATGTGGTCCGATGTCATCCAGTTCTCTAGGTCGGTATGTTTACTTTGTCTCTTTCATTGATGACTTCTCCAGGAAGACTTGGGTTTATTTCTTGAAGAACAAAGATGAAGTGTTTGATAAGTTCAAGGAATTCAAAGCCTTGATAGAAAATCAAACTGATAAGAAAATAAAGACATTCAGATCAGACAATGGTGGAGAATTAACTTCAGGTGATTTCAAGAAGCTATGCAGTGATTTAGGGATTAAGAGCAACTTGACTGCTCCCTACAATCCACAACAGAATGGAGTTGTAGAAAGGAAGAATAGAAAAATCATGGAAGAAGCATGAGCAATGTTGCATGACCAGGATCTTCCTATGCATCTATGGGTAGAAGCAGTTAGGAGAGCTGTATATGTGCAGAACAGAACACCTGACAAGATATTGGACAACAAGACACCATAAGAGGTATTCTCTAGTAAGAAACCTGAAGTCAGCCATCTCAGAATATTTGGTTGTCCAGTATACACCCATGTTCCAAAGGAAAAGAGGACAAAGCTAGATCCTTCAGGAAAGAACGACATCTTTGTGGGGTACAGTGAAATCTCGAAGGCTTACAGAATATACTTTCTAGGGTTCAAGAAGATTGATGTCAGCAAGGATGTAACATTTGATGAAAACTCAGCCTTCATCAAATCAAGAAAGGCACCTGTTGAATATCATGAAGAACCAAAGGAAAATATATTTCAAGACACCACCATGACTGAATCAATTCCAGAAGCATATCGTGAAGTTGAAGATACACAAACACTTGTAGATCCACCCCGTGAGAATAACTCTCACAAGAGGAAACATGCATGGGCTTGAGAGCTCATCCAAGATGCAGAAAGATATGGCATTCCAGAAGAAGAGCACAAAGAAAAGAAGAGAACTAGATCACACACCAACTATGTTGCTTTACTCTGTGATATTATGAACAAAGAACCTTCCAGTTATGAAGAGGTAGCGGAAAAGAAAGAATGGAAGGATGCCATGGTCGAGGAATACCAGTCGATCATGAAGAATGATGTTTGGGATGTAGTCTCAAGACCTGAAGGGAAGTCTGTTGTGACTTCCAAATGGATCTACAAGATCAAGCATGCTGCAGATGGCAACATAGAGAAATATAAAGCAAGATTTGTAGCTTGTGGCTTCTCCCAGAAAGAAGGGATTGACTATGAAGAGACCTTTGCTCCTATGGCCAGATACACTTCCATTAGATCAGTACTTGCTCTGGCTGCAGTGATGAAATGGAAGATACACCAGATGGATGTCAAGATAGCTTTTTTGAATGGTGTAGTCGAGGAGGAAGTGTATGTGGAGCAGCCACTTGGTTTTGAGACACATGACAGGGAGTCATATGTGTGCAGACTGAAGAAAGCCTTGTATGGCTTGAAGCAAGATCCTAGGACTTGGTATGGTAGGATAGACAACTTTCTATGTAGTTTGGGCTTTACTAAGAGTAAATCAGATTCCAACCTTTACTACAAGGTTGAGGAAGGCAATCGTGTTATACTACTCTTGTATGTGGATGACCTGTTTGTAATAGGAGATGATGGATTGCATGTTGATACTAAGAGGAAGCTTGCTACCGAGTTCGAGATGAAGGACTTGGGTATGATGCACTACTTTCTAGGCATGGAGGTGTGGCAGAGTGCAGATGGAATCATCCTTGGACAAGGGCAGTATGCAGTAGAGATCCTGAAGAGGTTCGAGATGATGGACTGCAAGGCCATGGCTGTTGGCCCGGTTTTGCAACCAGGCTTAGTGCTATGGGCACCTGCTAACTAGTAGCAGCAGTTTCAATAGAAATAAAAACAATAAACTAAATAAACAATACTTTTCATGAATCTAAGCAAGAATCTAAGCAAATAATGTAAACATGTCAAAATCAAGAACAAGAAACATAAGAAATAATTTTTTGTATTGAAAAATGGGGGGGCAAGCAAGTGCTTGCGATATTACCTTCAATGGTGAAGGTTGATGTTGAGCAACTCCCAAGATGAGTAGCTCCAAACTCCAAGAGGTCTCCTTCTCCAAGGTTGCTTCAATGGCTAAAAGTGCTCAGGGGAGATTTCAGCAGCATAAGGATGAGATAATGGAAGGATGTGAAATGAGGAGCCCCTACCACCTATTTATAGGTTTTGGTGGTGAGGAATACCATTTGTGGTTTTGTGGAAACCACATGGTATTGACCAACATGGTTTAGGTACTTTTCCCTCCTTTTTCCTTTTTTGAATAAAAATAATATTTTAATTCCCTTTTTAATATTTTTGGGAATTTGGACCCTTTTTGAGGGTTTTTTATGATTTTCTTGGAAAAATAATCTTTTTTAATGGAAAAAAGGGGTGTACTAAGGTCTTTTGGTGACCTTTTGTTGGTTTCAGAGGCTCAGATGGTGGAAAAGTGGACAAATGGGTCATGTGAGTAAGGGAATGAGCTAGTGAGCACTTTTTAGGTGTTAACAGATTGCCCCCTGATGTGTGAGGGCAGGAGCTCATCGTATGGCCGATAGACATCATAGTTCTTTTGTCCTTTTTTCTGGGGTTTAGGGGAGAGAAGAGACCGGTTGGAGACTGGAGCCACGGCCCTTGGAAGCTGCAAAAACAAAAAATATTACATGGCCTCAATATGAATGAGGTATAATCTCTGATAAAGGACGAGGCGGGCATTCCCATGCTTGTATCAAGACATATACAAAACAATTAGTCCCAAGAAGGGGGATCTAATACGTAAAGAAATATACCGGTACATCATAATGGTCCAGAGGGGACATTATTGTGGGATATACTCATGATCATAGCTGATCTCAATAACTGATACACTGGAATAACTGAGGAACTGCTGAAACTGAAGGTGTCCAACATCTGTAGGGACTCAAAGACTATGAGTCATCTCTGAGAAGTATTTGTATCTGTATACTCGAGGGAGTATAAAACTGGGGTACATCTGAATACTGTCGCCATACGCAACCCGGATATGTATAGAAAAAATGTAACTGGTTGTATCCATAGGTAGACTCTCAAATATGGAGGAGTCAGGTGGTATCCGGGGTCTTCGACTAATAACTGAACGGACCAATACCCTGTGCGAATCTCAACGATGCGATCTAGGTGTTGAAGTCGAGCATGTGAGAAACAACCATTCGGAGAGGCACTGAGGATTCCTCTCGAAATGATTCGTAGGCACTCATCATAGATGGTAATGAGTCCAAGACACAGGGACCTCTAGGTCTATCCTCTGGAATCAATGTGGTTGTCATCGACAGAGGGAGACCAGCAACTAACAAGGCAATGATGTTTCCTTGATAGGAGCACGAGGTGTAAAACTGAAGTGTTGTAGTACTGATGGTAGGACTGACATACTTGTGGAAATGGGAAATAACTGGGTCAAAAATGGGTAGACTCAAACTTCCTCTGTTCAGAGCATGATGACATGGTTGACCTGGCAGCGTAGGGACCTGACTTGTAGGTGTGGGGATCATCTTTTAGGTCCTGAAGGGTATGCACTGACTCTAGGTGGGTGAAGCTGATGGTAGCTGTCGAGGGAGTTTCAGGGTTACATACTGCAGAATACTCTGAACAAAGGCGACCAAAATGGGGAAGCTGCTATGTGAGTAGGCATGATGTGTTGTAGCGCCAAGAGGCACCATTGATTCCTTCTTTGTAGTTTTAATGAGCTCCAAGAAGGGATAAAAGTGTGCTCTAAAATGGTACGGTCCTGTGGATTTTATGAGCCCAGGGCGGCTCATGCTCATGGTTGCTTTCGTGTTTAGAGAGTCTGAAAGCGGTAAGTGGACTCTATTGGTGTTTCTTTTTCGTAAGTTTAGTCTCCAAGGCCCGAAAAAGCATAAAATGATGCGAATGGAGAACTCTTCTAGCCGGTGTGACTAGAGTATACCTTTTTCGTAATTAGTCTACAAGGTCCGGAAAAGGGGTAAACTTATACCAGGTAGACGCCCTTTCAGATACATTTAGCGAGCATGAAAGGAAGCAAGATTGCTCGGCGATCTTTTCATTGTTTTAGGAGTCAGAAAAGAGCTTAACAGAAACTCCCTAAGTGTCTTTTTCGTAAAGAGGGGTTGCTCGGCCCGAAAAAGGGATAAAATTATACCGAACAAAAATGTATTGATGAGGGCGAGGAAAGGTTTCAAGCATCGTCATCAGCGCGGAAAACTGGATCCGGTGACATAAGGATTGTCGAAAACGGAGAACGACCGATGTGGCACGCAAACCGAGGTGATGAGGGGGCGTGGAAAAAAATGCCCAAAAAATATAAAAGTGAGAGCGAGAAATGGTCTCAAGCATCATCACGAGCGCGGAAAACTGAATCCGGCTATATAAGGCACGTCTAAAACGGAGAACGGCCGATGTGGCACGCAAACCGAGGCGACGAGGGGGCGTGTAAAAAATGCCCGAAAAATATAAAGGTGAGAGCGAGAAATGATCTCAAGCATCATCACGAGTGCGGAAAACTGAATCCGGTGATATAAGACACATCGAAAACGGAGAACGGCTGATGTGGCACGCAAACCGAGGTGACGAGGGGGCGTGGAACAAACGCACGGAAAATCTAAAGGTGAGAGCGAGAAATGATCTCAAGCATCATCATGAGCGCGGAAAACTGAATCCGGCGATATAAGACACATCGAAAACGGAGAACGGCCGATGTGGCACGCAAACCGAGGTGATGAGGGGGCGTGGAAAAAACGCCCGAAAAATCTAAAGGTGAGAGCGAGAAATGATCTCAAGCATCATCACGAGCACGGAAAACTGAATCCGGCGATATAAGACACATCGAAAACGGAGAACGGCCGATGTGGCACGCAAACCGAGGTGACGAGGGGGCGTGGAAAAAACGCCCGGAAAATCTAAATGTGAGAGCGAGAAATGATCTCAAGCATCATCACAAGCGCGGAAAACTGAATCCGGTGATATAAGGCATGCCCCGAACTGAGAACGGCCGATGTGGCACGCAAACCGAGGTGACAAGGGGGCATGGAAAAAATGCCCGAAAAATCTAGGCGTGAGAGCGAGAAATGATCTCAAGCGTCATCACAAGCGTGGAAATATGAATCCGGTGGTGCAAATGGTGCGAAAAACGGAGAACGGCCGAGGTGGCACGCAAACCGAGGTGACGAGGGGGCATGGAAGAAATGCCCTGAAAATCAGGACGTGACAGCGAGAAATGATCTCAAGCATCATCACGAGCGCGAAAAACCGAATCTGGTGATATATGGCACGTCCAAAACGGAGAACGGCCGATGTGGCACGCAAACCGAGGCCACAAGGGGTCGGGACACAATGTTGATATTGGTCCTGGTGAGAGCGAGAAATGATCTCAAGCATCATCACGGGCACAGAAATATGAATCCGGCAGTGCAAATGGTGCGAAAAACGGAGGTCATAAGGACTCCGGAATGGTTAAAGGAAAGAACTAGGTTAAAAAATGGCTACAAATAAAGGTGATCCCACTAAGCGAAGGATGCAGTGGTGGGGAGAAATGATGACCCGTGGGGGAAAAATACTAGGTGTATCAAATCAACTGAAATATACGAGTGACACGTGACCTCTAAAATGGTTGAGATCACGAATATGAAAAAGTGAGCAGGGTTAATGACATGCCCCCATGCTATGTGCATGGGGTTTGTGATTGTGGATCACATATGTGTTGGTTTGAACGATGGGCTCATTGAGGTGTTGAGATAGAGATGATGGGGAAGGTTCAAAATGATTGATTATGCCCCCTATCCCGGGGGTCGAGGTAATCTATTATGCCCCCTAACTCAGAGGTGTCAATGTGGTGCAGATGTTGTCTCAGAGAGAGATCAATAGGGCATTGAGCAACTGCTAGCGGGGTGTTATACCATGAGTTTGTGGTTCGTGGTGGCATACTGAAGTGATGATATGATGATGGGGGATTCCCTTTGTGGGGTGGATGCCCCCAGTATCTCTGATGAGGATCACGATGATGATGAGTAGGAAAGATTTTGGGTCTGCCCCCATGTTGTGGACATGTGGTTTCCTGGTCGATTTGAAAGGGTTGAACTTGTGTGTCAAAGGGATCAATGGAAGGGGCCGACCGGACAGAGGGGTATCCAGTGGAGATCGTATAAATGGCGGGGTCAAGGCCGGGCATTTCGGTATCTGACCAAGTAAAGACATCAGTGAATTCTTGGAAGAGTTGTTGGTATTCTCCGATCTCATGCTCACTGTGGGAGGTTCCTAATGTGATGGTGTGAAGGGCACCAAGTGGGTCAGAGATGTCAATGTGGATGACGGGAGAAATATCGACCATGGGATCCGTTAACCAGTCGATTTTAGTAGGAAGGAAATCCTTGGACTCAACCGCGGATTGGGTAGCGGTGGTGGATGAAGTCTCTTCCAGGAGGAAGTATGGACGATGGTGCATGTCTTCCCCGGGATAATCAAAGGTAGTAGGAGTCTCGAGAACCTCTTCATCATTGCGGGAGATTTGAGTGGTCAAATCGAGTGATGAGGTAGTGGTAGTCGAAGAGATCATGTAGATGGTGTTAATCTCTCCGGATTATGGTGCTGCGGGAGGGTAGATCTCCTCGATAGGGGGGGGTGCCGTCTCTAGGTCCAAATTGTTCATCTCGTAGAGAGCTGCTCTATAGTCTGGGATGTCAGGACAGTTGTGGGAGTAGTGGCCGTAAATACCGCATATCGCACATGGGTGGTTGGTACGCAGTGATTTATCACGAGGCATGGGGTTTGGATCGAACTTGACCACCGGGATGTTGGGGTCGTCGTCCAACATTTGCATGTGTTCCTGCAATGCAGGTAACTGTGGACACTGATGGGTTGGATGGCCTAACTCATCACACAGCGAGCATTTTGGAGGAGCACGGAATATGGGGGGAGGTTTAACTGCCTTGGGTGGGGGTACCGTAGTGTATGGTTGTGGGCCTCTGCCCCCAGTGGGCCTGATGAGTGGAGGGGGATTCGTCGATGACGAAGGAGTAGTGATACCGGGAGGTGGTTGGGTAGAAGTAACAATGGGTTGCACCGGTTGCAGGATGACATTTGGTGTCGGCGGTGGAACTGGAGGCGAAATATACCACACAGGTAATCCCAATGTTAACCCGGGGAGACTAAGGGTAGCCATAACCGGAGCGCTTACTACGCCCGAAGGAGGGAATAGAAAGGGGATTGTGTGGATGGGTGTAACACCGATGTGACTAGGGACCATTGGTGGTTGACCACCGGACGTTTGCGTATTCTGCGAAAGCGTACAGAGGTTTGCGACTTGGGTCTCCAGTGACGGTGGTGGAATGGCCTGGAATGTAGAGGTCATTGGTGTATCCGAATAAAGTCCGGGTGCCACAGAAGACACAAAGGAGGTAACTGCACTAGAAGCGGGTTGTTCAATCATGGGAAGAACATTCTCGGGTGCTGCAGGGGCGTTGGGATCATAGTAGGTGAGTTGGTCAATTTTGACCACGCGTCCCTCGTGGGGGAACATCATGGTGCGGAAGACGGAGGAGGCGACCGCTTTCATGGCGTACATGTAACTGCGGCCAAGTAAAAGGTTATAGTCGAGCTGGGCGTTAATGACCTCTATGTCGATGAGCACAGTTTTCCCACCTAATTGGACGGGTACCTTGGGTAATAAACCTTGAGGTTGAGCTGACCGGCCGTCGTAGGCCCGCAAGGCAGTGGTGGATTGCTGGAGAGCAGGGGATCCCAACTTCTGCCAAACAAAAGTGGACATGACGCATGTGGAGGCACCCTCGTCGATGATACATCGATGGATGACAAGATTCCGAATAGAAACGGAAACTTGGACTGCTATGGTAGAAGGCAGCCGTGGTTCAGATTGGTCTAAATCAAAGGTCATCAATTTCGAATCATTTGGGTCAATCGCCCCAATGGCGGAAAGTAAAGTCTTGCGCTGAGTAGGACAGGTTTTTAAGACTTCTAACGCAGACATGGCTGCGGGAGATTGAGCTAAGTCATCTACAATGTTGTAATTGGACGCAGCCCGTGCATTGGGGTTGTTGTTGATTCGGCGTAGGGGAAAGCGAGGTGCTTTAGAAGCGCCGTCGATTGGAACCTGAGGTATACGCAATGTCTGATCAGTGGGATGAGCATTAGTATCCTTTTCAGCGGGGGGGGCTTCAGCAGTCGGTCCGTATTGGTTTCGACGGGTTTGGATATTGACGTCGGTAGTGGACATCATCAATAAGTGGTGGGTGCCTGAATCAAACATGGGTTGGTCAGGAGCTGCGTAGGTAATTTGTTGTGGTTGCACGTTGCCCTGTGGGGGGGCTAACGGCTGAGTGTTCACCACTCCTTGTGTTGGAAAAGGGTTTTGTAGTACCAAAGGTTGTTGTGGAGGTGGTGGGGGGTTGGGTGGTGGCTGAGGAGCCGCCTGCCCTTGACGATGGGCATCATTTGTCCATAGTTGTCGAGCTCGCTCGAGATGTGGGCAAGCGTGGGTATAGTGGCCATAGACACCGCAAATGGAACAAGGATGGTTTGTTCGTAAATTAGCATTTTTGGGTTGCTTAGGTGGCCGATCGGGATTCTGATGAGCGGGCGCCGCGTTATTTTCTTGCGGAGGATGGGTAGGTTGTGGAGCTTGGTTACGGTTTTGATTGTTTCCACGGTTGCGTCCTCTTCCGCGGTTTGGTTGCCCACCCTGGTTGCGTTGGTTATTTTGGTATTGGGGCTGATGTTGTTGTGCGTACACATGCCCTTGAGCATTGGGGGGATTCTGAGGAGCCGCAGGTGCGGGAGCAGGTTGCGGTGGATAGTACGCAGGTGGAGCTGGAGGTGGTCCAGTTTCCTGCTGGGGTTGTTGGTACCCCTGAGCTGGTGGAGTTGTGAGGTGAGCCGGTGCAATCGGTTGTGGGTAATGCATATGCTGTTGTGGGAACTGCATGGGGGTCTGTACCGTAGGTTGAGCATAGTATGTAGGAGGTACATATGCTGATGGCGCTTGGCCATAACAATGTTGTGGACAAGAGGGTCCATGAATGTGATGGGTCTGGTTTGTTGGAGCATAAGAAGTTGTCGCTCCGGAACTGGATGTAGCCCTAGAGAGGTCTGGGGCGGGCATGGTGCTCACCATACTGAAAGGTTTTGCTTGCGGTGTAATTTGGCCAATAATGCCATCAGCGGCATGTGATGCCCCCGGTGTGTCACCGTGTGCAGAGTCACCTCGTGGGGCGTCAGGTATGATCGTGTATAGGTAACCTGACTGGGCATAGATAAGATCAAACTGTTGGGCCTTGAGGATGGCCTCCTCCTCAGACTGGGGTCTTTCAGATGCTACATCCTTCGCAATGAGAGGAAGGAGGGATTTAAGGAACCAGTCTAGGAAGATTCGGTCGTTTAATTTGATCTTGCATAGGCTCCGGCGCCGGCGCCAATCATGAATATGGTCAGTGATATGCGTGGCTGTGTTCTGTCTGCAAGACAGTAGGATTTCGACGCCCGCATCATAGCGGACTGGTAGCTGAAAGAACTGCAGGAAGGTCGAGGCAAGGGAAGTAAATGTGGCATGCGTCCCATGGGGCTGCTCGATATACCATTTGGCTGCGGAGCCAGTGAAGGTGCGTTGTAAAAGCCGTAGGCGGATTGAGTCATCCACTATGGAGTTGGAGGAACACCATAAATGGAAGGACATGATGTGATTCTGGGGGTCTTCTCCTGCCTTTCCCTCAAACTTAGGTATGTCAGAGGGAAGCTTAGTGGGCATATGGGGCCAAGCAGGATCATGTCTGATGGGGTCATTTGTGAGCCTAGCTAAATCTGGCAGGTTGAGACTTGCCATGTATGGTAGACTAGCGGATGTGGTGACCGGAACCGGGACCTGCCTAGCCATTGTGGTATGGTGTAGGGGTCCAGTAGCGCCTATAGGTATGCTAGGTATGGAGGGTATGTGCCCTCCAAAAGGTGTGGCATGATATGGGTTAGCGCTCCCAAGTGCAACTTGGGTTACACTTGGGTTAGGAATCGCACCAGGGATTCCTGGTATAGCACTGCCAAGTGCAACATGAGTTACACTTGGGTTAGGAATCGCACTGGGGATTCCTGGGATAGGGTTTGTGGAAACCGAAGGGGGTATGACCCCCATGTTGGGCATGCCCATGACAGGTGGTGGTCCTGTGCTAGGCATTCCTGAATGTGGAGTGTTACCCATATTGGGCATACCCAAGGGGGTGGTTGTTGCCGTGGACGGTACTGCCGCAGAAGGGTCTGCGGATGTCTGACCTATGGTTAATGTAAATTGTGGATCAACTGGTGTTTCAGACATATTTGTGGTTGGTGGTAACTCGGTGGGGTTTTCGGATTCTACCTCCAAATCAAAGGTGAAGTGGGGTATGTCAGAATCGGATGACCGTCTAATTGATTGACGATGTGTCGAATCAAGGGACAATGCTCTGCGTCTGTGACGTGGAGAGCCAAGTGGACTAAACTCTGGGAGTTCTCCCTGTAGACGACGAGAACGTCTAGAATTCTCAATGGTGAGAATATGTTTTGTATGTAAAAAATGTGTTTTAAATATCAGGTGGTGATATATATGTAAAAGACTCAAAACCCTAATGCAACCAAGGGTGCAAGAAGGGGAGTGAAAAAAGAAGGCTCACAGGCCAAAAAATCAATCCTCAAAAAATGCACTTATTCTAGCAGCTGTGCTACAATAAGTGGAGGAATGCAACAACTGGTCAGAATACCAACATGCAAGCGGCTCCTAGAAAAAATAGGTGTAACTAGACTCAAAAGGTGGTAAAGATCATGCAAACAACTAATCTAAAAGTATTGTGACTCAAACAGACGATATCCTCTGCAAGGTGATGAAATCCAAGTCAGACAATATGAATGTTGAGACAACGGCTAGATATCCCCCTACCGGGAGGGACACCGGGTAATCAATCCTAAAAAGACAGGCTACTAGGATACTCCGTTCATGACGCGTCGAGAAAAGGTAAATCTGCCGTTTGGTCCTTTGATCGCAATATCCCAATACAGGGATATCCCGAGAACTGCGAATGGTAGCCCTTCGGTTACTGAATGGGTTTCGGTATCCCACTCAGGCTTCCGGAACCATCCTCGCGACTTCAACCCTCCTAAGGGAGAGGCCTTCCCACAAACCGGTTGTGACCGCGCCAAAAAGTACTAAGAGATTTTAGCTCCCTAATTGGACAACTTCTATGTCTCAGATGTATGAACTGAGGGGTGTTATTGGAACACCTATCCCCCCAATACTACCTAGCTACAAGAATTCTTTTAGTGTTCCCCAAGTGGGGTTAAAAGTGTGTTCAAATTAAGGTACGTTTTAAGGCTTAGTTCAATTAAGTGATCGTGTGAGTGCACGTGAGGTGTTGTAAACTGAACTTTGAAAAAATTAAATGCTTTAAGGGAAATTTTCAAAAAATAAAGGATTTTTCGAAAATAAAAAGCAAATATTTAAGACTTTTTTCACTAAAAGGAATTAATATGCTTTTCAAAAGATAACTCAAAAAATAAAGGATTTCTTGGATTTATGAAAGCAAATGATAAACTCCTTTTTTAAAAGAAATAAATGGATTTCTTCGTTTCAAGAAAAATTGCTAAGGGCAAGATTCTAAAGAAGTAAACAAGAAAAAATTTGAATCTAGATGAAAATGCAAAATGAGTCTTTCTTTCACTTTCTTGAAAATTTTGAAAAAGATTTCTAAATATGCACTTTTAAATAGTAAAAAAAATTTTCAAAGCTGTAAAATATGCAGAATGCAAATACTGTAAAAAATGTGCTATGGGCAGAAAGTACAGTAAAAAATATTTTTCAAAATCGGGATGGCCGAATGAAAAAATTCAGCCGCGCGGGTTTTGGACGAACAGCCGCGATGGGCCGCGCGGGTTTTGGCCGCACAGTCGCGATGGACCGCGCGGGTTTTGGACGCACAGTCGCGATGGACCGCGCGGGTTTAGGCCGCACAGTCGCGATGAGCAGCGCGGGTTTTGACCGCACAGTCGCGATGAGCCGCGCGGATAAATGCAGAAAGGTCGCGATGGACCGCGCGACTGTCTGGAAAAAATCCGCGATGGACCGCGCGGAAAAAGGCAGAAAAGTCACGATGGACCGCGCGACTGTCTGGCAAAAAGCCGCGAGGCGGAAGCCGTGCACGGAAACCGAGAAACTAACCCAAAAATTGAAAATTTCGGGCTGTTTATGGGGGCAAATCTCAGAACAGCAATGGATCTGCTGTCTAAGATGGTAGATCTATGGATCTAAAGGTTAAAAACTCATAAAAACTCATAAAAACTAAGATTTAAAGGCAAAACTAGAGATCTAAAGTTCAAACCAAAGCGGAGTCGCCAAAAACTGTTGGCCCGGTTTTGCAACCAGGCTTAGTGCTATGGGCACCTGCTAACTAGTAGCAGCAGTTTCAATAGAAATAAAAACAATAAACTAAATAAACAATACTTTTCATGAATCTAAGCAAGAATCTAAGCAAATAATGTAAACATGTCAAAATCAAGAACAAGAAACATAAGAAATAATTTTTTGTATTGAAAAATGGGGGGGGCAAGCAAGTGCTTGCGATATTACCTTCAATGGTGAAGGTTGATGTTGAGCAACTCCCAAGATGAGTAGCTCCAAACTCCAAGAGGTCTCCTTCTCCAAGGTTGCTTCAATGGCTAAAAGTGCTCAGGGGAGATTTCAGCAGCATAAGGATGAGATAATGGAAGGATGTGAAATGAGGAGCCCCTACCACCTTTTTATAGGTTTTGGTGGTGAGGAATACCATTTGTGGTTTTGTGGAAACCAAATGGTATTGACCAACATGGTTTAGGTACTTTTCCCTCCTTTTTCCTTTTTTGAATAAAAATAATATTTTAATTCCCTTTTTAATATTTTTGGGAATTTGGACCCTTTTTGAGGGTTTTTTATGATTTTCTTGGAAAAATAATCTTTTTTAATGGAAAAAAGGGGTGTACTAAGGTCTTTTGGTGACCTTTTGTTGGTTTCAGAGGCTCAGATGGTGGAAAAGTGGACAAATGGGTCATGTGAGTAAGGGAATGAGCTAGTGAGCACTTTTTAGGTGTTAACAATGGCCACACCTATGGCATCGAACCCGAAGCTTCTGTGTGATGCTTCATCTGATCCGATTGATGTCACTATGTATTGTCAAATGGTTGGGTCCTTGATGTACTTGACGAACACTAGACCAGATATTTGCTTTGCGATGAACACATTGAGCCAGTTCCTGACAGATCCCATAGGTGTTCACCTGGTTGCTGTAAAGCATATTCTAAGGTACCTGAAGGGTACAACTGATTATGGGCTCAAGTATGATGTGAATCAAAAGTGTAACCTGCAGGGTTATGTTCATTAAGGTTGGGTAGGTAGTGCTGCAGATAGGAAGAGCACATCTGGGTGTTTCTTCAGTATGGGATCAGGTGTGATCTCTTGGTTTAGTAGGAAGCAGTCCTGTGTAGCACTGAGTACAGCCAAGGCAGAGTATGTTGCAGCTTGTTTGGCTAGTTGTGAGGCAGTATGGCTGAGGAAGCTACTATCTGAGTTATTTGATCTCCCACTGGATGCTATTGGTATCTTCTTTGATAACCAGAGTTGTGTGAAGCTGTCTGAGAACCTGGTGTTCGACAACAGGTTGAAACACATTGAGATCAAATATCGCTATATTAGGGATATGGTGCAAAGAGGAGCAGTGAAGCTCCTGTATATTGCGGTGGATGAGCAGGTTGCAGATGTGCTGACGAAACCACTAGCCAGAGTGATGTTTGAGTACTTTAGGGAGAGGCTTGGTGTTATTCATATTGACGACACTTTGAGGAATAAGTGATGGACACATTTGCTGGAGCAATTCCAAGCATGGTGAGAGGACGATTCTTCACATGGCTGTGGATGTAAGCGCTAGATGATGAGTATTAGGATGATGCTCCAGTTACTGCTCTGTATATACATCATGTTGGATGCTTGATATATTTGTATATGCATCATGTTGGATGCTTCGACCATGTATTAGTATATGTATCAGGTGGATACGTTGTATGATCAGGTAGATCATGTATGTTGATAGATATCAGATGGATACATTGTATGATCAAGTAGATCATGTATCTGTGTATGTATAAGGTGGATACATGGTATGATCAGGTGGATCATGTATGATGATATGTATCAGGTTGATACTCTGTGGCTGTGGAACAGGTTGTACAGATAAGCATATAATCCATCCCTAGGAGGTTTGCAGATAGTCTTTCTAGGTTTTTCCTATGGCATGTAATGTGGCCCTAGGATATCTGGAAAACACTCTTTCGAGGTTTTGCTTTGGGAGGACATATAATCTGTTCCTAGGATATTTGCAGATAGTCTTTCGAGGTCTTTCCTATGGCATGTAATCTGGTCCTAGGATATCTGGCATATGCTCTTTTGAGGTTTTGTACTATGGCATATAATCCAACCATGGGAGATCCGATAGGTTGATATGTGTGCTCGTAAGCAGTCCTGGGATTCTCTTTCAAGGTTTTTCCATGACCACATGTAATATGCCCTAGAGATATGGATAGGATGAAAAAGGCCTCAGATGCTCTTTAGAGTTCTTGCTAGTCAAGACACTCTTTAAAGGTTTTGTGGTAGGGTTCACATGTAATAAGTCCTGGAGATATGGATAGGATGAAAAAGGCCTCATATACTCTTTAGAGATCTTGCTTGTCAAGACACTCTTTTAAGGTTTTGTGACAGTCACATATAATACATCCCTGGGAGATTCGACAGGTAGAGCCGTGTGCTTGTAACAACTTGGATGCTCTTGCAAGGTTTTGTGATGCACGTAATAAGTCCTGAGGATTCCACAGTATGGCCAGTGATGATGAAGACCTGGAGGTGGTGGGCCTACAATCAGTATGAAAAAGGACTGGCTCTGTAGAACTTCCTATGACGAGTATATTCATAGATTGATTGAGATAGCAGTAATGATGATGATGATTCGAGGATGATGATTTGATGACGATGATCCAGAGAAGAAGACTTGTGCTAGCAGATCTGTGTTGAGAAATACCTTCTTAGTTAAGAGGGAGTGTTGATGTATATGTAACTTCGGAATGTATTTCATCTATGTATATTGTACTCCTATAGAGATGTTATTATTCCTCTATATGGAAGTGTCGTCATTTGTATTGACAAGTGTCGCAAGTGTCGTAACTTGCCGATGGGTTATTAGACCACCATGTGTGGGGTCAGCCCTGATTAAGTTAACCATGGGTTATTAGGCTAAGTTAGATAAGTCGGCCCCATTGGTTTATTGGGCAGGAGAGGACAAGTATAAATAGAGATCAGGAGATCTCTATTTCATTCATACACTTACTCACTCTTCCATCACTCATAAAGTGGCGCACATGTGATGAGGAGGATCAGCTGCTAGGCGAAGACCATCTCTTGTACTTTGGTTGTATCATTGCTCTTTCTATCTCTGAGGAAGTTGTGGGGTTTTTCACCTTTATGGTTTTCCCAGTGAAACTCTATGTGTCTATTGTCTCATGTGATTGCTTGGTGTGATTGATATGCATTGTTATACTTGATATCATCTACATGTTATTCTCTCCGTAAAGATACTAGAGTATACATGTTATTAATTCTAAAACATTAACACAAACTATGGTCCAAGACACTAGACTAGGCACTAGAAGGCCAAATAACACAAGGTAGAACAACATGAATTTTGTTGGCTATACAATGCTAACTAGAGGTTTTATGAAGACCTAGGTTCTGTGTGGTTACCTTAAACCAAAAAAACCCCTTCGCACCGGCCCTTTCGGAAACACCCTGCGAGTAGGCTGAGATCTCACCCAAGGTGTTTCTAATGAGGCACTACGGACTCAGATGTCCACAGTGAGTGATGAGTTGATGACTGTGATGAAGTTCGCAGTAGTGCACCAGCTGTGTGCTACGAAGGTCAGACTACGCGGTGATGGTCAACACCGCGGTCCGCACCACTACCTCCTTCCTTACTGTGGGACTTGATACTACACTGTGAATCACTGCCACTTGAACTCCTATACTTGGACTCAGTGCAAAATGCTTAAGGCAGTGAGCTGAATACCACTTATCCACTCAGTCATACACTTAACTAACTACTCAATGCTAATAACACACATTTAGAAGGTTACTATTTTATGCATAACCATCAGGTGCGAAATACTGTTATACATTCATCGATTGCATCCATTCAAACACATAAACAACTTTCCCCATACTCAAGCAGACGATAGATTCACTATTCTTAGAAGCAAAGCTAATATTAACAATACATCCATTCATGTAGACCTAACATATCATTCCATACTCTCTTGATGGCGAATGCATATAAAAGCCTTCTCATAACAGACTGCAAGCCAATATTCAGACATCCAACTATAGAACAGATAAATATAGACAAACATATAAACATTCAGTCACTCAACACACTATTTAATATGGTTCACTTCCCCGGATGGAAAGCTACGTCCACAAGAACTGTGTTTGATATTTCTTTTAAGGAAGGGTTCATAGTTCTTAGCCGCGCACTCAGCTACGACTCTCTTCTTGCTCATATAGGTCTCTGTGCACTTAGCTGCAGAGCCTTTACAATATCTCCTTGACTCTAAAAGATATTACAATACAATATGGTCACAATGACCATTCTTTCTTGTCTTGAGCAACTAACCCTCTAACCTCAAAAACCCAACCCTTCCTATACAAAATTGTCTTCTTAATATAGATCACACCCGAAGGTCGTGTCTTTACAACATTGAAGACCGAAACCCTTAGGGTTTCCAAACCACTATGGTCCCTCCGAACGGTCATGCAGGCTTCTAGTAGCGATTCTGCTGTTGTGGTAGTCCTCCATGCCTTAGATCCGTCGCTTTCATCCTTCCTGTTGTGCACACACCAACAGATCATCCACTTCGAGCTACCCTTCCACTAACGGACTCATGCGACTGGATCTGCTCCCAGTCACTTCCTTGTAGGCCATCCATCCTCTATCGACCGCTTACAATTGGCTTAGCTCTAGTCATTATCCATCCGTTGTCTTCCTTTTAACGGTCACGTACTCTGCTGCATGTCGAACTGTTACTTTCCCGACCCGTCCTCTACTTAAAAGACTCGTACAGTTGGCCACCTTCCTAATCTGCTTATGCCCTCAGCTCGGCATCTTTCCAGCATTTTTACCAAAAGTAGACCATTGCTGGTCTATCCACTATATATGGCCATCTTCTGTCCAGTACACAACTTTATTGGCTCCATGTGGCCTACTACGTTCACAGCACTGAACCTGCACAATGCTTATCTTTGCAGCATCCTTCAAAACTCGATACTGCGCACATCTTCACAGTACTCCCATTACTTAGCCAAAATTTACATCTTTTCTGAGTTGTGCTTAGCTCAGCTCCATCTAGCCTCAAAAATGTTATCAGAAATGGCCTTGTTGGGCCAGGCCCAACATGTCCCTAACACTTACATGTGGCTCGTCCCCGAGCCACTTGCTGCTTCTTTTGTCTCACTCTGCTCTACGACCGGTGGAACTAGCTTGGCCACGAACTCATTATATACATTGAGCAACTACCCCATTGCTTCTTTGGTATCCTACTCAACTTGTTGTACTGTTTCAAGCAGTGCTGGGGTTATCTCTACTCCAATCTATCCATGTACCTCCTCCTAGTTGTCGCGTATTTCTGCCAGATTGTATTCTATCTGCTGTGACACTACCATGGCATCCTCCAGAAACTACTACGACTGATTATCCATCTCAGTCTCTTTTTCTCATAGTACCTGGACTAACTTCTTTAAGATGGATATCTCCTTGTATCTTGCTAGCCTCTCCCTGGGTGGAAAAGCTTTGACCTCTGCATCCAATTTTTCTAGTGCAGTCTGTTTTTCCTTTACCGCGGTCTTCATGTGCTGTAGCGCTTGATCTTCTTCAAGAGCAGTGAATGCCTTGGATACTTGTTCCAATAGCTCTTGGCACTAAGTCATGCCTCTCATTATGTTCTACGTAGTGGTACTGATGGCTTGTTCTCTCAGCTACTGCTCAGTTAATGACGTCTGCTCATTTAGCTTCTTTTGAAGTGCAGCGAGATCAGCCTCGTGGAGTATATCCTTATTCTGCATTTCCACCTTCAATGGTCTGACCTTTTTGTCAATCCTCAGAACTGTTTTTGAAGGATCATCTTGGATTTCTATGCCTTCAATATCTATGGCGACGGTAGAGATGGTATTTTCCAGATTTTTTCGGCGATCCTGTTCATCGTGCAGTTGCATGTATGTGCGCACCTCAAGCTGCTTGTTTGCTGCAGTGAGCTCAGCTTGTGACTTCATCGACTCCACCGTCCGTTCATGCATATCTTCAATGATTTGCGTGTCGATGAAGTGCAATCCTTGTAATGGGATCTTTGCCAAGTCGAGCTCTACCTGCTCGACTCCCTTTATGTCTAAGACCAACTGCTCTATCACTGGCAATGCAACATCCAATGGGTCCACGTGGACAATTCTAGTCTTCGATGGCAGCATTATTGCTAGCTGTGGTGGTTCTTACTGTGAGGTCCCTACCGACCTCCGTTCGGCTCCCGTGTCACACGGCAAGGTAAGGCTTTTCTGGACATCATCCATTTTCTTCATCAGGCCTTGCATTGCGAGCCGCGTCTTCTACAGGTCATCCTGGATGACCATATCCTTCTTATCTTTAGCCGCCATGAGCTCCTTCATTTGTTCTGAGACTGTTTTGGCTATCATCTCATAATCATCTTCATTCAGGACTGCCTCAGATTGATTCTTTGTAGCCTTCACCTTCTTCCTTGCCTTCGGCTTCTGCGGAGTCTCTGGCTCTTTCCGCTTTCTTGTTTCTTCAACAATTGGGCATGCGAGCGGGATTGGCTCGTCTTCCTCGGAGTTTGTCTCAATGTCCATGACTTCCACACGGAAGTCGGCAAGGCCAATCCTTCAGGAGGGATTCAATGTCCTCCTCATACATGTTGTAGTTACCTGGGAACCACTCTGGATTCTTCATTCTTTCCTTTGGTTCAATGAAGATACACCGCATGTCTGCGCTGAAGTCCAGAATGCGAATGTACTTCGATGTTATCTGCTTTATGATGCGGGGTGTGTAGACAATCACATCGCGCAACTGGGTGTAATATTGGTAGAACACCTTAGCTATCGCATGTTGTCGCTCTGCGATGAAATTTTCCCAGAGGTTGGCATATCGGAATCCTCTCGGATCATTGTTTTCTATGTTGATACCCACATAGTCCCTTGGCTCCTTCCATCCGCAAAATGATATGAGGATGATGAGCCATGTGATGTGGAACTGTCCACCATTTTCCTGGATATCATTGAGTTCATCCAAGAACTTGTTCAGAAGAACTTGGCACCAATTGAACTCGATGCCTTCAACTGTTGCGGCACCAAGTAATACTGCGCCTGCAGGCACCTCCGAAGGCCTATCCGTTCTGAGGATTTTTCTTGCGAATAATTGGGTCACAAATCTGGTCGTTCTATCCTCAATGTCTTATGTGGGAAAACCTGTTTTCCCCTTCACCAGTGGCTGGCTTTTCTTCATTTTCTCGACAACTTCTTTTTCCTTGCTCTTCTTTTAGAATAATTTCTTGGGATCCTTACCGTGCTTGCTGAGCCCTGTTATGTGGTGGATCAATGCAATATCGACATCAATGTTTTTATCCAGCCACAAGTATCCCTGGTGGGTTCGCACCATTAGTGTGCAAACAACAACATTAACTTCTATTGAACGATCAAAATGTGGCAGTCTAAGGAGGTTTAACAAGCCTGACGGGACTACCGGTGTCATCCAGCTTTCGACAACCAAGTTCAATTGGTGCTAGTTTCTTCTGAACGAGTTCTTCGATGAACTCAATGATATCCAGGAAAATGGTGGATAGTTCCACTTCACATGGCTCATCCCGGCAACGAAACCATTTGTTGGCTATACAATTCTAACCAAAGGTTTTATGAAGACCTAGGTTCTACGGGATTACCTTAAACCAACAAAACCCCTTCGCACCGGCCCTTTCGAAAACAACCTATGAGCAGGTTGAGGTCTCACCTGAGGTGTTTCTAATGGGGCACTATGGACTCATATGTCCACAGTGAGTGATGAGGTGATGACTGTGATGAAGTTTGCGGCAGCGCACCAGCTGTGTCCTGTGAAGGTAAGACTGCACGACGATGGTCAACACTGTGGTCTGCACCGCTACCTCCTTCTTTACTACGAGACTTGATACTACATTGTGAATCACTGCCACTTGACCTCCTATACTTGGACTCAGTGCAAAATGCTTAAGGCAGTGAGCTGAATATCACTTATCCACTCAGTCATACACTTAACTAACTTACTACTCAATTCTCATAACACACATTTAGAAGGTTACTATTTTAAGCATAACCCTTAGGTGCGAAATATTGTTATACATTCATCGATTGCATCCATTCAAACACATAAACAACTTTCCCCATGCTCAAGCAGATGATAGATTCACTATTCTTAGAGCAAAGCTAATATTAACCATACATCCATTCATGCAGACCTAACATATCATTCCATACTCTCTTGATGGCAAATGCATATAAAATCTTTCTCATAACAGACTGCCAGCCAATATTCAGACATCCAACTACAGAACAGATAAATATAGACACACATATAAACATTCAGTCACTCAACACACTATTTAATTGGTTCACCTCCCCGTATGGAAAGCTACGTCCACAAGAACTGTGTTTGATATTTATTTTAAGGAAGGGTTCACAGTTTTTATCCGTGCACTCAGTTGCGGCTCTCTTCTTGCTCAGATAGGTCTCTGTGCACTCAGCTGTAGAGCCTTTACAATATCTCCTTGACTCTAAAAGATATTACAATACAATATGGTCACAATGACCAGTCTTTCTTGTCTTGAGCAACTAACCCTCTAACCTCAAAAACCCAACCCTTCCTATACAAAATTGTCTTCTTAATATAGATCACGCCTGAAGGTGGTGTCTTTACAACATTGAAGACTGAAACCCTTAGGGTTTCCAAACCCCTACAGTCCCTCTGAACTGTCATGCAGGCTTCTAGTAGTGATTCTGTTGTCATGGCATTCCTCCACACCTTAGATCCGTCACTTTCAACCTTCCTGTTGTGCACACACCAACAGATCATCCACTTCGAGCCGCCCTTCCACTAACGGACTCGTGCGACTGGCTCAGCTCCCAGTCGCTTCCCTGCAGGTCGTCTGTCCTCTATCAGCCGCGTACAACTGGCTCAGCTCTAGTCATTGTCCGTCCACCGTCTTCCTTTTAACAGTCACGTACTGTGCTGCATGTTGAACTGTCACTTTCCTGACCTATCCTCTGCTTAATGGAATCGTACAGTCGGTCGCCTTTCCGATCTGCTTATGCCCTCAGCTCGACATCTTTCCAGCAGTTTTACCAAAAGTAGACCACCGTTGGTCTATGCACTATATTTGGCCATCCTCTGTCCAGTACACAACTTTACTGGCTCCATGTGGCCTACTACCTTTGCAGGACTGAACCTACGCAACGCTTATCTTCGCAACATCTTTCAAAACTCGGTACTACGCACATCTTCACAGTACTCCCAATACTTAGCCAAAATTTACTTCATTTCTGAGCTACGCTCAGCTCAGCTCCATCTAGCCTCAAAAATGTTATCAGAAATGGCCTTGTTGGGCTAGGCCCAACAAAGTTCCATGGCATGTATATGATGGTGATATTTTTCTAACACCCAAGCAACAATATATTATGCCAAAAAGGTAGTGAGCATGATAAATGGGGCCCAAGCAATAAAGGATTATGGTCACCCTTTACATTATTAATCCATATCAAATGAGGAAAGAGGCAAAACCACATCGGGAAAATCCTCCCTAAAAAATGCACATGAAAGAGAAACCAAAAACTGAATGCACTCCAAACTAGATGAATATGTTTGGAGGAATCTTCTTCTTGGGAAGGCGAAGAATGTGCTCAACTAGATCATGTCAATGTACAACTGCATGATGGAAAATCAAGCAATGAAGAACAACTGAGTAACAATGATAGTAGAGCAAAGGATTCTCTTCAAACTTGATCTTCAAATCAGGTGCCAAGTCCAAAAGAGACTTGAGGTGCTTGAGAATAAGTGACCCCAAGAGAATCATAAGGCTCTTGAAGCATCAAATTCAAATCATGAGAGTTGTAATCAGCTCCAAGAAGGAGGAACAAGACTTCCAAGTGTGCCAATGTGATGGCTAAGGCTTCTTCATCTTCTATGCAACTCTGAAAATCGGTGCTAGCAATCATTTAGGAATACATAAGAAGCATGGATCCAAGGAGGGCGAATTCTATAACTCCAAGCTTTGATCCTTCTTCCATAACATCCAAAGGATCACTCTTTCCCACACTAGCATAATCAATAGAATAATTGAAGAACAATGATGAGAAATGGAAAGACTTCTCTTCAACAGTATTGATGGAAACAACTCATATTTTATCTCCATGAAAAACAACTTCATGGAAAATAGAGAAAGCCACATAGGAAGAAATTTCAACTGGGTCGTTTTTTGAATCTTCTGCCATTTCTTCATGTACCTTCAAACAACACTCTTTGAAATTACTTGCTTCAACAACATGGCTGAGAAAGGCCAAAAGGAGAAACCAAATGACCAAAGGTAATAATTTGAAGCAACTATGGAAATTGTTTTGCATCAGACTAGCTCTGATACCATATAAGAATTTAGATTACACAACAATCACAAAACTAGGTTCTAGTTCTGATACATGTGACAATCCAACCTAGATCTAGATAGTGAAAACAATATCACTTAGAATTATTTGCATAAAGAGATAGCAAGAATAGAGAAGAAATATTGGAAAGAACAGTAGAGGAAAATCACTCCAGTGGGAAGAATTCCACTCTGATATTATTCATTAACATGAGTACAATATATAGATGCTCTCAACAGACAAAATTGAGAGGCTTAGTGGAAAGTTGAGTAGCTCACAATAATGAGACTTAGATTGGACCAATTCACTCGTCAATGACATGAGACCAAGTGTAACTCATAGATTGTGCCCTAATGAGGTTCAATGAACATAGATGGACCATGAGGAGGTTAGGCTAGTCAAAATAGTGTTAAAGGTACCATTATGATGGTGTGTGGGTGAGTAGTTGGCTAAGTAGTGGCCATTAATGCACAAGTTGACCAAATAGTTAAGAGGGCGCACTTCATCTCCTTAGAACAGGGAAATACAATAAAAACCACATAAATGCAAGATAGTGGGGCACATTGACTCCTAAAATCATGAAAATGAGTGGATAAGTGGACAAACAAGGCTTCATGGATATATCACTAGTCTAAGTAGTCAAATGTGGACAGAATATGGTCCAAGACACTAGACTAGGCACTGGAAGGCCAAATAAAACAAGGTAGAACAAAATAAAGGTCCATGGCATGTATATGTTGGTGATATTGTTCTAACATTTATTATGTCCTAATACCTTTTTCTAGGGTTTTGACCACTTTTTGACAGATTCGTTCAAGTTGTTCACATTGGTGGAGTTGTGTATTTGACCTTCTTTTCTTTCAGCCTACTTTCTCTCTTTTGTGCTCAGGATCTGAACCATGAAAGAGATTCCAAGCGCTTTTCACACTTGAGTTGTGCTTTTTAAATGCAAGTAAAGCAATTTCGAGCTTAGTCTTGTTTACTCATGCTCATAAAAGAATGAGGAAAGTATCAAGTTAGTATTATTTTCTTCCTTTTTCAAGCTAAGGTGATTAACTCACAAAAATGGAACCAAGGGATTTTTCTTTAAGCTATTTTCAAACTCCCTCACCAATAAAATATTGCCAAGTGCACTTGTCTCTTTCGCACTTGTAAAATTATTTGAAAGGTCATCTATTCGGTGGTAGGTTATCCCTTTTTCAGACCGTTTAGACTATTTAAGAGAAAGGTATACCTTAGTAAGTTTAAGACTATGAGAGTTCTTCTGGATATAATTTTGTACTTTTTCAGGTCGAGGGACTAACTTTTACGAAAAAGTTAAATTTTTGAGTCTTCTTTAGATTATTTCAGACTCTATAAACATGAAAAATCATCGAGTTTTCCTTCCTTGGACTAGTGAAATTAAACATTAAAGGATCCTTATGGAACCGAACCTCTCCTTCCTTGGGTTCGTAAAATGTACAAGGTTGGAATCACTCAAAAGTGAGCTATATCGAGCATATGTTATCCTCCTCAACCTCATTAAAATCAAAGGGGTACTCATCAACCATGATGGGGGAGAATGGGGGAATACGCCGAGTCTTTATTTTTGGAAGTCTATGAGTCATTAACTTTGAACATGGCATGCATCCATACCTTGCATTCTTTGGGTATTCATTGTACATCTAGGTCATAACTACAATCATGAGTCATCTTTTAATCAATCTCTTAACTTGAGTCAGATCGCCTTTTGGTCGTTACCTCTGTTAACCCTTCTACCAAGTCATGTCTCATACCATTATATGTTTAAAGGATCAGTGTTAACCTGAGTCAACCTTCTTCAATATTGTCAACCTCCTCCTTTTGTGTCATTCCATGCTCATTTGATCCATTACTCCACACCTCTTTCCTATATTAGTTTCGTGTCAATGATGTGGGATTCATTATGGCCCTCCTTCGATGAGTCTATTCCCGTCGAATTCAACTCATTATCCAAGAATTAGTCTTAGGAACCAACTGTAGTACCTTGGTACCTGCATGCCTTAATGGCAGGTTTCCTCATATTTGATAGTAGGATTTCATTATTAACCTCTAATCAAATAATCGCTCGAATGTTCGACCTCAAAAAATATTTATTCACATTCATTGGGATGTACTAGAGATACCTTGGGAATCGTTGTCATCATTGGTGACTACCCTAGTACTTGTTAACAGTTCACATCATTGGCCAGTAATCAAGTAGTCTCTTCCAGGTTCGACTTCAGCACATTGTAATCACATGGTCAAATTCGTATCGCTCCGGGATTGGGTAGAAGACCCTGGATTGTTCTAATGTTTGTTTCACGTCCAGGTTGAGATGGAGATTGTTGAGTAGGTTGTGAAAATACTCACAGGAGATCTAAGAGATGATGTTTACCTCACAAGAGAATAATTAATTAATCAAGCAAATAGAAGAAGAGTGGTCAATGCAGTATAATGAGCAACAAAATAATAATACAGTATAACTCAGATAGAAGCAAAAATACTTCACACACTAAATTATTAATCACAAATGAACATATAAATAATACAATGCATGAGGATTCGAATTCCTAAGGTGGCAATTCGAATTAGCCTTCATGGAGTGATCAAAATATCACTAGAGTGTCATTGGAGCACAACTAGTAGTCTATCTCATCATCAGTGGAGTCATCAATACTCAAGTAACTATCAACCATCAGTCAAACTGAGTCAAACTGAGTGTGGTAGGTTTAACTGAGTGTAACTGGCACTAACTGAATGAAGGAGGCTCAGTGGAGGGTGCACGAGGAGCTAACTGGAGTCAGAATGGGCAGTCAAGTCTCAGTGGAGGTCCGTCAGAGTGATACAGTTAGTTGAGAGTCAGTCTAGCCTTAAATCAAGGAAAGAACTGAAGACAACTGAAGATAACTGAATTAACTGAAGTGCAACTGAGTGGTAGGTGAGAAAGGATAAGTGGTTTCCTTGAATCAAGTAGGAATGGCACACTAAGCTCTAGGAGGGATAAAACTGAACTGAGAGAAGCTCCCAGGGGATGGCTAATTGAGGGCTAGGTGTTGGACTGATGACTGGGATGCATGCAATTGCATGCATACCCTAAATAATGCATGCAAACCCTAAAGTGCATGCATGATTGAAAATGCAAATTATGAAAATTCTGGTAGGACTAGGATGGAGTATAGGAATATCCTAACACCCCCCCTTAATCCATCCTGGGCCCTAGTAACTAAGAGAAAAGCTCACCCAATACAATGAATAATAAGAGTCAATAAACCGAGGAAATGGAAAAAACCTCATGGGAAAAATACCCCCCCTCAAAATAGACTGTAAGGCACACACAAAAATAAATGCTCCAAACTCAAGCAGCTGTGATGCTTGGTCATATGTCTGGAGGTATCTTCTTCTTGGGAAGAAGTGGATCATGCTCAAAAAGCATGTGCTTGTACTTTCTCTTCAAATCGAATGTCATGAGAACAAATTAAAAAGTATGAGGATGATCCTTGAACTTGTGATTCAAATCAGTTGAGGTAGGATAAAAAACATGAATATGCAGATAGTCTTTTGTCTTCTCCTTCGAACCATCATGGGTGAGATTATTCCAAAAGGAACCATCAAATAATAATGATTGCTTGAAATCAAAATTAGATTTAAGACTTGATGAATAGTTTCTTGAGATCTCCTTTGAACCAGCAGGGGTGAGATCAAAACTATCATATGCATGAGAAATTATCCCAAGTAGTAATTGCTTAGAATCCAAATTAGATCCAAGACTTGAATCATGGTTTCTTGAGATCTCCTTTGAACCATGAGAGGTGAGATCAAAACCAGTAGATGCATGAGAAATTATCCCAAGCAAATGGCCATGGTTTCTTGAGATCTCCTTTGAACCAACAGGGGTGAGATCAAAACCATGATGTGCATGAGAAATTATCCCAAGCGAATGGCAATGGCCATATTCTTCAATAACCTTCTGAAAGCATGGAATAATGATCATATAGTAGTAAATAAGAGGTGATTGCTTGAGGAGAGCGAATTCATTACCTCCAATAGCTGATTTTACCTCCGAAATAATCATGTAATCATGATGCAAACCAACAGACTCTAGTGCAAGAGAGGATTTAGGACCTTCTACAATATCTAGAGTGTGAGCTGGCATAGAAAGAGAAGAAATTTGGAGCATGAGTGTAGAATCTGCAAGTTCTTTGTGGACAACTTCAATATGAGATGTGTTTGATACTGATTCATGATCAATGAGATCATCAATAAGGGCGAATGCATCACTTTGCTTGCACTCGAAGGGGTTTGGACCAATTCCTTCATCATGTCTTCCAAATATTACATCCAGGTGATCCCATAGCTATTTTGGTGATGAAAAATAAGGGAGGTCATATAACATCCATTAAGGCATAGCAAACATCATGGATGCAATAGCTCTTCCACCTTCATCTAACCAGTCATTCTTTTCTTTAGAGGATTCGAACTCTCTTTCAAAACAATGATCAAAGAGACCATTTTTCTTTAAATGTGCTATCATATTCAGTTTCCATTCACCATAGTTGAGTGGAGAAAGAAGATCATAGTTGAATGGAGAAAAAGGATAGATTTCTTATGAATACATTGAAGTTGTAGAAGACCTGCAAAAACAATAGAGAATATATGCAACTGCTATTGCTGCAAAAATGCAGAAATTGCTGCACTCGAAATCTTGATAATAACCTGCAAAAAACTCTCAGGAATAGAGAGAAACAATACTCTCAACATGCTCTTATACCATGTGAAAATACTCACAGCGGATCTAAGAGATTATGTATACCTCATAAGAGAATAATTAATTAAGCAAGAAAATAGAAGAAGAGTGGTCAATGTAGTATAATGAGCAACAAAATAATAATACAGTAGAACTCGGATGAAAGCAAAAATACTTCACACACTCTAAATTATTAATCACAAATGGACATATAAATAATAGAATGCATGAGGATTCAAATTCCTAAGGTGGCAATTCGAATTAGCCTTCATGGAGTGATCAAAAGATCACTGGAGTGTCATCGAAGCACAACTAGTAGTCTATCTCATCATCAGTGGAGTCATCAATATTGAAGTAACTGTCAGCCATCAGTCAAACTGAGTCTAACTGAGTGTAATTGGCACTAACTGAATGAAGGAGGCTCAGTGGAGGTGTTAGGATATTTAGACACTTAGGAGTTAGTTAAGATCAACTTGTGTAATATATCCGTTAGGGATAGTGTGTTTCTTTAGTATGCATTAGTATGCATTTGTAAATACTTAATCCGACGGTCACGATATGTTTCCGACATAGAGTGATCCGACGGCTCAACTTCTCTTAGATCAAACCTAACCTTGATATGTGGCTTAGCACCCGATTGGTCCATGATCTCTATTTAAAGAGCATGGAGGGTCATTGTTTAGTTGATCGATTATGAGAAGCTCATTTGTAACTTTCTTTCTTTGCATAATAAATTGTCCCGTAGAAGCTATTTGGCCGGGGCCGTGGAGTGTTTCCCTCAAGAGGGTTTAAACCACGTCAAAACATCGGTGTGTTGATCTGTGATCTGTTTGTGTGAAGTGGTTTCTCTTGGTGTTCGGTCCTTTGGTAGTACCCTGTGTACCCGAACATGGTATCAAAGCATTTATGAAGTGCCGCTTCCGGTTATGATCTAGATCTTGAATTGTTGTTGCCGAAACTCGTAAGGGTTTCTAGTTCTGGTATTTTTGTGCATTTCTGGGCTGTGGGAGGTGTTCCATTGCGTCTGGAGCGTCGTTTCCATTGGGAAATAGTTTTCGTTTGATCGAAAACGGTTCCCGGTTGCTCCAGAAACGCGTATTTCATCAGATCTGAAGGTATAATGTTACAGTGACGTATTTTTTTTATTTCATTTTTTGAAAAGAAAAAATCTCATATTTCATTTTTTTTTACTGTTAGATTTTTTTTGGTTCGGATTGTTGCTTTCCCGTCTGCGTATGCTCTTTGCCATGCACCTTGAGCGATCTCGGCAAATCAGAAACAGAAAGGGAAAGGGTTTTTTCGGCTGCGTATGCTCTTTGCCGTGCACTTTGCGCGATCTCGGCAAATCAGAAACAGAGAGGAAACGTAGACTTTCCGGGCAAGCTAACAAGATCTAACTCCACAAGTGTGGAAAAGTTTTTTTGTTTCGATTTGTGCTCTGTTTTGCAAGAAAAAGGGCAAGCATGCAAACCGAGCAAGAAGAGTAAAAAAAAGGAAAAAAAAAGGCCCCCTTCCTCATTCCCATATTTTACATACCTTTTAATCTAGCTCACTTGGTTCAAAGTTGCTTTATTCCTTAATAGGTCTTGAGTTCAAGTCTTAGGAAGTTACTTTTAAAAAGAAAAGTGCATGTAATTTCTATTTTCAAGTTACTTTATTGTAAAAGTGCATCTCACTTAAATAATAAAAAATAAAAATACAAGTGAGTCACTTAAGTTTTTTATTTATTGTTGCACTATTTAAAAGTAATATCATTGTAAAAGTGAAATCACTTATTTTACAAAAGTGGTTTACTTAAAGCAACTTTCTTGTAAAGTGATTGTCAAAAGGTTTATCTTGGGAAGAGGGGGGTTCTTTTTTTTGTTGGACATTCTCTAGCTGCCACGTCACTATTGGGGACATCTTCAACAGTTTCTTTGTTCAAGCATAACTTCATCATACAGAGTCAGTTTTCAGTGCCGTTTTGTTTGAAACCGCCTATTTTTTTGAGCTCTTCACATCCAGACTATTGGTTTCTGCTTTTACAGCTATTAATTTACAAATATGGCCGCCCCTTGTGATATTCTACTTAATAGTTCCAACTATTTCTCATGAAAATCTCGTATGGAGGATGTTCTACGAAGTAGGAGACTTTTCAGAATTACAACAGGGAAAGAAAAAGAACCCACTGATGATGATAAGAAAATAAAATGGGCAAATAGATGTGATGAAGCTTGTGGATTGATTGGGATTTCAATCTCTACTGATTTGTGATTCCACATATCTGGAATTGATGAACCTAATGCTGCTTAGGACAAGTTGGAAACTGTGTTTGGTAAACACAATGAAATTCGAGGTCATCAACTCGAAAATGAGTTGATTTCTTTAAATCCAAGTGACTTTTCATGCATTCAAGATTATTTATCTAAGTACAAAACTCTTAAACTCTTATGTGCAGAATGTAAGATTGAGAGGGAAGACAAACAGTGCATTTATCATATTCTTTCCAAACTTGGACCTGCATATTCTGTTTTTGTATCTACATTTTACTCCATGAAAGCATCCTTGAATGCAGCTAGCTATCAAGAGCCTAGTCTTGAATTCTTTTGTGATTCTCTGATTAGAGAACAAGATAAACTCATTCATCTTGGAATAATCAACAATGCAGATACATCTGGGAAAGCCTTATTGTCCCAACAGAAAGAAAAGTCCAAGCCTCCCAAGAAACAAAATTTTCGCAATAATAAGTCAAACAAGGGTCCCAAATCCTCTCAATCAGCTCATTCTTTAAAAAATGACAAAGGATCCAAGCCAAAAGGCAAGAAGACTGAGCGTCATTGCAACTATTGCGGGAAAGATAATCATGATGAATCTAAGTGTTTCAAGAAGATGGCAGCCTTGGAAGTAGCAATGAAGAAGCACCACATCAGCCTAGATTCGTCTTCAGAATCTACCTCTCATGGACATGCACTTTGTGCTTCTGGTTATTCTTATAATGCATCTTCTTCTTCTACTTCAAATGAATGGCTCATTGATTCTAGAGCATCTTATCATATGGCTAAGGATCAAGCCATCTTTTCTACTATGCATGAATGTAACACCAAACAAATATTTGTTGGTGATGATAGATCTCTAAGTGTTGTAGGAGCTGGAATAGTTCCAGTAGATAATGGTCATTTTAGTGATATACTATGTGTTCCAAGAATTTCCTGCAATTTGTTATCAGTCTATCAGATCACTCATTCTGGTGAAGGTAAAACTGTGACCTTTACACCTCACCAAGTTGTAATCAAGGATTTTAAAGATCCCCAACAGGTCCTAGCTATCGGAATCGTTGATGATATTACCAGGTTGTACAAGTTTAACAACTTTGGGTCATCACCTTTCCCTTCATTTTTTGTTGCTCATAGTGATAACTTGAGCAAACTTTGGCATGAGCAATTTGGTCACTTAAATTATCTCTCATTGCAACAACTATGTAAAGAAAATATGGTGACAGGTCTTCCGATGGTATCTTGCAGAGATGGTGTTTGTTCCGGTTGTGTACTTGGAAAACATCATCGGGACAATTTTGACAAACGTGCCTCTTGGCACACCTCGGTTCCCTTGGAGCTTGTGCATAGTGACTTGTGTGGTCCTCTTCCATCTGCTTCCTTTTTTGGTTTCAAGTATTTCTTAACTTTCATTGATGATTACACCAGACGCACTTGGGTTTATTTCCTAAAACTTAAGAGCGAAGTATTTAACATATTCTTGGCCTACAAGGCCCTTGTTGAAAAACAATCTGGTTATCAAATTATTAAGTTAAGATCTGACAATGGAGGAGAATATGTTAACAAACAGTTCACTACTTTTTGCACTGAACAAGGCATCCAACAACAGCACACTGTTCCATATACACCATAGCAAAATAGTGTAGCCGAGCGGAAGAACCGTACTTTAAAAGAAATGGCTAATTGTATGATCCAATCCAAGGGACTAAGTCTTCAATTTTGGGTTGAAGCCATAAATTGTGCAAATTACATAGTTAATCACACCCCCACAAAAGCATTACAAGGTATAACACCGGAAGAAGCATGGAGTAAAATTAAACCTGATGTAAGTCACTTTCGTGTGTTTGGTAGTGAAGCATGGGCTCACATTCCGGATGAAAAACGGAAAGCATTGCAGCCTAAAAGTGAAAAGTGCATATTTGTTGGATATTCTGAAGATGTAAAAGGTTATAGACTTCTTCAACCACATTCTCATGCTATAATCATTAGAAGAGATGTTAAATTTGATGAAAATATCTTGGCCTGCGAGCCTAACGCGACGATTGTGCCATCTTTGGCCTGCGAGCCTGATTCGGCGTTTGTGCCTTCTTCTTCTTCTTCCAACTTCCTTGACAGGTTTCCAACTCCATTTTCTGATGATGACAGTGAGGATGAAAATCCACCTCCGCCTGCTCATGTTCCTCCAGTTGCACCAGCACAAGTGCTTCCTCGATGGGTCCGTTCAACATGTGAAGCAGCTGGTGATCTTGCCGGTGATCCTAGAGATCAACGTTGAACACGTTCTCAGTTTCAGCGAGCCTCTTCTCTTTTGGCTCAAGTTTTCGAGAATCATGATCCAGAAAATTTTGCGGAAGCTTCAGGGAATCCAGATTGGGATGCAGCCATGGATGAAGAATATCGTTCCTTAATGGCGAACGATACTTGGGATCTTGTACCTCTTCCAAAAGGAAGAAAACTTGTCAGATGTAAATCGGTCTACAGAACTAAGTATGCATCAGATGGAAGTATTGAAAGACTTAAGGCAAGGTTAGTTGCCAAAGGTTTTTCTCAAGTTGAAGGGATTGACTACAATGAAACCTTTGCTCCCATCGCCAAAATGAACTCCATCTGCCTTGTTCTTTCTCTTGCAGCCTTACACAACTGGGAAGTCCATCAAATGGATGTCAAGTCTACCTTATTACATGGTGATTTACAAGAGAAAATTTACATGGAACAACCTCCTGGCTATGTTCAGAATAACTCTAGCCTTGTCTGTCGCCTTAAGAAATCCTTATATGGCCTTAAGCAAGCTCCTAGAGCTTGGTATGCCAAAATGGATAACTTTCTCCTTGACACTGGTTTTTCTAGATGCCATTCTGACTCCAATGTCTATACCAAGAAAGTAGGAAACCATCTCATCATACTTGTTCTATATGTTGATGACCTTATTCTTACTGGTAGTGACCCTAAGCTTATAACCCATGTGAAATCCAGTCTTAAACAAAATTTTGAAATGTCAGACTTAGGACATTTGCATTATTTTCTTGGTCTCCAAGTCCTGCAAACCAAAGAAGGAATCTTTCTTTCTCAGTCTAAGTATGCTTGTGACCTTCTTCGACACTTTTACATGGAAGATTGTACACCAGCCCCTTCTCCCTTCCAGTCTGGAGTCAAGCTTTTTTCCACTTGTACTTCACCTGAAGTAGATGCCACCTTGTATCGTCAGCTTGTTGGTAGTCTTTTATACTTGACTCATTCTCGTCCTGACCTTTCCTTTGCCGTTGGTCGAGTTTCCCGTTCTATGCAGAAACCTCATGAAAGTCACTGGAAAGCAGCTAAAAGAATACTTCGATATATTCAAGGTACAGTTCAGTTTGGGATTCACTACAGTACAGGGGAAAACCTTTGTTGGTTAGTTTCACTGATTCAGATTGGGCCGGCGATCCTGATGATCGAAAGTCTACTGTAGGTTATGTTTTCAGTCTGGGATCTGGATCTATTACTTGGGCTTGTAAGAAACAACAAGCTCTTGCTCTTTCTTCAGCAGAGGCAGAATATCGAGCAGCAGTTAATGCCAGTCAGGAATCTTTATGGCTTCGACAGATCCTTTCAGAGTTTGGATTCGAGCAGCAGCAGCCTACTCCACTTTGGTGTGACAATCAAAGTGCCATCAAGCTTGCCAAAGATCCAGTTCTACATCAACGTAGCAAACACATTGAGCTACATATGCACTTCATCATAAATCTTGTTCATGATCGTGTTCTTGAAGTGCTCTTTTGCCCTACAGATGATCAAGTTGCAGACATCTTCACCAAGTCTCTTACAGAAGCGAAGTTTTCTAAACTTCGATCTATGTTAGGAGTTCAGGAACTTGTCATTAAGGGGGGATAGGATCTAATGCCTCCTTCCTTCTCCTAATAGTGTCACTTTGTAAATCCTTCAATCCTATCCCAAGTTGTTCTTAAGGGGGGATGTTAGGATATTTAGACACTTAGGAGTTAGTTAAGATCAACTTGTGTAATATATCCGTTAGGGATAGTGTGTTTCTTTAGTATGCATTAGTATGCATTTGTAAATACTTAATCCGACGGTCATGATATGTTTCTAACATAGAGTGATCCGACGGCTCAACTTCTTTTAGATCAAACCTAACCTTGATCTGTGGCTTAACACCCGATTGGTCCATGATCTCTATTTAAAGAGCATGGAGGGTCATTGTTTAGTTGATCGATTATGAGAAGCTCATTTGTAACTTTCTTTCTTTGCATAATAAATTGACCCGTAGAAGCTATTTGGCTGGGGCTGTGGAGTGTTTCCCTCAAGAGGGTTTAAACCACGTCAAAACATCGGTGTGTTGATCTGTGATCTGTTTGTGTGAAGTGGTTGCTCTTGGTGTTCGGTCCTTTGGTAGTACCCTGTGTACCCGAACAGGAGAGCGCATGAGGAGCTAACTAGAGTCAGAATGGGCAGTCAAGTCTCAGTGGAGGTCCATAAGAGTGATACAGTTAGTTGAGAGTTAGTCTAGCCTTAAATCAAGGAAAGAACTGAAGACAACTAAAGATGACTGAATTAACTGAAGTGCAACTGAGTGGTAGGTGAGAGAGGACGAGTGGCTTCCTTAAATCAAGGAGGAAGGGCACACTAATCTCTAGGATGGATAAACCTGATCTCAGAGAAGCTCCCGGGGGATGGATAACTGAGGGCTAGGTGCTGAACTAATGACTAGGAAGCATGCAATTGCATGCATACCCTAAATAATGCATGCAAACCCTAAAAGTGCATGCATGACTGAAAATGCAAATAATGAAAATGCTGGTAGGCCTAGGATGGAGTATAGGAATATCCTAACATAGGTCCCCACATAGACATTATGTTGGTGACCTCATTGATGTATTGTCACATAGATCCACCTTTGTATTGGTCCAGGTTGGGCCATTTTTTTATCATGGATCTACGCTTGTAGTCCAATCGCCATGATCTGTCTTCAGTCATTGTAGAGTTGGTACTATCATGGATCTATATTGTATTGGTTGATAGCTATGCTTTGCGTCTATTGTCTTGAGCATGGGTATTCTCACCTCAGTGTTATTTGGAATATTGTTCATGTTTCCTTCTAGCTCCCCTCCAGCCTCCTTTTAGCTATCTCTGTAGACTCATTTATTTGTAAATTGTTTCGACCATCATCTTCCATCTGACATCACACTTTAGGGGGCATCTCTTATACCTCAAATTTTCGATTTGAGCTCCATTTCGAGTCTTCATGTCATATCACCATGCAAAACCTAATGGTCCTACCTCCTAGAAAGAGTTGAGATTCATCTCCACCTTGTTGGTCCCCTCCCTGGCCTTCCTTGAATTCAAATCCAACTCATGATAGTCGAATGCCACCTCATTGAGCCTACTTTACCCATATTTTCGCGCCCTGCTAGTGGTGCAAGTGTTGAGATATTGTAACTTCAAAGAATATTATATTTGTACTTTATTATTCCGGAGATGTTTCATTCCACCGTGAAGATCTTATTGTATATCCGGAGATGTTTATTCCTCCGTCGGAATGTGGTAACTCGGGTTATTAGACTTCCCTAGTGGTGGTCGGCCCTGTATGTGTTATGTGGGTCAAAGGGTTATTAGACCACCCTAGAGGGGTTGGCCCAGTCAGTTGTAGTGGGGTATTTAACCCATTGGTTAAATACGAGCCTACGTGTACTTGTGTAAAAGATATGTCAGAGTAGTGTATAAATAGAGGAGGTGTGTTCCTCATTTGACACACACACTCACTTGAGAGAGGTGCACTTGTGGAGGAGAGGTCTGCTATGGTGGAGGAGTAGATCATGTCTTTGGTTTGCATCTTTGTATATTGCTGGTCATCTATATTGAGGAAGCTTTGCTAGGTTTTCTACCCCATGAGGGTTTCCCAGGATAAATCTGTGTCTCTTGTGTTTATGCTATGCTTGTTGTTTCTTCAGTGATCCTGTATATGCTATTATTGTGAAATGGAATGTAATGCTATTATTTTCTATCTTAACATATTAAATCTTAACATGGTATCAGAGCTAAACTGAAGGAAGGCAAGGTATGGCACTTACAACACTTGCTTTACGTACGACAATTTGAAGGTTAGGGTTTTATATAGCAAAAACCAGTCATCGTGGAACTTTCGCTATAAATCCATTTTGGCGAAGGTTCAGGATCTGAAACCTTTAAAGGTAGTATATAACATCTCCGGGTATCTTGTGTCCAAAGGGCACCCTCATATTCGTTGTACTTTGTAAGTTATGATCAGTACAAGTTAGGGTTTCTGCCTCTTTTAGATCTCAGTCAAAATGAGGTGACCTAGGAAAAAAGGTCATAACTTGGGCTAGGAAGCTCCAAATGAAATTTCGTAAAATGTGACAGGTAGTACACAGACTATAATATCTCAGGAAAATTTTTCAGAGGCCGAAGCTGAACCAGTGACACGTGGAACGCCGTACAAGTTCGCTCTCCTGTTTTATTCCATAAACAGGTCATGTTGCGACACTTGGCATAACTCTCTCTCATAGAGTCCAATTGAGGTCAAACCTGTTAGGATGGAAAGATAACAGAGCGAGCTATCTCAGGAAAAGTTTTCAGAGGCCGAAGTTCAAACAGTAAGTACAATTTCGCTCTCCTGTATTATCCCAAAACAGGTCACGTTGTGACATTTGGCATAACTCTCT
Organism: Larix kaempferi; assembly: GCA_027924585.1. Taxonomy (NCBI): domain Eukaryota; kingdom Viridiplantae; phylum Streptophyta; class Pinopsida; order Pinales; family Pinaceae; genus Larix; species Larix kaempferi. The sequence continues at coordinate 977,220 of BSBM01000858.1, read as the reverse complement.
CTCAGAAAATCCAATTGAGGTCAGACCTGTCAGGATGGAAAGATGACAGGTCAGGCTACTGCAAAAAATGTTTTCAGACCTTGTGGAGTGAAAATTTCGTAGTTATAGCAGAAACAATCAGGTACATATTTATGTCAAAACAAAATTATTTTTGGAGCACCTTTATTCATGGCTTCCAGAAATTAGGGCTTCAACAAAAGTTGGAATTTTTGAAGTCTGTAACCACGGCTGGAAGCTCCTCAGAAAAATAAGAGTTTAGAGCCTTGGATAAAACCTTTTGATTGAGCAGAAGGGTGGGCTTCATCAAACCCTAGTTTGGGTTCCTGTCCAGAAGATCCAGAAGTTTCGAAGGCAATTTTGAGGGGTCAAATTTTGGATATTTCAAAATTGAAGTATGCTAGTTTGATCAGCTTAGCAAGACACATCCTTCCATCCATTCAGAAGTGTGAAAGTCAAAGATTGAATTTCTAGGGTTTCTCTAGCAAAACCTAATCAAGCTCCAGATCAAGTTTTAGGGGGAGTTGAGGCTATGGCCTTACATAAGAAGACTACAAGAAGTCTCGATAGGTATGACTTAAGGAGGTTCAGGTATGTCTTGAAATCTGATTCTTGATTAAGTTCATAATGTGTTTGTCTTCATGTTATTTATTAGTACAATCTTGATTAATGTTATTAATTGTCTTATCACCCTAGTAACAATATGAATGCATGTGAATGATCAAAGACATTCATTGATTAGGGCTATATGATTGTACTTATGCATTATGGTGTTATGTGAGGTTGATGTTGTCTGCTAACAAGATACAGGTACATCACAAAAGACAAATCAAGTTCCATGACCATGACAACATGAAGACAAAGACTCACGAGGTATGTATGACTTTGCTATATTATGTTTAACCTATGAGACATGCAGGTTCTAGCTCAGGATCTCTAAATCATTGAAGATATTGTTTAGGGATGTTGTAAATAACTAAGCAGGTATACTAATCCAGGTATGATTTCCTATGTCAAGTTAGAATCTTACCTTGTGTTAGGATCCCTTATATAAGTATACCTGGTATGATTAGTTATGCTTATTCATAAAGTTAGTAATCAAGGGTTTATGCATACTATGTCTCTTATCTTGATGATTTAATTAACCTGAAGAGTACTATGATCAAACAAGAATATGCATGAGTAAAAGAAGACTTCCTTGAAACTCTGAATACTAATAATCATGACTATATATATATTCAAGATTATTTAGAATTAGAATGTTTTGATAATATTGAGAATATACTAATGTTTGTGTATAAGATCATGAGGATGACACTAGTGCACACTTGAGCATGCATAGTGGCTCAGAATTAATAGAAGTTCAGAAGACATACAGAAGATCAAGCGGGAGGCAACCACACAAACATAAAAGATAATTATTTGAGTTGTTATTAGAAATAGTAAATGATATTGCTTGTATGCATATTTGTATTCCTAGAATATATCATGCTGAGTGTAAACATTCATAAAGCATTGAATAGTATACTACTAATATGCATGTGATTGGTAAGATGGACAAACATTCCATTGTTGCTTGTCTAGAATGAAACCTCTTTGCTGACATGTTGAGAGATGTGCACACTCTCGATAGTATGTTCTAGTAGAGATGGAAGGCATCTAGATAGCCAATGTATGCATACAGGATATGGGAAGGTGTTGTGCCAAAGTATTGATCAAAATAGTTACATAACTATGTAAATGATAACTGTATGCATAATAGGTTATCATGTCAATATGATTTGATGATTATGAATTATTACTAATCATGTACTTAATTTTGATTTGTAGGAAAGATCATGATGAATGATGAACACTGAACAAGCGATGGATGTTCAACAAAAGATTTACAAATCAAACACACTATAGAAGGCTTGTGGCTAGAAGATTCTCTTAGAAAGAGGAAAAGAATCATGATGAGATGTTTTGCTCCAAGTGGCTAGATAAGACCATTCTCTTAATGGTGTAATTAAATAAGAAGTGTGATTCAGGTTCTGTATGGGTACCCAGGATCAATAATCAATTGATGAGCCTAATGATCATCATGGGTGATGTGGATCTCAACCTTTTCTACAAGGTTGAATATGGCTTCTATGCACAGATGACATGGATACAAGAAGAAACTCACCTCAGAGTTTGAATAATGTTGAGGTTCATATCAGTAGACCCATCTAACGAGAGATGGAACAGATAGATGGCTGCATAAAAGAAAATGAAAGATCTTAGATTGATGTATTACTTCCTAGGTCTACAAGTATGGAAAGGCTCAGAAGGAATCTTTCTCAACCAGGGAAAGTATGCTGAGAAATATTAAAAGGACTTGATGTGTTGGAATGGCCACTCTTGAAGTTGTTAAACTCTGTATAGACAAAATATTGAGTCATTGATGTGTCTAACAAATACTAGGTCATATATATGCTTTGGTGTGAACACCTTGTGTCAGTATCTAGTGGAAAAAAAGATGTGTTCACCTGTTAGTTGCAAAGAATGTGATGAAATACCTAAAGGATATGATAGATTTTGATCTATGTTATCTTAGAGATCATGACTTCAGATGGCTACACAGATGTTGATTGGGCAGAAATTGTATCAGACAGGAAGATCACATCGAGAGGATGTTACTGTCTGGGATCAACCATGATCTCATAGTTTAGAAGGAAGCAATATAGTGTGGCTCTTAGCACAAGCATAATATATGGCTTTTTGCTCTGCTAAGTTATGAAACAATATGGCTTCAGGATTATTTGACTTAGAGATAGACCCAACTATGATCCTATGTGGCAAACAGAGTTGTATCAAGATGGCAGAGAATCTAGTGTTCCAAGATATGGTGCAGAAAGGAACCAAAAGTTTGAATTTGTAACAAGTTACCAATGTACTAACCAAACTTCTACCGATCCGATGTACTAACCAAACCTATACCTCAAATAAAGTTTTCCGAGACAAACTTAATATAGTTCAGAAGGACCCTCCTCGAAAGGGGGAGTGATGTGATAACTCATGATGAGATTGCTTGCATCGACAGTGAGGTCGATGATGAGGATACCTATATTAGTGATGTCGACAGAGAGGTTGGTGGATGGTCCTTAGACAGGGTTAAAGGTGACAAGGGGATTGCATCATCCTTGAACATATGTTCTAAAGAGAGCCATAGACGTATGTCTTCGAGAATGAAGTCCTTGGTGGACATGATAGGATTGCATCATCCTCAAGAGAGCCGTAGACGTATGTCTTCGAGAATGAAGTCCTTGGTGGACATGATAGGATTGCATCATCTTCAAGAGAGCCATAGACGTATGTCTTCGAGAATGAAGTTCTTGGTCAACATGTGAGGGGATTGGATCATCCCTGGACTTCAGTCCTAAAGAAGAGCCGTAGACGTATGTCTTCGAGAATGAAGTTCTTGGTGAACATGTGAGGGGATTGGATCATTCCTGGACTTCAGTCCTAAAGAAGAGTCGTAGACGTATGTCTTCGAGAATGAAGTTTTTGGTGAACATGTGGGGGGATTGGATCATCCCTGGACTTCAGTCCTAAAGAAGAGCCGTAGACGTATGTCTTCGAGAATGAAGTCCTTGGTGGACGGTTGAGGATTAAGTCATCCTTGGACGTAGGTCCTAAATGTACGGTTGAGGATTAAGTCATCCTTGGACGTAGGTCCTAAATGTACGGTTGAGGATTAAGTCATCCTTGGACGTGGTCCTAAATGTAGGGTTGAGGATTAAGTCATTCGTGGACGTGGTCCTAAATGTACGGTTAAGGATTAAGTCATCCTTGGACATGGTCCTAAATGTATGGTGGAGGATTAAGTCATCCTTGGATGTAGGTCCTAAATGTACGGTTGAGGATTAAGTCAGCCTTGGACATGGTCCTAAATGTACGGTGGAGGATTAAGTCATCCTTGGACGTGGTCCTAAATTTTCGGTGGAGGATTAAGTCATCCTTGGACATGGTCCTAAATGTACGGTGGAGGATTAAGTCATCCTTGGACATGGTCCTAAATGTATGGTGTAGGATTAAGTCATCCTTCGACGTGGTCTTAAATGTACGGTGGAGAATTAAGTGAACCTTGGACGTGGTCCTAAATGTACGGTTGAGAATTAAGTCATCCTTGGACATGATTCTAAATGTACGGTTGAGGATTAAGTCATCCTTGGACGTGGTCCTAAATGTACGGTAAGGATTGGATCATCCTTGGACTTTGGTCCTGTGAACTGAGCCGTAGACATGAGGTCTCCGAGAATTGATAGGACTGGATCGTCCCTGGAATTTGGTTCAAAAGGTACATGTTAGGACTGGATCGTCCCTGGACTTCGGTTCAGAAGGTACATGATAGGACTGGATCATCCCTGGACTTCGGTTCAAAAGGTACATGACTGGATTGTATCATCCATGGACCTATGTCCTAAAGAGAGCGGGATTGATCATCCTGTAATATGATTGTGTGTGTTGCAGGATATGCTGCTATGTATTAGTGAGAATACATGCTTTTGATGATGGATGTATTAGTGAGAATACATGCTTTTGATGATGGATGTATTAGTGAGAATACATGCTATTGATGATAGATGTATTAGTGAGAATACATGCTTTTGATGATAGATGTATTAGTGAGAATGCATGCTTTTGATGTTAGATGTATTAGTGAGAATACATGCTTTTGATAATAGATGTATTAGTGAGAATACATGTTTTTGATGATATATGTATTAGTAAGAATACATGTTTTGATGATAGATGTATTGGTGTGGATACTAATACAGATGAGCCAGATGATGTAGATCGTGATGATCCAGATGCTATAGATCGAGATGATACAGATGCTGTAGATCGAGATGATCCAGATGCTGTAGATCGAGATGATCCAGATGCTGTAGATCGAGATGATTCTGATGCTGATAATCATATGATGACGATGCTGATGATCGTGAGGATCCAGATGTTGATGGTGTTGTAGCTGTTCGAGTGCTGCAGAAGATAAAGACTCAGTACTGAAGATGTTGATGCTCCAATATTGAAGATATTCCAGTAACTGCTTGAGTTACTGATGATGTTGAGAAAGCTTCCAATGATTTATAGATGTATCATGTATGATGTTGATGACTCCTTGCTCGTGCAGATGTTGTTATAATATCCTTCTCATTAAGGGGGAGTGTTGAGATATTGTAACTTCAAAGAATATTATATTTTTACTTTATTATTCTAGAGCTGTTTCATTCCTCCGTGAAGATCTTATTGTATATCCGGAGATGTTTATTCCTCCGTCGGAATGTGGTAACTCGGGTTATTAGACTTCCCTAGTGGGGGTCGTCCCTGTATGTGTTATGTGGGTCAAAGGGTTATTATACCACCCTAGAGGGGTCGTCCCAGTCAGTTGTAGTGGGGTATTTAACCCATTAGTTAAATACGAGCCTATGTGTACTTGTGTAAAAGATATGTCAGAGTAGTGTATAAATAGAGGAGGTGTGTTCCTCATTTGACACACACACTCACTTGAGAGAGGCGCACTTGTGGAGGAGAGGTCTGCTATGGTGGAGGAGGAGATCATGTCTTTGGTTTGCATCTTTGTATATTACTGGTCATCTATATTGAGGAAGCTTTGCTAGGTTTTCTACCCCATGAGGGTTTCCCAGGATAAATCTGTGTCTCTTGTGTTTATGCTATGCTTGTTGTTTCTTCAGTGATCCTGTATATGCTATTATTGTGAAATGGAATGTAATGCTGCTATTTTCTGTCTTAGCATATTAAATCTTAATAGCAAGGCATGAAAATACAACATTTTTGTGCCCTGCATGCTTGAAGGGGCACGAAAATATCAACATTTTCGCGCTATGCTCTGTGTTGAGGGCGCAAAAAATCCTTAACAACTTCATTACTTGGATTGTGGATCTTAGCTCCTGGGAGATATTATTGGGATTTGGATTCCCTTCGCATCTCACCTCACTCTCCATCTTTAGTCTGGTTCAACTCCTTGCTCGACCATTTACTCACCTAGATCCACCTTCCTCTCTTATTTGTTGGCCTCCCAAATCCTATAAGAAGGAGGCCATCCATGAGCTAAGAGGAGGACAATTAGAGGCATCAAAACTATGGTATTAGGGGTTTTGCAGAGACAATAAGAGAAGAAGCTTGGAAGGGAGTTCCATTGCTTTGGAAATCAAGGTGAAAACACTTGTAATTATCTTCTTTGGTTTATCTAATAAGATAACTTAGCCTATTCTTCCCATTTCATGTCTTTAATGGTGGATGCATGAATTTTTTTATGTTTCATAGCTAGATCTTGGTTTATATATATACTACTTTGGAGAAGGTATTGTCTTCTATTCTTTAACAGGTTCTCAAGGCTATGATCAAATATCAGAATTGGAGCAATCTGAGGGAAGCAAGGATAACCATCGAGTTTAAGGTATGTCACCCATCTGTTTCTCTTTTCCACAACTCGTTAGTTTATGTATGAATCAGATTTAGGAAGAATCTAGTGTCTATTTGTTTTGTTTCTATCGTAAATTGAACACCTAGGAGTCTAGTTTGATTTATGTGAGGGTTTAACTATCCGTAGGAAGAATTATCTAGCACAACATGTTGTTTGCAAGGAAAGAATCAAGGTCAACTACACAAAAAATAAAGTTATTATCGACTTAAAACCACCTATAAATACAAAACAAGTCAAAATACTTCTTGGGAATAGATGCTACTATCAAAAATTTATCAGATATTACTCTGACATGACATATCCCTTAGAAGGAATACTAAATGAAAATCAAGAATTTAAGTAGTCATAAGAATGTGCACAATCATTTTAATTACTTAAAAGAAAGTGCATCGAAGCTCCAATACTAAGGTTTCCAAATTAGTTGATCAAGTTCCATGTCCATATCAACACTTCTGGTATCATAGTAGGTGCAGTACTTACTCAACCTAGAGATGATGGAATGGATTACCCTAATGTATATGGAAACCAAAAGTTAAATAAGGAAGAAAGAAATTATTCTACAACAGAATGGGAAGCTCTATGCATGATTTTCTTGCTAATCCTGTTGTATTTTACATTGATCATCAAGCACTCAAGTATTTAGTAAAAAAACCCCTCCACTATGGTTAGTTGTGTAGATGGTTACACTTATTCCTATAATTTGAATTTGAAATAGTAGTCTGAACTGGAAAAATTAATGTCGAACCCAACCATTTATCAAGAATAGAAATAGGAGAATACCCTATTGAGATCAACGATGAATTTCATGACTCTCACCTTTTAGAGTTGAAGTTGTACCGACGGAATTGGAAGATATAGAAAAATATCTCCAGAAAGGTCAATCCCTAGAAGGAATGACATAAAAGAAAAAGAAAACACTTGTAATGAAGGTTGCACCATAAATTCTAATAAATGGTTTTTTATATAAATTAGGACTAGATGAAGTAATCCAACGATGTGTATTAGAGAACGAACGATAATCTATCATCGATGAAGCACACAGTGGACCTACCGGAGGACACTATTAGGCCAATACAATTGCAAGAAAAATATTACAATCAGGTCTATGGTGGCCAATGTTATATAAATATTGAGAAGCTCAGGTAAATAAATGTGACAAATGCCAAAGAATGCGTCAAACACTACCAACAAATGATATTCCATTAATATTTGTTAATCCCAACTTAACATTGGAAATACTGGCTATCGAATTCGTCGGGCCCTTCCAAGTTCCTAGCTATCAAATCGGAGCTCGATATATTATTACAGCAGCCAAATATGTCACAAAATGGGAAGAATCCGAACCTTTCAATGCATGTTCCAGTGAAGTAGCCAAAAAAATTATATATGAAAATATCATTACAAGATTTGGCTTCCCCCTTACTCTCATTAGTGATAGAGGAACACACATCATCAACAAAACTATATCGTTTCTATTGAGTGAATTCATGATCTCCCACCAGAAGAGCACAACATATCACCTACAGTCGAATAGAACTATTGAAGCATTCAATAAAAATTTAACTAAAGGACTAAATACGATTTTCATTATTGATAAATATGACTAGGATGAAAAGATACCTACTATTTTATGGGCTTATTGAACAACTTGTAAATGGTCGATAGGGAAGACACCCTTTAAGCTAGTCTATGGACAGAAAGCAGTCATCCCACTACACTTCAAGTAGTAGAAACCAATCATTGCAGGATATGCTTCACTTAACTATTTTCAAAGCCACAAAAGATAGAAATTTTGATCTAATAAGGCTAGAGGAGAAACACCAAATAGAAATACACCATCAAGAAGTTCAAAAACAAAAAAATCAAATCTTGGCATGACCGTAATTTAAGAAAGAAAGATATATCAGTCATAGACCTAGTTGTGTTATAATATGATAGTTGAATAAAATGGAAACCAAAAATTATGCATATAGCATGGCTGCGACCATACATAGTCAAAGAGATGAATAGAAACGAGTCGGTCCAACTAAATACATTACAAGGAAAAGTCTTTACAAAAGTCATAACAGTGCAATATTAAATCAAAGCACCGACCAAATGGTTGTATCACCATTTGCTCGACCGTCATGCCCCAAGTTTGTAATAAATTTGTATATTAACTAGCATAATTACATTAACTAAAGTAAGTGTAGAAAATTAGTTATGAAAAAAAAAAATCGCACCAAAACTTATATAAGAAAACTCTAAGACTTGGATTGTGGTAGGAATAATTGCAACGAAATGATGGTATACCGCAATAAGGAGAACCAATCAAGTCAAAGAACGAGTATGAATAAAAAAACCTTGCCAATAATTGACTGACGAATGGAATCCAACGACTGAAATTCAAAGGAGAATTCAATCCAACAAAGAACAAGTCGACAAGGGCACAATGCATTTTACCACAATTGACCCCGACAAAGAAATTATGGAAAACAACGACCAAATCATGAATCATAAGACTTTCCACACGAGTGAAATAGCTATCAATCACCACCATCTAATTTAAAATTATCGGTAGTTGTGGTGTCATCGTTAAAAAAATCAACACCATATAGGCATGCATCAGAGTTTCGAGGTATTGCTTTCCCGGCACGCATATCACTCTCAAAGAAAAGATACAACATTTGCAAGAAATATTCATGACAACCTTCAAACCTTATCTAGAAATTTGTCACATTTCCTTCAGTCAAATCCATATCATATCAAAATCCCATCCCTCCTCCATGCCCTCGGCTATAAAAAGATGTCTAAAAACCCTATATCACCAGACCGAAGTCCCTATGGAAACCATGAAATTTTCTTCCCCAATTCCTATGCATTTCCTCGTACTATTCAATAAGATCTATTTGAGACCACAAATCCCATCTGTTACACCTCATTGATCGTTCCCTATCACCTCTCATTATATATGAGCATTTCGATGACCAACGAATGGTAGGAGCATCACAAATCATGATATATGACCATTTCGAGAGATCTGGATATTCCATGACCAGGATATGTTACTCGTTTAGGCTTGCCACCAATCACATCCCCAAGCCCCCATCTTTCACTTCTAATCGACTTGCAATCTTGAGCGAGCATGGAGCTTCAACTGGACACTATGTCTATTTTCTTGGACACCTTTATTCTTTGAATCAACATGGTGAAGTCACTTTGGTGGCTTACAAGATGAAAGGGTTGCTTGATGTTGTTTAGTACATATGTTGTTCAGTACCAGATCCATTGTCCAGAAACACTTATCTCTATATGATCCTCCACCAAAGCTATAGTAGTAGTCTCTAGTGAATTCAAGCAACCGAATGCTACAGCCAGTCTCTCCCAGCTGCAAGAAATTTTGAATAAGCACTTGTATTAACAATCTTTCATTTTTGAATCTCCTCATTCTCTTCGGGATGAGGAAACATTTTTTTGGTGGGGGAGATGTTGGATGAGCCTAGCCGGATAGCCAACTAGGTCTTATGATTGAGCATGGTCGGGTTAGTCCAGTTCGTCAATTAGCCAACCAAACCATCACTGTAACTAAATAAATACCTATAAATAATATATATAGGCTGGTGAGCCATGAATTAGAGACGTTGTTGTACAATACGCATATACTTGTTAATACAAAAGGCTTGTTGTTGTTATCCCACTTAATCTTATATCTTGTTCATGTACGTTATATGCTCATGTCATCTTATATATATGATGTATTACTGATAACCTATACAAGCCCAAAGATGACAGCAATACCCCTAGTAACTCAATGGTAAAGTTGGGAGAAAGATGTAGGTGATAGGGGGGTGTATGTGAGATCCCCAATTCAATATTAAAGAGGGGATTATTAGGGTTAACATTGAATCAAGAATGATTCAAAGGTGGTTAGGTCCAACACATGGTTTTGGGAACATGGTTTCATGTATCCCATCCTATTGAACCAAGGTATTGCATGTAAAGAAGCCTTTATAAGGCTTGAGGAGGATCCATTGTAAAGTGGCCTCGAGGTGAGTGGTGGCTAGCTCACTTGGCCTTGTTTGGCTGGTTTAGGTCAAGGGAGATAATAGATCTATTGTGGTGTTTTTTCCCTGTATTGGATTTCCCATTAAAACAATGTGTGTGTATTGTTATGTGGTTTCTTTGGATTGTATTGTGCTTATTTTATTCTCATTAATTATATTTTATAAATGCTCGTAAATCCTAATAAATCATTACACTATTGAAGAAACCAATCACTATATCCTCCTTGACAATGGAAGCATGAGCCAAGAATGATTTTCACCTTATCACTCTGATTTTATCCAAAGCTTTGGCACTTTCAATAAATTTCTCAGTATTATTTATCTCAACCCTGGACATTCTATTTGCAGGCTAAGAGGTGATAAGATTGAGATTTAGAATGTAGGCATGTCACAAAAGTGCATTGCATGCATGATTCCTTTTATATGGATTTGAGATGTGATTGTGCTTCCTCTAATGAGAAAGCATGATTTACCATGATTTTCCTTAAGAAAAATCATGAGGATCACACTATTCCTAAAGGAAAAGCATTAAATAATGATAAAAGTTGTTTCAAATTATAGATTAACACATGCAGTATTTGTGTGCTGAATTTATTATTACTAGGAGTATCACATATTTGTGTGTCATAGACTAAGGGTGTAAAGTATCCATATAACACTCATTTAGTACATAGTCAAAAACAATTATCACATATACATTGATGCACATTGATTCAATTATTCTTACTTATTTGACCATAACCTTATACACTTGTTTTGACATTTATACTAACATATTTTAGATATCATATTACTTTTATGATATAAATGTATTAAAATCCACCATTTAAATGTACAAATATTCCTATTATTACCATTATACACATACATTGATGCACATTGATGCAATTATTCACATACATTGATGCACATACATGCAAAAAAAATTATCACATACATTGATGTACATTGATTCAATTATTCTTACTTATTTGACCATAGCCTTATACACTTGTTTTGACATTTCTACTCACATGTTTTAGATATCATATCACTTTTATGATATAAATGTATTAATATCCACCATTTAAATGTACAAATATTCCTGTTATTACCATTATAATTAAACCTCAAATAACTTGCCATGTCCTCTTGTTGGAACATTCTTCCCTCATGCTTCTTTGCTATATTTGGTTTTCCTTCTTCTTTATTAGCTATATTCTATCAATGAAGGACTTGCATAATGACGTGTACAAATTATGTAATTCCTCTTACAAACTAAGGAATTTTAGTCAAATTTTATTTTAGGCTAAGAAATATGTTTTATATAGTAATACATATCAATGCGACTTATATAGTTATATGCACTAATGTGTTTAATTTTGTATTGAGCACTACAATACCCATAAAAAAAAATAATAGAACCAAGTAGTTCATTCTATAGTAATAACAAACAATGTGTGTTTACTCTATAATTCACATCAATAAACCCAAATGTTTTTCTAAATAACTCACAAATCCAAACAATGTGTCATAGAATAACAAATGCATTAGTGTGTGTTTATTGCATAATATGCACCATGAAACATGTTGGAATTTTAAAACCTTACGAGGCTAAAGAATGCACTTCAGAGTAAAAACACACCAATTGTAATTACTGTATACTATGCATCAAAGAATATCTTAGGGGCTAAATTTTACCCATGGTGTAATTTTTCATTTTTTTCGAAAAAATGATTCATCAATTTCCATTTTTTTCTAAAATGATTTTCCCAAATTCTATAGGATAAAAGTATTTTACTCTAGCAATCACCCAGATTTTCTAGACACTATATAAAATCTTTAGAAGCCTGAATATCTTCACAAAAATATCATCGAACATTTTATTGTTGGAATTTTAAGAATTGGTAAGATTTGCCAAGGTTTATTCACTTTAGGATTAGTATGAATCCTTAAACACTTTCCAAGGTGTGCACCATGAAACCTATAATTATTTTTAAAGTTACAACGACAGTGTTTGGGATCCAATTAAATGAGAAATACCAATTTATCATGATATTATTTACATAAAAAAACCATTGAGGCCAACAAATACTCAATGCATTAAAAAAATTCTTTAAAAAAGGATAAAGAGACTAAATCCCTAGTTATAGGGTTTGTAGAAAAACATAAAAGAAAAGGGAAATAGCCATAAATCTAGGGATTGTAGCGTTAAAGGTGAATTTGATCCTATTTCTAGCAATACCCATCATTTAATTGTACAAATATTCCTAATATTACTTTCATAATTAAACCTGAAATAACTTGCCACTTTCATAATTAAACCTGAAATAACTTGCCATGTTTTGTTGGAACATTCTTCCCTCATGCTTCTTGCTATATTTTTTCATTCAACTTTATTAACTAGATTCTATAAATGAAGGACCTACATAATGATGTGTACAAATTATGAAATGGTTTTTACAAACTAAGGAATTTTGGTCAAATTTCTATTTTTAGGATAAGGTATTTTTTTTATATAGTAATACACATCGAAGTGAATTATATAGTTATATGCATCGGTGTGTTTACTTTTATAATGATCACTCAACCCATAAAAATATTAGTAGAACCAAAGAATGCACTCAATAGTAATAAGGAGCAATGCGTGTTTACTCTATAATGTGTGTTTACTCTTCAATGCGTGTTTACATCGATAAACCCCAAAATGTTTTTCTAAATTATTGAAAAATACAAATGGTGTGGCATAGAGTAACAAATTCATTATTGTGTGTTTATTGTATAATATGCACCATGAAATGCGATGGAAATTTTAAACATTGCAAGGCTAATGAATGCACGTCATAGTAAATACTCTAGTTGTCTTTACTGTATAATACACATCAAGGTATATCTTAGGGGATAAATTTCACCCATGGGAAAAATTTTCCTTTTTTCCAAAAGATATTCATGAATTCCATTTTTTTCTAGAATTATTTGCACAAATTTTATAGGATAAAAGTATTTTACTCTAAGAATAACCCAAATTTTTTAGAAACTATATAAAATCCTTAGAAGCTTGAATATTTTGACAAAAATATCATCGAACATTCTTATTAGAATTCTACGGTTCTTATGCCATATAATAAATTCAACAAGCCAAGAATCTCGAAACAAAAAAGTCCTCACTAAGCAATTACTCATAGATTAACATAATTGAGAATAAAAACTAAAGCATAAACATGTGAGTCTGAACACAATTGATGCCAATTCCATGATGATCATATTCATTAACGTGAATACAATTAATAATACATATTAGGGGAGAAAATCGAATGCACTAAAGGAAATTCGAATGACTCAAAAGAGGAAGGCTTAGTAAAAGCATAAAATCCCCAAAGGTGTCAAAATCACTTTCCAAATCACTCAAGAGGCTCACGAATTGGAAAAATAAATTATGGTAGGTGATGAGTGAAGGAAAATCAATCAAATCATGGATTTTGGGGAGAAAATCATGGAGGATGTGTTGGCCTAATAGTAGACAACTTGCCAAGTCAAAGAAGGCACCTAGCTTTATCCTTATCTACTAAAAAGTAGAAAAAGAAGGAAAAAGTTGTGTAAAAGCAATAAAGTGCTCTTACCATTCCGTACTATCATAAAAAGTAGACAAAATCTACCAGATTCTATCTAGGGGCACTCTTGTGGATAATTATGACAAGTGTGATCTTAAAAAGGCAATATGAGGCCAACAACCTAGTCAAACACCTAGGATAGTATAAAAAATTAATAATACTTTATACGCTAAGTCTAGATGGGGTTTTACTATTATAACACTTCCTTAAGACTGACTTAATGTGAGTAAAAATAGACCAGGTCCCAACAAACAAGGCTTATGGTCACCCAATTATTATGCCCATGTAAACTGAGGAAACATGGAAAACATCATGGGAATAAAAATCTCCCTCAAAAGTGGACATGAACACACCAAAAATTGTTGCTCCAAACTCAAGTAGGTGTGAACTTTATCAGATGTATGGAGGTATATTCCTCTTGGAAAGAAGTGGATCATGCTCCAAAAACATGTTCTTGAATTCTCCATCAGTGGATGCAAGCGAATATGGAATCTCATTGAACTTTCTTTTTTAACCAAACTTGTTGAGAACAAATCCATGAATATGCAGACCATTCTAAAGCTTGAAATTCGAACCAACTGAGGTAGAATCAGCTCCAAGAATGTGTATATGGTTCCTTGATATATCCTTTGAACCATCAGGGGTGATATTAGAACCAAAATTACCAAAATATGCCTGAGACGTGAACCTAAGTGAATGGTAATGTCCTCCATCTTCAGTGCAAATCTCCAAAATATCCGATAGATCATCAATCTACACACCAATGGACTCATGTGAAAAAGATGATTCAAAAACCTCTTCATATTATAGAGCATAAACTAGCTTATCCTATTTAGAATTCATAATAGAAGACTTATGATAGAACATATGAGAATGTATGGACATCTCTTCAACCAAACCAGGAACTAGTGTTGAATATTTTGCAATTTGATCTTCATGAACAAATTCATCAGAAAATGTTATGGTCGAGACATTGGTGACATTAATGAGTTGACTTGAGGAGGTATCTATGGAATGCTCTCTCTATATTTGGATTATCTCTTCCTCATCATTTTTCATTCCAAATTATCTATCAAAAATGCAATAGAGATCACTTGGAGTATCAATGAGGTAGTGCATCTTTGAAGATATGGACAAACACATTTCTCCAAAAGCCCTATCACAGTCATTAAACCAATCATTTTTCTCTTTTGAGGATTCTGGCTCACTCACAACACCAATAGACACATCAAAGAGGTCATGGATCTTCATATATGTTCTCATATTTGGCTTCCACTAAGCATAATTGAATGGTGTAAGAGAAGGAATTGAATCTGAATCCATTGAAGAAGTTGTCTACCCACAAAACAAACTTAGAAACTTATACTGGAAGACTCATATGGATCTAATATATGAGATTCTTAAGTTCTGATACCATATTAGAATTCTATGGTTTTGATACCATGTAATAAATTCAACAAGCCAAGAATCTGGAAACAGATAAGTCATAACTAAGAAATTACTCCACTATGGAATTATGACCCAAAATACAATGGCATCCGACGAAAAACACTGTGTCGTCGTACTTCACCTTCAAAATTACAAAATTTGATGATTCTTTTTAAATTGATAGAAGGTCCGGTTGGATATTCGATGGCCCTCGGATATCTGACGACGTCTATCGGATCATCAACCAGTATCGTCAGATAGCCGACACTATATTATGCCCGCAGTTGTCGGATATCCGACACTATATTATGCCTGTGGATGTTGGATATCCAACACTATATTATGCACATGGATGTTGGATATCCGACACTATATTATGCACGCGGATGTCAGATATCAGAAACTATATCGATGACGATGATGATATGGCCAATCCTTATAATGTTGAATCTAGATCAAATGATAGAGATGATGACTTGGATGAAGAATATGATGAAGTCCATTGAAGTGTATGAGGTATGCAGTAATATATCTACTCTATATATTTTGATTTAATATTGCAATAGAAATACTGAATTTTATTGGTACGTATAAATTAACTGTTTCTTAGTGGTTTTTCCATTTTCATGTATGTTATAATTATAAACATTCCTTGATATAAAGTATGACAAAAAACACATTTATTATTTTGTACATAGATATTTTTGTCGGGTTATGGGGAATTGAGAATGATGTGAGGGGGGGAGTGTCGTGCCCACTATATGTTAGTTAATTAAAACTTAACATGCAGAGTGCTAAACATAAATTATCAACCCGAGGAAGTCTTTTATTTCAAAGCTATCGTGCAAGATATATGCAAGTACAATTTCTACCTGACATTGTTATCTATTGGTATGCAATCGAAACTATTTGTAAACTAAGTCACAACTTCTTGAAAGTAAATCAGACTATAAATCAAACACACTTCAACAAGATCTATTCCTATGAAACAAGATCTAATTGTATAAATCTAAAATAAGTCTTGTGTTGTCCAATGATCTAACAAATGAATTATCAACACAACGATTATGACAAATCAAATAAATGAAAGCATACAACTATGATAAGCTTAATGAATGAAAGCATAAACGAAATAATAAGCAGATCTAAACAATAACACACTTACAATTAAAATTACCAACATCTGCTCAGGGAAGAGGGCCCTTCCTCCACTGAGCAGATCTGGATCTCCACAATGAAAGTTTACAACTCCAGAATTAAGAAAATGTCAACATATATTATCATAATGGAAGAATTACAACAGATCTGGATCAAATTCTACATCATAACATTGGGTTCTCTCATATCTTACATCTCCTGTCATCCATATCCTATCCTTCCTAATCTACCATGCTTAATCCATAATCTCTCCTTTTCTCAATGAGATTGATTACATATTTATACATAAAATTATCTCATGGAAATGAAGAACTGAGCCCCCAACTTGTGATCTGCAACATCTGGAACACGGCCGTAACTGTTGGCAACTTTGGAACCGGCCGCAACACCAAATATGGAAAATACCCTCTCGAAGAACCACCTGCATATCGCAAACCGTAGCTTTGTTTGGCAATTTCCTCACGAATCAGGTAAATGAGGATGTTACACACAAAACCCATGTCTCCGATTTTTTATATTTGTTTGCATCTGC